>OX104063.1:145707807-145984719 GCA_944474145.2 Dicrocoelium dendriticum | reverse complement strand
AGGGCTAATTACAGGGTCAGTCTGGTAGCAAATTTCTTTCCATTCATTTGCAAGGTGCAATCATGCACATGCTCACAGATTGCAAAGCGCATACAATTATTGTCTTATTGTATTCTCGCTGTCTCTTGTCTATAGTGGTTTCCGTTAGGCTGACTATGAGACCTAAACAACCCAACGCTGGCTGCCATGCACATTCCAACGCACACGCATCTAAGTGAATTTTGTAATCAAAATGCATTTGGTGACAATTTTCGACATAAACGCGTGTAAGATGACAAAGGCCCATCTAGCTTAAAGTAACACATATAAATACCAATTAGTTAGTGGATTCTCTATGCAACAGCTCGAAGTGGCAAGAAATACATCCATTGAACTAGTATCAATCTGCTCCTCAGTGGTCGGCGTAAATTCTCCCGAAATATTTGCGTGTTCAGACATACTTATGGCATCCGCTGTTCTCAGTCGATTTCATCAAGCCTCAATGTATTGGGACATCATCGTGGCAACCTAGACATGGCTGAGTGATGTGATCACCGAAGCCAAGATGGCACTACCTGGTACTGCACTCTTGCGTAAAGACCGACGCAATTTGGGAGGCGGTATAAGTATGTACCGCCGTTTCTACCTACTAATCGAACAGGCAAACGAACCACGTTTTCAAATAGTAGACCCCTTATTGTGCTGCCTATACCTAAGGCACAAAAATATGTCTTAAATGATAAGTGTATGTCGCCCACCAATGTCCACTCTAGAACTGGATCATGATCTAGCCACCGCTATGAAGTACCTACTGTTACAATCTTATAGCGAAGTTCACCTGGCAGGTGACTTCAACCTGCACACCCTAGAAACCCCCGGCCAATATCAGTGAGCGATTTAAGGCAGAACTGCAAGAGCTAATCGCGGATTCACCGCTGTACCACCAAGTCATTTCTCTAAAGCGTTGAAGAACAGGAATCAAACCGGACATCACGGACATCGGATTACCAACGAAGAACTAAAATTCGACCTAGTAAAAAGGTGGGCAGCATCGACACCACCGTTATACTAGTTGTGCTACGCAGAGTCTCCTAAAAAATACCGGGGAATCTCATTTCCTAATCAACTATGATGACGTTTCCGACCGCATTGGTGCAACTAGCTTGGCATTCATAGCAGAATATTCCTCTACGGGAACTTGCCAACAGATTCAACAAGCTAGTAGCATGCACCTCCGAAACCAAAATTTACACAGAAAAAATTTCATTCCTATGGAACAGGACTTGTAACTGCATGGCATTGAGGGACTAAATAAGGCTCGCCGACATAGCCTATCCAAGCAAAATCATCTGGAATATCTACACAACACAAAGTCACCACCGCGTCAGAATCATACTGGACGATAAGGTAAAATATCAATAAAACCTTGTGATAAAATTTTGCTCTGATGATGCGCTGCTATACAGACGCGTGAAGAAATTTCGGCGTGATTTGTGCAGTGCACCCAGCATGCGGGTTAACACAAATGACACAAAAGGCGGCCAACATGTTTGCACGACAATGTGGCCGTACCATCCAAATGGTACAATCACCATTAATCCCGCCTACACAGATCATGCCGTGATCAGGACTTGACAGCAAATATTTTACAAACACCTTTGTACTGAAACGGCTGATTGGCTTGAACAAGCACAGCTCCTTCAACGCAGACGACATTCGCCCGAAGGCTCTACAATTTGCGGCCTTGAGTTTAGCTGAACCGTTTAGAACTTCTCTTTCAGCTCTATCTTAACGAGATGCACGTCCATATTATGTGAAAGTACTAGATCATCACTCCAAACTACAAAATAGTAGGCGTGCATAACCAACATGGTATGGACTAATAACACTGCTTCCATTTATCTCCAAGTTTATGGGGTCCATTGTAGCTGAGGTTCTTATGGGGCACCTGGACACTAACAGAATTAGCGATCCGCAGCGGCGGGGTTTCGCCGAAATCGGTCCTATAATGCTAACAAATTGATAGCTCATGCTTGCTGGAGGGTATCTCTGGATGCTGGCGCAGAGGTAAATGCCTTCTATCTGGAATTATCAAAGGCATTCTACCATCTTGACCATCGCGTTCTACTGCATAAGTTTTGAAGTATTGAACTGACAATCCCGTTTTGGACTGCCCAGACGAATTTTTTGTTCAAAGTCACCTGAATGTGAGGGTTTGCAGCATCCCATCGGAAGCAAGAGAAGCTCAGTTCAGCTTAACTCAGGGCTCGGTACTCCGGCATGAGAGTTCCTGTTCGTCATATATGTTCTCGAGCGGTGCTATCTTCAAACGTTTTACAATTTGCGAGGCTTTATTTATATTTTGCGATAGCACTAGATTGCAGGATCACAGAGCTTTGCAAGATGATCCAGATAAGCAAAAACATGGTCCGTCGAGAACATGCTGCATTTCAACGGCACCAAGTGCAAAGTTACAAATGTATGCTCTCAGAAGACTCACAACTAACATCTAAAGCCACAAATTATACATTGGGTTTCTCATGAGTGCAATCGCAGCTTGCTAGCGCAAGATAATACTAGTCATTTGAGGCAGATTAAAAAGGCATCAAAAAGGCAAACTAGCATTTTGGCCTACTTTGTAAAGCGTTTGGGAAGTGTGACGCCACGATATTACCAAAATGCTTGAGGCGTACATAACGTCGCATGTGGAATACGCTATCTAAGCTTGGCAACTCTGACCGAAGCGCCACCTTCCCACGCCCTATACAGCACAGCGAAATGTGACGAAGGACCTCAGAGGTTTGTTCCCCATTTCCAAAACTATTCAGGCTAGAATATCTATAAATATACAGTGGACATTTTCGGAGTCTTTGGGAAATCATATACTGATATATAAGATCTTGAGAAATCCCAACCACACATCCTGCTCAATTTTGAACTCCGCCATCTGTGCGGAATCATCAGTTTAATTAGACCATGCAATTCAGCCGACTGGAATTTTGACGAAACGTTTTTTCCTCTAAGTGTCCCAACCCAAGATCTGCCTCTTAGCACAAGTAAGTTATGCCCAGCCTTCTCATTAATCAGAAAACGACTTAAGGATAACCAAACGCATTTACATGACGTGATATTGCCCATGGCCATGGGCTGATGACGTGAGCGTAAAACAAAGAGTGCAGAATGCTATAATCCTGTTATATTACAGCAAGAGTTTGCAAACGTACTATGACAATTCTCCGGGTGAGTCACGTACCTCGCGGGTTCTATTACCTTCACAGTTGTTTTAGTTTGTAACATTAACCTTAATCATCCTTCCAGATTTATCAAGCAATTACTTATATATGCGTCATAAAACATGGTAGTACTGTTCCAATTACCTGCGAATGGTACCAACATCTCGCAGTTGTTTTCTAAACAATAGTTGACATAGAGCACAGTTATAATACACACCGGTTTGAGAACTCTAACATTGGTAGTACATGGTGTAATTCGTCGTAGCACAAGCATATTCGGATTTATTTATTTATGTATTGTAGGCTGTGGAAGAAATTCTGCAATCAGGCAAAGTATTGAACTGCAAGGAGATGGCTTGTGGGTTCATTTGTGCAGTAGTCACAATGTAGCAGCTTACACACAAGTTCCGTAATGACAACAAAACTGACCTTGCATTATCCTTTCACATCAATGTCTTTCACATCTCCCTCGGGACATATATATTCAAAAACAAGTCAGAATTTACCTACACATGAGAGGACTTTTGTTGCAACCAATTGTGGTTTCGTCGAAACGACATCAAATCAGCTTGCCCACATCTGACTGGAAATGAACTAGACCCCATTATTGCGTCTTGGATTACCTGCCAGGTGCGTGGATTGCAACGCGCAGGCCTGATTAACGTTACAGTTTGCTTTGAAGTAAACCAATGCGATTTCGCCAATGATACCGCGTGCTAATCGCATTCCCATTGCTCTGAGGTTTTAGTAGATGTTTAAACTTAGTCTCAACACACAATGCTGCACCTGAACGCGTTCAAATTCGATTTACTAACGCTATACAACGGACCCAGAAGCAAAGCTTTATTATCGTTACATCATTTTTTACCTCGCCTCTAAATTTATGGAAACAACTCAGCTTAATCCTACACGCTAAAACGCTACATTTTCGTGCGCAAACCCAGATATTCACACACGCTTGACAGGACACTTTAAAAGCTTATTTTCAAACTATAGCTAATAATCATCGGACATTGCCTACGCTGACTAAAATCCATTTAGAAGCCATTGAGATCTTATTTATCATGTCGCCGCAGCTCCAAACTTTGCTCACACAGACCGAATTGCCGGTGCACGCGCCTAAGTCCGCTATTCGAATCACTTCGCATTATTGTTAAGCGCATCGCGACCATCGATCGATAAGCGCTGACGCAGCTGGGAGGCGAACCATTATACAGTTAAGCAAAATAGACAAAATAATCGCGGAAATCGATTAGTTTACAACCGAAACCGTGATTCTCGAAATCCCTCGGGATCATTACAACGATCCTGTATATGGCATTTTGCAGCGTCAGCGATTTAGCGAGTTGCGGCAGTCTTAAGATTGGGGTAACGTTTTCAAACTGCAACGGATCGATTCATTCCAAATGTAAAATGTTATGTGTGCTCAAGAAGAATTGCGATATGCTGACTGCTACAAACACGCATTTAGTAACTAATATAATCACGTTCCCGGAGGCAAATATAGCCACGCTACTACCTCAAACAGCCAAAGCAACCTACGCCTCTAGGCCAAAAAAGATATCCAGTTGCTTCAGCCGCATTGAAGCGTTTGTTTATGCAACTCCTCTGGCTAATCTCTTTCCCATAAGGAGACAAGATTCAACCACGCCTGTTTCCAATCATCTCGGCTGTGCAGGGCACAAGTCAGGGGCGATAATGACAGCTCTGAACCCGAGTTCTTCCACAAATAATAAAATAATAATAAATAATAATAAAATGCATCATTTGTATACATACAGACGTCAGAGAAAACACCCTGACTTAGGTAACTGCATGATAAAAGTAGAGGGACGTGGCATAGATAAACAACGATGTAGATTGAAACGATATCAATCAATAACGTCAAACCCGCAGCCAAGAGAAGAAATCACGGTGCTTTGGCTTTTAGTTGTACGAATGTTCTATTGGTGATAAAATTCTTGAACTTTACCGCAAAATCGACCAGTAGCAGTCCTGTGTTAACGCATTATTCCCAGTGGAATATGAGCTGTTTATGGATTACGTTCAGCAGATCATCGACAGAAGCGTGCAGAAAAACCTGATGCTTTAACATGTTTACTTTGTCTTATGAAATCACTGGCTAGCATGTGTTGGAACTCATAATAACGCGAGTTGCTTGACATAGCGTTCGTGATTGTTTTCATTTGTACATCAAATTAAAGTTGGGGACTTGCGCGAAAAGAAAATGCTCTTAGACGTTGTAACCTCCATTTACGAATGTACCGCTACTTCAAACGATAGAACACATAAGTACTGACGCATGATCAAAATTCAACTGGGTATACCCTTACCAATCCTGAAGAAAATAATGTTGAGGTACACCTAAAATGTTCACTTCCTTTACAACTACAACTGTTACCGGCAGAATGACGGAGTCACAATGGAGGCTCCACTCGGACCAGTGCAGGCGCGTAGCTTTTCTTGCCAAACTGGAAAATTACTATCGCTACATGGACAACAATTTTTGCGTCACCAAGAAGTAGTTAATTGTAGTATATATAAAGGAAGTGTTTAATAATGCACACCCGGCAATCAAGGTTACTTACGAACTTACACAATAATGGCCAGCTCTCATTTCTGCTTGTGCAACTGAGGAAGCGAACCGATTATTCCCTATTAATGAGGATCAGTCGAAAGATAAAGTGGACTAGTCAGTTTACAAAATTTAGTAGTTTCATTCCGATTAATACAAGCGCTATCTGTGTGTGCTAGACACCATGACGCAGGGCTAAAATGAAAGTTGAGTTTACGAAATCTGATTAATCAGCAAAGGCTGAAGTCCCTGTGATTTTTTAGTGGGCGCTACTGAAATATTAGCGGCGATCATCCATTAGTGTACCGAATATTGGGTGACCATAAGCACGCATGCAGGCACTTGCTGGAATTTAAGCATAACAACAATCTCAGAGATAACCGCTTGAAACTGAATGGGCAGTATAGCCACTTGTAATGCCGGCGGAATTATTTTTCTCTTCAAATTTGCCAAAACTGGGACTCCGTTCTAAACTCAGCTCTGCATCCATCCGCCTTGGATATTTTCAAAAAAGCTTTGTTTGTTGCCCTTAGTCCCAACACTTGGTTGCGTAAGCTGTGATATGTAGGAATCTATTAAATATACTTTCAAGGCGGATCTGTAGGTCACGTAGGCCCAAGCAGGCACTAAATGTGTGACTAACCACTTTTTCAATTTTCTCGAAGAATATAACTGCCCTCATTTGGTCTTGTTTTCATTCAATTTCCGTTCACACTACGGTTAATCAGTGGTGTATCTACTAATAAACACTCAGACAGACAACTCACATATCTTTCGGTATATTAGAATCCATTTACTATCCTGTAGGACTTGTCAACCAACTGCTATTTTACTCGTGATATAACATTGTTCATGGATCAACATAGTACGCTGTCTCATGTGGTGGGGGGCTAGTAAAAGATCTTTTCCGTAGATGCTCTGGACGAGGCGATGAGATCCATGCAGAGGATGCTACGTGAAAATGGCTATCCCGATATATTCATCCATCGCAACGTGCAGCTCGAAAGAACATCTAACTTTGAGCGTGGCTTATAAGAAGGCTGACTTCATTCATGTTAGTTTAAAAGGCGATACAATTGACAAACTTATAACAAAAAACGGACGCAGCTATTAAGGAACACTTTGCCAGCTACGAAACTGCGATGCATCTTTCCCTCATTCCGCTTGCTCCATTGTGAAACAAGGAGAGAATGTCGAGACTGACCTACGCTTACATAATGTATCGGTTTAAGTGCAAATGTATGGTAACCTGCATTGGTCGAAAGGCGCATTGTTTGTCACATCCCATTAAAAACATAATCATGATGGTCGGCGAATAGAGGAACTGAACTTTTAGCAAGCGGAATTTTATCCCACTCATTCGAGCCAGGCTACAGAATTAGCCTTCCGAATGCGTTGACTATGGTTTAGAAGCCCCACTTGAACAAATCGACAGGTTTACCTCTAAAAATTCTCGCCAAAATGGAAGCTATTGCGACCCGAATATTGCAACCCACGTTACGCTCGCAAACGTATTTTGTTTCATCGCACTGTTTACCCCGGCCGAAGAGCAGTCAACCTAACCAGCACCCTGACACCGGTGCCTTTAGTGTGATTACGTAATCCCGATCGATCTATGTTACGCAGTGACGAACTACCTGCCGTACAAACATTGAGCTACGACAGAACCAGTCACCATACATCTCTTCGCAGTTTAACCTTATATCGTCCTAATATGTGGCCCGTAGATGAATGATTGAAAACAATGCTTTGCCTTAAAACTGTTTAACGTGCTGTCATCATCCAAGCTGCATGACGTATTTCGTCAAGCGTAACCACTGACCTCATCCCCAGTGTATGTGTCTCCAGGATCACTTTGCTGTGCGTACCAGTGAAACAGCACTTTGCGGCCTATTCGATGCACCGACTGTTTTGATTTCTAAGCAATATATGCACCACGGAATATTTCACATTGGCTTGCTCTCACTGCTTGTGTGTAACAAATGGTGTTGGCATGAAAGGGATAATATTGAGTCATGATTATGCCACTTGCCATTAAAACAGAACAAAAGTAGTGACGAGTAAAATCAAAATCTCGTTATTCACAAAATTTCGAATGTTTGTGAGATTGAAATCTGGAGCTTTATACAAGATAATTGATATGTTCATTTGGGATATATGGGTCATCTTACCAGAAAATTGAATACATCAAGCCAAGTTATCAAGAGGTAACAATTTTCTCAGCATCGTGGTAACTAATCCAATAATAAGTATTCTTTGCTACAAAAATGAGATGCGTCGTTGGCTTTTAACTGTCTTTAGTTGGTTGATAGTGATAAATCTCAGGCGAAAAGCTAACTAATTCTCCTCTCTTTGATAAATATATGCAATTCTGCAAGTAGTCAGCATTGTTAAGCTTTTCACTGAATAATAAAAGAAAATTTTTCCAGATCTTGTCCGTCAGCAAGCTACAATGTTTCGGATACACATGTTACTGAATACTACTGAATACTGAATACTGTATTATAGAACAAGTAGAAATGTATTATGTACAACTCTTTCGAAATATGGTGAAAAGCGTTATAAATGTTGTCAACCGGGGATATCATCGCCGTTCTCATGTAATATTTAATATATTCGACATACGGTATTTCAGGATTCACTAATGTGATATGTCATCGTAAGTGTGCAGTCGTTCTCTGTATCGAATAGAGGCAAAATACAAATCTAACAACGTTTTGAACTGTTGCACAGATGTTGCCTCAATCACATGTTCGGGCAAACTGTTCCAAATGTTTACCACTCTCCTTTCGAAGCACGGTGGGTGGGGAACACATTTCATATCCGGCACAACAAGCTTGTATCTGTGTCCGCGTGTGCTGCATGGCTCTCGTAAGTGCAGCATTGACCTTAGCATTGGGAACTCACCGAGATGTAGAATTCGGTATGTCATAATGAGGTAGACTCGCACCCGACGGTAGGACAAGGTGTAGAGTCCTAGTTTCTCGCACCGGTCTTCATACCCAAAGCCACTTAAACTCGAGATCATCATGGTAGCAACGTGTTGGACCCGTTCGATCTTTTGTGCCTCGCCTCGGGTAATCGTAAAGTAGGCGAGCGAACCGTACTCTAGCATTGGTCTAATGATAGAAGAGAACAGGCGAGTGGCAACCTCTTCAGACCATGTGCAGAAGCTACGTTTGAGCGCCCAAAGCATGCGCAGTCCGTTCCGATATAGCCTTTTCGGGTTGTCCACGGACTTCAAATCGTAGCGTGAGAGTACACCTAGGTCCTTCACGGAGGGTGTGGGATATAGCGTTTGGCCGTCAAGAGTGTAGGTTCGGCCGTTAGCATTCTTCCCCATGCTCATAAATACAGACTTGGCTGGGTTGACCGGGAGAAGAACTTCTGCAGACCATGTGGATAAGCGGTTGAGATCTTGCTGAAGTAGGCCACAGTCATCGGGAGCGCCGATTTCTCTCCAAATCTTCATGTCGTCCGCAAACAAGGCACACGGCGACCGGAGAAGCTGCGGTAGATCGTTGATGTGGATCAGGAACAGAGTGGGCCCCAGCACAGTGCATTGAGGCACGCCACTTGTAGAGGGGTAACAGTCAGTTAGATGGTCGTCGACCTGCACTCTCCACTTTCGTCCAACAAGAAAGTCGCGGATCCACCGGTGCAGTGAGCCACCGACGCCACACATGCTGAGTTTGTGAAGGAGAATCTCATGACTGACCTTGTCGAACGCTTTACTGAAATCGATGAATATCACGTCGACGGATTTCCCCTTGTTTATTGCCGTCAACCACTCATGCCTCGTCACGAGCAGGTTCGTAATGCATGAGCGACCTTGCATAAAACCGTGCTGTGCGGGCGTCAAGACCTCGTTTGACTGTAGCAATTGCAGCAATCCCTTCTTCACGATTTTCTCAGCAACCTTTGCCAAAATCGGCGTCAGACAAATTGGCCTGTAATTGTCTACATTGCTAGGGTCGCCGCCTTTCAGAATAGGCTTCACCACCGCACATTTCCAGTCAACCGGCAATGAACCTTCGGACAGCGACCTGTTGAAAAGGTCAGTCACGACAGGAGAGAGGATGGTTGAAAGTGACTTGAGAACCAATGGGTGAAACCCATCAGGTCTGACAGGTTTGGTGCCGTCTAGGTTGGCGAGTAGTTGCGGTACCTCTTCAACGCCGCAATGCAGAATACCGAGTTCGGTAAAAGCGGAACACGTCGAACTCAGAACAGACACCTGATTATTCGCAAATACAGAAGCGAAGTGCGCCGCCAACGCGGACGCCCGCTCAGTGCTGGAAGTTAGGGGCTCTCCATCCGTGATATCCAGCACTGGCACATCACCTGCCGGCTTTAGGCGTCGCTTCACGTATGCAAAGATTCCCTTGGGGGCGGTCTTCGCGGCTAATGCGAGCTGCACTTCAATGTGTCGGCGTTTATTCTTTTTCGCACTGTTGCAGAGGTTCCGCTGACATTTATACCCTTCGTAATCATTGGCAGAGCCAGAGAGAAGGAATTTGTCCCACAGTCTGCGTCGCCTCTAAGCCAGGTTTCCATACCCCTTGTCAAACCCATGAGGCTTAATCGGTCCAACCTTTCGACATTTCAATGGCACAAATTGGGAACACAATGACGTCAATCTCCCTTTTATAAATATCCAAAAATCTTCCACAGATGCATCTTGTGACAAAGACCAATCCAGTTGGCTGGCGGCTCGAGCTAGACCATCCAAGTCCGTTTTCCAGTAGTTGGGAGCTGGTTGCAGCGGATGTGAATACGGCAAAGTGAATTGCATATAAGCTATCAGTACTGAGTGGTCGCTCGTAGCCAGGGGCTCCAGAATCATAATGTTATGCACTCGTTGTTCGTAGCTCGTTAACATCAGGTCTAGACAGGACGGGGTTGAACGTGTTGATATCCGTGTTTGCTGGCATATGTGTTGCGATGCACCAGTTTCAAGTACCAAATCCACGAACTTTGCTTCAACCTCACTATGTCCAGGCATCAAATGCACATCAGGCCATCGTATTCGAGGACAGTTAAAATCGCCCATAAGCAGAAAGTGTGGACGACTCATTTGGGCTTGAAGATGGTGCAACCAATCCAAACAACGACTCAGGGGACTGCGATAAACTGCGCCGACAAGCAGTTCTCCGCGCCTGAGGCGGATGGAGCACCACAGTAGCTCACACAGGTCATCGTCACTTCGGTAGGTGCTCACAACTCCCCACGCAGGGAAGACCGGATGTAAAGTAAGACACCACCGTGGGCATTCTTTAGTCTATCGCATCGGAAACACGAGTAACCGTTGAGTTCAAGTTCTTGGGTGTATAACTCTGCATTCAGCCATGTCTCTGCGAGTCCCACTACGTCTGACCGCTCAGACGCAACGAAACAACAAAACTCATCGCGCTTATTTATAATACTGCAAATGTTTGTGAAGGCTGCTCGCAGGCCGCAGCGGGAGCCGCCGGGCGTGCTTGAAGTGTGAGCAGCCTGTTTATCCTGATTCGCGAATGGTTGGAAACCACCCGAAAATTTACGATACGAAGATTTGTTTCCCCCTCACCAGCGCGTCTTTTCAACTCAATGATGGCAGACTTGAGCCGCTCCCTGTCTACTGGTTCCAGGTCGGGACGAACATGGATCTTCAAACCTTTCAGCCTACTTAGGCGAGACATGATCATTCTTGGACTGGCTTCGTCCACAAAGGTGATTCTCATAGGCCGATTTTTTGATCACCTTGCTTTCCAAGACGAGTAATCTGCCTCACTTTTACCGAGTCCTCCCCAACGTCGAGGAGTCTATCAATTAGACCCTGTAAAAACTTGACATCTTGATCGTAGCGCACTTGGGGTGATGGATCACTGGACTCCGGTGCGTGAAATATCACGAGATTATAACGCCTCTGGTAGGACGAGATGGGCTTTGCTGGGCGAAGTATACTACCAGCCTCAAGTGGTTTGGCTAACTGTTGACTTACAGAACGTAAACGCTCAACGTTCCTTCGTAATTTCGTCCTCTGATCTGTCCACTGGTCTCCAGCACTCAGACTTTCACCTGCTGGGACATCAGTGTCCGGTGGACACAACAAAGGTAAACAATTTAGGCCAGGTGCAACTGGGCTTCTCACAACGGTTGGACTTGGTGTCGGTGAGTTTGCACGGGTAGAGGAGGACAACTGAGCGAAAACCTGAAGGCTCTGCGCGCTAGGTTGTTGGGCCAGACACACGGAGCTGTTCGCAACGAAACGCTGAGGCCTACACGTCGGCTTTACTCTTTCTGGCTGTATCTTATTTCGGCAATTTTCGCATATATTTTGGATAAAATCGTGTTGGATTTCTCGAAGACGATGAAAATGCTCAACTGAAAATCCAACACACGTAATGTGGTATTTATCTTGGCACAAAATACATGTGAGGGCATTTGCACGGTATCCGACTAGTTTGGAGCAAGTACCACAGGATGACTGCTTCGGCATTGTGAATAATCCGAAAACAAGATGGCGGCCAATTGACGAAGAAAATGGCGATAGCAAGATCGCCGAAACCAAGCGATGAAAACACAAGTATTTCTGGTCGGAAATTTCAGAATCGGAAATGAAACTGAATTGTAGCTCAATTTCCACGAAATACTTCCAATGAACGCAGAAAGTTAACACAAAGTGATCTTGTCAACACAGCCAAAAATAACCGACCGGAGGACGCTATCCGCATTATGGACAAACAAGTTGATAAACTTCGAAAATTAGTTTGTATGTTACAAGAGAAATAGAAACATAGTTCCCTTTAGAATCGCCATTACGGTCATGTTTGTCGAAATTTTTTAGAAGCGCTGCCATGCCCAATTTTTGCCAAACACTCTAAAGAAAACTGATGTGTATTGGAATAAAAGATTGACGCCGACGACTGGAGTTAATGTAAGTGACGGTATTAAACACTGGGAAGTTAGCTGCAGTTATTATTTTTATATTTATCATTTTATTATGGCTTGCAAAGGCAGCAAATATGCTGCATTTTAAATCTTCCTGGTTAATGTAATATTAAGTGGTTCAATTTCTATCCATGACCTTAAGCCAGTTTTGCGGCATTTTCTCTCTTGCTTGTTTCTCATGGTTCGCCTCACTCGCATCCTATTCAAATGCGAGCCCAAGTTATTCACAGTGAAAATGAACTTATATGTAAAGGTAAAAAGTGGGTGGAAATTAGTTCAGCATTGTGAGTGCCAAACCCATGTACTCCGCCTTTTTGTTGCAAAGAATTTAATCTCACCATGGATGGCTTGCGAGTGAAATGTGAACGAAGAAATACTAGAATAGCATGTCCCGTATTTTACTGATGCTAGTATGTCAGGACAACAACACGTTATTTGCAGTTCTGTCCCTACTGTTTAACAGCACCTCGGAATGTCATAATAACAAAGCAATGAGAAGCAGAATACAACTGACCTGAAAAGGACCTCGTTGAATATGATGCTCCTCCACCCACAAAAGCAACAATATTAAGTAGATAAAATTTACCCTTGGACGCAATCAAACAAACAACGTGGTGGTCGATGTGTGTACCAAAGTAAGCTAGTGATTGAAGCCGATCAGATGGACAATTACGTCTGCTGCTTTAAATGATCAAATTCGCCAAATTCGCCAACATTCTGCTGTGTGGTCCATATAGTGGACCCATCTGTTTACTCTGGAATCGGAGCATCAATAAAATGAATCATGAATAGTAAAATTTCAATGCTTCACTCCTTCTTACGAAAAGATGTTAGGGGCTTTCTAAGGCGATGCATGTCTACGGTCGCTACCTTTCTCAAGTGATGCTATGTGGCCCCTGGATTACGTTACAATTTATGACAGAAGAGGTTGAAACAACCAATAAACGTAATTAAGGATTAAATGCAAGCTAAACGGTTTATAATACCCAGGAATCAAGTAGCTTTTCCGCAGCGAGATGTATCTTGAGCTTGAGGGCAAAACGCATAGCCAGTTTGCGGCTGGTTTAAGTGCGCTACGTTAAATCATGGACCAGCAGTGCTCTAGAAACGACTAAAGCCACATGCAAGTAGCTTTTCTAATTGTTATGACACAAAAGTGAGAAGCATTCTGCAGACTAGAATTATATTTTCATTACTGACAAGAAGCATGTACATATATAGCCGTCGCTTAGAAAAAGCTTGAGATAAACTACCTTCTTTTATCCCTTCAATGATCGTTTTTCAGTACTCGTGTTCCTGTGGTGCATGACAAGTGTGTCGAACGACACGGCGCCTATCTCAGAGGATTCGTAAGCCAATCTTGTCATGGTTTATCAAAAGCGAAATGAGGTCTTCAGACAACTCATTCATGTCGCGCCTCCTCGAATGTGGCCATACGGCTTCAGAGAATGACTTCCAATTCATCTATCACTACCTGAACACTTCTCACAAGGATGCCGCAAACATACATATCCATCACTGAGGTTATCTACATCCACCATATAAAGCCGCAATTAAGTGTACAAAAACGATACACAACGATACTACTACCTTAGCCAATTGACACTGTCAATTAGTTATTTGGTTGTTACGCTACCTACCTAATTACTTCGGACTATAGAACGTTATATACAGGTTTATTTAGTAAGCTTGGAATACCATCCTTATTCCTGTCTCCAATTATCGTTTTTATTCGTTTAAACAGCCCATAAGTAAATCCAAGCCCGAGTTGACACATTCCCAAAATCAGTGCTACATAAAAGTTTGTGTTTGATGAGATTT
Organism: Dicrocoelium dendriticum; assembly: GCA_944474145.2. Classification (NCBI taxonomy): domain Eukaryota; kingdom Metazoa; phylum Platyhelminthes; class Trematoda; order Plagiorchiida; family Dicrocoeliidae; genus Dicrocoelium; species Dicrocoelium dendriticum. Next base: position 145,970,178 of record OX104063.1, on the reverse strand, counting down.
TGCAGCAATGAATTCTTTACCCTGAACTGATTTTGCTAATGATTCCTATTAATGAAATGAGAATATTTACTTTGCTGAAGACCAGCATCGCCCGGGGATTTATTGAACATCTTGTGTATCCCTGAGGTTGTACGCAAAATTGAGTCACCCAGATGATGACATCTTATCAATGTGCCGTGATTACGATTAAAGCGATCTACATTTTCCTGTTAACGTTCTCTAGCCTCCCTTCGTTGGCTAAACGGCATCTATTTGTGTGCGTGGTTTAATAGTGAAACCTTCCGGAGCTGATTGTTGCTCTGAGAGAACAGGATTACGTGTTGAACGTACATGATAAAAATACATTCAACTTTGTACCAGTGTGCCAGTATTTCTACGTTTAAACCGGACACGTTTGAATGTTCAGACAAACGTCTTAACCTGTCTATTAGAATGGGGATAAAGTGATGCGACTGAATTTATGCTCTACCCCCGCGGCTTGAGAAAATCGAGTGAACTCGCTTGATGTGAATTGTAGACCAAAATCATTAACGAGTGTTTCTGGGTAACTAACCTGTGTGAAATAACGAACCAGCGCTACAATGTTTGAAGCTTCATTGGCTGAGGGACACAAACTGCTTTTGGTTATTCTGAGTAAATATTGCTCATTAGGCGGACTTGCATAATCCAACTGAATAAGTAAATTCCAGGCAGTTGATTACGACCAGAGATGATCAACAGACTTGATGAGAGATTTCTAAGCGTCTGACCATTTAGGACTTTTAATTATTACCTATTCAATATATTTGGTCAATAAGCACAAAAGCTGGTGTGCGATTTTATTCTTATGATTTCCTGGTGTTTGATATGCATCACTTGAATTACTTTAAATTTAAAGATTTTAACGATCACAATGCGGTTCGCCAGTATTAAACGATCGTTCACTAATGCTAGCTCGTATTTTCGCACAAAATATGGTCTAATTTCATCGTCTAATAGTGCTCTTGGCCAGCCGTTACATTGTGTAGCGCTATCAGGTCGTGTGGAATCACATGTCATTGTAAGCAACCGGCAAGTTACGTGCTGGTCATTAAAATACAGATATTATCTAAGCAGTAAATGCAACTGAAGAAATGACGGTATATTCATGTGCTCAAAAATTTAATCTGTTAAACTAAGCCGTAGTAGGGCATCAACAAGATCAACACATTCCCAATGAACATTTTTGACGGTTAAACTGACAAACTTGTGACCATACCCGCGTTGTATTATTTTTCCGAATTTCATTTAGTGGCACCTTTGCGACTGAATAGTAAAGACAAATATTTTGTAATGGATTGCTAGCACCCACGAGGACTGGAGTGTTTCCTTTTCCTCCGAGAATTGTAGCTGCTAGATTGCAAAATTTCTGGACGGATCAGGACGGCGACTACTGGCATCGATTATTGAACCGAGGTACGGTATTCGAGCAATGAAGAACGCACCATCGTCGGTTCGTAGTGTAAATCCCAAACATCTCATTCTGTCAAACACTTCATTCAGGTGTGTCTGCTTTGACTCAAATGAAGGAGTTGGAATAGTAAGATTCTCCCTTTAAACTATAACAAAGGACAATCCGTTTAGCATTCTGTATAGTACCAGATTAAAAAATGTTGCTCACATTTAATTCCAAATGGCAGTCTGCTGTATTGATATATACACTTTTGAGTAATAATGGGGGATATAGCTTGTTTGCTGGTTAACATCTGCTTGTAAATGCGCAGCAGTGGATACAATTTTGAAAATAGTTTGCCACTACTTAACTGTGAAAATGTCCTCCTGAATAGACAAAGGGTTTTGATGAGTTTGAAGTGAATCTTTCAGTTCGGTTGAAAATTCGCCACAAATACATACCCAATTTGGGCTTCTGGACTACCATAATGAGAGTTGCTAAGATGAATAATTGAACATACATAACACGCACAATTACTCCCAGCGATTCAACTCTGCATGAACCAAACGAACTGAATTTTAGAACGGACTAATGGCTTAGTCGCATGTGCAACATACAAAACAAGCTGAAATGTGGTGCAGAATCCAAGTTCTGGCTTGAGAACATTAGCATTCTTTTTCTGAAACCATGCAAAAATTTCAATTTCTTCTTTGTGCGAGCAGTTTGCGACAAACCTTGAGTTCAAAGGGGATTGAATAAAACATTCCATAAGTGCAATTTTATATCCATTCAATGCCAAAACCATTTCGTTTCCTTGCCTCTGAAGGAATTGCTTAAAACGCCAGCGGAAAAATAAGGCGCGTGTTTCTGCTACTGAAAGACCGTTTTGAATAATGATATTTGGCCTTAGCATCGCACGCGCTATGCATGCAGCGTGCAATTTGCCTGGACTGATGTCGAAGTAATGAAGAGGAGGTTGTGGTCAACGACAAACTTTGGTATCTGAGATAATATAAGTCACCAAGCTAAGTGCTGTGTGAACATACTGGACTGAGTGCAACTGTAGAGTGTTTGGCGCGTTAATAAAGATATCTGACCTAATAAGTGTTAGCGGATCAATCCATGGCGCACCTGCGACATCAAATCTCCCCCCCCCATCAGTGACGGGGAACTTGCAGTGTGCAACATTTGGCAATTGTACTACTTGAAATGATGCTGGCATGTAATACGTTTACCATACTACTTACGTTGCAGTCGATGCGGTTATCCCCCCAAATTTCCATGTATATACCAAAACATTCAGGTACTGATTCACGCACCTGGACAATGCGTTTGTGTTAAGAGTGAAATGGTGCTTATCAAATAGTATATTAAACCCTAGCCGAAATCATCAGATCTAGAGAGGATCTAATCTAAGTTCGCCTTCGATTCTGCACTCATGGAGTGAAAATGCAACCACTTTGAAGTCGGCAAACGGCGAGGGCTAGTTGCTCTTAGTAACTCGTTATTTATGTCTAGTGGATTTCAAGAATTCACGGCTGCCAAGAGATCAATTTAGGTAAATAGCGTAAATCAATTTTAATTAAAGAGCTAACTAAGACAACATATGGCAAAAGTTGGCATTCTCGAAAGTATAGGTAAGCGCTGTTCAATGTCCCTTCAAGAACACAAAAGCTACAAATAGCCAACCTGCAATCGAGATGTATAGTGGGTATTCATATATATGATATGCCTAGGGGAACATTAGCCTTCCCAGTCTTAGTTGTCCATAATGCTTTAGAATAACTGTGCCTAAATTTCAAAGCTCTTAATAAGCGGTCTAGTTGATATAGTCAACGTATCGAAGAGTTCCCGCGACAGCTGCACAGTTGCATTTCAATATAGTTTGTCTCCTATTACGTACATGGAATCTCCAATCATATGCTTATCTGCCAGAATTTCATTGTTATATTCACGTGGACTGCTCTGCCATCTCTGAAGCGCGAGATGGTAGACATCTGGTTGTATTCACCTAAAGGTCAGCCAAAGTCAATGTCCAATTAGTTCGCTTTTGGAGCGACGAATGGTAACATCTGTCTACCAATTTTAAATCTAAATGTGATAGTATACTCTTGAACAGGAATTATAGAAAACATATTTTTGTCAACCATGATTTCAAAAAAGCTTCTATATATCCATTGCAGAATGAATAATGTTTCCAAATGCCCAGTCCCTCCTGCAACAGTTGTCAAGTTAAGATAGTAGAGATGATTTCACCTACTTCAATATTGCTTCTGTACATGCGGTTTGATGCTAACTAAGGGGAGGACTTAACTACAATAATGTAGGATGGATCGGCTAGTTCCGGTCGCATTTCCCAAATAGGTTTGTTGAGAGACGGTTTGTCAGGAAGAGGGAATCGGTGTGTCCAAGAAGCTACATTCGTTGCATTCCGCAACTCGGTTTATCCAAAAGGCAGTTGCCGACCATCTTTTGTCAAGCTTCAGCCCGCAAACAACCATAACGCATAATATTGACAACTTGGATACTGTAATACAAATAGCAGTTCCGCAGTTGCTGCCATCATTAACATTGAGCAAACTGCCTCACTGGGTGAACACCTATTAGAAGATTATGATGATAGTGTAGCTGATAGACACTGATCAGCAAACCTGAACTCACATAATTATTGAAGCTTAAGGCGAGCCAAAATTAGCACTACTAAATCACTTACTATTGAGATTCCTGGCTAAAACACCGGGGAAGTCAGGTTAGATGAAAAATTGAATGCTGCTCCAATTATTAGTTGGAAGTTCAGAATCCAGTCAGTGAGAAAAGGTTTTATGAGTCCTGATAGACATATTTCAGCATTTTACAATATCATGTGAATAAAATAAGGTATGACTTTATTCTATAGGATTTAAAACATAGAGTAAAATTAACGCTTACACCAATCGGATAAACAACCAAGCGCGATACAAAGGAAATTTCTGTAATCCCACAGAATACACGATAAATAAAGTGAGTTGGAGTTAATATAGGACGCAGTGAGAGAAGTAAAACTCCTAGAGTTTAAGGGCATGTGCCAAAAGGAAGGCTTTTTTAACAAAGCATCATGCAGATGTTAGCAGCAATTAATTTGGACTAGTGAGGAAAGTTTTTGCATTCAGTCAATTGCATTGTGACAACGGCGTATACAAAGACTCTCTGAGACGCAAGCGTTATGTCCGTCCCGATAAAAGACGCGATTCCTTGGTTAAGACCAGCACCATATTTGTCATTGAAGCTGAAGCGAACCGGCAATTTTATCTTTTTTCCAAACCAGGACAATATAGAAATACGGTGAATTTGTTGGCAGGTAAGGTACAATTTCTCAAAGCATCAGCATTGATAATTTTGCTCAATAAACTAGATCACATATAAAATCAAAGGAAGGAAGCAACGATAAAAGTATTATTCTGTTATTCTAATTGATACTGGCCAAACACATGTTGGATTAGCTATGCTATCATTCACAAGTAACCTGCGTAGCTTATCTGCATGGCCAGTTTAAATTCAGTGCCTTGTTATTGATTCCTCCTATAGCTATTCGCTGATGTAGATCACAAAACAGGCACGCCTAGATAAAGACATTTTGTCAAAAGTCATATACAAAAAGTTAGCTAATCTGGATTTTAACTACCAACCTTGTTGACTGTACCAAATTACGGGAAAGCAAAATGGACCGGTAGTAGCTGATAAAAAATGCTAAATATTTCTTGCTAGCGACTGTGGTTAGCTTCCAATACCTTGATTCTACAGCTGTCGCTATAGTCAGACGCCTGGTTGTATGATTGAGTAAATTGCTTTGTGGCGTACCGTAACCGTCTCTCCGTATATGCTGTTCACAAATCCACAATATATGCATTAAATGTTACAAGTGCTGTTGAAAATAGCTTAACTGTCGCCAGGTTTGCATGCAAAGGAACCCTACTCATGGCAGTAAGTTTTCTAGACTATATCCTGATAAACCAGTAGACCGTGTGGCTTCTTTTGTATTTTGTCTGTGCTAGACTTGAATGCGGACAGCTTGATTGTCTTTAGTGCAACTGCCTAGTAATGCACAACTTAAGAATTTTTTGAGACAGTTACCAACAGAGCAGATTTGATTTACCGCAAGCGCATTATCGCAACGTAGACAAAAGCGCTCATCTCTGTATAATCATTAGCTTCCGTTGTCCAAGTTTCACTAAGTTGAATACCAAACTTGACTACTTAGCATCACGCTTCGTATTTGATTTATGTGACTATGCGTTCAGAAGTCGGATTTCCAATACTGCTTCGAAGAAGAAAGATTTGAAACTGGAATGCTTTTGCGCAATGATTACTCAGCTCAGTTGTTAACTTTACAAGAAAATTCGAAGCGGTAAGTACCATTACCGTACTTATTGAATGGTAAAATTTTCCGCAATGCGGTTGCGTAAGCTGATGTCATAACGCAGACTATATCCGTAATTGATTATACAGAAGATTTCTGTCTGTCGGTAGAAGGCACTACACAGATGGTAGTCCTTTGAAAAGGATGCGGGATACGAATGGGGGAAGAATGTGAACACAGTGAACCCCATTCATGAGAAACTGAATTTCCTACGGATATAGCTCATTGCGTCGGCACACTGCCATTCATTTACTAACTGGTTCACAGGAACTGAGGACTGCTAGAGGCAAGGATATACATTTACCCAGCAGATGTAGGTGGACTACTTCATTACGGTTCGATTCTATGGCCTCAAGAAGCTCCTGAACCAAGAACCAAAGTTAGGCGCAAAAGAATTCTACAAAAGCTGACTTGTAGTTTAAACCATCGGAAATTAGATATTCTGTTCACATTTTAAGATTGATTTGACTTTTCTGCAATGCAAACTATCAGACTTCTGAGCCTTGCGAGCGCAATTCCTTGAACTATCGTTGTTACCCCATTGGTCCGACCTTGACCAATGGACAATACACATTAAATACTTTCTCAAAAGAACCGTGCTGCAACAACGGCGACAATAAACTTTAGCTTTGGATTCTTTATAGGTAGTAATTCCCGCAAAAGCTGTTTGCCAACCGTCCATTTGAATGAATCCACCATGATTCGATAAAGTACCATGCAAAGTCCTAATATCCAGACTTGGAAAATCTTTGCATGCTCAATTTTTTCAACAACAAATTTTTGCTTAAGGTTAATTGGAGACAATTTTCATTCAAATTCTCAGTTAAGTATTGCATTAATCAGTGTTTGCGTTGGGCTACAGCTGGGCTTAATTGAAAAGAATAATTCGAATACACCAGCTGAGTGCTGAAGACGATTGCATTTTGCGAAAAATGTAAGGAAGGCACGATCAGATTAAAACAGAGGTTCTATCTCATTCTTTAGCCTGCGTAGTGAAATATATAGATGGTAACTGTTTGTGTTGTGGATAAAAAGTGATCAAACTGCATTTCAGGACAAACATGACACTTTAATCAAGCAAAGTGTCGGATGCACATGAATTTCAAATGATATATTCCCACAATATCTTCGTAATATTGGTCAGTTTAATGAAAGCTGTGTGGATCACTGGAAGCGGGTTATGAATTAACACAAATTTTCTTATTGATCCCCATTCCGCACCACACCAACGTATTTCCAGCCAGGGGTGTTGTTCATCCTTGGCTGCTCAGTCCAAAAGACGTATCGGACCGACAACGATCGATTGGAAGTCAGGCCTTGGCATTTTGTCAACATGAGTTAGTCTAGCACTAGATTTCTTCCAGTGTTCTCATGATGATATGAATAAGCGCACTGTTGCATTCGCTCGCATGGCATGCGTAGGACCTGACTCCGCCATCTCAGTTGGTCCAGTTATCCCAACGGGATAAATTCAAATATCAACACTAGGGTAAGTGGATGATAATCCTGGAATAGTAGTTTAAATTTCCTTGAAGTAAATGTCAGCTTATGTTTTCCATGCGTTTCATAACGACCAGCATGCAATGCAAGTTGTTACGAAGCAAAGTAATAGCATCACTAATTCCAAAGTCAGTCTCTCGGTAAGCTAAAATAGCTGAACACAGAAAACATGCAAGTTCTCCCAGATTACACACTAAGACAATTTCCAAATGAGGTAAAGAGGACTCATGGGACACCCTATTCATACAGCATAAATGACAGTGCATGATTGTTAGAGGCTACCGCAAGTCCTAGTTATTGCAATGCAATCCTCAAAGTATAGCAGTAGGATATTTTGTGCTCCATTTTTTTGCGATCAACGTTTGGTTTGGCACATTCTAACCTGGAGATATCGATTACTGATTATTTGAATGTTTCAGCATAGATTCAAAGTATGAACTCCACATTTAGATTTACTAAAGAGTTTACCATTATTTAGTATGCACTCAAATAAAGATGCTAAAGTACAGAAACGTGATTTTATTTAGTGCTTTTGAGCAATAGAAACACATGAGAAGTTCCTCAGATTCTACATTTCAGCGGAACTTCTCTCTCTGGAACTTCTCTGTTACTTAAAGAAATAATAATATTTTAAATCACGGGAAAAGCGTAACGTTGCTGTGCCCACGGCCATTAATCTTTGCGCCTAAAAAATTAGCTGTGCTGGGTGCGTTATTATACTTGATACCCATGGGTGCATAAGAGTTGCCAAAAATGCCTATTGGGCTTTTCCATTTGCGCATCAAGACTAAGCAGCTCTGTCCAGACTAATAAAGAAATACGTATTATTTGTGATAAATAGCATCAGTGCAAGTGCGGTTCCGGTGATAATTTTTGAATAAGATTTTTGAATACTTATGTCAGATATGATAACAAGGTTCGTAAATCAGTCTGCTAGTGCCTGTCATATTAGTTGTGCTAATATTCTACCAATCAAGCAATAACAGGTAATCGACTATTAACCTAGCTAAAATATAAGTCCGGGTGAAAAGCAATAACTTTGTCGGTGACTTATATGTGGCTGTTTGACAATTAACAACGAATTAAAACGAGCAAGTGATATAGAGTAATAAACAGCAACCGCAGAACGACAGTAAGGAAAGGGAAAAATGTAGCCTGATAGGTGATACAGCAAGCGATTAACATAAACACAAATAGAGATATCTTAAACCGCTGAGTTAAGAAAAAGAGCTAATGAGCACACAACGTGATGTTCAGTAAATCGTCTTCCGATTGATGCTGTCTAACTAACGCCATGCATTTAGAATGGCGCAAGGTTAAATACAACATTATACCTTTTTATTGTGTGGATAGGAATGATGTGAATTGGAAGATTTCCGTGCTTTTCATGCCCTTGTTGTGAAAATACGTCTAGACATTAACATGGAAATTTGTCCGTGGTAAATTTGAGCTGTTGTATCAGAGCTTGCTAATGTAGCTGAATTTCAACGAATAAAGAAGGGTGTGGTTGCGGTTCAATATTATTAAATACTCCTTGACAAGACCTCCCCAAAGAATCCTGTAATCATTGTATGCAATAAATAGCTTGCAAGTTGTGTTCTGAGGGCACAAAAAGCAAGCCTTTAACAATTTTGATCGCTCCTCGTTTTGCAGCTTTAAGCACCTCAACCTGGAATTTGTACCGGACCCGCCGGGCTATAACGGCATATCTAACATGATGGCTCAAACATGCTTTCAATATCTGAGGAAAAAGTGGTTAGATCTTCTAGGACATCATCCATAAGCCGTCAAAAACTAAGTTTCAATACACAATGCTGCTTCTGACCGTTTTCAGAATTTAAGTTTGTCCTCTGAGTTTGCTTCCCTAGGAAGCATGATGCAATGTTTTTTTCGCAACTCCGTATGCGTGGCTGCACTTGTGACACGTGTTCACCTCATTTTAATAATCAAGTTGAGTTATAGTAAACGCGTAAAAGTTATTAAGATCTCACTGCGGTACCTCATGATGTTTCACCCTTATTAACTTGCCGCACTAGGCAGTACGGTCGAACTTTACATCAGCCGTCCTTTCGCGCGCGGTTATCACTTCAATGGTCGTTTTACCCGTACATCCATCCTAACAAGTTCGAATTGACTTACTCTTTGCTCCCCAGTTCTATGACCTAACTTGTGTAGAGTCAAGTATTGACACAGTTCAAGGTAAATTCACATTACCTGTCAAAAGCTACTCGTGCAACTACGTCACCCCTGGAACTTTTTTAGAATAACCGTAATCACATTAGGAAGACGAAACTAAGTACACAAAAATTGTAGTTGTGCCATATTTATAGGCGACAACATAACAGTGTTATTTAACATTTTGCTCTGTTCCTCCAATATACAACGCTGTCAACACCCTATTTGAATCCGTCGCCTAACGCGAGCAGATCAGTACTCTCCGCAACTCTGAATCCGGCAACAGGTGCGCAGCAGGAATTAGGACGCCCACCTTTCTCGGAAAACTAACTTTGGCGTCGGAACAAACAATATACTATTTTGGCCTGAAATAAACATCAACAACAACTTCAGGTAATCTGCGAGGCGCGGGTGACAGACGTGCACAGAATAAAGGCGCGTGTGGAAAACGCAAAAAGTTGTACAACATAGTAGTTTATATTCCAAATGCTGCAGGCAGTCCCATCCCAAATGAGGGAAAATGGAAGGAGCAGATATTAGCCTTTACAACAACAAAGCAGACTCGTTTGTTTTTACGTGAAGTGTAGCGAAGTTCCATTGTTAACAACCGTATGTGCATTGTACCGGAATAGTGTTAGCCTGGCACACGTGGTTGATCTCATATTGGGTAAAAATATAGCTTTAGTATGAACGTGTATGGCAGAATGTTTCATCCAGCGATCTCCACCTAACTTAATTCAAGCCATATCCAGTGCTCCAGGTTTTCCATTAATAAAGTGTAACTTGTAGACATAGTAAGCAACCACCCCCATACTCCAGATAGCTATGCTGTTCCCAAACCATTTACCTATAATTAATTTGCATCAATTGCGACCAAACCGATTTCATTCTACCAGCTTTCGCTGAAACGCAATAAAAAAGCTAATGTCCGTGGCAGCTGGGCCAACAGCACTTCAAGATAAGCAGATGCAACTACTGCTTTTACGCTTAAGATAAATTTGAGCGGCGATGCTACACTGGTTCGTAGCAAATTGCCCGGAATCCCAAACACGACCAATATCTCCTATGAAGGACAACCAGTACCAATGGGACGCCCATTACATAATATGTTGCAACGTTTTACAGTCCGTCACCAATTCATGGAAAGGAAAGCAGATTGGCAGCCTGAGCCAACAGAACACCATAAGCTCTATTCTCGGTGCTCCAGCTAATCGTACCAACCTGACGAGGATAACCCGCTAGCCGATTCCCCACCAACATGTTAATCCAGGCAACATAGACTTAGGCTAAACTCTCTCCATGAGATGAAAGCAGTGTTACTTCTCATTCTGATCATTCTATAAGTACTACTATGCACCTTTTATTCCACTCAAACAGAATGACTACTTGTTAGGTAAAGTTCAGAAAGAGAGACAAAACACGAAACGTTAAGCGAACAATTGTTTTCTTTAGAGTATTCGTCAGGCACACACAATATTATAAATTACCGTTAGGTCCTTCGAAATCATCAGCATAACAAAGAAACAGTTGATCAGAAAATTTAACTTGTGATCATAATGGCAGTCATCTGCTCACATGACAGAAGTCAGGTGGAGTTGCGGAGTATCAGCAATTCATTCCCTTCTTGTGGTCGGCCACAAAAGTTGTAATGTTTGTAACATCTTTTTCTGTACACACAAGTCCGTGTTTGTCAAGCGGATGAATACTGCCTCAGCGGTGCCAAGTAGGCTTGCTAGTACACGATGGTTATGCCTTGGTGTGAGTTTGTAGAGAATCTAGAAGAATGTTTCATTCTATATTTGGTGGCCTATGTTGATTAGATGGTTCCTAATCGCGCTGTAGTTTGTCCTATTCTTGCCATTATAAAACCAGCCCTGAAGGTGCTCCTTAATTCTCTTACTTAAACGCTTCGTCGCCAGTCCAATTTACCTGTCCTCGCAAGGGCAGGTGAACCGGTAGATTAACATTAATTGGAACTGATCCAGTACTCGGTCTATGAATCTCGGAAGACTCCGTGGAAACTACATTCAGCTGAGCTGTATTAAAAGTATTTTTGCAGCTTTGCTGTAGTCAAAGGGTAAAAGAATGACAGAAGATTGTGCTGCCGAATACGCCAAGTCATGAAAAGGTGCTACTACGCAGCTGAGCTCGTGTTGTTATATCAAAACAAGAAGCTGTTCCATGAATCCAACTTGGATAGGCCTCACCCTCAGGTTACCGCCTCATGTGTTTACTAATTCACCTGTACTTGGGGTAGCATGTACATTAGCCGAACCGAGAGAAGGCTATCAACTAGGATCATGGAACATGTTCCACGGAACCTGGCAAATAGTGGATCTAAACTCCCTGCCGGCTCCATCGCTCAGCATCTGCTCAATTGTACCTTTCGCGAAAACCCACGTGACGCATTCAAGGTTATCGGCAGACAAAACAACGCCAGCTTGCTTCGTTTAGATGAAGCCTCGGCCATCCGACGAATGACACCAAACCTTTGCAAACAGGTAGACTTTGTGGCCAGCCTTGTCTTGCGCTGGTAAGACGCAGGCAATGACCTTGGTTTGCTCAGTGTTTTATTGAGTTTCATTTTGACCCTCTTTTTCAAATGCATTCCTTTACTCTTTCCACGATTTGTCTTTAAGCGGCTGAAGGAAAAGACACGAAATAATCAGAATTGGTTTCATCCGGTCAGTAGTCCTTGGTTTCCATTGCATTTGAACTACTTCCGTGAATTGGATGCCAGACCCAAAAATCCACCTTGGGATTCACTTCAATTGCGATACAAGCTGGGTGTTTGAAGGAGATCGGACAGGATGCCACAAAGTTGTTGGATATGGGCTTACTCTGTGTTCATGCTGATACATTCCGCGTAAGATATTTAATGGAAGAACAGCTTTGTGTGAACAATCTGATCAAGGTGTACACATAATTTTACGGTGTCGCTGATAGGTACAATGCGTGAAACTGGAAGTTCTTCATTGCTGCTGATTAGCGTACGGGTTACATGACTATAAGGAGGCAAATCAACTTTTACTTTTGCAGTTACACCTTGATTAGTTCAATGATTGAAGCTTAGAATTCGACGGTGTGCATGTTGATTTTCCGTATCAGAAGGGTGTGAACATATTAGCCTAAATGACCTCATTTTAGTAGCCATGATGAATGTTTGGGGAAGGTAAACGACCGCTGGTGTACACGCCTCAACATATCTCACGCTACAACAATTCTTATCAGATGGGCGTGCGCATTAAAACCACAAATCGTTCTGAAATTTTAAGATGGTGACTCCGCCAGAACAAAATAACTTACCTATTGTTATTTGAGCTCTCTATGCGATTTTGCAGTAACTGACACGATTGTTAAGTTTCTGCATCATTGTATCAGTGTCATCATTTTCCTGCCAGTTGTTATCATCTGCTTGTAAAAGTCAGAACGGTGGCAAAACATTATATATTATCATACGTGGGTATTCAATGAAATAAAAACAATGTTTGCGTACGTACATTCATCTAGTTTACTTCCAACATAAAATCAATTCGAACACTATTTTAAGGGTTCCATTCTTGACAGTGAATTGCATGATATGGTTTTCTCTTCGGGAATTAGCAGGACATCAATGTAAATAAGAAAAATGGGTAATAAAATTGGTTCTCTGAACGGCTACTAATAAGAAGCTAATACTGATTTAAAAAGTTCAAATATAGTTGACCTTTACGACATGGCATAGCTATATACGCTGCTGACCAGTGACGCAAAAACAGGCTGTAATGATTTCCCTTCTAGATATTACTGGGGACACGCATGGCACAAATAATTGAAGTTCAATCCTGCTTATTCTGTTAAGTAGTTACTATCTACTTACTGCTATCGCGAGTAATCCTTTAAATTTTTATAAAAACAATTTAATTATATGAATTACAAAATAAGCAGCAACAGTAAGCAACCACAGTGTACAACAGTATTATTACGTTTCCTCTGGTTCTGTCACCACACATGCGTTGCAATTCATACGAGAGAAGGAATATACTATAGATTTCGGCCATTTACTCTGCCGGTAGATTTTAAAGTGCCTTTCCATTGAGGCGGAGTATACAAATTCCATCATCACTGTTGTCAACGGAATATTGGTCCGCGTAACTTACTCCGAGTGTGTTTGTTCATTTTTCTGCAGCTTCTCGTATTATTTGCTCAGGCAAACTATTTTTAAGCTGATGCTGTTCACTTAATCTGTAAATCATTTGGTTTGGTTCCATGACGTTTTCTGTAACTTTATATAATCTAATATATTAACAAACTCACACAAAATTCAAAGAAAGATTTTGGAAAACCAAAGACACCATGGTAGCTGGCAATCAGGACATTGACTGTGTCACGTAACCTTACCCTGTGGTTCCTAGTACAGCGCATAGCGGGCTACAATGCGTTTATTCATAAGATGGTTGTATCGAAAGGGATAAAATAATTTATAATGCAAGTGTGCCGAGTCGTGGAAGAAACAAATGGAGGTTAGCGGAGCTGTAGGACGAGGGTGACAGATGGTGGGCTTGAAGTGTGACTTCAAAAGCGAGGTGCAAAAAGGGAAGCGCGCATTTGTGACAGATGAGGTTGAAATGAAATCATTGGTCCATAGATTTGGAAGACACGAGCTTTGGACATGTAGGTGATAGGCTGGAGCAGATGGCGGAGGTGTCAGTGGCAGTGTTCCAAACCAAAAGCTCCTTATCCAACTTACGACTTCCTAATTTACCCTTTGCATTGGCTAAAAGCACATTAGATCTGACAGCCCAGAAAAGCTCCAGCAACTTGAAGGAGGCATGATCACATACATTAGCGAAGATTGATGTAAATTTGTCTCACAGATGTTTGCTTACTCAACGGCTTCAATCAGCTCTCATATGTTGAAATGCAAACCAACATTTAGTTGTGGTCTTCCATCTGTTGTAGATGGGAACGTTTATGTACCGCCTGACGAGGTAGTGCCAGATTTCGAATGGGTTCAAATCAACTTGTCTCGGAATTACAACCGAAGTTAGTGTGTATCAACTGTATAATCGCTGGTAGCTTCAATAGAGGCGATATGGTTTTCAATTAAAAGCTAATGATTACAAAATTGGTGGAATTCCACACCAGGATGGACGCACATTTGATTTAGTTCTTACTAACTAATAAATCTTTTAATAAAATGTTGCGTTAATCCTTAGAATTTGGGGCCCATTCATCATGAGGTTACACCCCAAGACTTACCCCAAGGCCAACTACGTTGAGTTCACACGTTTGCCACTCAGAAGTGTGAAGCGGCGAACCCGTACAACGCAAAACACAGCAAAGCTCAAATCAATACTCTAGCAGACCGACTTCTCAAATTTCGCAATTGAGAGTATATCCGCTTAGTGCGATATGTCCATGGATTCTAGTAACTTCCGTTTCGATCATTTTCACCAAGTTGAGACCCTGTATCTTCGGATTGCTAATTCTATCTCCACAGCTCAAGTGACTGCGTTAATTAGAGGCTTATACCTAAGAGTTAATTACCTGTGTCAAATGCGTACCTGCTGCTATAGCAACCAGTGTAAGGTAGAACAGTGTACATTTAGCTGTTTTAGGAAAACCAGTGACTGTGACCTCTTGAAAGGTTTAAATCAATCCACTGGCACAATTACCACTAACCTACTCGACACGGTAAATAAGAACAAGATCAACGCATAGTTTAAATCCTCAGCCTAGGACACATTTATCACTTCATCTGTTCTCATTACTGAACTTCCCTCCTTATTTGACCACAGATTTTCTACATAGTGCTCACAGCTCTTAAACAGAACATGGCTATTGGCCCAGACGTCCTGTCACCAATCGTTCTGAAAGAGCATACTGATGAAATTTAGTCATATCTGACAGCGATTTCCAACCGGTGTTGAATAACTGGTACCATCTTTGACTACGGGAAAGCAGTCCGAGGTATACCAGTGCGTAGGAAGGAACCACAGCGATAACGGCCAATGATTTGCTCCGCCGCGTTATTAAAGATGTTCGTAAAACTACCTTTTCCTGTCTTTTTACAAACGATCAAACAGATTGTAAGTAAAGCTAGTATACAGTCCAGGGCGCTCTAAACTAAATACCGCTTCGTACCTTGTGAATGGGTTTCTTCTTTTTTGACCAGAAAAGATAAGTTTTACAGCTCATGTGCTTTGGCTAAAATAATTTCCTTGTGAGTATTAACAGATACTTCTTATTGAGCACTTTGTTTGAAAACAGCGTTCCACATACCAAGCTAATATAACGCTTGGCTACTTTACATGTCGCGCGAAATTCGGGCGATAGTAGACAATTGCGAGTTTTACAAACTCGTCTTCTGTCCACGTAGCTGTTGTCCCTCCATATCTAATGCGCGTATATGCTTGCCATGTTCACCAGATATAACTAGGCTAAGGACGTCGTCTCAGCGCGTATTCGCCAAGTAATGGTGTAATCTTCGAACTTTCAGCGAGGATTACACAAAATGTTTAATTGGAAAAACTCTCGGGCCCGCTCACTTAACATTCCGAAAAGTTGTGATGTGACATCTATTTTCACCACCCCGATAGACTACGTTTCTACCTTAGATGCATTTGCTTCTTTGATCGTGAGTGACCAAAGCCCCCTGGTTTCCATTCTGTAAAGTATCTCGATGCTTAACATTTTAACATTTATCAGTCCTCGCATAATCTTGAAACATTTCAAAAGTCAGCTAAATATTCACTCACACAACCAGGCTGCAAATGCTATCCACAATCGTTGCTCTAATTCTTAGAATTTAAATGCCCGTATTCTCAGTAACTTTACCGTTCCCCTGCCCTTGTCTAGGAAGATTTCGGAAGGATTGTCGTCTTCTTTGACCTCACCGAAATTTTTTTCATATGCCCTACATTAAGCGAAATGCCCTTGTTTGATTTTGTGGTTTGTAAGGTTTTGACGCGTGTTTAGACTTTTATTTAAATGCAAAAATTTGCCTCACGTCTAAACATTGTCCTTACTAATGTGGTATCAGGCATCTTCACCGGAACGAAAGTTAAATTCCTTTACATACTTTTCACATCGCATTTCTAACTTGTCCTGTTTGGGTTGCATAATTTTCTACCCAAATCTCGCATCAATGGCGAGACAGCTTACCTGATTGAAAATGAGCTACTTTTTTTTCTTTTCATTACGCTTTATTTTCTAATAGATCCCATGTGCTAGAATGTCCACAGTGTTAGTCTAATTTGCATAAAATACATATACACAGGTGTCTAAAAAGTACCTTGACATTACTTGTGTTGATTTGAACTTACAACGATAACGTAAAATTGATGTACTGAATTCAATCTCTGTTTCGACACTAATTTAAGGCTCCAAAAATTTTCAAAACAAGGGTGGTAGTCACCTAAATAGGGAGTTGCCACAACTCGGATGTGATCCCATTGAAAGTGATTATCGAAGTTCAAACCCATAATTTTAAACCGAGATTTCACGATACAGACCAAACACAAGATTGTACTTCATAGAACCAACTGTATTTTCATTGAAGCAATAATGTCTTTTCGTGCGAGGCATAATCATTTATGGGCACTACATTTGATAACCGCAAATTAAGAACATCAGTCTGAGGCAAACAGTTGTTTTCAATGATTCATCTACAGGCCGGTACAATCATATAAGGTTAAATTACAAAGGGATGGATAGTGATTGGTTCGGGGGTTTGTTTTGAACTGACTCGGTCAATGTTTAGACAGCGAATAGTTTTTCGCTGTCTCATGCACACAGATCGATTGAGGGTTACGTAATCACAAGGCCTGACCCGATGTCGGGGTGACGGATAGGCTGATGGTTGTTCAGCCAGGACATGTATAGAGATTGAACAATATTTTTTGCGAGCACAGCGGGGGTTTGAATATGCGAATCGCAATGGCCTCTGCAGTGGCCAACATCCTTAACCGCGTACCTTTCGATTTGCTCATTGGAACCTGATAAATCACAGTAAAAGCCTTCGGGAGGTTAAGCTGGTTACCAGATTCGAACAGATGAGACAAGATACCGCTTGTAAGTACTCCGGTGCCCCGTTCACCATCATTTAGGGCTATGTTCCTTAATGCGACGCGACAGTTGACAAACCATCCGACCAATGTATGTTGTCCCACAAGTGCACTCAAATCGGTAGATAACGTAAGAAGAGGTCAGCTTCGGAAGTCTGTCCTTGTTGCACACAGGAATTAGCTGATTCGTGGCGAAGATGCATCGTAGCGCCGCAGCGGAAAGGTGTTCCTTATCGATTGCGTCAGTTTCCTTGTTAAAAGCTCACTAACTGTATCACCTTTAAAATCAATGCGGATGAAAAGGGCTTTTTGCGCGACTACGTCCTTAACGACTGATGTTATTTTGGGCTGCATGTTACGCTAAATGAATCTTTCTGGATAACCATTTTCACGCAAAGTGTTCTGGATGGATTTCATCTCATCCTCCAGAGCGTCCTCTGAACATATCTTTCTCGCCCTTGAGGTGAGACAATGTACTAAGTTACGCTTGTATTTAAGCGGCACAAAACTACTGAACTTTGTATACTGATCTGTCCACGTTTTCTTTCTGTTTGTCTTCCTTAATATGGAACCGTCAGTTCGTCTACTATGGTGTACATCCAGAAATGAGAGTTGGCCATCTTGTTCAAGTTCGCAGGCGAATTTAATCGCCGAGTGCGCACCATTAAACTCTGTCAATAAATCCTCCAGAGAGATATCGTTATGAGTTATGCAATCCGCATATTCCAACCCCCGCTTTGCTCGCAGAAAAAGTTTGTTCCATCTCTATACCTGCCCTGGCCGAACAACCACCAGCCTATCCGTCACCCCGACATCGGGTCAGGCCTTGTGATTACGTAACCCTCAATCGATCTGTGTGCATGAGACAGCGACGAACTATTCGCTGTCTAACCATTGACCGAGTCAGTTCAAAACAAACCCCCGAACCAATCACTATCCATCCCTTTGTAATTTAACCTTATATGATTGTACCGGCCTGTAGATGAATCATTGAAAACAATTGTTTGCCTCAGACTAATGTTCTTGATGAATCACTCAGAATGTTCCATTTTTTAAAACCGAATATTACTCGGTTTATAATTTTCAAATGTGAGTGGCAGAAAATGCAGCAGTTTACAAACTGTTGAGTGTAATACCGGCAGAAAATAATAGAATTGTATTAAATAAGACATGGGTTCATGGTATTTATATTAAACTTTATCTGCTTAAGTTAAGTAACTGGACTTCCAGTGGAGTAGAAATCGATCTTTTAAATATGTTACTTTGATTTCGTTCTATTGTGAATCCACATGAACCAACGAACTTTTGGCTAGCTGCTTTTCATATAATTGCCATTCCAGATATTAATAGATCTGTTTCCACCTCTTCCAGTTAAAAGCCGAGTATAGTAGGTTAGGCGTCGTTCGTTAGGTTTTGGAGCGAAGCCGTTATAAAAAATACGTTATTCGGTGTGCTCCTGACAGCGTGTGGAAGGAGTGTTGGACATTTTGGAAAATTGTTACCCGAACAAACGTGAAAGATAATGGCAGTAACATGGAAAACCCTTCAATACGGAGACGATCCCAGTGATGTGATTGGTGAAAGTTAACTTCAAAGTCAACCGTGGCCACGACTGGATAGCGTGTCGCTATTCATGGAAGCCGATGGATACTCCAAAACCAAACATTCAATTTCTAACCGCTATCAAGCCCTGCTAACGGAGCTCAATGATCAAATGATCAGGAGGTTAGCTGCCAAGTGCTACTTGCCGATTTCGAATCCCAGTTCCGGCAATTTCTACCTGACGAGTCCAAATCAGGACTTAACTTGTCGGTCATGATGTGTAATGACGGGAGAGAGAAAACTGGAAGACCTAACAGTAGGTCATAACTCCACGTTAATACCCAGGCAAAACATAGGAAACAATTTGCGAACCCACTGATAATTATATTGGGCTTCCTTCGCAGCAATTTCCAAGGCAGGTGAACTGCCATGTATCCAGCTTGGCACCAAAACTCAGTTTCATCCCCTTTGGACCCTCCGTGCTGCTCATCTCCAGACTGAATTAGGAAACGAACCCACGACTGCTAGCTTCATGCAGCACTACCCAGCAGCTTTTGTCATTGTGCTAGAGTGAACATGCAGTAGAAGTCACGGCCTAAGTTTATTTTATCAACTTGAGTTCTGAAGGAAGTTTTGAATGTATAATCAGGCTAACTGATTGTAGCGTGTTATTAAGTAAAGGACTAGCGCACAATCAGCAGGAGTCATAAACTTTGTCCTTCGCTCATGAAACAGTCAATATTATAGCTCCGTCATTGCACCAAAAGCAATAATGCAGGAACAAATTTAATGTAAACAGATTTGCTATCGCATACATTAGATTCACCACGTTCCCCTAAAGCAAAAACTGCACATGCTAGGCTGGCTATTGAATCCATGGATTCGCAAAGTTTATGCACTAATTTGTTGTGTACCAAGTTGTGTAAAGCAATCAACATAGCGGCGAGATTTGATACATTTCTTCCGGGAATGAAAATGCGGTTTGCCAAATCTGAATGAGCAAACGTCTGGTAGTTGCGAGAGTATGATGTAGGAGAACGACGATGATCTCAACTTCTACTTATAACCTGAGGCTCAAAATTGCTTTCTTAAGTCTAAATGCAACTCAGTGTTCCATTTACAGGTCCGTACATACAAAGTTGCTACATGTAATTGAAAACTGGTAGCTCAGGTTGTTCAGATGTCGGTTGAAGTATTCGCTGAGTTTGGTAATTTTGTTACAAACATTTGTCAACAATATAGGTGACATCATCAGTGCGTAGTTGAGTGGCGTGCAGTAGCGTAGAGAAGCCTAGATGAGAGTTATAGCGAATCAGTCAGTAAACAGTCACGTTTTAAAAATATGTCGGTAAAAGAGAGGCAAATAAATATATGACTTAAGTGAGCGTTTTACGATTTTGTTTTATCAGGTGTGAAGATGATCAACCTTCACTCATTTAAGCGGTATAGATAACCTTTGTGTGATGAGGGGAGTAAGAAATTATGGTGACCAGTATGTAAAGTGAAACTAGTGAATAAGCAAGTCCAAAATTCATCTGTTATCCACTTAAGTTTAACTGTGTGATAACAAAGACCTACCGAATTCTGGTCCGCTTTTTGAACTCTAGTACATTTAATAATTGTCTATGAAATCCCACTGTTTTTTTCACTGGCATAATTTGCTCGCATTCTACATGATTGGGTTTTATTGGTGGCCTTCCTTCGATTCAGGTTTGCTATGTAAACTATATCTTAAAACCTAGCTGTTATTTTGTTTGGAGTGCAGGTGCAGTATGATAAATTATTCCGTTTCTTTTCCTTGCGTAAATTACGGACTACACACTTAGCGTTCACTGCATTCTAGCCAGTAATATAATGCTTATTGGGTAATCCCTTTTTTGGTGCCAATACAGCTAATCGATAATAAAGCTCAAGCTGACGGCTTGCTTTTATTTTACTGGTTAGTAGCAGTTTCTTTATGGATCTACTTAGCAAACTAATATACCGGAAATCCTGAGAGAACATAGCCGGAAACTTAACATATATCTTTCGCCTAACAATACATTTAGCCGATAAAACGATCAGGTTTATGACAATGATCGTTCTTCGGGCTAAACATCTGGTTTTAATCCATTTCAATCCAGAAACTGGCTGACATTTGTTGCTTAAATTAAACTAATCGAAGCAAGAACATAGCGACTTTTGACACCTGCTATGATGATCAGAAACTTGTTCGTAGTCTGTATTTCCTTCAAAGCCATCTGTCAATTTTATCATATGATAAAAGCTTAACTATATTACAGCGCAGCTGATAAAGAATATGCACCACTTTGCTAGTTTGTGCATGGTTCATCTCTGTTTTCTATGAGAATGGGGTCATGTGTATCTGTTTTCTTTAGCCTTCAACCTTTCTCGTCTGGCTTATTTGTCGCCTTTCTGTTCCTGCTAATATAGTGTAACCAATGATTGTCAAGAGGTTCATTCAGTGGATAAAACTCACCACGCAGCCATCCGGCACAGCTGTTACCTTAACTACACGCATTTATGTACTTGCTTTTTCATCGGATTTATTTTTGTAAAAGGAAAAGACGGATAATTTTACGGAAATTTATAGTCTGTTAATTATATAGCACCTAGCGATCAGCATTCGAATATCCGTGGTTTCAAATATTTTCTCTGACAGCTAACAAATGCTCTGACGACAATTCGAAATTCAACTGGAACTATAAAACCGTCTATACCATACTACTGTCTTTGATGAGTGTTAAATGTGTCGGATTAATTCCATTATGTTGTCTACCGATAAGCGGATATAACGGTATAATTGCAGTTCCAATTTTCTGAACCAGTATGGTTGACTATAATTAAGTTACTATAGTTAACTTACTCTAACCTAAGAATGCTTTCAAATTTGTCCATGCTGCAACTATGAATGGACAGCGTCTGCTGGCTTCGCCTCTGGACAGTCGCACTGAAGTTTCAAGTCGGATCGCACATCGTCGACTGTTGAAAGGGATCCAGTCTAGTAGGGCGGCCTACTACGTTTGCTCAAGGAATCCCCACACCACTATAACCAGCGGCTTCGGCCGTTGCATCTCCAGGTTGTCGCAAATTAAAACTGCCAGTGGAATTCGCAGACGGTGAATCTAGTTGCAGCGTCATGCTAAAGTTCTGTAAACGAGGCTCACTGAGACAGTAGACATCAATGACCGTGGTTTATAGTGTAAGCAAAGGCAGCCTGTAACCCAATCTTTATCCCGGTCCGAAAGTTGAAGGTCACCAGCTTGAATTGGGTACAAGTGACTGTAAATGGCTTGTCAACATGACTTGACGCGCCCTCGTACTTAGGCTCCTGATCCATGTGGCGAGGATGTGCACCCAAGGAGGTAACATGTTGTGAACTAGAATACGGAGGAGACCAAGAATGGGAGAATTAAAACCTTGGCATAATGTGATTAAACGGTGATTCGGTAGACATTGCTTTGTTTGGTTAAGAAAACCAGCTGCTCGGCCAAGGAGCGAACTTCGAGAGTTTGAGAGCAGGTAGAGGGAGAACAGACAAGAATGAGCGAATCATTGTTGAGACATAGATCCATAGGTTATGTAGGCATGATGCTTTCGGCTGACCAGGTAAAGGATGAGGGTGGAAGTAGGGGAATCCACACTGAGCCTTGGGTCATAAGAGACCTAATAGGCAAAGAAGCAGGGCGACTGACATATACCGCAACTGTTAGGAGCCGGCTATATATATGAGGATTAAAACGGCTTTCGATTAGAGGCAAACTACTCAGGGACCCCAAAAGAGCCCGGCTGAAGCAGCAAACAGGTCAGGATTCTCTGGATTTTTAGAGTACGTAATTTTTAGCGGAAATGTTCCACGTCACCGCTGACCGGCAAACGGCTGCCTTAGAACTGCTGGTGAAACCTTTTAAACACCAGCCAACCTAGATGCAGGTTCCCTGGAGACGAATTCATGTATGTTTATTTCATTTATTGTTGTTGTTAACCAGCCCTTCTATTTGAGAAACGCAACCTATCAATTAGCCTAGCAGAACTATTTGTGAACTACTCTGAAAAAAACTCGAAGAAATATTATCCGTCTCATGCGATTCCGTTGTACATAATGACCAGACCAATCAGTTGGACTGTACCCAGCAGCTTCCAGGAATATTCCATTTATTTCTTTATTTGTTCATTTAACCTCTGATGGTGTTAATGGAGCTTCTGGAATTATACACTCGACTTGATGATGAGGTTGTAAAATGATAAGATTCTTTGTATCCATACGATGAGCGTTCTGAACGATGCGCAACAATATCTGTGCGTCATCCGAATTATCTGTAACAGGACTAACATCTTCCACTGGGTGGCCGACCATCCCTCTCTTTGTAATATTTTGCTTTTCACTGCAAACTGATTGCCAAGTTCCAGCATGTTTATAACATAATCACAGCTTAAACTCTCTGAACTCCTGAAATTTTTTCAAATACCCCTGCTTCTTATTATTGCTCCATGAATTCTCAGATGATACCAGCGGAGCTTGTTGATATGACTTCGGTGGAGGAAAGGCGCGAACACGCCTAAATGTTGAACAAGATTATCTTTATTAAGCGCAACTGCTGTATTAATGTCGCGTGCGCATTTCCCGAAATCCGTTTAAACTGTAGGTCTCCATATTCTTACACATATAAGCTGATGCCACCGAAGTTCTTCGTGAGTAGCGATTTCGCCAAGGACCGACTGGTATTCAGCCGGAAGGTAAGACAAGAGTGGTCACATTTATTTATGGAATCCTCTGCATATAGCCCGCACAAGTGACGATGTTTAGTTATTATGAGATTAAAGCGTTTTTATAGTAAGTACATGCAATACGTCTTGGGGTTTGAAAGCTAACATGCTGGAAAATGGCACATGTCTACCCAATCCACCAATTTCCCTTCCATAACATTTACAGTGCTAGAAGTAGAATTCCAAAGTGCACGCTGAAGGTTAAATTAGCCGGTGAACACAAGCTTAGTGTAGCTATGGCTGCTTGTCTTAACAAGCAGCGAGTCTTGTCATCCTTCACTAGCGTGGAAGAGAGGCTACGACATACCTAAAGTTAACTCTAACCAGCCCTCTAATCCCAGAAAGCCGCAAACAACCTGAGTAATTATTTTCCTCATGGAGGATGGAGTGCTCCAGCTAACGTAACCAAATAAGCACACCCTACAAAACTGATGTCCGGGTCTATCAATTCTATTTCCTGAAAGTCCGGTTAGTAATTCACTAATCGCGTTACTGTGAGATAGCCAGGTCTCAGCAATCGGAACAACGACAACAAGCCTACACATTTTCCTCAATTCTTCTCATTTATTACTTAGGCAGCAACAGTTGGTATACAACACTTTCAGCCACCTTCATTTTTCCGTGCTGTCAGCAAGGACTTTGCACTTTCCCTCCGGCGTAGAACCCAAGGAAATAACCTGTCTTACTTATGAATGGAAGGATTTTGGTGAGTATTTTTGTTCGTCGCAATCAGCCGACAATTCAGATATGTCGACCAGCTGTCCGGAAAAGCACCAGACGGCCGTTCCGCCCTATTGGGGCTCATCAGTGGTGCGCATCCTTCGGTCTTCTGCGGAGGATCGAAACCATGACTGCAAGTGGCTCTTGCCAACTAGCCCGCAGCTTATGCAATTGCGCCGAGACGGTATCGCCTATCGTGAATTGTTAGCTAAATGAGATATGGCCCGACGCATCCTTCACTGCCATGCAAGCACCTGCCATGCAGGTGACAGCAGTCGGCCTTCCGGCGTCAGGACTTCCCGGTTACGGCAGCTATGAATCGACATAGCATTTTGTGGAATCCGTACGGGCGAAATGGTATTACTTATGAATGGAAGGATTTTGGTGAGTATTTTTGTTCGTCGCAATCATCCGACAAGCTAGTTGGCATGAGCCACTAGCAGTCATGGGTTCCATCCTCCGCAGAGAACCGAAGGATGCGTACCACTGATGAGCCTCAATAGGGCGAAACAGCCGTCTGGTGCTTTTCCGGACAGGTGGTCGACATATCTGAATAACCTGTCTTATTTGAAGCTTACTTTAAAACGATTCACAGCTCAAAAATCTAAATATGTGGACCGGAAATAGCTTCACATAATCAAAGCAGGACAATTCCCGCTCTTCGGGGATGACGTACCTTCGTTGGTAGGACTTCAAGCTGTCCTTTTCGTTGTCGGCTGAGTAGACCCAACTAACTATTCATCAAATTACCCCACTCAGCGTGTCTGTTTGAAACTGTTTGATGCCACCCCACATGCACAAGCGATTAGTTAGTAAAGTGCTATCCACCACCGCGGATCCCGATGCAACCTTTGTCACCGCTTCAACATATACTTTCAGTGGCCTACCATCTGCTAAGGACCTAAAGACTGTCAATTAAGTCCTATTTTTTACCGAGGTTGAAAGCGCCTCACCCGATAGCACCGCAGGCTTAATAATCAAGCACGGGATACCGTCTCCCTGTTTGCTTGCTTAGCAGGGTTGCAATAAATTTCGAAAGCGGGAAAGTGGTCGCTGTCGTGCTCGCTTGACATTAGGGCTGTGCGAGCTTCATCTACATAGCTTTTGATTAAGAGTCCCAAGGGTTGGCAAGGATCCACTTTCCTTGTCATAACGCTCATGACGAACGGCGCAGTTGACTCAATAGTGATATCATTCTCCTGACTTAGTTAAGCAACTTTCGTTTCCAACGCTAGTGTACGCGGTGCCACTTGTTATCTCTCATTTGTATGATTTGATAGTTCTCTTGCTCGGATAAGCAGAAGGTCGCAGTGAGCCTGAACACTTAAACTTAACCAAAATAGGCTCTGTAATATACTTCTGTACAAAAAATCTGTTTCCCTGCAACGGCCGACCCTGATGATTGGCCAACACGCGGCTTCATTCCGAAAATGCAAAGAACACCCCATACAAACCAAATTTAATTTAACTTTCTGTGTTGTCTGCTGCTTATGTTTGTTGACAAGCACATTTCATTAACGGAACATTAAGTTTCGTGCTACGCATAAGTTACATGAAAGAAGTTGGAATTTCTTTTAACAGTATTTTTAGATCCAGTAAGTGATCAGTAGCTACCTGGAGGTTCCAACCGTTGTCTGGGTAATTAATGTAAAATAGTAAAAACTATAGATACATCTTGGACCTATGTAACGTAGAAAGCCTGCCTGTTTGAGCATTGCCTACGTGTGTATGAGTAAATCGCAGTTCGCGTGCTTTCGGCTTTCTGCCTCGAACAGTGCTCGCGACGTCTGCGTTGGCGACCGTCCAACATCCCTAGCTGAGAACTTTCGCGGTGCACTTTGGCCAGCAGGACTGCACGTTTCGACGGTAAACGTATATCTCGCGCATTCATATCTCTTCTTTCGGCCTTTCCCTAGGCGGATCGAAATGGTTTTGTAGTGTCCGATCGATCGAATTGTAATTAACGATCCCGACTGAAAATTTGTTAAGACGGTTGCTAATATTTTTCAGGCTGGTCAACTCCTGTGATGCCTTTCAACAGCTTCACATTTTTTGCAACTACTAGGTGTTATATCGTTTACTTTATATTTATTTTACTATGGATGCGTGTTGGGTACATCCTGACTGGCAGGTTGATACTGTAACCATCGTCGCGTCATCATTTCGCGATAGCAAAATAAAACATTAGTTTGCTCAATTAGAAGAACTATTCGCAGTGCGTTGCATAAGATCTGAAAGAATCAACTATTTTCTCGTCTTGTCCCCGTTTCCTGCTCATGTCGTCGATGACATTGATGATATCCTGGATTTTCCGACAGAGAGGAAATCCTACGAGGAAATTATGGCAGCGGTCCTCAAAAGGACAGGTTTATCAAATCGTCAGCGAGTCACGAAGCGTTTACGCGAAATGCAGCTTGATGATCTCAAGCCGTGGCAGTTATTGTGAGACACAAATATTGGCTAAAACCGCTTTGCTAATCGACGCATTCCTTTGGGAAATATGTCTGTGTAGATTACCACGTGAAATGTATAACGTACTCCTTACAATTGCCGACGCGCCGCTGAATCTAATAGTTGATCCTGCTGAGCGAATTTGGGGATCGTATGGACTGATTTCAGAAATCCGATCGACATCGGAAAACGATTCCACCAAAACCAAAGCGCAGCTTGCGGCACTCACTGAAAGGTTTTGCTATTTCAAGCTCCTGGGAGTAGCTATACAAGTCCACCTTCAAGTCGTAACTAAAGAAATATATAAGTGTTTTATTCCCAGACGGTGCTTGGCACAATCTAACTGAGTGGACTGAGTTGTGTGTACACCAGGATTGCAAATAATATTTGATTGTTCAAGTTTTGTACAACGGGTCCCAACTGGTTTTCTGAACTGAATGACAGTTTGATAGTATTACGGAGAGTAAGAAACTTGGAACGATAACAAAGGCAGCTTTAGCCAGAAGTTCAAGTGAAGTAATATGGCCATCCATGGAACCGTCCCCAGGGGATCTGCTTCCATGTGTGTTATTCCCTCGATGGTTTTCATCTGCATTTCCGTGCTCCAACTGGCTGTGTGCCGGTGTGGCAAACTGACATGTAGCTCATCACCTGTTTCACAAATGTCCTTTTGTCTTAGGGCTGTTTTATGCACACATTATGAACGATGAAGCCTCAGCCCGAACCACCATACGGATCACTCTTATATGGCACCTTTATATTATCTGCCAACATGACAGTGCAATATGCTTTGCATGGCTTTAGTCATTTTATATTGGAAGTTGTAATCCGTCACCACAAAAGATCATCTTATTGGTGTTTAAAATTGACATAAGGAAGAATATAAGGTGTGAGGAATAAAAAGCATAATAATGTTCAAAATATTTTGAAAATATGCCAAGCCTAATTTGGTAGAAAATCATTGCGAACAACGATGACCGTGCGGAGATTACAGCTTGAAAGTCTTAGTTCATCTCCGAAAGTGCGCATAAAGAAGAAGAGTACTTGTTAGACGGGAGTGCATGAATGATAGGAATAAGATGGATGGTTAATATATACTGAGGAATTCGTACATGTAAACATAAAATTGTATTATTGAGACAATTAGGAGATATTACAAAACTTAAATGTATCTAAGACCTGAAACATACAAACTATGCGTAGGCATCTTTTAGCTAATTGTTGAAAGAAGGATGGGACCGATCAGACGTACATTGATTGTCCGTTTACATTGCAAATATGTAGAGCATTTCCTGATATTCCATGGAAATTTATTTCATATAAATGCATATTTTAGTGAGAAATACCTGAGCGGAGCTTGGTACTCGACTTTTGAATTTGCGGTAAGCACTCGCTGTTTCGTCTCTCATAACACTTCAGAGCCTAAACTGGAATTTTGGCTCCGCGTAAAACTTATGCTAATTAATAAGCGGTAGCAAATGCACAGATTAAGTTTGAGTTTGCGCAGCCGTAGCGGCTGAAGTTTTAGAGCCTCGCAACGTTCAAAGTAAGTCATAATGTTAGCCATGTTCAAGTATCTCTTTGTGAATGCTCCTTGGGTGTTTCCAGTACTAGGATGTCCACATTGCTCAGATTTTCGTACACAGTTTACTGTATTTAAACTTCGGCTCAACACACATTTTAAAGGCTTGAAGCCTGTACTCTATCAAGATAAAAGTTCGCTTTATGAAGGCGATGTTTTTTATGGCGGAAGCCTGCAAGAAAATAACTTGTTCAAAATATGAGGCGGAATATCTGAGAACCACTACTTGGACTGCGCCACACACAGGAATAGTACTGTTGTTTAAGGTTAGGATCTTCTGTGGAGTGTCACTGCAGTAGTATATTATAGTACACTTGCCAGTAGCAAAATAAAACTTCCAGCAGTTACTCCAGTGTTCTGCTGCTGACAAGTCAGACTGTATACAGGCTAAATCAGGACTAACTTGCGCCGGGACGGAAAATGCAAAATTTTAACATCATCAGCAAAGAGGAATGGCTTCCCGAACATAATATCCTTAAGGAGCTCATTGAAGTAAATTAAGAAGAAAAGTGGACCCAACAAGATTCCTTTAATCATTCCACTAAGTCTTAAAGTGGCTTCAGATGAACAGTTATCAATTCTGACTGCTTGCTTTTTACTCTCGAGGTAGGAAGACAACCACTTCTGCAGCAGTAAGTTGTGTGTGAAGTAGTTAAAGCTTTTCGGATACCAAGGAATATTACAACCATAGTACTTCTGACGTATCTGGCTCTAGTTACCTAATCAATTTAATCTAAGGGACAGATGGTGCATGACCTACCTTTTAAAAGCCATGCTGCTGTTTACTGATAAAACCCACAGAACGCAAGTATTCTATTATGCGTTCTTTAACTAACTTCTGCATTATTCTGGAAATAATGGATGTATGTTAATTTGGGCGGTAATTCTTTACACCTTGCACACAATCACTTTTGTGTCGTAGAATAGTAATTGATTGTTTCCAGTGCATAGGATAGGATAAAATGTCATTTACAGGCCCCTAACCGGTGATGGAAAAAAACACACTTCTACCCTGCACTGACACCTCGGTTATTTCTCACTGTTAAGAAGGATACAGCAACAACCTTCTTGTTCATTTGACTCCACTAAGGAAAACCGACAGTGCCACAAATAATATAGAAAAAGCGCCCATTTGTGCAAAGCACAAATTATACATGCGCACATGTCATCTCTCCAGTTTGGTTGTATATAAATAGTGATAACTGGAAAACACCTAAGCATTCCTTAAGTCACACACTTGGTTAGGGAGCTGACTATGCTTCTCCTTTTCTCTGGTTAACCGGAATTAAGTCTATGCTAGCTTGTAAATGACACGTTGGCTGCTTGCTTATGTTCCTGCGTAGCTACAACTAGCTCAATTAGCTAACAAGCAAAACTTTGCATCGTGTGCTCAGTGACCTAGTAGATTATCTCCGAAACAGGCGACAGTTGTTAGGCAAATGAAATTTAATGGACTTTGCGGTTCCTCACTGTCACCTGAGGGTAGTTTTCCATTGACGTGGAACTGAAAAGCATTTGTATAAATGAAAAGTAACGACTTTGCATGGCGGATCGGAAAGAGTATAATCTTCTTCTACCATCCGTTCATTGGGCAGAAAAGTTAATGATAAGTCAGCAGGCAGGAAACAGGCATTGGGCGCACCATTTCTTTTATATTGCACGGTTAGGTTTAAGCGAATTCGAAATAAATCATGAGTTGTTGCCCCAACGGCTGGAATGGCATATAGGCAGCTAACTTGGGTATTATAAGGTTAATGGTTAGTATTGGGCATCTAATAAATACAGACAATGTTACACAAAATTTCCTTGAAAAATTTGGCGGATCACCCAAGCATGTATACAGTAAGCTATGCTTCCTGATCTGTATAATCGTTTTCAAATAGCAGGTCTTATTTGCTTTCATGTTTCATTTATTTAGCCGTATCTGATCCCAAAGTATATCATCTATATTAATATTCGACATTTGTATCTTCATATTGTAGTCTCGGTATTTTGTCATTGTTGAGGATATAAATACATTCATATGTCGTCTGGATAACACGGCCATGGTCGCCTTATCATTCGTTTATATAACTGCGCGATTTTCACAATTAACTTGAACTGCTATTCTAACAAATCTAGGTGATGCCTTTGTCCCGTGAAGTTTCTTCGACCAGTACACATATGTTAGTGTATAGCTTGCTACCTGAGGTAGCTGCAATTGGTCCGAGTAGCGTCGTACTGCCTATTTTCTGTTTGTTAAATTTTCTTACCATTTAACATATTGGTTTGGGACTCCAAGCTATGAGTTTTCAATGTGACTCTACATGTGTCAACTTACGACTTTTGAGCAAAAGAGAAAAACAGTGACTTCGGAAAACTACGCTTCCACCAGCGGTCATTATATAGGAGTTAGGATGGGTACAATGTGATTTACAAGCACCACGACTTTATGCTATCTCATGGATTGTAACTGTATTACGCTACAACGTTTTACAAACTTAATACCTGCCTCTGTTTAAGGGTGTAACCGGAATCTGGATGTCTCCTTTACTGCATTCATGCTAAATTTAGGGAAATTTCTTTTTTAAAACAAATTAAGGCTTGATCACTCTTGTTTTCCATAGATTAAAAAAGACTAGTGGTCTGAAAGGGATTGCGCTAATTTAAATATTTCAGCCTCACTCAATGAATAAAACACATTGTATCATTGTTGCATTATGAATCGACAAGTAGAATAGGTTCTGAAAGAAAACAAACGGACTTCATTTGTTCCGCTTGCCAGGGTACTTTTACTTCGAATCAACATTTACAACCCATAAGTTTCAAATAACCTCATAGTTAAGGGTGATGTTTCTTTCATTTAGTTGGGCCTCAGATATCACGTAGTTCAAGATTCAGTTTTACTCGATTTGAGGACATTCCTCTAACAAGCCATGAGAGGACAGGTTGATCAACTCGGCTTTAATTGTCATTGTTGCTGCCCTTATCATTTGTTTATCCAACGCCAATCATGTCCATACCGCCTTCCGTGTTAATTCTTCATTCCCGTTAACTTGGCCTTTCATTAGTTGGTGGTAACCTGGGCATCAAGTGGACTACGCGTTTTCTATTTTCCTTCGTAGTTACGAGTTTCCGAACGGGGAACAAGCCGGCCATTGTACACCTCGTTTTCACCAATGATAAACTTTGGTCGATACAGTGCAGTGAATAGCCCCTAGGGCGCAGTGATCTTGCAACACAGCTTTTCTGCTATGTCTGCTATGCAGAACAGTCCAATAGGAAAGTCGCTAAGTTCCGAATACTAACATTTTAGTATCTTTTATCCGATCTCCTAAAGACCACTTATTAGTCGTTTCTTACGGAACAACCTCAGATGTCACTTGGGGAGCGTTCAACAATCTTTCCAACCAGTTAATACTAAACGCATCAGAGACTAAGATCCTTATCCCAGAAAAGTATAGCCCTTCCTGAGGAGCAGGACAAGGACTGGAATGGCCATGAAAACTTCATTTTGGAATGCATGCCAATACAATCAAAACGAAGGAAACTAGATTGTCTACCTAACCGAGCGAAACCATTGTGTTAAACTTGTCATCTAAGAGAAATTGAAACACCAATGTCATTTGGTGTCGAAGTTCGGCTGCATTCCTGTGCTACTTTCCAGACATTTTAGCAAAGTTCGCAATGTACAGCGAGGCATCCCTTAACCAAACATCGTCTTTATGTGAACGCAAACAGCGCAAAACATAGCTAATGCTATTAAATATCAGTTTCCTTGTAGTTTCCAAAACGCATTGCAACCATAAATCATTCTCACACATGTTCCATGATCACCTAGACTTAGCCACGTCCCCTTCATAGCCGCTGATATGCTGAGGCTTTTGATCTTAATAAACGAGTAAAGTTCACCGGGTTCGGATAGCACACGTCCCAAGTCACTGATTATAGCTGCCACCGGCTTCACTGTACCGTTATCCCTGTTTTCCTTACGCTCTTCTGACGAGATGCAAATCCCAACAATGTGAAATTGTGGAATACTTACCACCCAGAATTTTATATGTTGCAGCGGAGCCAAAATACCAACCTCAGATGCCATCATCTCAAACTGGCCACGCACTACGGTCGCCTTGAATGTCAACGAAACGCCTGCTCCCTCTTGGTGTACCGAACTAGGGACGCCCTTCCAACTAAGATCATCACTGCCCCTAAATTAACTCTTTTTAAATAACGCCTTGATAAAACAGTTTCGCACTTGCGTTACTTGCTACAGACAGTTTCACTCGGAGGGTGAAATAAGGCGAATCAAACTTTGTACTTAAAAACCCTCTCCGCCACGTGTTGGTGAGGATTCATACACCAATGTTCTTGTAAACAGCGTGAACTTACCTAAACTGGATTAACGTATTATATCGGTCAAATGAAGAGGCACGCGGGTGAGCGTATTCACTACCGTTATTTTAATTGCTTATGAAGGATATGAACTACACCTGTTCTCCCAATCAGTTTGTGTGTGTGCGTGCATTTATCATTTCAAACTATCATTATGTAATAATGAAGTTAAATCGGTAGACATTTAAAATGACGATTTATTTATCCTTTGAACCTTTTAATTATAATTTTTTACTTTCATGATCCTGCGGTATTTTCGAGCACATTCTATTTTACCAGTGATAAATCATTGTTCATTGTTTATTTTGGCGTCCCTTAAGGCTCGCTACTAGGACCACGGTTATTACTCCTGTTCATAGACGACCTCGTGTGAGTGTTGACGTCGACATTTCTAACCCGTGAAGACGACCTCAAGATTTGACGGGCAATCAAACATGTAAACGACCAAACAGCGCTGAAAGTGATCTCAGCATGCCTTAGGAAGGGTCAGCTCAGAGTTTGCTTGAGTTTAACCATATCAAGTGTAAAAAAAGGAACATGAACCATCACCCTACCCTACCCTACCCTCACCAGTTGAGAACAGATTCCAAGTTTTTAGCGAACAATATTGTCTTCTGCGAGATGATTTCATGTTTGTGTATCCGATGCTCAAAGACGCTAGTCATCCATGCCGAACCTTATAGAAACTCAGACACATCGCCTCACTGATAGGTCACCATTTGAAGTTGGGGACACAGTATAGCCGGTTGGAATACTGCCAGAACTTTTATCTCATTCAGTGTATCGCCGCCGTGGAACTTACTTCCGCATTTTGTCATATCTGCTCATATGTTGTCCGAATTCAAAACTAGACTTGATGAAACATAACACCACCAGCATTACATGATTCAACCCGAGTTTCTGGGAAAGACGACAACGGAACCAATCAATGAGTAGACTTGAAATCTGTATGTCAATCGCCGCGCGTTTTTTTGTGTTACAACATCCATTTTGATCTTACATCTTACCTACGGAGAACTGTTAATCGTTTGCTATTAAATTCGTGGTGAATGCATTGTTTTATTTTTCCGCGGATTTACTTTAAACCATTATTTTTATTATTGACGAGCCGGGAACGTCGAACCAGAGTAACTTTAGATTTCTGGACAATCGAATACCCATTTGGCGTGCTCGGTTGCTGCTATTACTGATTTCTTATATTCGCCAAATACTGGGTTTTGAAACATGAATTTCCTTAATAAATTTGTCTGTGCGGACTTTAATCATTTATGGTTATTTGCAAATATTGCGATTACTCTTTTCGACTGTAACCGTACCAATGTGTCGTTGTTGATCTATTGTGCGCATTTCGTTTGTGATTAAAGAAAGTCTGCAAAATGTTGACATATCGGTAAACTTGCCATTCAAACTTTATGGAACTGCTTGAGTTCCTAGCATGCTTGGGATATTTGCGATGCAATTTATGACCGTATTATGAAAGAGTAGAAATGGTAATTCTGTTAACTTAGTCGATATTCGACGGATGTACTACTGAAAATAAGGCCAGCGTCCTTTATTTGCTGCAAATGTTTATAAAAACCAAGGATGTCATATGCTTATAACTGATCAATATTCATGTGTACAGCTGATAGGTTTCTCGCGAAAGCCTCAAACATTTTGTTGTTTTCATAGAAAAAATTAAGATATGTCGGTGATTGAAGCAAAGAATGATTTTGGCCAACGTGACGGATAAAAACAAGCGTTAATTAAGCGCCTCCGGAGAAAACATTGTTTTTTAATTAAACGTGTCGACCTAGCGTTTAGAGATGGAAAACTCTCGCAAATATGTCACCCATCTCCAATGCGCACCACTAGTTGAATCCCACACCGAAACATTTTTCTTACCTTAGTATGTTTAGATCAAATGGAATGGACCTTGTTTTGTTTACCGTCTTAGTTGTACAGTTAACAGTTAGCGAGCTGAGCGCATTTGCATATGTGACAACCAATCATTTACCGGAATATGGAAAAACACATTGCGGATCGAGTTGATGTAGTGTGACAGAAATCAAAGCTGCTGTTGATGGTAAATAGAGTAAATGTGAAAGGTTGTCAGTCTCAGTCGTTCATAGTTTTCGTTCTGGATGATGAGGCGCATAAATGAAATCCAGAAGTTAGTAGGTAGGATATTCTCCTGTTTCTGCAGTATTGTTCTACCTGAACTAAAAACCATTACCAACAGGACAGGTCTAATCAACCGTGAACATTGAATATGTTGCCACTCTTCGATAACAGTTTTGCAGCTGGATAAGCCATAAGTGCTTGAAGGTGATGGAACGGAAATAGGCATACTCAGGAGAAAAATGATCAGGCGAAGATTAGGCTGACACGAGGTCTAGCTGAAGCGATTTTGAATATCTAAAAAACTCATTGTTGGTCCAGTTTATTTGCAGAAGCAGCAGAGTTTGTTTAGGGATAACAGTACCGGATATATTTAAAAGTGTGTGATAAGTAAAGTTTGAATTTGGATGGCAGAACAGTAAAACATGCCCAAATTTTTGTTCCACGATTCGTCTCTGTTTAAGTTGTTTGGAAAGTTAACACGTTACAGTGGCGAAAACATTTAGCAGTTCAGTGGGCTGCATTAAGATGGGTTTGTAAATCTAGATATAGCTTACGCAAGAAATCATTTCTTTGCCATTGTTTCAGCAGATTACGGGGACGACGTTTAAAGATGCAGAGAGTAGACGCTGTTTAATTTAAATTGAGTAATTTATGGATTATAAAGTAGCATTATTTTTCAGCCCTCGTGAGTGCACCTACAATCGGTATTACTTACATCCGTTGCCTGAATTTAATCTGTTATAATAATCGGTGGGTAAAGCATGGACGTGCAGGATGGATAAGGAATTCGACTTCCCCATTTAAAGTCAGGGCGCATTTTTTATAAAATTTGGCGCGCACTGGTTAAGTAATAATAGCTGCGATTAATGCGGGTTTTCATGAGTATCCTAGCAATGCTGGACGAATTCACATTCACTTGAAACACCATTTGTGCAATATTAACCAGCTATTGAGTTTAGAGTGTATTTCTCTCAAAGCGTATTGTATAGAAAACTTTTGTTAACTTCATACAAATTTCATAACGACTTTCGTAAACAGCCAGCATGCTAACAATTCTGGCATCCATAACTCAGGAAATTACGAATGGAGCTGGTTAATTCAGTTTGTAAAGGTGAAAGTACTAAACTCAAAAAGGAACTCTCCAGAACAATGTTGGATATAAATAGTTTAGAAGGACATTTCCAGGGACATAGTGTGCGCACCATTCTGTGCATTAAAACACTGCTGACATGGAGCTTAAACATGCCATTGGCGTCGAGGCATGAAACTATTGGTAGTAGCGGAGTTCAGTGGCTTTTCGAACAACAAACATGCTAGTATACTTTCTACCAACAAGTTGAGGTTACATTTATTACTCAAGAGCTGGGAGCATGCCATTCCACAGTTCAATATAATGGACGCCGCCAACTTCCAGGATTGTCAATCGCCACCTGGACTCACATTTCTCAATTTAGTAATATCACGAAGGCCTGACACGCTAGCTCGCACTCCAAATGGTGTGGGTGGCAGACGCTGCTTATGGGTTTAAGGGTTCTATGGTGAATCATTTTGAAATTCCATATCCGCCTAACCTCGATCAAGATTTGGGTGGATTTATATACAGCCAGAACGTTGGGTTGTGGCGCATAAACTGACTCTTTGTGTATTAAAATGCGGTCTGCTTATAACAGCCTGAAAAGCCGCCTCACTATTGATCACAGAATTAACCAAAAGTGGCAACAGTTGGTAAAACATGTAAGAGGTAGTGAGCTGGCTTTGTAGAAGTGTCATCAACTTGACCATTGCCAAATGTTGGCTCAGTCTTTGATCCCTGTCAAATGCCCTTCGTAATATTATCTAAACACTGTTGATCCTATTGTCTCCAACACCATACAGGTATCATTAATTAACTAAACAACAGGGCTTTTGTGCTCAGAAGTACTCAAGACGGCATTCGGTTTCCTTCTGGCCGAGTATTGTTGACCAGAGTTAGGCTTATCACCAATTTTAGGAAATGCAAAGCGCCCGCAGATGCAATTTGACTACGTTTATCTTAAGTGCTTTTGATATTGCTTATCCTTGAACGGTGTGTCAGATGAATTCTTTTATGTCACCTGGTATGCGCACAGCTAATCACGATGAAATGAATAGAGCTACGGGTAGCTATCTGCTGAATTTCACACTGTAAGTGCGAGATGGATTAGACATTTTGTATTGCGGCCAGCTTTAGAATGATCCACCTGCACTATTTGTAGACCGGCACAATCTGTGCAGGTCAAACACAGAGAACAGAGCACCTAATACTTCAACAAATACAATGGCACTACCGCAACACTCAAGGATTGTAGTCTAAGCTTCCGGAACCGTGTCATTCACATGAAACAACAATATGGTACATCAGAGTAGTGAGTGAAACGTGGCTTTCAAGCGACATACTTAATCCGGATACTGAACTCAGTGAGACATTTATCATTCAAAATGATGGTGCATTTCGCGGTAGTGCCGGCATTATTATTTTTATCAAGATTACCTGAAATATGAGTGTAAGCACTAAATTTACCACGCAGTTCGCAAGATGGGTGTGGCGAGATAACTCTGGATTCCCACCCTATTCTCCATGGTTACTTGCCCTCCCGATCTAAATGTTATGTAATTCACAAGATGAGGAACTAATCCATCCGCTCCCCCAATTTACGTGCCATAGTTATTTGCCAACCGACAAAGCTATTAGGTAATTAGCAAGCCGCATGTCGCGATCTCAGTCAGGATGACCAAGTCAGAGGCCGACCCTA
Organism: Dicrocoelium dendriticum; assembly: GCA_944474145.2. Classification (NCBI taxonomy): domain Eukaryota; kingdom Metazoa; phylum Platyhelminthes; class Trematoda; order Plagiorchiida; family Dicrocoeliidae; genus Dicrocoelium; species Dicrocoelium dendriticum. Next base: position 145,932,341 of record OX104063.1, on the reverse strand, counting down.
ATTGATCAGCGCCGGATTACCGATTACCCCCATGTGATCTCATATCGATGTTCTCATGACTTCACTTCGAGTCTCATTGTGGAAACCGTTCGCTCGCACTGTGCAACCCGTCCAGAACACCCTCCACACAATCCTCAGATATGAACCATCCTCCCGCACCAGTGGTACGCACCTTCATGATCCTCCCACCTACACTGTTTGAGTGAGACAAGCCACCCTAAGAGCCCAGCCCATCGTGTTCCGTTTCCCACATTGAATAACGAACCAGTAAACCAAGGGTTAAGGAACCTAATAAAAGGAAGGTCATAGTCCTATGGTGAATCGGCATCGTGTGACGCTTCATTACGGTGACAAGTACTATTTGCATTCCTTCTGGACATTGTGAAGATCGGTTGTTTCAGAACTGATTAGGAATTTTCGAAGTATGCACCTGCTGTATTTTAATTACAATTTGTCTAGTACTGTAGTTAACTTCTCGGATTCATTTCTTGGTTGGACGCGGAGTTTTTAGGTGTCACTCAAGCCCCTCAAGCAAATTTGTCGCTTACATTGAGGCCCATACCAAATATACCTTCGTTATACCCGAAGCATTTTTTTCCGACTGTAACTATCAGGTCGGGATAGTGGGTCACAGAAACAGACGCAGAAACAGACGTAGCAGTTTTCTACAGGCCACCAAAATTATCCGCACTCAATGATAATGCTTTGTTGTTAAATAATCTTCATTATGCTGTTACAAAAAGTAACCTCACTAAGTTAGAAAGGATGATTGTAATGTTCCTTGAATAGTCTCCGTGTCCTTCAATCAGCCACCATCAAGACAAAAACTCCTTAAATAAATAAATATGGCAGTTCCCTATAACCATGTGGATCCACTAACCAGACACGTAGTTTAAACAAGCCATCACTTCTGGACATAATCCTGAATGATGAAGAGTTAATGACTGAGTAAGCCGCATACAATGCCTCACTAGGTAGTAGCGACTATTCAAACCTAACCTTGTGTAATGTGTGTTATTCCAGTAGTACTGATGAAGAACGAGAAATCCTGTGAACTATTACTGGCTATTTAAATATGCGCAACCTAGCGACAACCGTTAACTAGGATCTACAGCCTCACGGATTGGTGAAAGACGCATGGAATGAATTGAAGGAAAAGTAACTGAGTCATACGGACAGCCTCGAAAATGCCACCAATACTGGTATCGCGCAGTTCAACAACTGGATCCGAGGCAGAACACAAAAATGAATCAACAGGAGAGATGAGATTTTGAGGAAATATACGCAAAGTCCATTTGATACAACATGGCGGAATAACAAAACAATCAGCAATTACTGGACGTCACTGATTAGAGCTGACAAATACGAATGGCAGGAGACCAAGTTACACAAGTTCATGCTCAACACCAAACTTCTACCCGGGTATGTGCATGAAAAAGAAAGGTTAATGCTGGAATATCACTACTCAAGGGGACTAGTGGCTTGGCTGGTAATATTTTAAATACCGCGAACGCACTTTTCTTGCAGTTTGGCTTATTGGTTATAAATAACGTGAAACCAGTACCCTATCAACTCCCAACCATTATCATCAGCCTATCCAGTGTAACCTTTACCCCAGTTGCTGTCGCAAGCAAATTACCGTCTCTCCGGGAAAACTATGCCACGGGAAACAACAAGATCCACCCAAAGCTACTTAAAACTCTTACCCACATCATAACAGTACTTCTTGCATACGTTTTCAAGAGGCTAATTGACTCCCATACACTCCCATTTGAGTGAAAAATGGAATCATTACTCCGATATGCGAAGGAATTAGTCGGGCGGATCCTGCCAACTACCGATCTATTACACTCCTACTTGTTTCATCAAATTTGATGGCGTCAATTTTAGCAGATAAACTGAAGCAATATTTTGAAAGTCCAAAAACATTTTTCAATGGCCAACATGGTACCGGACGCAGATTATTTCGTCTAACCAAGCTGCTTCCTGCTTAGGAATCATGGGACATGGCGGCTGAAAAAGCTGTCCCAGTAGATGTTAATTACTTATACTTTCCTAGGAATTTAAAAGGGATCACTTCGTTTAATTTCAAAGGCATGCTGCCTTCAGTACCAAGGTTTCCTTGCTCATCAGGTTAGTAGATTATATGCAAGCCAGAAAAATCAAGGTAGAAATAGCCGACACCCACTTCGAAAACCTGTGCGTCGCTACTGGTGTAACATATAGATCCGTCCTCGGCCCGCTATTCGTTTTAGTCCACATCAATTACTTCCTAACAAACATTCTAGTCCCGATACAAAAATATGTGGATGCTAATAAAATATGGAAAGCATTTTGCTAAGCATCCGACTTTGCCGATCACCAGAGCGATCTGGACCGGATTAATGAATGGACAGATAGGAACCAACTTCCACGGAACCCTGTAAATTGATACCTGCTGACTGTGTTTAGAAGCTTCATCAACAATCTTCTGGGACAGCAAGTTCTGCCACAGGTGATAGTGAACAAGGCTTAGGAATCATCGTTCAAGAAGGCCTTAACGAATTGCAGCAATTTTTTAACGCAGCAAATGTGGCGAAGTTTTACTTGAGGCTTTTGACACGAGTTCTCGGCACTTTTGAGCGATCGCTGGTGCCACTGTTGATAAACACATATATTCCTCCCCAAGTTGAACATGCCATTCAGGCCTGACCTCCATGGTTAAAAGGAGACATTCGTTTCTTGGAGCCCTCCTTCTAAAGATGAGCCACCAAGCCAACACGTGAACTATCATATCGCAGTTACGATCTGCACTTTCGTTTACTCGGTGTGTTCTCCTTATAACACCGACGGCTACGTTGTGATTACCTTATGACGCATAGGATACTAATAGGGAGCGATCGCCCATGCAAATCGCTGCTAAACCTAGCTACTTACGAAAAATCCCTAGGCCACCACCTCAAACTATTGGCGTAACGCTCCTCTTTGTATTGTAGAAAGCACTTTTAATCTCTTAGCATCTGTTCTCATTGGAATGCACTGCTAACACATATGGTAAATGCACCAGACGCCGCGATATGTTTAAGACTAGTAGACTTTTATCTTAGTGATCATCTGTACACAACATAGTGGTAAATTTTGTTGGCTATACAACCGCTAATTCGCGCTCCACTTTGGAACATAATGGATTTTAATTTTCCTTTGCATTTGCTATCCTGTGGGTCTACTAAAGTCGCGATTTTTCCCCATCATGCTCAATAAACCACTGAATATTTGTCAGATGCGATTTTGTGTCGAAAGCAGTTTATTTCATGATGTAAGCAAAAGACTGACACGTAACATTTCTTAAGCAGTTGTTCACCCCTCCCCATATGCAATTGTTATTCATTGTTGCGTGAGGGGTCGAGACACCTCCGGCACTGGTAATTGATTTGCAGTGTGCTCATCCCTCAAATAAGGAAATAGTAGGACCGCAGGCAAAACCAATATTCTTGTCAGTCCTGCGAAACAAGTGTCCATGAAGTTTGAACAGCAGAATTGAAGATAACAAACATACAAAAATGGGAAACTGATCGTATTACGCATTCAATGAATTGATCAGAAATGATAGACACCTCACTCAATGTAGCGCACAAATACTCAGTCACCTTATGAAATGCTCTGTTGAGATCTGAAGCGTAACATGAACAACGGAATATCTTGCCAATGATGCAGTTCAATGACCAGTAAAGAAGCTAAACTATGTCAAGGAGGATATAGGAGCACAGACGAGTTTGCAGTGACCAGTGGCTTTCGTAAATTGTCTCGCTGCACGTCGGCAAAAATGGACACAGCATGGACTGGACCAAATGAGGGTATTTAGTGCATAGTTAGGCGGAGAGTGTAGTCCCTTGTATCTCTATTTCTTATAAGGAACTGAATAAACATGCTCCCAAAGCTCCATCACGTACATAAAAAACTACAAAAAAGAAAGTCTTTGGATTGAAAACCAAGGGCCTGAAATAAGAGGAAACAGCGGACCAGCCACTATAGTCATACTCTCAGACAAAACATTTCTGGCCCTAAGTGCATAGAACGAATCTATCACGCTTTACAATAACTTCAGTTGAGCAACGGCAACCGCTCAAGCATTTTCGAGAAACAAAATGAAAGGTCACCCAAATTAGGCTCTATTAACATCTGAAATATTATTGGAGAACATGCTCTTAGCCTGCAAATTTCGTCTTTAATTTTGTCCGATTTCTTGGGACTACCAGGGTATCAACTCTTACCAAGTTTTAGAAACACCACCTTGTCTGATGACGAAATGTTTGTAACTGAACTGGCGAGCTGGCAGTAAAATCGAACATCATAACCCCAACCATTGTCAGTAGTTTCCAGCACGCAGTATATACTGTACTGACAATCAGTTGGATAAAAGAGTGCTCCGGCTTTCTGTTGGAGTAGCTCTAAGTCAAACAAAGCCCAACACATTTAAGCAGAGTAATAACTGTGGTCTTCAGTGATGTAATCTCGGGAATAGATCACATGCGGGATCTTAAACTATGTCGAACATCCTGAAGCCGTGGGCACACTGGCAATTCTAAGATTGGATTAAGGCGTCTCGTCAAATTCACTTGACCTTTTTTCAACGAGAAGTTTCTCTTGCTCTGTGGTATTCTCCCTTCTTCTCCGCATTACTAGTTATTGTTTCGCTTGTAACACAAGGTGTCTGTTGGATCTACAGTAGTTTGTTTTGCAGGTCATCAATATTTAAGTGTACGAAACTGAGTAAATTATCTCCATGGTGCTTGAGGCAGAGAAAAATCTTGTACCTTCAGTCTAACTATACGCATCTCATCATTTCACTTTAGTTATAGCTGTAGTGTTGCTATGATGTACAGCATAAAAAGTGAAGGAAATCTCTTTGGACTATTCCTCCAGATGAGCAAAGGAAGGATTTGAAGCTGAGCAGCATTGGAAAAGCAAAACAGTGATTACGTAAATGTGAATTAACTGGAACCCAAACTGTGATGTACGCTAGAGAAAACAATTGAAAATTTTATCAAATGCAGTCCTGTATAATGAAAAAGTACCATTACGTTGGTGACGCATGTTGTATTGCAGCGAAAACAGCGGTTACCAGTTTGCCACACATCTGCAGAAAGGGTTATCTGGAATGAAACTGTCTGACTGAGTGAAGAGGCTTCAGCCAAACATGAACTGGTAAAATGAGGACCCTAGTGTCACCGGTCATAACTAATTCGCTGGCCGTCAAGTGCGAATAGTTGAATGAAAATATATAATAAAAATCTGGATTAGGCGGCTCACCAACGGCTTATTAATTAATTCCGGCAGTGCGGAAAAGTTTGTCAATGTATCCCAAGGGGTCTAGCATGTTCATTTAAACTGCCTACAATAACAGTCTTCATTTTGACTAGCAAACTGGCCACTTCTGCGTTTTAATATGCTAACAAACACGCTAATTAAGGGTTTGAGCACACATGGGGAGCTTACTGGTAATGACAGTGAAAGTAACGTTCTTCATTAGAATATAATTTAATAAGGAAGCAATTTCGCTTACAACCTATTCTCGGCCATCGACAAACTATTCACCCTAAAAGGCGAATTTGCCAAGGCAGTCGAGTCAGGTGCATTTCATTCCAAGCGAAGTTAACTTTGGAATATGCCCATGCTAGAACTGTTTTAACAATTTGTAGCAACGATAATTAGAGAAATAAAAGTCAAAACATTTTCATCGGTTTTATGGCAAACTTTGGATAATTAAACAAAACTGTTTCTTATTCCCATGAGTCCACATTAAATTGGTATACAGGTATAATTGTTGGATGCTTTTCAGAAGATCTGAAAAGCTTTGTTGTAAGTATTAATGGAAGCATCTAAAATACTTCAATCCTCTTTATTGGAATGAAACATTCCTTTTTATGTTTTCATTAGTCACCGTGCTATTTGTAGTATTTGATTACTAATGTTGGCGAAAAAATGTTACTATAGAAATTGTTTTGGTTTCTAGAAATACATAAGTACTTCCGTGCAAAAAATGATCAATACTATCATGGCATTGGGGTGTACACACGAAACTACTACTGGGAGCGCAGTACATAGATGTACTGAAAAAATCCTACGAACCGATCTTTATAATCAGAATTACGCACTCGGGGGAACTGATAACTTCACAGAGGAACGGCAACATGTATTAGGTCAAGTAACCAATCATTGTGTTGTGTGTGGTCAGGTTAAAAGTAACAACCTGTCGTGTCTTGATAGCCAGTTGTTAGTACGGAACCTGCAGTCACCAAATGGATACTGTTTCCGTTCAGTAACATAAAACCATTACTGCTGTAAGCTTCTAAATGTCTTCCTAATCTTTCTCGCGTCCATGAAACCAAAATCATTCAGTAGACTTATACTGATTGCACAGCTTAGTCTAATATGGACAAGTGCGAAATTTCAGCATGCATCAGCACGGTGCTCAAATTGCTTTTGCAACAAGAAAGCACGATCTTTATTGCACGCGACCACTGTTTCCACAAGTGGCGCACACGCGCGCATTTATCAACCATTTGTCCGACCGACAACGCAACATGCATGGGAAATCACATCGTGTTTCTTTCGGGGCTCGTTGGCCTGCAGTTTTAGGTATATTGCAGCGTTATGAACGAAGGGGAAGAAATATGATTTATTTGTGGGTGAATGAAATTCCTCCAAACACGGTTTCGCTGATGAAATCCTTCATCATTTACAATGGCCATACTGTTTTACATAAAATAACTCATAAATTAAGAGCACATTAAAGGTGGCTTCCAGCGATAAAAGCCGTCAGGGAGAAGATGAAATAATCAACGGCCGACGCTGCTGTGTCCCGCGTCTGAGATAAACGTTGAACTAGAGAACTCTAAGTAAACGTAGTATCGGTTAATAATATAGCAAGTAGGCGATTAGAATATCTGGGAAAGATTTTGGCACGTCAATGCGCAAACAATATATGTGAGTTGCGGTTACCAATGCCTGGGATAAAAGTAAACAACAAAACACTCTCAGAGAGCCGCTAATTCCGGATTCCATTGGAGACCAGTCTATCCGAACTTAGTAAATATGCCACCTCCACTAACAGCGAAATATATGACAAAAGGTAGTACAAGCTTTCAAGGTTATTACAAATAAAGTGAATTAGTTTCGTGGATATTTATGTTACGTGGCTGGTAGCTAATGCATTTGGTAAACTGGTGGTTATGGGTACGTCTTAAGTTTGCAACTGACTGCACTATTAATACGATGCAGTACAATGTAATGAGTTCATCCACTGAAAGTGAGCAATTCTTTTGTTATTTACCGAATGACGGTTACAACACTATGTCAACACCAACTTCAAGAAGTGGCTAAACCAACGGATTACAGCTGTGACCGACCAGGGACAAATCAGATCATGGTGAGTATTCCACGTTACTTGCGTATGGCAATTACCGCCGATCGATATAAATATAAATGGGATATCGGTGTTAACCTTTCGGATGTCAAGGTGCGCTACTAATTTTTCGAAAGCCAATGTGCATTGCTTTTACTGCAGTTAGTTAACTTTGAGCTAACTTTCATGTTAAGCAATAGCTGTGGCTATTTTTTAAAGAGTAAACAGAGCGGTTTGTGAACCTGCTGCTACTTGGAAGACTTCGTCAATTAATACCCACAAACAACAAGGAAAATATGTACCTTTTTACCTCCTTCACCACCTGCTGCACCATCCCTGCTTTAAACCTTTATATTTTACTATATGGCAAGTGGATAATCTAGGCATTAAATAACTGTGCATTAACGTGTAACATGAAATGGTTACTCCCTAGCTGCAACTACCTTCAAACCTTCAGTGATATCAACCAACGTGTTACCGACAGCTCGGTAATTGTGTTTGTAAGTTAATTTGTTCAATTACTTGCTTGGATATCTACGCTGAAGTGAGGCCTATCACAGTCGAACCACTGTCTGAAGATGAACGCACAACTCGAATTCGTTCAAGTAGCCTAATCATTCTAAGTAAGTTAACGACGGGTAAAGTGGAACCTCGGAAATTAAAATCATTTTAAACGCAAAGCATCCAGCGAACAAATCCAAACACCATACAAAAATATCGTCGGTGGGCACGGTTTTATAATCCTCAATTATTGTCCTCATCTCGTGACCACTTATGAATGTTAAAGTAATATTTAAGATAAACGGATATTTTCTGTTCGACTAAAATTGATCGAACACTTTTAAGTTAAGAAGAAAAATCTCAACGCGCAAACAACATAAACATTTGAACACAATTTAAGAACGAGGAATGTGGCTTAGACGAACCACCGGGTAATTGGCTTAGAGATTAAGTGAAATATGCAAGTGGATGTACAGCTAGCTTAAAAGGCGTGGTACACTTGTTTTGGCCTAGATTGACTATTAAAAAGACAATAACCAAACGATTATTAGGAAAAGCGGTCCATTTTGTTCAACTCCCAGCGACCAAATATGCGAATAAATGGAAGTCGTAAATATTTGCTGCAGTAAAATAAGGTTCATCTGTGTGATCGCCCTGTGCCATAAGGTTGATGAAAACTGAAGTAGGTAAAGTGAACAACCTGCAGCAAAACAATTAATGCCTAGTTCCCTGCATGTGTAATGTGCTTAGCTTGCGCAAAGCACCTTGGACCCATTTTCTGAGCTTCTTGCTTTTAAATTCCGTTACTATATATAATAGTGATTTTGCAACACTACGCATTTTGACCCCATTTTTGGTCATTCGCATGACTTGCTACTATTCCAAACTGGGGCCCATCTTGTGTTATCCGCTACCAACACTGAGCTTACAATCAATTTCATCAGTGTTGCGTGTAAGGCCACCTTGAGCTATGACCTGGACTAAGGTATTGCGGATGCTGGGTAAAACACTGTACAGTAGGTCTACAACTTAATGATAAAAGTTTAGAATGGGTACTTAGTTTAAACTGACCGCCAGAATTTTGGGCATGTACATATGCTCGATTTCCGTTAGCTAGTTAATTTGAAGTGAATCTGCGGATGTCTGCTAAATTTTGACTTACCGATATGTACCGTTCTACTTTTAGCATTTCAGTGGGACATAATAAGTACCGTAAGGCTATCCCATTATGGAGTTCCGTTACCTGATGCGTAGGAACCATAACATGGTCCTGTGATGAGAGTGTGACACACCAGGTTTATACAGTCATTTTGGTCAGAGAGTAAAACATTAACACATCATTGGTTAAGATTTTTTGAATCAAGATTTCCGCGCCGGTACATCAAACACGTGATTTGCTAGTAATATCCGGATTACACAACGCTGGCAATGAGCGCATGATTTTACAAGACCGCAAGGTGATCAACGCACGCGCCATTTGAGAACGAGAATCTCAACCTTTTAGTAAGCACATTCTAAATAAAACTAGAAAAATTATCATACTTCACGGAAAAGTACAAAAAGCTTTTGCGAAACAGCGGCTTCACTACAGGCAGATCCTCAATTACTATATGGATCTAGTAAATTTGCAACACCATGGTGTTTTCATTTTTTATGGAAAAATGTCAAGATATACCTAGCAGGGCAGCGGAGGATATGTTGTGCTCTATCCCAGTTTGCTTGCAGTTTTAGACGGTCTGCCTCCATCTCCCATGGCTTAACGGCATAGGCTGCTGGCTAGCAGGCATAAGATGCAAGCGGTCATGGGTTCAACCCTCGGCAGTGAACCGACGGATTGGTAACACTGACGACCTCCGATAGTGCGAAACAATCGTCTAGTGCTTACCCGGATAATGATTAGACTAACCTGGTTTGTGAGCAGATGGGATGAACCAATAAACTACTTAGCAGCATAACCGCAGTGCAAGTACAAAGCTCCTGATTTTTAAACTAATTGCATTTTCAAATCGATTCAAGTTGAGCTTTCTGTTATCAAATGGGTGCTTTTACACATTTTACCCTATAACTGTTGATGGATGGATGGATGGATGCAATCAATGTTGCTAACTTGTGCAAATGGTGTAGTCGATAGGAGTACAATGCTTACTAACAGGTGACATAAATTAGGCCTCAAAATAAGCAAGCAAGGCATAGTATTAATCACGTGGGTTAGAAGTGCCATTAAATAGAAAGCTGAAAATTGTTAATGGTTTAAGTCAACTTCTATGCCAATAAAGGCTAGGGGTCTTCGGGGCGTTTAATAGATTGTACTGGTCAGTATGTGGTGTAGCGCATATATGGAATGATCTCAGTTATGCATGCCGCTACCTGGTCAAGCCAAGTTAAAACACCTCTTTGTGGAGTAAGCAATGGAATCCTAAAATACATTGGTATTCGGGTCTCTTAATGCTCTAATCCAGTTAAGAATTTCAATGATTCTGCTTCCCGCTTTTGTGCTTTCAATAAACGGATGGATGTCAGGCTTATTTGAATGTATCCTCTTGAGCTGAGAATTGGTATCTCAAAATACTGCAGGGTGTCTTGGAAATTATTTTGATATTGTTGTGAATTAAGAGCGCGTAATAAACTGTGAACAAGTAAGCATTCATCTTATTAAAAAGATAATATACAGCTATTATTTTTGTACTGTTTTGATTTTTCTTTGTCCAAGCCTTAATCATTTAAACGAACGCAGCAATTTATTAAATACTAAGACAACTTTTAATTGACTCTCTTGGTGGCTATCTGGCGAATACTTAGATAAAAGTCTCGTTCCACCTGGTTTGACTATTTACTCCGCATCTCTTGATCTGATTAATAGGCAAAAGTGCAACTTTAGACTCCCTCCTTTTATAACAGAAACAAATGCTGCTAAATCATGGACGTAAAGTACGTCTGAACGGTGCCACCCTTAGAGAAATGTGGTATTTCCAGGTTGATTCGTCCCGGTTAATACATCTCTGTTCTTTAATTTCTAAATCGATTCCTTCCCAGGACGTTTCATACGAATTCTCACTCCGGCACTCCTACAGGGGTTTTCAAGTACCTACTATCTTATTCGTAACAAATCATAGTTCTTTTTACCCGGGCGTTTCATCTCTTTACCCGGTTGAACCCGGCTTAATAGTAACACACATCCTATTTCATGTGTGTTTAGGTATGAATCCAGTATCTTTGATATTGGGAACACCGAATTGTGTATTTGTGATAGGACTACTGGGTCCCTAAGGCAACATTTATGAATGAGCTATCTGAAACATATAGTAATACCGTATAGGGTTCGTAATTCATTTTCTTGAATTGCTGATTATACACCATTTGGCCTCACTCTCTGCTTAATCTGATTATCGGAATAAAGCTGAAAAGTTAGAACAGAAAAGGTAAGGTTTGTTGATTTAAGCCTGCCTGCTACTCGTCCCTTTATATTTCTTCTGCCAACGCAAATTACTCAATCTGGGGAGGTGGGAACTGGAGCTCATTTCAGAAACAGCCCACTGCATTTTATTGCTTATTGCAAGGCAGGTTCGGTGACGCGAACCGACGTCCAATTGCTGTCATCAAACAGTTGAAACCGGCAGTGTAACATTTTTTCATAACAGATTTCGAAATTGCTCTCGGGTATACATTTTGAGAAATGTTTCCTAATGCCCAACTACTTTTGATGTTATTCCCACTTTCGTCTAACAGTTCACGCAGGTTTAAGGAAATTGGTATGTAAACAGCCCATGAGACTTACGACGAATTACGTGCTATGGTTCGACGTCTGTCTGCGCATGCGTCAGTGCCCACAGTAGATCTAGCAATTGCCTTATACACCATGGCTGAAAAAGACACAACATAAAAAATGGGAATTTGCGGGCGCAATTCGCATACGTGTATTCGAGGACGGCAGTTGCCAGAGAGAGACGACAAATTGAGACAACCACTATTTGCACCTGCGACACGGAACCCACGAGAATGTGCCACCGAAGGAACAGCAGTCACAACAAGCCTATACGAAGGCTAGCATCGTGGCCTGCGGGGTATTCGGTTATGCAGTCACCCAGCCATATAGAATTACGTACATAGAACCAAGAATTGTATTTCGCTGCATTTTACCGCTTTTGTACAAGCTATAGCTAGTGACCAGGCACTTACATAGCGTGGACTTTGCTGCGACGGCTTGTATAGCGTGCACTAGACAGTAATGGTCGAGTATAGCGCATCACCCATCTACAGCTATAGTCACATTCATAGCAATAACTACACTATATATCATATCTGGTTCTGTGAAGTTAGTCATACAACTCCCTACTCATAAAAATGTTAGGTTCTACCACTGCTTTGTAACATTAGTGATAACATTAATAGGAGCTGCTATAAATCAAAGCCAATTCATGCTTTAAAAATAATTAGTTAGAATGGTTAAGGAAGGTAACTATTACACCGATAAATTTAATAATAATATGTATGAACAGACCGGGAGGGAAAAATCCTGGGGATGAATAGACATAATAGTGAAACGGCCGGAATTGAATCAACCGAGTGCGAAACGACCTGGGGATAAAACCATTAGCCAAACATTTGGTTCGCAGTCGCTTTACCATTAAAGCAAAGATAAGTGCATCTTTATTATATATATAATAAATTATGCTGCTGGCGATTGTTACCAGCGAGATATCATAGGTGACGCAACTTCATTAATAGCAGCCAAAATGTGCGTCTGTAAAGTCCATGAATGCTCTTAGCCCTCTTTCCATACGTTTTGATTCAAGCAACTTCCGGGATCATCAGTGCCACATTTCCTGATTAACTGTTACATGCAGACTGTATCAATGTATTACACCGGTTCCATCTTCTACCAGGTTACTCTTGCGGTTCACTACTTGCGCCACGTTTTGTCTCATGTGCGTATGAGACATATTAGCCACAGATGAAATCTTGGTAACATATGCATAAGCACCTCATTCCACGAATTACCGTTCTAGTTAACCTAACCTCACTCAATTCATCACTTCATTTTCCAGTGCTTTTGTTTGTACAGGCATAACAGTTATAATAGTGTGAACCGTTTCCATGAAGTATTCCAGTTCTATCGTTCCGCAAACAAAGTGTGCACAATTTATCTAAAGCTGACCCATATTTCAGAGTAATACACCTGATTACTCCAGTCTCGTACTATTTAGCATAACATCGTAGTCGATATAAGTTTCAAAAAAGCTGTCTTTTAACGATAAATGTTTTACCGGGACAAGAAAGGTAGTAGAAAATGGAGCGTAAATCGTTCACACATCGTTTTCATTTGTAATGTCCAACTAGGGTCAAAAATAACTGCAAGGTTTTGCTAACGCTGCACCCTAGTTACTGTAGTTTAACATCAGCGGCAAGCGCCATCCAATCACCGGAGGTTGGCGCGGCCCGTAGTCGAAACCGTTCAGCTTGCTTTGTTCAGCTGACTCCAAGTTAACTCTCAAGTGCTTGCTCCATCCGAATCGTTGTTCCTATTAGATACTAAAATATTTATTGTTAGACCTGTTGTAGCACTATTTAGCAAATTGGATAGCGTATCATCAATGCCAACCTGTATCGTGGAACAACTTTTCTTTACGAAGGCCTTATTAAATTATCAGGCACCGGTATTTATATAACACTAGCAAGTTGTGGATGTTACCGTTAGGGTACGTTACAAATTTCACTGAGAAAATGGATCGGTTACTTGATGTTTTTCATATAAGCGTCTCTGTTTATGAATGAGATTTACTTTTAACCCGTCTAATATATCAGTCATATATATTTCATTTCTAGAAAAGGCCTACGTTAAATTTGGCAGTAACTTAAAAATTAAGTTATTTTTTGGCAATCTTGGATTATAGAATTATACAATGTAAAATGTTTAAAAATTCATATTATTTTTATATCCGAATATCATGGATCATTATCGCCCCCAACATAGTTCAAAATTAATGGTAATACTGGAAGCAGAATTTTCTTTTTCCAAGACAGTGGGGAACTTGCTTGTAGAACGGATTTATTATGCGCCTACTCCATTACTTGTTGCGCTACAAGAAGCCTTTGCTTGTAGATCATTCTGCTCCATGGCATGTGCTCGAAAGACTAACTGCACATGGTATATAGGGCTTCTATTTAATCGGTAATATAGAGTTCGACTTTCGTTTTTTAGCTTTTACATATACATAGCGGACATGACCTACCAAAATTTCGCTATGAATGCCTTTTATGTGGATTTTAGGTAGATTTATTCTTTTATGGATGAAAAACATTGAAGATATTTGCACCAACAAGGTACCAAACTTTCCTATGGCACAATTTCTTACTTTATCTGTCAATTTCATAGGTGACTTATCTGGTCAAAATGTTCACAAAATTCATGCTGGAAAGTTTTCTTCGCCGCACACTTCAGAATTCCATCACAGGAGAAACAGGTTAACAGTGCGGCAATCCCTAAAGCAGTTCGTATACCTGCCGTTTAAGATTTGTTCATCTGTGGATTTGACGCAACTCAAAAATGTAAAGTGTGCGCCTAAGCTAAAAACGTGTAGAGACCAACTAATAGTCATGTTAACTATTTACCGTCAAGCTTTATAAATTTGGGCAGCATGGCCTTATAGATAGCAATAAACCTCTAAATTTTACATTTTTATTGGAGTTCTGGTCTTGAAACTTTTCACCGGTTTATAACACTTTACAACCCGCTTCATACTTGTGTCTAAAGCGCACAATAATCGTTTGTTATCAGTTAAGGCAAACAGGGCGTGCATCCAAGAGAATGAAATCGCAATGCTGCACGAATGTTACGTTGCCGGTGATGTTTATCTCACAGCAAGTCTTCAAATGTGTTCCCGTAATAAGTAGTGAAGTGCTCACGGGTTGAATATGGCTTTAAATTAAATTACTGTGCCATTCTATGTTGCTCTCTCCCATCTATGAACTCTCAGGCGCGTTTCTTCTTTTTTGGGACTCAGCAGCTAATAATCGGGGACCCAACAGTTTACTTCCACCGTCTAATAACAGCGTCAACATATTCATGCTAATAAAACTAACACTGCCGAATTACAATCGTTCAAGCGCTGATTAGTGACATCAGTTATTGTCTCCTATTTTAAACCATACGCTAATGATCATTTGCCGTAAGAGTAAAATGTGGAATTTCATCCAGGTTACTTCTCACAGTTTCAACAGCAAAGAATAGCCATTCATGTGGTAAACCATCATAAAAGTCCGGTAAATGCTATGAGTTATTTGTAATTGATAAAATGAGTCTGGTCGCTTCCGGCTACGTGTTTACCCCCGATCAAATCGGCAACAAAATCAGAATTGATTGTGACGTCACCGTTTACAAGGAGTTTGTAAACATTAGCAAAACTAACGTCAACAATGATGTTTTAAACCCAAGTTAACCGAAATACGAAGTGCATCGGTCCTAGAGTTAATATGATTCATAGTGTCCGGCACCGCATTGCAGAGCGTTGTTAGTAAATATGCAATGTGCTAGAACTGCTTTCCTGCATGAATAGGACGAGGGCTGGAAGAGCTCCGACATTAGTTGGGGATATAGCGATGTAATCACAGATTAACTGGTGCAGAGAACAGATCAAATTTGTATCTTAAACGGTGAAGAGCAAGGAGCCATGACACAAACACTCGGTACCCATGAGGGACGCAAATGTAAGTCTGGGCTGTGGAAATATACAACAATCTAAGCTTGCGCTTCATATTAAAGCGAACTCGAGGCAGGGTGATAAAAGCCAATAGGCAAATGAGGGAACGAACGAGTTATATTGTGTTCGATAATTCCAAACACAGGAGAAAATTGCCATTTTTTGGGAAAGCTAACATTGAACAGCACTTTAGTCGCGATCTTCGAAGTTTCGGAAAAGAGCCATGGTTTAACCACTTGCAGAACAACTCCGAATAATTCAAAATTTAATTTGGATCCAACATATACGATGTTGTTTAGAGGATGTTAATAAAAGATGGTGACAATCTCCAACTACTCCTTTACTTAGGTCAGAATAAAAGCAGCGCCGATTCAGCGCTCAAACAGCCAACTTCCAAGAATCCATCAATGTTGGTACAGAAAAATGTACCTGTTACAGGGATCAGCTTAAAGTCAAGCAGCAGACTGAAAAATATCAATTCAAGGGGGACTTAGGAGATGAAATACATTAGATTATCCCTGGGTAAAATACAAGCCTGTGTGCGTGGACAGAGAGGGGACACACAATGAACCGTCAAGATGGCTTGATATAAGCGGAGGCGGAAATGGTGCAGCAATTGACACGTTGGACATGTCAATTACGTGTTAAAAGGAGGAAGACAAGGGGCTTACGCACATAAACAGATAAAAAACTGTCATACACAATACTAGGCCAGGTTTATCGTTATGAATTGGAGCGTTTCCTTGAAAACTGTAGGTTGCTCATTGTGATCGAGTTCAGTACAGGGACAGAGGCATGCAAGCGGTGTTAATTAGCCATTTGATTGGCTGTCCAAAAGAGTGCAAAGAGGGAGGAGCGATTTACGTTTTGGGAAAGGTGTTTGTAATATGGTGTGTTGAAACAATCTAAAACGAGTCCTTTCTTTAAATCTAGTCACGTCAATTATTTCGGGATACTTTTAAAGGCTAAACTGATCCGTGTGTGGAAAACGTAAAACCTTTACTGCATTTCTTGCAAATGATGTAGCTCTCAAGCATGTTGCATGCTGTCCAAACGATAAACCCGTGGTTTTAAAGTGAAATGTATCCTGCTATGTTTGAACGATCTCAAAGCCTTCAACTCTAAGAAAGTGCGACGGCCGAATATTTTCAACTAGGAATTTTGCAAGGACTGAGTAATGTATAAAACAGATTCGAGGATAGATTTCAATGCATTAAACAGCAATAGATTTGCACTTAAATCGGCTGCCTGTTTCTCTACCCACTTTGTTCTACAAGCCAATGGATGTATATGATTTTTAATACTAACCGAATTCGCACTAACTGGACTTTTGAGCTCATTTCTTTTCGCTGGTCCAGTATTGAACGCGTTAACAGCATGCGTGAAATGGTTTCAATAATATCAGTTGCGACCGCATCAGTACTGTTTTCCATGGTTACTTGTTTTCTATCAACTTTACTTTATTGCACTTATAGCAGTCATTTGGTGGATTGTAATTCCCCAGTAAAATAAATACGCAGTGGTAAAGCTCATCAGCCCTATTTAGATTTCGAGGACACGGATTTGGCAAGATAAAAATCTAAACATCTCAGTAGGGAGCTTGTGTCCGCAATTGGCTCCGGTTACAAAAATTCTTTTGCATAAGCTGTTTTAAGTAACAAATGCGACAGTTATAGGAGGACTTGTGCACTCTGAGGGATTTCCAATTTAAATCAATTCTCACTGAATTAGTCATACGCGCCTGCAGAAAGGAAAACACTCATTTTCATTAAATTGTTGCAGATAGTACACTGGTTTGATCACTTCAAGTTAATCGACAGTTGGTGAGACTGTTTGTCTTCTAGTCCCTAGCACTTCACGAAATACGCGTTACGAAGCCTCAATTGGCACTTGCACTTTTGGCCGAGAATGGAAACGAGTGTCTAATGGTATTTGATTGCGCAGTTCCATCCAACTCACATTCCAGGGCTAATTACAGGGTCAGTCTGTTAGCAAATTTCTTTCCATTTATTTGCAAGGTGCAATCATGCACATGCTCACAGTTTGCAAGACGCGTGCAATTCTTGTCACATTGTGTGCTCTCTGTCTGTTGTCTATAGTGGTTTATGTTAGGCTGAATATGAGACCTAAACTACCCAACGCTGGCTACCATGCACATTCCAACGCACACGCATCTAACTGCATTTTGTAATCAAAATGCATTTGGTGTTGATTTTCGACATTAACGCGTGTGAGATGATGAAGGCCCATCTAGCTTAAAGTAACACATATAAATACCAAGCAGTTACTTGATTCTATATGCAACAGCTCGAAGTGGCAAGAAATACATCCAGTGAACTAGTATCAATCTGCTCCTCAGTGGTCGGTGTAAATTCTCGCGAAATATTTGCGTGTTCAGACATGCGTAGAACATCCGCTGATCTCAGTTGATTTCGTCAAGCCTCAATACATTGGGAGCTCATCGTGGCAACCTAGACATGCCTGAGTGACGTGATCACCGAAGCCAAGATGGCACTACCTGGTACTGCACTCTTGCGTAATGACCGACGCAATTTGGGAGGCGGTATAATTAGGTACCGCCGTTTCGACCCAATAATCGAACAGGGAAACGAACCACATTTTCAAATGGTAGACCACTTATTGTGCTGACTATACCTAAGGCACAAAAGTATGTCTTAAATGATAAGTGTATGTCTCCCACCAATGTCCACTCTAGAACTGGATCATGATCTAGCCACCGCTATGAAGTACCTACAGTTACACTCTTATAACCAAGTTCACCTGGTAGATGACTTCAACCTGCACAACCTAGAAACCCCGGCCAATATTGGTGAGCGATTTAAGGCAGAACTGCAAGAGCTAATCGCGGATTCACCGCTGTACCACCAAGTAATTTCTCTAACGCGTTTAAGAACAGGAATCAAACCGGCCATCATGGACATCGGATTATCAACGAGGAACTAAAAATCGACCTAGTAAAAACGTGGACATCAGAGTTCAATGACACCAGAGATATACTACATGTGCTACGCAGAGTCACCTAAAAAATACCGGGGAATCTCACTTCTTAATCAACAATGATGACCTGTCCGACCGCATTGATGCAACTAGCTAGGAATACATAGCCGAATATTCCTCTGCGGGAATTGCCAACAGATTCAACAAGCTAGTATCGTGCACCTCAGAAAACACAATACAAAATCAGAAAAAATTCATTCCTGTGGAGCAGGACTTGCAACTGCATGGCATTGAGGGACTAAGTAGGGCTCGCCCACATAGCCTATCCAAGCAAGAACATCTGGAATATCTACACAACACAAAGCCACCACCACATCAGAATCGTACAAGATGATAAGGTAAAGTATCAATAAGACCTGGTGATAAAATTTTGCTCTGATGATGCGCCGCTATACAGACACGTGAAGAAATTTCGGTGGGTTAACCGTGTGATTTGTGCTCTGCACCCAGCATGCGGGTTAGCACAAATGATACAAAAGGCGGCCAACCTGTTTGCACGACTATGTGGCCGTACCATCCAAATGGTCCAATCACCATTAATCCTGCCTACACAGATCGCGCCGTGATCAAGACTTACCATCAAATATTCTACAAACACATTTGTACTGAAACGGCTGATTGACTTGAACAAGCACAGCTCCTTCAGCGCAGACCGTATTCGCCCGAAGGCGTTCAAAGTTGCGACCTTGAGTTTAGCTAAACCGTTTAGAAATTCTCTTTCAGCCATAGCTTAACGAGATGCACGTCCACATTTTGTGAAAGTACTAGATCACTCCAAACTACAAAATAGTAGGCGTGCAGAACCATCAACTTATCGAATAACAGCACTGCTTCCATTTATCTCTAAGTTTATGGGGCCCATTGTAGCTGAGGTTCTTATGGGACACCTGGAATTAGTGATCCGCAGCCGCGGGGTTTCGCTGAAATCGGTCCTGTAATGTTAACCAATTGATATCTCGTTCTTGCGGGAGGGTATCTGTGGATGCTGGCGTAGGGGTAGATGCCGTCTACCTGGAATTCTCAAAGGCATTCTACCATCTTGACCATCGCGTTCTACTGCACAATTTTCAAAGTATTGAATTGAAAATCCCGTTCTGGACTGCCCAGGCGAATTTCTTGTTAAACGCCACCTGAATGTGAGGGTTTGCAGCACACCATCGGAAGCAAGAGAAGCTCGGTTCAGCTTGACTCAGGGCTCGGTACTCCGGCATGCCAGTTCCTGTTCGTCATATATGTTCTCGAGGGGTGTTATCTTCTAATGTTTTACAATCTGCGATGCTTTATCTATATGTTGCGCTAGCACTAGATTGCAGGATCACACAACCCTGCAAGATGATCCAGAAAAAGCAAAAACATGGTCCATCGAGAACATGCTGCATTTCAACGGTACCGAGTGCAAAGTTACAAATGTATGCTCTCAGAAGACTCACAACTAACAGCTAAAGCCACAAATTATACTGTGGG
Source organism: Dicrocoelium dendriticum (assembly GCA_944474145.2). Classification (NCBI taxonomy): domain Eukaryota; kingdom Metazoa; phylum Platyhelminthes; class Trematoda; order Plagiorchiida; family Dicrocoeliidae; genus Dicrocoelium; species Dicrocoelium dendriticum. The sequence goes on along the minus strand of OX104063.1, from coordinate 145,912,277 downwards.
TTTCTCATGAGTGCAATCACAGCGTGGTTGTGCAAGATAATACTGGTCATTTGAGGCAGACTAAAAAGGCATCAAGAAAGGCAAACTAGCATTTTGGCCTATTTTGTAGAGCGTTTGGGAAGTGTGACGCTACAATATTACCAAAATGCTTGAGGCGTACATAACGTCGCATGTGGAATGCGCTATCCAATCTTGGCAACTCTGACCGAAGCGCCACCTTCCCACGCCCTATACAGCACAACGAAAGGTGACGAAAGACCTCAGAGGTTTGTCCCCTCTTTCCCAAACTATTCAGGCTAGGATATCTATAAAGATACAGTGGACATTTTTGGAGTCTTTAGGAAATCATATACTGATATATAAGATCCTGAGAAACCCCAACCACACATTTCGCTCTCTTTTGAACTCCGCCATCTGTGCGGAATCATCAGTTTTATTCAGCCATGCAATACAGCCGGCTGGAATCTTGACGAAACGTTTTCTCCTCTAAGTGTCCCAGCCCAAGTACTCCCTCCCAGCTCATGTAAGTTATGCCCAGCCTTCTCATTAATCAGAAAACATCATAATGATAACCAAATGCATTTACATGACGTGATATTGCCCATGGCCATCGGCTGATGACGTGAGCGTAAAACAAACAGTGCAGAATGTTATAATCTTGTTATATTCCAGTATGAGTTTGCAAACGGACTATGGCAATTCTCCGGGGGAGTCACGTACCTCGCGGGTTCTATTACCTTCACCGTTGTTTTATTTTGTAGCATTCACTTCAACCATCCTTCCAGACTTATCAAGCAGTTACTTATATATGCGTCATAAAACCTTGTGACACTGTTCCAATTACCTGCGAATGGTACCAACCTCTCACAGTAATTTTCGAAACAATAGTTGACATAGAGCACAGTTATAATGCACACTTCGGTTTGAGAACTTTAACAATGGTAGTACATGGTGTAATTCGTCGTAGTACAAGCATATTCGGCTTTATGTATTTATGTCTTGTAAGCTGTGGAACAAATTCTGCAATCAAGCAAAGTATTGAACTGCAAGGAGATTACTTGTGGCTTCATTTGTGCAGTAGCCCCAATGTAGCAGCTTACACCCAAGTTCCGTAATGACAGCAAAACTGACTTTGCATTATCCTTCTACATCAATGTCTTTCACATCTCCCTCGGGATATATGTATTCAAAAACAAGTCAGAGTTTACGTACACATGCTCTAATTCATGAGAGGACTTTTGTTGCAAACAATTGTGGGTTCGTCGAAGCGACATCAAATCAGCTTGCCCACAACTGGCTGGAAATGAACTAGACCCTATTACTGCGTCTTGGATTACCTGCCCGGTGCGTGGATTGCAAAGCGCACGCCTAATTTATAGTACAGTTTGCTTTGAAATAAACCAACTGAAGTTCACCAATGATACCGCGTGCTAATCGCTCAGTCCCATTGCTCTGAGGTTTTAGTAGCTTTTTAAACACAATCTCAGCACACACTGCTGCGCTTGAACACGTTCAACTTCGATTTACTAGCGCTACACAACGTACCCAGAAGCAAAGCCTTATTATCGCTATATCATTATTTACCTCGCTTTTATTGTAATGGGAGAAACTCAGCTTAATTCTGCACGCTATAGAAATGCATTTTTGTGCGCAAACCCAGACATTTACACATGCCTGAGAGCACACTTTAAAAGCTTAGTTTCCAACTTTAGCTAATAATCATCGGACATTGCGTACGCTGACTAAAATCCATTTAGAAGTCATTGAGATCATATTTATCATGTCGCCGCAAATCTAAACTTTGCTCACACAGACCGAATTGCCGGTACACGCGCCTAAGTCCGCTATTCCAATCGATTCGCATTATTGTTAAGCGCATCGTGATCATCGATCGATAAGTGCTGACGCAGCTGGGAGGCGAACCAGTACACAGTTAAGCGAAATAGACAAAAATAATCGCGGAAATCGATTACTTTACAACTGAAACCGTGACTCTCGAAATCCCTCGGGATCATTACAACGCAGCCACGATTCCGCACACGGCACTATGCAGCGTCAGCGATTTAGTGAGTTGCGACAGTCTTAAGATTGGGGTAATGTTTTCAAACTGCATTAGATCTTTCCATCCGAAAGGTATAGGAAAACTCGTCCAACAAGTGAGACAGATAAACAAAGTTGCTAACGCATTTTGGTTTTTTGCAGATGTCAAATGTTATGTGTGCTCATGAAGAATTGCGATATGTTGACTGCTACAAACAAGCACTTAGGAACTAATATAACCATGTTCTCGGAGGCAAATATAGCCACGCTACTACCTCAACCAGCCAACGCAACCTCCGCCTCTAGGCCAACAACGAGATCAAGACACTTCAACCGCATTGAAGCGTTTGTTTATCCAACTCCTCTGGCTAATCTCTTTTCCAAAAGGAGACAAGATTCAACCACGCCTGTTTCCAATCATCTCGGCTGTGCAGGGCACAAGTCAGGGGCGATAATGACAGCTCTGAACCAGAGTCCTTCCACAACTAAAAAATTCCGGGCATCGTACCCATTATTTGCATACATGCAGACGTCGGAGAAAACACCCTTGACTTCGGTAACTGCATTGATAACAATAGAGGGACATGGCCTATATGAACAACAAACAGTTTAAAACGGTATTAAGCAATAACGTCAAACCTGCAGCCCAGAGAAGAAATCACGGTGCTTTGGCTCTTATGTGTACGAACGTTCTATTGCTGACAAATTTCCTGAACTTTACGGAAACATGGACCAGTAGCTGTCCTGTTTTAACGCATTACTCCCAGTGGAATGTGTTATATTTATAGATTACGTTCATCAGATCATGGACCGAAGCGTGCAGAAAAAATCTGATGCTTTAACTCGTTCACTTTGTCTTATGAAATCACTGGCTACATTCACGAACCATCCATAAAGTACAGTCATTTCGATTGAATTGCTTGACTTTTTGTTACAAAAATTTGTTTCAAAATGTGTTATCCTAAACTCAATGAACGTTAGCGAGAAACCGAGAACCAATTCGACAACCTGCTGGCGCAAATGTGTGATTTAGCCGCACTATCAAATGGGGCTCTTGAATGCCTCAAGTCCCTGTTAATTAGCTATTGTAACCATTGTGGAAAATAACAGAGATTTCAAACTGGCCTGATTCCACGTAAAAAGCTGACCTGCTTAACGAGTTAAAAACAAAGGCATGGTCAGTTACAAAGCGGATAAATGTAGTGGCATAAGTAAAATGAATAGAACTGATTACACTTCAAAAATTAAGCAGATTTTCGGAGATCAAACAAAGGTTTCTGGTGAAATGGCGAGAAAGATCAAACGGACAAGGTAGAGCAAATCTTGATACATGACTTAGAAGTTCAAATACCCGCGGATTAATACCTGCTTGCCTATTTAAACGTTTACGCCACTCGGAACATCTATCCCAAGAATGTATGGGCTTCATAAATTTCATAATGATGGTGCAACTCTGCGTCGAATATTGGCCATGACAAATTCGGTATACCATACCACAGCCCAGTGATTAGCATAAGTGTTGGAACTCATAATAAAGCGAGTTGCTTGACATAGCGTTCGTGATTGTTTTCATTTGTACATCAAATTAAAGTTGGGAACTTGCGCGAAAAGAAAATGCTCTGAGACGTTGTAACCTCCATTTACGAATGTACCGCTACTTCAAACGATAGAACACATAAGTACTGACACATGATCAAAATTCAACTGGGTATATCCTTGCCAAGCCTGAAGAAAATACTGTTGAGGTACATTTAAAATGTTCACTTCCTTTACAACTGCATCTATTACCGGCAGAATGACGGAGTCACAATGGAGGCTCAACTCGGACCAGTGCAGGCGCGTAGCTTTTCTTGCCAAACTTGAAAATTACTATCGCTATATGGACAACAATTTTTGCGTCACCAATGAGTAGTTAAGTGTTGTATATATAGTGGAAGTGCTTAATAATGCACACCCGGCAATCAAGGTTACCTACGAACTTGAACAAGAAGGGCCAGCTCTCATTTCTGAATGTGCACCTGAGTAAGCGAACCGATTATTCCCTATTAATGAGGATCAATCGAAAGATAAAGTGGACCAGTCAATATACAAAATTCGGTAGTTTCATTCCGATTAATACAAGCGCTACCTGTATGTGCTAGACACCATGACGCAGGGCTAAAATGAACGTCAAGAGTTTACGAAATCTGATTTATCAGCAAAGGCTGAAGTCCCTGTGATTTTTAGTGGGCGCTACCGAAAGATTTGCGGCGATCATCCATTAGTGTACCGAATATTGGGTGACCCTAAGCACGCATGCCGTCACTTGCTGGAACTTAAGTACAACAACAATCACAAAGATACGGCTTGAAACTGAGTAGGCAGTATAGCCATATGTAAAGCCCGCGGAATTATTTTTCTCTTCATGTTTGCCAGAACTGGGACTCGGTTCTAAACTCAGCTCTGCATCCATCCACCTTGGATATTTTCGGAAAAAATTTGTTTGTTGCCTGTAGCCCCAACACTTGTTTGCTTAAGCTGTGATATGTAGGAATCTATTCAATATACTTTCAAAGCGGATCTGTAGGTCAAGAAGACCCAATCAGGCACTAAATGTGTGACTAACCATTTTTTCAATTTTCTCGAAGGATATAACTGCCCTCATATGGTCTTCTTTACATTCAATTTCCGTTCACACTACGGTTATTTAGTGGTGTATCTACTAATAGGCATTCAGACAGACAACTCACATATCTTTCGGTATATTAGAATCCATTTACCATCCTGTAGGACTTGTCAACCAACTGCTATTTTACTCGTGATAAATCGTTGTTCATTGCTCAACATAGTACGCTGTCTCATGTGGAGGGCTAGAAAAATATCTTTTCCGTAGATGCTCTGGTCAAGGCGAAGAGATCCATGCAGAGCATGTTGCGTGAAAATGGCTATCCCGATATATTCATCCAGCGCAACGTGCAGCTCGAAATAACATCTAACTTTGAGCAAGCGGCTTATAAGAAGGTTCACCTCATTCATCTTAGTTTAAAAAGCAATATAATTGGTAAACTTATGAAGAAAAACGGACGCAGCTATTAAGGAACACTTTGCTAGCTACGAAATTGCGATGCATCTTTCCCTCAATCTGCTGCTCCATTGTGAAACAAGGAGAGAATGTCGAGACTGACCTACTCTTACATAATCTATCGGTTTGAGTGCAAATGTGTAGTAACCTACATTGGTCGAATGGCTCATTACTTGTCACATCACATTAAATAACATAGTCCTTATGGTCGGCGAATAGAGGAACTGCACTTTTAGCAAGCGGAATTTTATCCCACTCATTCGAGCCAGGCTACAGAATTGGCCTTCCGAATGCGTTTACTATGTTTTAGAAGGCCCACTTGAACAAATCGACAGGTTTGCCTCTACAAATTTTCGCCAAAACGGAAGCTATTGCGACCCGAATATTGCAACCCACGTTACGCTCGCAAAAGTATTTTGTTCAATCGCACTGTTTACCCTGGCCGAAGAGCAGTCAAGCTAACCGTCACCCTGACACCGGTGCCTTTAGTGTGATTACGTAATCCCGATCGATCTATGTTACGTAGTGACGAACTATCTCCTGTATAAACATTGACCTACGTCTGAACCAGTCACCATACATCTCTTCGCGTTTTAACCTTATATCTTCCTAATATATGGCCCGTAGATGAATCATTGAAAATAATGCTTTGCCTCAAAACTGTTTAACTTGCTGTCATCCTCCAAGCTGCATGACGTATTTCGTCAAGCGTAGCCACTGACCTCATCCCCAGTGTGTATGTCTCCAGGATCACTTTGATGTGTGTACCGGTGAAACTGCACTTTGTGGCCCATTCGATGAACCGGCTGTTTAGATTTTTAAGCAATATTTCACAATATTTCACATTGGCTTGCTCTCACTGCTTGTGTGTAAACAATAGTGTTTGCATGAAAGGGACAATTTTGAGTCATGATTATGCTACTTGCCATTAAAACAGAACAAAAGCAGTGACGAGTAAAATCAAAATCTCGTTATTCTCAAAAGTTCGAAAGTTTGTGAGATTGAAATCTGGAGCTTTATACTTGATAAGTGACATGTTCATTTGGGGTGCATGGGTCATCTTCCCATAAAATTGAAGACATCAAGTAAAACTATCAAGTAGCAATTTTCTTGGGATAGTGGTGATTAATCAAATAATAAGTATTCTTTTCTGCAAAAACGAGCTGCTTCGTAGGCTTTTAACTGTCATTAGTTGGTTGTTAGTGGTAAATCTCAGGCGAAAAGCTAACTAATCCTCCTCTCATTGTGAGATATATGAAATTCTGCAGGTGGCTAGCATTGCTAAGCTTTTCATTGATTAATAAAAGAAAATGTTTCCAGATCTTGGTAGCCAGCAAGCTACAATGTTTCGGATACACATATTATGGACAAACAAGTTGATAAACTTTGAAAATTTGTCTGTAGGTTACAGGAGAAATAAAAACTTAGTTCCCTTCAGAATCGCCATTACGGTCATGTTTGTCTGAAATTTTTCGAAGCACTGCCATGCCCATTTTTCGTCAATTACCATTGAAAAGCTGCTGTGTATTGGAATAAAACATTGCCGCTGACGACTGGAGTTAATGTAAGTGACGGTATTAAACGCTGGGAAGTCAGCTGCAGTTATTATTTTTATATTTATCATTTTAACATCGCTGGCAAAGGCAGCAAATATGCTGCATTTTAAATCTTCCTGGTTAATGTAATATTAAGTGGTTCAATTTCTATCCATGACCTCAAGCCGTTTTGTGGCATTTCTCCTTTCTTTTTTCTCGTGATTCGCCGCACTCGCATTCTAGTCAAATGCGAGCGCAAGTTATTCGCATTTAAAAAGAACTTATATGTAAAGGTAAAAAGTGGGTGGAAATTAGTTCAGCATTGTGAGTGCCAAACCCATGTAATCCGCCTTTTTGTTGCAAAGAATTTAATCTCACCCTGGATGACTTGCGAGTGAAATGTGAACGACGAAATTATAGAATAACATGTCCCGTATTTTATTGATGCTCTTATGTCAGGACAACAACTCGTTATTAGAAGTTCTGTCCCTACTTTTTAATAGCACCTCGAAATGTGGTAATAATAAAGCAATGAGAAGCAGAATACGTCTGAGCTAAAAAGCACATCTATGAAAATAATGCTCTTCCACCCCCAAAAGCAACAATATTAAGTAGATAAAATTTACTCTTCGACGCAACCAAACAAACAACATGGTGGTCAATATGCGCACAAAAGTAAGCTAGTGATTGAAGCCGATCAGATGGACAATTACGTCTGCTGCTTTCTATGATCGAATTCGCCAAATTCGCCACCATTCGGCCGTGTGGCCCGTATAGTGGACCCATCTGGTTACTCTGGAAACGGAGCAGCAATAAAATGCCTCTTGAATAGTAAAATTTCAATGCTTCACTCCTTCTTACGAAATGATGTTTGAGGATTTCTAAGGCGATGCATGTCTGCGGTCGCCGCCTTTCTCAAGTCATGCTATGTGGTCCCTGGATTACGTTGCAATTTATGACAGAAGTGGTTGAAACAACCAATAAAAATAATTAAGGATTAAATGCAAGATAAACCTCGGTGGTTTATAACACCCAGGAATCAAGTAGCTTTGCCACGGCGAGATGTATCTTGAGCTTGAGTGCAAAACGCGTACCGAAGTCCGCATAGTCAGTTTGCGTCTGGTCTAAGTGCGCTACTTTAAATCATGGAGCCCCAGTGCTCTAGAAACGACTAAAGCCAAAAGCAAGTAGCTTTTCTAAGTTGTTATGACGCAAAAGTGCGAAGCATTCTGCAGACTAGAATTATATTTTCATTACTGACAAGACGCATGTATATATATAGCCGTTGCTTAGAAAAATCTTGAGATAGACTGCCTTCTTTGACCCGTTCAATGATCGTTTTTCAGTACTCGTGTTCCTGTGGTGCACGATACGTGTGTCGCACGACGCGGCGCCTATCTCATATGATTCGTAAGCCCATCTTGGCATGGTTTTACAAAGGCGAAATGAGGTCTTCAGACAGCTCATTCATGTCGCGCCTCCTCGAACGTGGCCATACAGCTTCAGAGAATGACTTCGAAGTCATCTACTCACTACCTGAACACTTCTCCCAAGGATGCCGCAAACATTCTTATCCATCGCTGAGGCTATCTACATCCACCATATAAAGCCGCAATTATGTGTACAAAAACGATTCATAGGGCCGATACTACTACTTTGGTCAAATGACACTGTTAATTAGTTATTTGGTTGTTACGTTACCAACCTAATTACTTCGGACAACAGAGCATTATATACATGTTTATTTAGTTCGCTTGGCATACCATCGTTATAGCTGTTTCAAAAAATAACTATATCAAAGTAAATCCCAGCCCGAGTTGACACTTTCCCAAAATCAGTGCTGCCTAAAATTATGGGTCTGATGGGATTTTGCCGCAAAGAATTCTTTACCCTGAACTGATTTCTGCTAATGATTCCTATTAATGAAATGGGAATATTTACTTTGCTGAAGACCAGCATCGCCCGGGATTTATTGAACATCATGTGTATCCCTGAGGTTGTACACAAAATTGAGTCACCCGGATGATGACATCTTATCCTTGTACCGTGATTGCGATTAAAGCGATCTACATTTTCCTGTTAACTTTTTCTAACCTCCCTCCGTTGGCTACACGGCATCCATTTGCGTGCGTAGTTTAACAGTAAAACGTTCCGGAGCTGATTGTTGCTCTGAGAGAACAGGATTATGTGTTGAACGATACATGCTAATAATACATTCAACTTTGTACCAGTATACCAGTCTTTTTACGTTTAAACTGGGCACGTTTGAATGTTTAAACAAACTTCTTAACCTGTCTATTAGAATGGGAATAAATGATGTGACTGAATTTATGCTATGCCCCCAGTGCTTGAGAAAATCGACTGAACTCGCTTGATGTGAATTGTAGACCAATATCATTAACGAGTGTTTCTGGGTAATGAAACTGTGTGAACTAAAGTACCAGCGCTGCAATGTTTAAAGCTTCATTGGCTGAGGGACACAAACTGCTTTTGGTTATTCTGAGTAAATGTTGCTCATTAGGCGAATTTGCAAAATCCAACTGAATAATTAAATCACAGGCAGTTGATTACGACCAGAGATTATCAACGGACTTGATGAGAGAAATCTAAGCGTCTGACTATTTAGGACGTTTAATTATTACCTATTCAATATATTTGGTCCATAAGCACAAAATCTGGCGTGCGGTTTTATTCCTTTAAATTTAAAGATTTTAACGATCACAATGCGGTCTGCCAGTGTTAAACGATCGTTCACTATCGCTAGCTCGTAGTTACGCACAAAATATGGCCTAATTTCAGCGTCTAATAGCACTCTTGGCCATCCGTTACGTTGTGTAGTGCTATTAGGTCGTGTGGCATCACGTATGGCATTGTAAGCAACCGGCAAGTTACAAGCTGGTCATTAAAATACAGATTTTATCTAAGCAGTAAATTCAACTGAAGAAATGACGGTATATTCATGTGCTCGAAAATTTAATCTGTTAACATTAAGCCGTAGTAGGGCATCAACAAGACCAACACATTCCCAATGGACATTTTGACGGTTAAACTGACAAACTTGTGACCATACCCGCGTTGTATTACTTTTCCGAATTTCATTTAGTGGCAACTTTGCGACTCAATAGTAAAGACAAATATTTTGTAATGGATTACTAGCTCCCAAGAGGACTTGAGTTTTTCATTTTCCTCCGAGAATTGTAGCCGCTAAATTGCAAAATTTCTGGACGGATCAGGACGGTGACCATTGGATCAATTATTGAGCCGTGGTACGAAATTCGAGCAATGAAGAAAGTACATTCGTCGGTTCGTAGTGTAAATCCCAAACTTCTCATTCTGTCAAACACTTCATTCAGGTGTGTCCGCTTTGACTCAAATGAAGGAGTTGGAATAGCAAGGTCATTCATTTAAACCATAACAAAGCACATTCCGTTTAGCATTCTGTATACCACCAGTTTGAAAAATGTTGCGCACATTTAATTTCAAATGGCAGTCTGTTGTATTGATATAGACACTTTTGCGTATTAATGGGGGTGTAGCTGGTTTGCTCGTTAACATCGACTTGTAAGTGCGCAGCAGATGACACAACTTTGAAAATTGTTTGCCACCACTTAATTGTTAAAATATCCTCCTAAATAGACAACGGGTTTCGATGAGTTTAAAGTGAATCTTTCAGTTCAATTGAAAAATCGCCACAAATGCATACCCTGTTTGGGCTTCCGGCCTACCATAATGAGAGTTGCTAAGTTTGAATGATCGAACTTACAGAACATGCAAAATTGCTCTCAGCGATTCAACTCTGAATGAACTAAACGAACTGCATTTTATGACGTACTGATGGCTTAGCCGCGTGTACAACATACAAAGCAAGGTGAAATGGGGTGCAGAATCCAAGTTCTGGCTTGAGAACATTAGCATTCTTTTCCTGCAATCATGCCAAAATTTCATTTTCTTCTTTGTGTGAGCAGTTTGCGACAACTATTGAGTTCATAGGGGATTGAAAAATACAATCCATAGGTGCAATTATATATCCATTCAATGTGAATACCATTTAGTGCCCTTGCTTCTGTAACATATCAGCTTTTTATGCATTTTTAGTCTCGAAATGTGAAATCACAGCTTGGTTCTTTGACAAAGATATTGCTTTACACGAAATCTTCAGATGAATGGTTTGGTCATATTATTTCCATTCTCCAAGCCTTTTCTAAGCTAAATGTGATATTATTATTATTGTGCCGGGATTATTCAAGCCGAAGAACAGTACAGAATTACTAGTCAATCAGCTAGACTACTGCGCGCGAAGATAATGAATGATTGAACGTCTATATACTTTGCCTGCAGGCTGGTTAATTCATGTTTGGCTGCGCTAGAGTTTGCTTGATTTAAAGAAAGAATCTCATGAATGCAGTAACGTCATTAATTATGGAAGTGAGCTAGTTAAGTACATTGAGGCTGCTACAAGCTAATCATGTTGTCATTTGATGAACTTGTCGAGTAAATTGCTTGTCCCTTAATTTTAGAGAAAACCAATGCAAGGTCGCCGAACGGTGCTTAGTTACTGATTGTTGCACGGTCAGCCGTTCAAACACCTACCCGTTGAAAATGGAAGAACACAATTTAGCCATTAAATGGAGAAACTGGAAAGGCAAGTTTATGGATTTCAACATACTAGTGCGTCTGCATGAACAACCGATGTTGTATCGTCTGGCGATGGATTGACATACGATCACAGACAAGGTACGCCGCGCCCGGCGAACGATGCAGTACAGGAAGGACGAAGTTTCATCTTATCTGGAAACAGTCAAGCAAAAATTCGGCGATTTCTGCCAGGGACACACTAAGTGGGGGTATCAGTTGTATCGCGTTTATATTAAAACAGGCGTCAGAACTACTCTATCGAGTATTATGTTACGGAGCTGAATATCCTGGAACATTCCTGGAAGGTTTGCAAATATGTGACCGACAGTTTTCTCCAAGATAATATCGTGTAGAAGATCCATGTAGAAAACATTATCGAGCAGCCCTTGCGGCAACGGCATTTATCACTCTGACAATGTTTCAGCAGTGTCAGCTGCACACCGCATCTAGCAAATGCGGTTATCGTTTGGTGCAGAGCTATGTGTCGTATCTTACTTGTCTGACAAAGCTGCGAATCGTCTTACCACTATACAAGAAGTTTGCAAAATCTGCTCTGCGCGACACCTGAATGATCATGATCAATGTCTGGCGTGATGCGGCTGTTGCGCCAAATGTGACAGATGAAATCATTTCGCTTAATACTGCTAGTTCTGCAAACTAAATGCGTACAGTCATGACACCATTCCCTCCGACTCCGAACATTCAATCATCAACATATCGCGGAAAAGATCAAGGAAGTGCCTTGAGGCAAACTTATTGGTTGGCAGTGAAATCGTGCGCTTCCCGTTGGACAGGGTGTTAACATTAAACTAATACTAGCAAATTGGGGCCTAGCAATTCGTACGTGGCCAGGTCAAGGCTTCTCGCGTATGTGGGACGGCTCCAAGTTTTAACGTAAGGGCATGGTTATAGTCAAACTGATCAATCTCAATGACGTATCCTCACATCAGTTGTGTTTCTTGGTCATAGAGGAAGATCTCATGCTGATTCTTGGCATAGGTTTCGTCTACTGTCTTGGATTTGTTCATTTTAATCATGATCGTGTTGTGCACACGTGTCAAACAGGGGCACACGTTAGGGAGCAGCGTTCTTCCGTGTTTAGCCCTAGTTTAGTGAGGTTTATGAAGGCTGCGTTTATTGCTCAGTATATCCGTCAATACGACTGACTGCATTGCCGGCCAGAGGGGTTATGTTTGCTTTAAATGATAAATATGCCTCAGATATAAATAAGTTAATGCAATTAGACAAAATCGCTATGTTCGATGAGATAACAGACTGGGTTAGGGAAGATACAAATTTTATAAAATAAACGGTGTTTTTTGTTTGTGCAGAGATCTCAAGCCATTGAATGAGGTTTTGCTTAGAGAAGGTAATAAGCTGCCTAAGTTAGATGTCCTACCGCTTTTGGCTAAGGCAGTGTATTTCCCCAAAGCCGAACTATCACCGGCCTTCTGGTATGTGACCCCAAATAAAAATCCACCTTCCTAACGACGTCCACCTCATCGTTCGGGGGTTTTGATGACTTAGTTTACTGTTCAATTTGAACGTCAAGAACGGAATATTTCGGATGCGTTTGTTTCTAGCTGGTGTAACATGTGTAACGGACAATTTGCCGACCGACCAGAAACATTACGCCAATCTGCACCAACTTTTCCAACCTTGCGTTTAAAAGAACGGAAAGCTCAAACGTGAAATATTTAGGTTTCGAAATCGGAAGTGATATTGCTTAAACACCTGAGATCCGGGGGAATAAATATGGATACTGGGAAAAGCAAGGCAGTGTAGGATATGCCAGAACTTAAGGACGTCAAAATTGTTTGTCTTTTGAATAACGGTGAGTTATTTGAGCCAGTTGTTTTCAAGGTTTGCTGAAATTATGAATTCCATCAGAAAGCTGGCAAAAGTTTGTAACCTAGTGTTGGTGAAAATTGTAAGAGGTTCCTAGTAGAACCAACAAGCTTCTCAGCAGCTGTGCACACAGTTACTACGATCTAGCGCTGTCCATGGTGGCATACTGTGATAGGATTCAGTGTGGAATAGGCGCCGTCCTAAGGCAAGATGGGAAGCCCTTGGAAATCCGCAGTCGGGCGCTCACAGTGGGGAAACAACATTATGCGCAGATCGAAAAGGAAATGCTCGTTGTTGTCTGCGCGATGGGCTATTTAACTATTAGCGTTTGGGTGGAAGACTACCGGGTATAATGAGCATAAACCTATTTTGTGAATAGACAGTAAACTTGTAACCAGTGTCACTTGACATCTTCAACCAATGTTTATCCGGCTCCAAAAAATGCTACGTGGATCTTGTGTAAATCTCGGGGACACAGATGTTTATCATCTACGCTCTGGCATGAGCTCATCATCCGGTAGTCAAACGCCAACTAGAAGAAATCGAGGCCGCCAATCTGAAACCACGTCTGGCGCTAATGACAGGTCGCCTGTACAAAATGAGCCGTCATATGGAGTCAGAAGCCACTTGCAAGACGTTACGAGACATGAATTTGCGTGGATGGTCAGATACGAAGAATAAAATATCGAAGCAAGTAACGCTATTCTTCAACTTTCGAGGTGGATTCACGGTGTACGGCCGTTTAGTGTTTAAAATGTCTCCTGATCAAATCGATTTGAGCATCTAATGGACATGCTTAATCTGTTCAAACCATCCAATTCGTCCTCATTGTTGCTTTCGCTGGTTTACTATTGTATTTATCAATCCTGTAGTTGTAATTGCCTGATGTGAACTACCGAAAACTGTTCTCTTTGCAACGCTGTGTTTTACTTTCGCATTTTTATCCAACCGTCGCTTAGCGAATATAAGCTAAGACGCGCTTGTGGAGCCCATTTGGGTGCTAACGACAGCATTAGTAGGGCACGCGAACTGAAATATGGTCCGGGATAACAATTATAATTCAAGATCTAGGACCAAGTTGTTCAACCTGTCGGTTCCATGCGGTTTACCAAGATAGGGAACCAAAGACGCTGCGTGAGATTCCAACTCAAACATAGCATAAGGTATCGGTTGACTTGTTCTAGGACAACGGGAAAAATGCTTAATCACAGTGGAATACTACAGTGCTTAATTTGAGTTCGATGCATCCAACAATACCACTACAAAAGCAGTCATGTATAAGGTTAGATTTCAGTTTGCTAGACAAGGATTACCGGAGGAAGTGACCTCCAACAAGGAACAGCAAATCCGAACGGCTGCCTTTACGACATACTCGAACAATTGAGGATATTTGCGTCTACAGACGAGGCCGTATGCAGCTAGTCTAAGGAAAAAGCAAAGGCAGCAGTCGAAAAGCCAAGAAGCTGTTACTGACGGGTAGAGCCTTATATGAGGATCCATCTGATGCTAGTAGATATACGCAACACGCCATCACCGAACGTAAGTCACAGACCATTTAAGCGTCTATACATAATAAGGAGCAAAACCTAAATGCCTACGTCGACTAAAGTTTTACACCCGGCCTTGATGTCGTATGTGCAACCGTAAAAGTGTTTAACAAAATGGATGGCTGATCCAAATCAGTGTTACGACCGCTGTACACGGGGGCTAATGAACTATCAATAAACGAGGAAGTGTGGATTCGACCTTTGTGGGGTGTCAACGAGCGATGAGAGACAGGTGTAAGGACCGCGAAGTTAGGACATATTATGAAGGAAATCCTAGATGAGGATAATCAAAGGGAATCGATTGCAGTGGAGGCGACAGTGGGAACGAGGAGGTGAACCCGAAGCAAGATGCACAACGATTTTTGATGAGATCACAACGACATGAACAGTAAGGACAACTGGGTGTGAAAAAGCATAAGGCATCTACAGCATCCTCGATGCGGCTGATCAAGAAAAAGGGAAGGACGTGACGGGAATATGCAAGCAGGATCACCGTAGGGATTTAGATAACGAAGCAAACGGTTTGTTTGCATCAAACGAACAGAGTAGATGAATGGACTTCAGTGCACCTTCGCCTGCACGCTGCTTAGTTCATAGTTGGCGGTGCTAGAAATTGTTCGACTGATTTAAAGCAAGAAAC
The DNA here is from genome assembly GCA_944474145.2 of Dicrocoelium dendriticum. Lineage (NCBI taxonomy): Eukaryota > Metazoa > Platyhelminthes > Trematoda > Plagiorchiida > Dicrocoeliidae > Dicrocoelium > Dicrocoelium dendriticum. The sequence goes on along the minus strand of OX104063.1, from coordinate 145,896,971 downwards.
GCATTAACGGAAAATGTCGTTAGTTATGGAAGTGACCTAGTTATTTACACTGAGCCTTTTACAAACTAATCGTTTGTCATCTTTTCTGAGCTTGCTTTGTAGAACAAATTACATGTCTCTGAAGGACCCAGTTTTGCGACCGTTATTATGGCAAAAGTTGTGTCGATTTATAGGTAAATGGCAAACCTTTAAGAAACAACACGATGTTTAGCCGTCCCTTCCATGTGAACTGTGTAGTGGACACCAGACGCGACTATCTTCTGAGCCTCGTTGATTGTGACTGCTCGAACAAGCGGACACAGTGCACTTTTTGTGACCTAGTTTTGCACCAGCATTATATTTACGGAAGCAAAATCATGAAAATTTGCCAAGTGCCAGGAGCCACAATTCCACATTTCCGGTCATTGGAATCATCCTATTTGATTCGGAAATCGGTTTCTTTCCACTCTGGAGTTGGTAGGTTTACCAAACATAGTTTTGTCTATATAGGCAATGCTTAAATGCAACAAATGAGAAACGCGTATCAGGTTCATCACTATGAGGTATTCTGTCATTGGGTAATGCAAAGAAAGTTCACAGTTGGAGTCCAGCTTTGGTACAACCATATTCTGATATCCTTAGTTGCAGGCGAGTTTACGCCAGACAAAATAAAGAAATGCTTAGAAGGGATCATCTGACAACTTTTATATTGCAACCATTATCAGTACATGCTAACACTTCTTGTGTGCCATAATATTAGCCTCTTCCGCCCTAGTAATCTTTATAATGTTATAGCCAACGTTAAATATAGAATTTCATTCCTTGAGAATTGCTGCTGCCTTATCCGTTATTTCTTGCTAACCGTAATCTGTTAAGTGACCTGGCATGATATATTTGCCATAACTTGTGTGTTCGGAACATCCAACTTTTGTATTAATAGAATTACATTTCCGGATTCATCTTGTGTTGGAATGTCGACAATAAATGTATCCTTCTATCTGGTGTACCGAGCCAAAATCAATTGCCACTGTCTGGGCTATAGCTGTATTCTAGATTTCCATTGGTCAATATAACCTTGAGTAGATTATCACTACAGCTTACAGGAAGCACTGTTTCGAGAGATGAATTTAGTTCTGCCAACGTTCCAAATAAGTTTTTCTGCTGATCGAATGGCGTTGCTGAATTTGTAACAGATGCATAAGACTGCTTTGATAAACCATGTCCGTCACCAAGCTATTATATCTTCTGTTACCATCCAAAGTATAAGGTTGACACTGGATTAAGAGGCTTACTTGCGCATGCAGAATTTACACCAGTCTCGTAAAATACAAACTAACTTGATAAAGTTCGGACTAATTAGCTCGAAATGTATCAATTTTCCCGAGCTTTCTGATTGACGGAAGGCTTGGCGTTGGCTCACAGACGTGAGCTCTCTAACACCCTAATTATTCATACCGACCCATACGGAATCGCAGCTATAAAACATCAATACGAGTCCAGCATTTGAAGTTGGCGATACGGTATAGCCGGTTGGAATGCTGCCAGACATTTTGCTGCATTCGTGCATCCCAGTGGTTGAACTTAACTTCGACTTCTGTCATGTCTACACCTACGTTAAATGAATTCAAAACCCGAGACTAATCCGGCTTGTGAGTAGCTGGGATGAACAAGTAAAAACACGAGTAAATGATGCATTAACCCACCATCATTACATGATTTAAGCAAGGTTACTGAACTAGGGAAAACGTAACGAGGCTATGCGTACAAGTAAAATTTGCAGTGAGTATATCGCCACGTGTTTTTCCCAAATAAATTCATTTTTGATACCACCCCATATCAATGAATAATTGTTAAGCGCCTGTTTTCCATTCGTGTTAAATGCATCGTTTCATAGCTGCAATATAACAAATGAACTAAACTCTTACGTTTGAAAGAACCAGTGAAGAAAACTTCGACAGATCCCTTCTTTCACTGCTGACCCAAATATGTGCTTAGGATGTGCAACTCCCCTAACTAATTCAAATCAGCCACTCATCCCGCTACTCCAGTGAGTTTCTGGACTGTGAAACGCTGGAACAGTCGGGAAGCCGTCGGACATGTGACAGGTTGAATTAACAAAAACACGGCAAAAATAGTACGGCTTTTTGGTTTTTATATGCTTTGCAATTTTAGTCGACTTTGCAAAACTTCGGTAGTTAACATATGATTATATAAACGGTAGGAAATACGAGTATTACAGCGAATGATAAAAGTTCGCTTGAGCTGGTAAGTGGCCGAAGGTGTGATCATTCTGGAGTGTCGGTCGGATGAATAGGCTTGCGTCTGAGCAAAGTGAAGTTTCTGGTGGATCGCAAAATCTCTGGCGCCTGATGTAGAAGGTTTCACTATTGTTGCAACAACTGAGCTTGAAGGTATTTCTTTGAATAAACTACCTTAATACAATCGATGGATAACGTGGTTGGAAGGCTATTCTGGTCTGTGGCGGCGGTCTTCGGAATTCGTTAGCTACATCTGAAGCGGTCAGTGTAAGAAGGCTATAGAGGACGACGGATTTTATATGGTAGGGTCTAGAAACGAGCGTAGATAGATGGAGTGTTACTCGCTTACCATTCTCTGGCATGCTGACGAAGAGGCAATGAGCGAAGTGGACATATGCTTTTAGAAAGAAATTGCCGAAGCTAACTAGATGATGGGGCAAGAAGTACTCTACTGATGGCTTAAGTGTTGCGCAATAGACCAGCTCTGCTGGTGCACACTGCATATCACATAAAATGCTAGCGCGTATTCCTCGGGTAACAGCCGAAACTATTTCCTACGGGACATGTCAAGCACCTGCTTTTTTACCCGTTATAAATCATAGTTCAATCGAGCTAGGTCCAGAAGTAACGCGGCAATTCTTCAATCTATTGATGGAAGCTTCTATTAGGTTGTTATCTGTAGGATAATCCTTGTCGAATAGCTACGGCCGCAGTGTAATTAAGTGCAGGATGCATCGATTGGAAAAAGTAAATAGCAGCTACACGGTGCTTTATGATGGTGGACGTTCAACAGTAGTGTGGGAACCACCAGTCTAAGAAAGCAGATATGCCATTCTCCACATTGTAGTTTAGAAAGGGTCTGGCCTCCGACTATGTGGTGAGCGAGTTGGCACATGTCAGGTTGTATGTGAATCGAAGGAGAGGCAAGTACTTTGCCAGATCTAAATATGCAAGTGTCAAAGAGGAGTCCGGTATAAAGAATCAGCTATATTATAGATGTAAACTGTACTTAGGATTACCTCCTTTTGCTGGCAAACACAAACCCACAATGAAAGTATTTTTACAGCTTGGCCAAACGAATCTTTTCGTGAGCCGTTTTGACGACGCATGTATTTCGATAACCCCGGGTGAATGAAGAGTTCCAAAGCCTGTGATATAGAAGGAGGCAAGCCCAAGGAGTCTGACGTAAGGCATAAAGTGCCAGAAATTATAGTTCTATTCGTGATTTTTAAAGGAACAGATTGCAGATGCAATTACGTGGACTTTAGGGTGTGTTGTATGTCTTTGTCTTTAGTCTGGGTATTTGTACTGTCGACAGGGCCAATGGCAAGCAAAGCGTTGTGAGGAAGGTTAGTACCTGTTGAGGCATCAGCGGTGAAATTTGTGACATTTGAGGAGACGTATGTCAGCAGTGAACAGCATTACAAAAGCTATAGGTCTAGTTTCCCATAGTAAAAATTGTGTTAGAAGGGAGTTGAAGGCATAAACGAGAGATGCCCTGTTGGTGCGGAAAATGAAGGGACGGGGAGTTGAGCACATGGCTGTTAGGTGGCTTGCTGCAAAAGAGGCGACTTTTGTTCTTCGCAAACTCATAATTAAACTCCTAGAGTAAAACTGCTAACTACACTGAGGCCGTAGTTTGTGTCTGAAGGGTCAGGGAACCAAAGTCGTAAAAGAGTAATTGTATGGACACGAGAGCATTTCGGAACAAATGTTTTAGCTTAAGGTGCCATGCAAATGAATGTGTGCTCGATCGAGCGGATCGGAAGCAAGGACACGCAGCGTCCAATGCACGTTAATGCTTTTGTAAGTCCTGTCCTTAATTTATTGATATTACCGCCTTAACATTACCAGGTAAACCGCCAGGAGAGTAAATGCGACATGGCTTGAAGGAGTGTAAGCAATTCATTTAAGTGTACAGACACAATAATGTGTGAACGACAAAAAAGAATCATTTCGCGTTACCCCTTAACCCTTTGAGGAAATTAATAGAAGCAAATATCAGGTGATGAGCATTTGTTGAAAAATATATACAAACAGGTAATAAAAATAATATAGTACACTTTTTGAATCAGCATATGCATGCTTTCGTTAAAAAATTATGGGGTATATTTGTCCCTATGCACATCAAGGCCGTGTTAACTGTTACTTGACATGGAAATCTGCAAAACGGTTTCTTTCAGATGTGTAGCGCAAATGAACCTCACCGACTGTACCTATAATATCAGTTTGCTTTCAATTTTCTTTTATGCACAGTAAAAAAGCTTTTGCGTGATTCTTCTTTTTCATAGCATGTTCTGTTTTGCGGGGTTTGCTTGCCATTTGTTACCGCCTTTGTGTCTGGAGGTAGTTTGGAATGCCTCTATGTCTTCAGGAGAGATCAGATACCAGTGAACGTGCCAGTGATGCACGAATTTCAATCCGCTTACTTGGAGTGTCATGGAAGTGGTACATTTCATTGATCTTCAGATAAATTATAAAAGAATTATTTGCAGCAATATCGACCAAATCAAAGAAGATGCGAAGGTAATATTTTATTCTTTCTCTCTTGTCAACTTCATAGATCACCTTTATCTAGCCCGTAAGATCAACACCAATCATATGTTGATTATAATTCTGAATCATCAAAGTACAGCGCACCTCTTTTATGTCAGCTGATCCTGCTACTCGTCTGTTCACGGAAATCGTAGGAATTGGTGATATGAAGTTGAACAATGAACAATGCTTTAGAACGGGTATAAAAGCAGATGTTTGACATGTGCCTTAGAATGGTTAGAGTGAGCAAAGATGGATCAAGGGATAATGGAATGGTCGGTTCTGGCGATAACAGATTTAACTGCCCTGCCGTATAAAGGAAGTTTGAAATGAGAATGTGTGCACACAAAGCAATAAGGGAAGTTGTTATTGATCACGTCATAAACGAGAAAAAAGTAAAAATTAGCAAGGACAACGCTTACTCGTGTGTAGCTATCTCGGGTAGACGAAATACAGAATCCCAGTATCAAACTTAGTAGCGTTTTTCAAATTGTGTCCAAGGGTTTTCAAATGACTCACTCTCGTGGAGGGTTTTGGCACTCTCACTGTCTGTTGTGCATTAGTACCAGCATCTGGTGGTTATGGGCACGTAGTGTAAATGTCACAGATTTTCGTCAAGGCGATTTTTGAAAAAAGGTTTGGTTGGGAGCATTAATTACATGTTCCGGTTGGGCGTTCCAAGGCTGTGACACTCGAAGGGAGAAATAGTTTCGCTGACATTCCAGTCGGCTTTACTGCGTGACCAGCTTAAACTGATGACCTCTTAGCGGGGTGTTTTGACTGAGTATCAGAAGGGAATGGCATGGGTGCTTGGGGTTTCTCAGGATCTGGTACACCATTATGATATCGTCCCTTAGATTCCGATAACGTCCAATGTATATTTTGAGAGTCTTCAGCCTGAGTGGGTAGGGGAGGCTGATCAAACCTCTGACGCTCTTCGTTGCCCTAGGTTGTGCAGTATCGAGCGCGGTGAGATGGTGCTTGAGCCAGGGTTGCCACGCTTGAATAGCGTATTCCGCGTGCGGCCTCACGTACGCACTAAGCATTTTTGGAAAGACTGAAGGGTCAAACTTCCCGAAAGCTCTGCGAAGAACGCCGAGGTACTGGTTTGCTTTCTTAGATGCCCTTCCTGTCTGCTTCAAACAACCGAGGTCATCTTGAACTACCACGCCGAGATCGCACTCGTGAGAAGCCCGCTGTAGAATTTGTGGTCCTAGGCGGTACTTATGTATACTCTTGTGCCGTATGCTGAGAACTTTGCACTTGACGTTGAAATGCAGCATGTTCTCGATGGACCATGTGTACGCTTTGTCCAGGTCTTCCTGTAACGCTGTGTGATCCTCCACTGCAGCTATAGTACGCCATACCTTCAGATCATCAGCAAATAGCAAACAGTTAGAAGATAGCACGCTCTCGCGATCATTTATGGAGACCAGGAACAGGCAGGGTCCAAGTATCGAGCCCTGAGGTACGCCGCACTGAACTTCGATGGATTCTGATAGGTTGCTTCAAACTCTCACATTCGGGTGACGTTGCACGCGAATGTCTCCTATCCAGCCCAGAACAGGATCACCGACACCATATTTCTGGAGTTTGTGGAGTAGAATGTGATGGTCTAGACGATCGAATGCCTTTGCGAAATAGGTAAGCCGCGTCGACTCCTACACCAACGTCCACAGATTCCCTCCAGCTAGCACGAGCAGTCAAGAGGTTAGTTGTACTGGATCGATGTTGGCGAAATCTGTGCTGCTCCGGAACGAGAATATTGTTGTTCTCCAGGTACCCTATCAAAGCATCAGCTACAATGGACCCCATAACCTTGGAGATCACAGGAAGTAGTGTTATCGGGTGATAATTTGTTGGTTCATCACGGCCGCCAGTTTGGTAGATTGGCGTGATGATTCCGTGCTTCCACATCGTGGGGACGTGCATCTCGTTCAGACATCGTTGAAAGAAAATTGCCTAGTGGCGCTTGCAAACTCATGGCAGCAACTTTCAACGCCTTCGGGCGAATGCCGTCCGCACCCGGGGAGCTGAACTCGCGCAGAGACATCAGCCTCTTCAGTACAGCTGCGGAGGTAAACGATATGTGATTAAGTCCTGATGGCGGTATTATCTGCTTAGGCAGGATGTATGATGATTGCACACTTTGGAAGGTACGGCCAAATTGTTGTCCAAGAATGTTGGCCGCCTCTTGTGCGGTTTGGGCTAACCCGCATGCTGTGTGCAGAGCAGGAATACCGCGCTTAACACGGCGCAAATTGTTTACGTGTCTGTATAGCAGTTTGGGATTGGAGCAAAACTTTTCCACTAGACCTTGTTGGTTCTTCAGTTTATCCTCCCGGAAGAGTTTGACACAGTGATTCATTTGTATTGTGCAGACATCCCAAGTATGGTCGTTCCGGGAGGCTATGTAGATGTGCCATGCCAAGTCCCTTAATGCCATGCATTTACGTGTCCCCCTCCTTACGAAAGACTTCATCCATTTAGGCCGGCAGATTTTGCTTTCAGATGTCCTTGCCACGAGCTTGTTAAATATGTTGACCAATTCTTCGCAGGCCACCTTATGGGTCAATTCGGCTAAGAACGACCAGCTTGTTGCATCAATGAGGTCGGACAGGTCGTCATAGTTGGTTACGACATGATATTCCTCGGCATGCTCTTTAGGATAATCCGCGTAGCACATGTAATGAAACATTAACGTCGCATGATAGCTGCGACCCAGAGGGGTCTCGGTTATCCCTCTGTTAACCATCAGTTCTTTATTAGTGAATATTCGGTCCAATATGGATGGCCTGTTATTTCCCCTGAATCTGGTGGGCGAAGTGACTTGGCCATAAAGCGGGACGTCTGGAACGAGATCTTGCAGGTCTGCTTTGAATTACTGTCCTGGTTTGACTTGAGATTCTAGAGCATGTACGCTGTAGTCACCAATGACTAGAATGTGACTGTACTTCCTGTTTATCACGTGCCTCCACGCAGCCATGAAGTTGCAGTCCATCTCAGAAGTAGACGATGGTGGGCGGTAAACGACAATCAATAGGCCAAGATCGTTCCCTCTCAGCCGGAAATTACACCAAATGGATTCAGGTACGTCGGTTTCCGATTCGTTTGTGGGTTCGCATTGCATGTTATTACGGAAGTAGAAGGCTAACCCACCACCTTTGCTGGCTCGATCCTTCCGGACAACGGACATGCCTGTTGGCGAATTTCAGCATCCGTTATCTCACAGCACAACCACGTTTCGGTGACAGCAATGAGGTCCCAAGCTGCAGACGCGCGTCGAAGTCTTAATTCAGCTAATCTGCTGTGTAGTCCTTAGGCATTTGTGTACACGCATGAGAGCTTCTCGGAGACCAAAAGTGTGTTTGATTGGATGGATGAAGCAAGTGAGTTTACACGGAGCAATAAAGGGTCAGCAACTAATCGTTTTTTGGATGGGTTGCATACTCTCGAGAAATAGTTGGTATATAAGCGGGTATCAGATGCCCCGAATGCTGGTGTTTGCTCGTGCTCTGCTGTGTCCCTCCGGATATTATGGCTACTGTTGAAACCGTCCCCGAGTCAGGTCCTGCAGTTGGCGTTTTCGTTGAGAGTTGTGCCTCTACTGAGTTGCCATTAGAAGTTGCTGGTGTTCCCGCTGATTTACACGAATTTCTATTGGCAATCTTTAACGGAAATTAATCCAGTACTCTAGAATGGTTTGCGCCGTTATTTCTGATCGTGACACAACTTTAACCGCCTGGGACCGCACCCCTTATGGTTTAGTGATATGGGGATCCTTGTCAATGAGGTGACCACGACATTTTCGAGAGAAAGAGCCTCCCAGATGTAGTGCCATTGCTCGCGGTCGTGCATCTGAGCATCGCCGGAAGAGGAATCTGTAAGCTCAGGAACACCGTGAGCAATCACTGTTTTCTTATCTTGACTTTTTCTGTACCTCTCTGTTAGCGGGATCCGCTGAACCTTCTTTCCACGGGATTTCAGGTAGTATGCGCACTCCACTTGAGTCGTTGCGGAGACGATTCGCAGACAGCAGAACGGCCTCAGTCTCGTCCGCCGAGTTTAGTGTTACCCGAAGTAACCGGGGTTCACCGTAGTGCAACGCGTTTGGGTGACGCGAGATTCTTTTAAATGTCCTGGGATTAGCATGGACACCGATCGACGTACAGATGGAACCCCATTGATTTCGATCGTCCGTCAACCTACCCTTAATTGTATTGGATTTGGATTCGGTGACATTTGTGCATACAAGGTTTAAGGCACCATGGTTGCGCCTGGTGGCTACTGGTTTTGGATTTGGAGCCTTAATATCCGGTGTTTTTGGTGAATTTGTGAACGGCACTGATGGGTGCCATCCGTGCTGCGACACTTTAGTTTTCTCTAGTCCGGGCACAAAGGTTACCGGTGCTCTTTCTGGTGTTTGCTTGGCGGCAACCGATGCGTACGTTGCCGGGTTGTTCACTATGGCTGGTTGACTGTAGCTTACGGTCTCCTGTGTAGCGAACAGACTACTAGGTGCAACACACTGTACAGAAGTTGAGGCAGGCGCGCTGCAGGCAATGTTTTACTTATAGGAGAGAGAGAGAATGGAGTTGGTACTGCTGGAGGCTGAGTCGTTGGGGTAAGGTTGGGACGCCTGGCTCTCTTCTTCGGCCTGACTAGGGAATTCGGGGTGTTATTTTCACATACAAGTGCAGGTCCGTTTCCTCCCATGGGTGTAACCCTGGCGCTCACCAGTTGCTCGACCGCTTCTGTTAGTCTTTCACACCTCTTCAGTAGCACAGCTAGACAGCTAACAACTGGGATAGAATTGCATACTTGGCAGAACCAAAACGCCTCTGCCGTGTTAGTGTACCGTTTTGTTTTTGTCGATCCCGTCCCAAGACAGGTAGTGTGATAGGATTTCAAACATATGGTACACACCAGACTATATTTTACCAATTTAGCACCTGCTTCGCATTTGCTCTTCATACGAGACATGTTCACAGTAGGCGTGCTGTTTTAATGGGTAGCAAGAGGACAGAGATACTGAACTGTCTGACCTTTTCACTTATTGTTGCGTTTTCCTCGGCGCTGGTTTGAGGCCAGGGGGGTCAGGCGTGTCATGTCCAGATGAGTCACACCTTCCTTAAGGTAGATAGACGACGTGCTTGTTATTGATCCAGCCGGTAAATGCATAGGCAGCAATGCAGCGTAGGATTAAGGCAAAGCAAGATAACTTGAAAAGCACTGTCTAATGACGACAGTAGCTGCACAAAAGGCGGACCAAATTGACAACTATCGCTTTGTACAGTGACTTTAAGGAATGGCAGAAAAATGATTGAGTGACTCTCAGAAACATCTTTAAAATAAGACCACAAAAGTTCTTGTGCGACAAGAAGAAAAATAAATTCTCAGCTAAGGTTCATACATGGTTGACTTCGAAATTGCAGAAGCACAGTTTGCTAGTGATCCGCCAAGGACAAATCCAAAAGATGAACTGTAGTATGAGAAGCTGGCAGAGCCAAATCGAATAATAGCACGTAGGTCGTTGTGAGAATAAGTCCGAAGATTTAAAGGCGAATAGTGTAGGAGGAAACATTTTTGCGACTGATCAGTGAATTGACCAAGTTGCTGAACATAAGAACACTTCTACCGTCCATCCGTTTCACACACGAAATGCCACTAATAGAAACAGCAGGAATGTCCCCTCTTTTCATGTTCTTATCAATTGGCAGGCAGATCGGTATATTTCTCCAATTCGCACGAACTGTTCCATAAGATGGCATGTTCCTATGTGCAAGGATATAATGCAGATTCGGAGAGTTGAAGCAGTTAGCAAAAAATACCTGGCAGCCTGTTCGGGATAATGATTCAGTAAGGTGCAATATTACAGACTCTGCAAATTATGCTCTAAATACTGTGGTAGCTTTCCAAGATATGATTCAAATTGATATAAATAGCCAGTAGGACAATCACATCTGCACCATATTTTGAAGCCCCATTTTATTGGTTTGCCTTTCACATACTGCCGCATAATATTATGACCTTCGAAATTGTTGATATGTTCATCTATGGACAGTTCCTCACTTATGCTGAGCAGGTCTTGAAAAAGTTGCACTGAAATGAACAGGAAGTGGGTGCACCTTCCATGCTCCATCATTAGCATCATGCCAACCATTGTTGTCAACAAAATGCACAGCTGCTCAAACAACATCGAATCGCTGCAAAGGCATGACATAGACGATATTTGGCACTGCCATGTCGGGTTTTGTGGACCAGTAGGGCAGTAACTTTTTGGCAGAACATAGTAACTGATGATCAGATTCATACCAATAAAAGCCTTTATCTCTGCATGTTCAATAAATAAAGCGTTTCCTTTCTGTTGCATATACCGGATACTTTCTGGAGCCAGTATTTCACCAACAAGCTTGTCGAATTGGCCAGCTGCTGCAAAGGTTTGTAAGAACGATGGCGTTGCACTCAAAGTTGTGGATCTGAGAGTTTGTCCATGTTAACTTGTCCGTAAGCCGGTGGTTGTTTGTCATCTCTAAACAGAAAATCTCTATAGGGCTTGCACCATGTGCATGTTTCAGGTTGACCTACTTCGTGTGCGGAATCCATAGAAGAATGTGGAGAGCAGTTAGGTGTTTCTGGAATTTCAACAGCTAACCTCAGCTGGTTTAGACGGTAACCAGAAGGACGGGGAACATTAGGTTCCAAGGGATTGGTTGTGGAAACATTGTCACTTCGGAATTTTGATCGTTTAGTAGTGGATCAATTAGTACGCCTGTTCTAATCGTTTTAGCATCACCTTCAAAAAGTATTGATCTTCTGTATCAAGTACCAACTAAGTCTCATCTCCGCTGTCACCTGCATTCCAATATTGAATGATTTCGTTATCATAAATGTGAAAATGTCGTGCCATATCGGAAGCTGAAGTAGAACGAGTGAATCAGCATGAATGTGTAGTCCACCTTGTCTTATATATATCCAGACTTGCAACGCACGGCGACAAATATGTTGCCTCACGATTATCACGTTATGTTAAATCCATTTACATATATTTTGAAAATTTGCCTCAATTTTTAGCATATACACAATCCACCAGAAAAATTATCCCATGTAGATGTTGTATTTATAAAAATTGTTAAAATGTCTAGCACCAAACGAGGAAGCGCAATCATTATCCGATCGTTACCAAATGATGCCTTGAGGCACACAGACAACTTAACGGAGCGTTTTCGGTGTCCTATGACCCGTTGGACATGTTTCAAATCATTTTCCTATCATTATGTGTGTAAATGAATTACGGACGCACAGTTTAATGTGTGTGACATATTTGTTCCGTATGCATTAAAAGCATAAAACATAACGGTGTAGAGGATGTCGCACGCTGTCCAATCGTTGCAGGTTTCAGTTTATTTGTTTCATACATTTTTTCGCGGCTGTGTTCATCCGTTTAGATATATGTTGTATAAAAGTTGTAGGCAACCGTTTTGGGTTCATTGTTTTTCAATCCGTCAGCTTGCAGGTCCGTTGCATGAGAACCGATGCAACACAAGTCGGTGGTCGATTGTACTCAATTCCTTCCGAGAAAACAGGACCATAATGACAAGGAATGACCCTATGTATTAAAATGCTCACGTACGGAACAAAGGCAAACCCGCAAACGCTATACTGGCTCTTGGCCAAACGACGCAAAGACAACAGAACAAACCCAGCTGGTAACACGCAGCATATATTCTGGAAAGAATGTGTACAGCGCATTAGTCAAATATTTTAAACTAAGCTACTAGTGGGTTGGTGATTGATAGACAAAATACATGCGCACGTGTAAAGACAGTCCATGCTTAGTGTGCAAAGCTGACTAACGATAGGGACTTATACACCGCGGTAGGTTTGCCCAATTTGTCTTAATTATCTCGGTAGTCAGTCCCCTTTAGTATTTTGCTTGATCGGCGCTTTATTCTGACGCGATTGATGAGTATCAGTAAGTTCGAACTGCTCTTTTCATCATTAATTCCGATGGGGTTTTGGTCGTTGCGGTGTGTGACATGATTATAAATACCTATGAAGCAGACACCAGCACATTATTCTGTAATAACCCAGAAAGTTAATAATATTGCAGTGACTCCAAGTAAGGTTGAGACATCTAACTAGACCACTATGGGTAGGATGTTATGGAACGGTTACTGTGTGTTGGATCCCATTGCGCCTCAGATACTCGACGTAACGATTGCTTCGAAATTGAGGCAAAGTATCAGTGACTATCTCTTCAGGCAACCCAAACTTTGTGAACGAGCAGCGGAAACATTTGATAATGACAGCTGTAGTGACATCCTCCCAAAAAAGCGCTTCCGGTCACTTGTTGTAGAAGCATGTAACGACTAGCACGTTTTGATTCGGTGCGGGTGAGTTTGTCTCATTATATTTGGCTATATTAAGTGCCTGATTAACTTGTTCGCAGCGATCAGCATTCTTGCAGTTTTAGCAGGTTCTTTGCGGGGGTAGCATTCCCGAACCATGACACAGATGCTGTAATTCAACTTCTCTTCCCAGTAATAATGGCGTAGCCAGGCTTTCGTTTGCACACTACTAGAGTGGCCTTCATGTACGCATTAAAGCATCGCCGTCAAAAGGGCACTATTAAATAAACTGCTCACCTTTCAACACAAAATTTCTTACAAAAGACAGCTTGTATCGCAATGCGTAAAATGGGGTAACTCAAGCAGAAGGTGTGCGCGCTTTCGCCGTGAGGTTGATAACCGTTGCTGGATTTTGACCAGAACTGAATCTTCGTCGTGTTATAGCTGACGTCGTTCAATTCAAGTGGTACGATATTATATTTACCTATTTCAAGTCCTTACTCTACCTACGCTAGAGAGTGGATGCCTTGAAACAACGTCCGCAATCTGGTTAAAACTGCCTGGGAGATATTTGCTTTCATAAGCCTAGTTATGTAGATTGGAATGCCAAGGGTTTAGCATTTGTTACCCGATTAGTTAGTGTTGTAGGTGCGAATTGAGTAGCGTGCATGGTAAATCGATGCCTGAGCAACTCGAACTTTTTACCACATACTCTAGCGCAAGCAAGTGCCTTCTTTTTCTGCAGTCGAATAAATTGTTTCAGTGGCCGACAGAGTGCATGAGACATATACAAATACATTCTCACGTTTGTGCAGGCGAAACAGCAGTTTCCCCAACCCGTAAGAACAAGTTGGACATTGATCACTAAATATCGCAATGGCAAAAGTAGATGCAACCATATTCCTTATGGTCAAATAGACATTTGCTTGTTCAGTGGCCCACTGGCATTTCTCATTTTAGCAGGCCGGTCTCCGCAATGTCAGCCATAGTCGCATAGTTTAATAAAAGTCGAAGTTAATAGGAACAAGGAGCCCAGATATATTTTGCTTCTGAATCATTGGATTTTGTTGGGCCGTCAAGAATGGATCTGGTGTTTAGCTCATTCGGCTTTCTAACAAACTGGAAGTAGTGTGATCAACAAACTCTAATTCCGTGAAGCGAAATGGTAATTTTTGTTATTCAGGCGAAGGTTTAGGTCACTCAACATTTGTAATAAGCAGTTACGGTTTTTCGTGTTTTACGGAATTACTATCAAGGACAACAATCTCATTTGTCTCCACAAAATATTTTGAGTTCTGTAACTACAGAGGAATAACTTCATTCCAAACAGCTGGTGCACCGCTAATGCAGTTTGACAACACCTTGTACCTACATAAGCCAAGTTATTTGAGAGAGGCTATCAAGTGTCGGCGATCTGGAGTCAAACACATGTGAAAATATGCACTTCGAAATTTAAGTTTCGAGAAGAGCTTGGTATTTGAATTTCTGACAATCAACTCATCGATTATAGACAGCGAAAATTTATCGTCAGTTATATATTTATTAAACACTCGTAGCTGGTGGCACTTGCGCATAAATCAACACTACTTTTTAACTGCAGCCAGCGGATGTAGCCATTTTGGGCACTCTACCCGTTCTAGTAAATCCGCTAATCCTCTATTTCAAGGCTTTAGACAGTACATCCCTTTTTGCAGAAGTACACACGTAGGTTGCGAAATAGTGAAACTATGATGCGCAATTAACCAAATGCAACCAAAGGCAACTGGAACAAAACCGTGAATGTCAGCATAGTAGTTGATGTCTACTCCCTTAACTCCTCTAAAGCATTCTTCCAGTTGGATCACTGCTTCCTTCTCGTAACCTCCTGATAGAATGCATTGGTTGTCCTCTCCAAGGATGGATAGACAAGTTTATCTGGCACAAGTATCTGCAGGCGAAATTTCGGGAAACCTTGTCAGAACTGGTACAAATTGTATGTGGTGCACAAAAATGTTCTGTAATTAAGCCTCGTCCGTGCTTTAGCTTTCTCAACCCCGTAGTGAGCTTATTCGATACAATCTGCAATAGTTACGCCGGCAAAATCTCAGTTTCTCCAGTGATCAAGGTGCCAGATAACTAAACTCATTTTAATGACTCATTTCATAAGACATACGGATGAAGAGTAAAGAATCGTCTGTGATTCTACGTGAATAAGTGTTGAGTGCTGCATTTAAAAAGCCCAGCAGTTTACATTTATGAACCGGGTGACCAAAATTTCCAGGAATATTCTCGCAGAATTGATCACGATAAGATGATTTACTAACAATACGGTTACTTATAGTAATCTGAAATATCATCAGAATAACACTCTTATGGAAGATTTAGATCAATGCGATCCATTTATTTTTCCTAAACTGCTCTCCGTTTGCATAAGCACAAAGTGCAACATGTACTTCGAAACTTTCTGTCATGTTGGAATCAGGTTGCCAATATTTTGTACTTATATAACTGTGTGATAAAAAACAACAAAGATCCGCTACATTTATCTTAAGAGAAATTCAAGGAGTTTTTTACTAGACGATATTAACGTCTGCATGCTGATTGTATCATGGTGTAACATATTTTAAGAACTTAAACCGCACTTGCTATCAACTAGCTAAGTCCAGTAACAACGTTAATCAGAAAGGCCACCATCACACCTGTCAGAAAAATACAAACGTTTCAGTGTCACTTATATATTTTCTCGCTGCTTGTTAACCATGTAGACTTCTTCGTCAAAATCCGTTATTCCTGTACTGATCTTGAGCGTTTTAAAGATGCATTGGCAATGTTGATCTTCAGCAAGACAGTTATACAAATTTCATTTACATGACTCAAGATTAGAAATTAGTTTAGGGTAAGGAATCATTTTCGGTAAACCATCTTCAAATCGAATGTTTACATAGCGCTGATCATGTGTGGAAAGCCTCAACTTGGGCTGCAATGGACTTCTAGGCTGTTAGAACGATAGAAAACGGTAAATTGAGACAGGGCTATAGTTGGTATGACAACTGAACTAAATATACGTAAATACATAAAGCTCGGTAGTCCGAAGTAGGTAGATAAGTTAACAACCAAATAAATAGCAACTGTGTCACTTGGCTATAGCGACCGTTTAAATTGTTTTTTACACCTTATTTCGGCTTCAGATGGAGGATGTATATGACCTCGGCAATTACTACTAGTTGCTCGGGGAATCCTTGCTAGAAGCTTGCAAACAGCGATTAAATGACTTTGAAGTCCTACTAGGAAGTTTTATGGCCACAGTGTGAGATGACTGGAAGTTTAAGGATCTCATTTCGCCTTTGTGAACCATGCCAGGAACTGGGCACGAATCCTCTGAATACAGAATACTGAAAACCGAGAGCTATAAACCCACGTCTGTGTTGCGCAACCGTAGTCATTTCGGGCACCTGTGTGCATTTACCTCACTGAAGTCTGAGCGTCTTCTGCTATTAAAGCTATGCCACATTCTATTCTGATGTGATGCGCTCTTTGTAGCTGAAATAGACAAAGTGGATGTCCAGGAAATGTCTTAATTCCGACGCCTATTTCGTCTCAATAATTTTCGCAGTTATCCTGTAGGAATATTTCAGAACGCGATGCTCGAGTCATAGTGGGTAAGCTATCCACTTTAGGTCCGGTATTACTAATTTGCAGTGGTGTTCTTGTGTGATGCTTGGTGTGCACACGTGAAGCCGCGGTCTCAGCATGGAGAAGTGACCCAGGTGCAATATCAGATACGTGATAAAGAGGTCAGCTCTAAACGGACAATACGACAGGGTGTACAGCCTTAGTCATTTGCATCGCTTTTCAACGGCATATCCCGTAAACTGGGGATGAAGCTGTTAGCCACATTTTGAACATTTTCCATTATTTATACCTCACCAATTGGGGTCTGACAGTAGGCGGGTGATCCGCAATCGAGCATATGTCTAATGATGGAAGAGAACTGGTGCTTGGCAATCTCTGCAGACCAAATGCGGAAGCTGCGTTTGAGCGCCCGAGGCATTTGTAGTCCTTTTGCATATAGCTGGCTCTTGTTTTCTACGGACTTCAAATCGCCGCGTGAGAATACACTGAAATCCTTCACGGAAGGTGTGTGACGTAGCGGCTGTACAACGTGTGAATACCCACCTCAACAAGTTTCGTCTGGCTCATATATAACGATTTGACTGGGTTGACCGGTAGATCGATAGCTGTAGACAAACTGGAGATGAGGTCGAGGTCATGCTGAAGAACGTCACATTCTTAGGGATAAGCAATAATCATCCAAAGCTTTAAGTCAGCTGTAAATAATACACAGGGCGATCGTAGAAGCTAAGTTACTTTCGCCGTGGATCAGGAACAAAATTGGCCCTAGTACTCTTCCTTGGGACACACCAGTGGTGGGGAGATATCATTCAGTTATACGGTCATCCAATTGTATCCACTATTCTTTATAGTAAGGAAGTCACTCAACCACTTGTGCAGTGAGCCAATAACACAGCAAACCCTTAGCTTGTTAAGGAGGACCTCATGGTTGACTTTTCAAATGTTTTGCTGTAATCAATGTAGATCACATCTCTCGACTTCACCCGGTTCAATGCTTGTAACCATGCAAGTCGCCTCAACTGCAGTTTGGTGATATAGAAGCGGCCATTTCTGAAACCGTGCTGTGGGGCGGTCAGGAGGTTTTTCGACTCCAGCAAACGCAACAGAACATTTTTCACGATCTTCTCGAGTAGTTTGGGCAAAACAGAGGTTAGACAAATCGACTTGTATTTGTCCACTTTGCATGGGTTACCGCCCATCGGAATCGGCTTCACTATCGAGCACTTCCAATCGTCCGGCAACACACCATCAGACAACCATCTGTTGAGCAAAACAGTCATGAACTGACCGGTGATAGCCGACAGTAACTCGAGAATCAGCGGGGCGGATCCTATCTTGGAACTGCTAGCTTCGTGTTCTCAAGGCTGGCAAGTAGCTTGCGCATAGCTTTTACTTACTAATCCAGGCCCTGTAGTTCCGTATGTGCCGCACACGCAGAACCTCGTATATATGCATGCCCACTTGCAAATACAGAAGAGTAGAGCGTTGCAAACGCAGACGAACGTCCAGTGATGGAAATTTGAATGCCTGTCAGATCCTCCTAACACCGCTATGTCGCCTGTCCGTCACACGTGCCGCTTCACTTAAACAAAAATTCGCTTGTGGTCCGTTTTTGCTGCTGTTTCAAGCTTCTCTTCAAACTTCCGACGCTTCTGTACTTGAGCGTTGTTGTGTATATTTCGTATCTTTTGTACAGCTCGTAACTGGCAGCAGAGCCAGACTGAAAGAGTTAATTCCACAGCACGCGTCGCAATCGAGCCTACCGGTCATACTGTTTATCAAACCAATGTGGTTCTACTGATCCGGCCTTCCCATACATGAGGGGTGCAAATCTAACGCACAGAAAGGTTATACCCGCTTTTATAGCAGACCAATAGGCTTCAGCAGATGAATCTTGCTGCAGTGGTCGGTTCACTTGGCTAGTCTTGAGTGAGACCACCGAAGTTAGTCTTCCAATAGTTTTAAGAGGGCTCCAGCGGATGTGAGTATGACAGCGATATTTCAAGGCTGACCGTGATAAGCTAATTTGCGCTCGATGCAAAAGGCTGGCGGTCA
This sequence comes from Dicrocoelium dendriticum, assembly GCA_944474145.2. Classification (NCBI taxonomy): domain Eukaryota; kingdom Metazoa; phylum Platyhelminthes; class Trematoda; order Plagiorchiida; family Dicrocoeliidae; genus Dicrocoelium; species Dicrocoelium dendriticum. The sequence goes on along the minus strand of OX104063.1, from coordinate 145,878,181 downwards.
GAAACATCGCACATACGCTGTTCGCAGCTAGACAACAACAAGTCCATACAAGATGGATTTGAGTGTGATTTAACGCGCGTCGGCTGGCAGATATGATGTGCTGGCCCTGTTGGGAAAATCATTTCAACAATCTCTGCCACGAATTCACAAAGCCGGGGGAGATGTTGAACGTCAGCTCAGTTCTTTCGAGGGAGCATAAAATCACCCATGATGGTGAAACGCCAATGACTCATGTGGTATCGCACGTGTGGCAAGCAATCCAAAGAGCAAATTTGAGAACAGTGAGAGGCTAAACACATGAACCGCACGCCACTCCTTGGTTAGGCTGAGCACCACCGTTGCTCATAAAGTTCATGCTTACTTCTGTAGTTGCTTACTAGTCCCCCACACAACGAGTACCGGATGTAGAGCAACACACCACCGCAGTCCATCTATAATCTGCCACACCGGAAGCACGAATGCCCCACGATCTAGACTTTTTTGAGGTTGCATCAGCATTCCAACAGGTTGCGTCGATTTTTATTAAGTCAGGCCGATGAGAGGCAACGAAGTGGCTCAGCTCGTCAGGTTTGTACCTTGACCTGCAAATATTAATGAAGGCTACGTGCAGTACATGTTTGGATCCGCTGACCCCGCAGGGAGCGTCATGGACTTGTTGATCGGGGTTCGGTTAACTCGGGGAAATAACCGAAACATTACAATGTGGATATTAGTTTCCCCAGCATCAGATAACCGCTTAACCGCAACGATAGTGGATTTGAATTTTCCCGGTCTGATAAACCTGAGATAGGTGGTTCGTAGTGCGACCCACGTATCGTGTACCACAGGACCATGAGTACTGATAAATTATCATTGGATGGGTCAACGATGCAGTCTATCTTTTAATAGGGTTGAATGTAATGGCTTGTTGTGATAATGAATTAGCAAGCGGGCTGCGAAATAAGCTTTCCCAGCGGCATCTTTCAGGCGTCGGGATAGAATATCAGCTGCGACATCGCATTTAATTAGCGAAATTATAAAGATTTATCTTAGCAGTAGTGCTTCTAGTGGACTTTTAATTGCTCTACTTTGAATGTCTAATGAGAAAATTATAAGTTTAGCCATTTTCCATAAGGGCGTCTATAGTTGTTCACTGACGGTGTCCGGTGTGCCAATATTGCGCGCCCTGAAGGCAAGAGGCCTTATTAAAATCCTATTGTGCTTTGAAATATTACAATATGTAACGTTTCAAAGAAATTGTGGTTATTGCGTTTATCGCATCACGCCAAGGCAATTAACATTGTTAGAAATGCAGACATCAAGGCGTCAAAACACATCATTCAATGTTTTTTTTATTTATGAAAAGGCAGCACTTTTACAGATGACGTCAAGCTATGAATGAACGAATCAGACGCCTGGAATAACTTCACTTTTAGAATACAAATCCGTTTGCTGTAGACTCGTACTTTGATAACGTTTCGCCCTTGACAAAAGAGCTTCTCCAGACTGAGTGAACTAATACAGCATTGGTCAGCATTTTATGACAATCATAATATTGAGAGCGTGAGATAAGCCGAGTCCGTGGAAAGATGCGGTTAAAATTTCAAATGGTCAAAAACTCCATCTGGTGGAACAATAAGGACGGAACTATCCCAATTGATTCGTGTAATGTCCGTCCCATGGGAGGCAGTGATGATTTTACTCTTGGTTTCAGTGACAATAGTTCAAAGATTCCACTCCAAGTTAAGTCGGTCCGTCCTGCCTGCTCACACTGGCCAGGGTTGTACTGCCATCCCTTAATTGTTTAATGCACAGGAACGGAAGACGGCTAACAACAGCTAACAGATTCTGCTGCAGTACTACACTGTTTCAGGTCAGCCGAAACACGTGAATGCTACGATTGAATACTCGCTGTTTCACCGGGCCAAGAGTCTGTGCACAGAGGAAGAGAACAGGAGGGCCCTACAGAAAGAGGCAATGAACAAATTAATAGGTAGTGAGTAAACAACGTGGTTAGTTAGACATCAACTGCATTGAGTGCTGAACCAACCTTCATGACGTACGACGGAGGGAACATCTGAAGTGATCAGGCAAGTACTATAGAAGGAGATGATAAGGGTGGTTTTCCAAAGAGGTCAAGTGCTCCGCTCAACACTGGTGAATCTGTACGTTCCACCTCTTAAACATATGACTTAAACATAGGACTATTTTTCATAAAATTAATTGTAGGGACTATGCGCAAGTGCATATAGGCCAAACTTAGAGAGAAATAAGCACTAGGATAGCAGAAATCAAAAGATATGTTACGTGTTCACCAAAAATGGGCCGGAGTACAAGGGCTTACTTAACGATTCGGCGGTAACGGTACATTTACTAAACTCGGAACATGCAATCAACGGGGATAATGTAAAGCTAATTAGGAGGGAAGCAAGAATTACAAGCCAAAGGTTAATTGTGGAGGCTCTGGAAATCGTTAAGGCCACTAAATTTGTGGCTGTAATGCACTTGAAAATATACTTTTCCATAATTTTACATTTCATTATATTGCCGTTTGAACTTTCCGAACCTACATTTGTTTTACTGACTACACATACGCTTTCGAAATCTGCTCTAGTAAGTCCCATACCACACGGATCGTTGCTTCATTGATTCGCTTACAACGTACGCTGGGACCGTCTGTCTCCATCGTACCTATTGCTATGATTTTGAAATGTCTCTTACGTTTTTACTGATACCGAATGGTATCCGAGACGCTAAATAACATAGTCATACAGGTGCTTAGATCGTCAGAAAGTAATGAGAAAATTAGGCGGCACATTTAACACACAATTCGGCATACTATACTGGTAGTCAGCGGTTGAACGTTTTGTAGCACTTAATTTCACTAGGTTAGGCAATTGCAATGCACACGGTTTGTGTTCGCCATCGATATAATACCGTCAAGCTATTTGATTGCTCGTCCCATTCGCACCTTCATTCGTGCCCAATCCGATTAGCTTACACTCATTTGAAACGCGTTTATCGGCTCTGTACGTGTGAGATCAAGTGGCAAATTTCAATTCCTTGCTTTATTACCTATGCAAAAAAAAACATTTAGCAGATTTGTGACAGAGGTTTAAGCGCGTAGTTTTCTTAACATTTGAACGTTCATACGACGATTAATCATGATCCTAGATTATACCATCGTCACCATTCACCAATCTACAGACCACCTAGATCTGACCATCTCTGCGGTAGTTACAGTCCATTTTGCAACTGTCCTTTGTGGATCTAACTGTTTGCTACTGATCTAAGCCCCACTGTGCAAGTGAAGACTGCCGATCGCTTAATAACCCAATTACAAACTATCGGTACGTCAACCGTCGATGAATTCATCAACCCTTGCCGCCACTGACGCTGTCGTAAAGCCCTGTCGTGCCGTCAATTGTGTTTAAGGTGTGGGGATTCAGGTTCACGACACCGGACACCTTGCCTAGAGTGTTCATCTTGATAATTTGTTGAATTAATATCGGTGACAGTCCCTAACTCAACAACCGAAACCGACTACCACCTAACGGCTGCATTAAGGTGCAGTTTACAACAAAAGTACACTCACATTCTTATCATGGGTGATTTCAACGTACATTGTTTAGAAGCCCCTGCGACGATCGGAGAACAATTCAAAACCGATCTACAAGATCTAGTAACTACTGTCCCTCTTTACAACCACATCACTTTGCCCACTCGGTTCAGAACTGGTAACAGGCCATCTGTGCTAGACCTTGTGCTTACCAACGAGGAGCATATGATTGATGCGTTGGTTTTAGACTGCCCGTTGGGTCGCAGTGACCACGCAGTCATCAGTTTCAACTTCGTCTGCTATGCAGAATATCTGAATGACAACGATGATACCGTACGAACCATCACAAGGTACGACCGACTCGCCCAGCTAGTCAGCGCCACAACATGGTCTTTCCTCGAAGAAGAACCCCCGGAACTCGCCTGGCTCGAGTTCGTCAACACATTCAGTCAGCTGATTGCACAGGCTTCAGAGATAAAAGCTTGCAATAAGTGCAAACCAGTTTCTTTCGTTAGAAACAGCACCCGAAAATGGATGAAAGTACGCAACGCAGCATGGCGAGTGTACAGAGAAGCTCCAGCACCAGAAACTTGGGACAACTATGTAGCCCAACGTAAACACTGCACTCAACTGTTAAGAGAAGACAAAGCCACTTATCAGCAGAACATCGCAAAAACCTTCAGTGCTAACCACAAACTGCTGTACAAGCACTTTAATAGCCTACGAAAATTGAGGCAAGGATTTCCTCCACTCAATACGGCTGATGGCTCAACAAGAACATCTATGGAAGCTACAAACGCGCTGCAGATGCAATACGCCCCACGTTTCAATGAGTCTTGCCACAAAGCGATTTACTAAGCTTTGTATTCTGCTCACCAGGACTACCCCACATCAATGTTACCGCAGAGACTGTATTGAAAAAGCTGACTTCTCTACGCAAACACAGCTCGCCGGGTGTCGACACCATTCGTGCAGAGGCATTGGGAGCAGCAGCAAACCAAATGGCAGGATCTTTAGCTCAGTTTTACCAGCGTTGCTTAGACCAGAACCAAGTTCCGGCCATGCAGAAGCTTGGAATACTAACCCCGATTCACAAATGTGGAAGCAGAACTGGTTCTTCCAACTATCGCCCAGTAACCCTTCTTCCTATACTCTCCAAGTTCATGGAATCTATGGTTGCCGATGCACTGGTGTGCTATCTGGGAAGCTGCAAGCTCATCACTCCTGAACAGCACGGTTTCCGTCGACAGTGGTCATGTACAACTAATTTACTAATTGCACGTAGTAGTTGGACCGAGGAAGCTGACGCTGGAGAAGGTGTTGATGTGATCTACCAAGATTTTTCCAAGGCTTTCGATATTCTAGACCATCGGATACTACCATCCAAGCTGCAGCATTACGGGATCGGAGACCCTTTTTTAAACTGGATCGCCAACGTTTTACTTCAACGGCAATTGGTGGTCAGAGTTGGGTGCTCTTTATCGGACCCCATACAAGTTGAGTGTCGTGTGCCGCAAGGCTCATTTCTAGGTCCACGTTTGTTTTTGGTGTTGATCAATGACCTTGCACAGGGAATCGTATCAAACTTCCTAATGTTTGCCGACGATATCAAGATCTGGCGCAGGATGAAGGCGAACGCCAACCAACATATGCTTCAGAGTGACCTAGCTACAGTGTACCAATAGTCGACCAAAACTTATTCCATTTCAACGTCAGTAAATGCAAGGTGCTTTCCATCCGACATCACGGCAGCTACTCATACCAACTCGGAAAGGATGTACTGCAAAAATCAACTCTCGAACATGACTTGGGTATCCTGGTTCAATATGACTTGGGTTGCTCCAGGCAATCCGAAAAGGCCTGGAAGACCGGGAACCAACAAGTCGGGCTGTTGAGGCGGGCGTTTGGACAAATAAACAGCTTCATATTTCGACAAACGCTCAGTGCGTATGTTCGCCCCCATGTCGAATGCGCAATTCAGGCCTAGCATCCATGGCTGAAACACGTCCTTAATGCACTGGAGCAGACAACGACGGGCATCTAAGAACGTAACTAGAAGGCGCAATCGTTCCTTCCAGCAGAGGCTGTGACGATTGGGATTGTTCAGTGGAAGCTATCGCAGACTACGAGGAGATCTGATTATTGCATACTTAATTATGCGGGACCCACATCATGTGTGCCGCCCTTTACTGCAACTCTGCAGTAATAAAAACCTGAGGGGCCACTCATTAAAACTCGCAGAACAATACAGTCGTCCAGAGTGCCGCAGAAATTTCTTTTCCATCCGTGTCTGTCACCCATGGAATGCTCTCCCAGAATCGGTCGTCTCTGCACCGACACTAGCAGTATTTAGTGACGATTGGACGATGCACTCATCCACTTAAACTTTGTTACTTAGAGCGACGTCTCCATCCTACACCTGGAGTTCACCATGGAATTATTTGTTGTTAACTGTGGACGCTCTGAATCTAAGAGGATTGCAGGACTGCAGCGAAGCAAATGAAAAGTCCTTATTTTCATATTTAGAGTATTAACTATTTTACTATCGTTACCATCATTATTGTTATATTGATATCCCCTGCAACTATGCAACGGGACTTGTAAAGCAACGCTTCTTAACCCGTATAAATTCATTGTTCAGCCGTGAAATTTAACGGACTTATCAACAGCCGGGTAGGAGAAATCAAACAACATTGGTTTCCATTGAATTTATTTAACCTTGGCTTCTAGCTGAACGCTGACAAGCCTAATTTGAGTTGTCCCAACCGAAGTCGCACCGTGTCTAGCTAGACAAACGTAGTACAGATTTCACGCCGTCAGCAAAGCGGAAAAATGCGAGGCCCCGATGTAAAGGTGAATAAGTTCCTCTCCAAACAGTATGCTAATTGTGGAAGTAAAATAGAAATTACTGTCTTTGGAATTAGAACTTAATAATATGAAAAGCTATTTTGCTCTTTGAACTTCACAAAGGGAACCGGATTCCTTTTGATTACATCAGCAACTCATTGGAATCGACTGATGCCTTTCTGGATAGGAAGGCAAAGTATCGAATTGTTGCCATAGCCTCCGAAGTGCATGAATTAATGTGGTGAATAAAAATGTGGTTCCGGACTGTTTAGGTCTGCACAAATAAGATTACCAATACCAAGTTCATGTGACATGCCTGCTGTTGACTGCAATAGTCAAGGAGAATAAAACCAAAGCATAGTCGCCCAATCATTTTCAGATTTTTAATTAATGAAGCCATGTTACGATTCCCACACTGTGGGTCAATCGTAGATCTGCATCTCAACTTCAGTGACATTTAGATTACATGATAGATTATCACTCAGAATTCCTCAATTGGCATCACACTGTAAATATCGGAACAAATGAAAAAGTTCAACGGGAATCCTCATTACTACACGCATCAGCTTAGACCTACGAAAAATTGTCTGCAAATGCAACAACGTTGCATGCCACCATTTCTTGTGCCACTGAAGCGTCTTCAGAGTGATGCATGAATAAAACGGTTTATTCTATTCCTGACAGCGGTAGTCCTATAACTTGAGTACCTCATGCACAATATTTTAGGTGTAATCGCAACTCATTGGATGTGTCACAATCAGGCCACACGGACCATAACAGGTCCATGGATAGACAACTCGATGTAATCTAAAGCTTACTACAGTTCGCGGAGGAAGAAAATAGCCCAGAAACCAGCGTCTTTAACAGGCATGCAGATACGAGGTACTCAATGGCACCTAAAGTTCCCCATCAACCAGCCTCCTACAACCACAATGAGAAGCACTCTCCTCTCGTGAACAAGACCCAGAACAAGCGCCTCCCAGACATTCCGGTTTATCATTATAGATTAGACGACAGATATATGGAGAAGGTTGACCAACGAGACATAAAAGCTCTTAATACCATCTTTGTTCTTTCTAACTGTTCTACGGCTACCTCAGTATCCATTTCTAACAATGGTGGGAATGGACCCGCACTTATTTTCGCCCCAGCTACATCCAGGGGAGGTTAAGTTTTTATTAGGCTCTTCCTCTAATTTGTCTAGCAGATAAGGTTAATCCACTTCTAGGCCAACGGTAGTCTAAACATGATGCGTTGGCTACATTAATGCCACAGCTCCCACGAGTTTCACACGTGACAAGCTCTCCCTATCCCCGAACATACTAGTGGTCGACTCGAGCTTCTGTTATTGAACCACGATCGAAGCTAATCACTCAAGCAACCATGCAGATACAGCGGCAATTCCTCGAAGCATTTATGTTCGCAGTGATAATGCTCAATACAGGATTCATAATTGAAAATGTTCGCTTCTTAACATGCTTGTACATACAAGTGACCCGAAAGCGATGCTTTTTCTTAAAATATGATACAATTGAGTTTAATAATGACAAACTAATAGTTGTCTCAAACAGATCGCTACAACAGAAAAGGTGGTGGTGCATCATGTACGTAAACAGAACTATTAAAAGGGGAAATTTAAACCACTCACATCTGGAAACTATTTCGAAATAGTTTTACCTGTCAGTTACACCTTCTTCCACTTGCATACTGCTAGCGTGTATCTACAACTTACCAAATATATCTAAAGTGAGTACGGCTGACATCACTTCAGCCTTCGACTTTGCATCGAGTTCGCCACAAAAAAGGAGGTAATTGCCGTTGAATACAACTTACCAAACATCTGCTGATCATGCTTACCGTCATCGTCTATTAGAGCGGGAGCTGGACACAATCGGTTACTAGCCCAAACAAGTGTTAATGCTTTGTACTTAATTGTCACATTTGGGATTCCAACTAACAGCCGAATTCGTAGATTGTCTTCCTAGAAGCAAACATAAAACGATACGTCTCAGTGCACACTGAACTGGCCACTAACCTCGCTTCAACACCGTGATGTGCAACCCACCAAATAACTTAGGAACACTTTCAGCATTTAATCTGTTTGCTTGACTAGAATGTATTCTTCCTCTTTACCAGTGTATGCATAGATGTGTAACATTTTTCTTAACAGACCGATGGCAAAATTGCCTTCCCGGTACCACAGTGCGATAGTATCGCCCATGTCTCCAATGATACCATCGGACAGTCTATCAGTTGGTAAACCAGGAAACTAGCCGCAAAATTCAGAAAATCCAATACTTGTTCACGAATCTTACAGATACACGGACTTATCACCAGCTTCAAATATGTGCAGTTGACCCGACGGAGAATTGCAGAGCATGTAACCCTAAGAACAAGTTATGGTGTAGGGAGTTTAGTTAAATATTGCACCATAGAAGGAATGACTGCTCTTCTTTTATTACAGAAATTATCGACGGCCAAATATTTCATGACCCAGCTGAAAGCTGTAAAGCATTCAGATAGTTCTTCCCCACTTCCACGAATTTGGAGTGTGACCAGTTACATGCCTACAGAGTTTGCATTAATCAACTTCTTAGGCAGATTTGACATTCCGCTCTAAGTTATCCATCAAATTATTAACGCAGTCAGACCGTATTCCAAGCTGGGATCTGTTGCCATTCCCCATCCACTATGAAAATAAGACAGGCTGATATACAACTGCTTCTCATGTACATGATTCATCAATCTCTGGAATCTAGCAACATTCCAGATCGGTATAAAACATCGCTTATCATGCCTTAGCACAAAGTATGTCCTACACAAAAGAAAGATAACTAGAGGATATTCCACCAACTTTCAATATTCGTCTACTTATGTGCAATACTGGTTTAAACATGCCAGAAGAACTGTTGGTTTCTTATGCTAGATACACAAATAACAGCATGGGTTGCTTGACAAGCGATCTTGCACCGGTTTTTAATTGCATTGTCTGACTAGCAGTTCATAATGCATCGGTTCCGGTATGCAATAGTAATTATATTTCTGGACACGTATCAGGTATTCTACTTGGTAACCCACAAGCGGCTGTTAAAATGTTATGGGCTTTGAGGATCTGCTTACCAATTACGGAATTGGCTACCGTCATACCTTATGGGTCGCTACCAGGCAGCCATTTATTGATTTTCACTCTTCTCCACGCCCGATTCCTTGTGGAGTTATCCACGGGAGCATGCTCGGTCCTTGGATGTGCAAGCACTACATAGTTGAAATCAGAACATCCGTAAGACATGGTCGAACATAATTATGTGCCAACGATATGAAACTCGTCTATAACCCTCAAGTTGACAAAATTAACGGATATTTTGCGCATTCACGATAACATATATTATTGAAGACATTTTGTCACTCGTGCATGATGTAACTTTTGGTTAAAATGTCTGTAATCATTTCTTACTATTGTTCCAAACCTGAAGGATCTATTACATCAAACCATTAACTTGTCTCTACACAGCTGTCCATGCACGACCTCGGAATTAAGTACACATATACATACCATTTTTCCGAGCCTGCCTAATTTCAAGTAGCATGTAACAGCCAATCTGTGATTCATATACCCAGCAACACCCACAATAATTCTGCATTCGTTGAACCTTTTAGGCTACTCACGAACCTCATCTTCGAATACTCTGACCTGAGAAAAAGGGACGTAATTGTTGTGGAACAACTGCAGAGGTCGCTACCTAAATGTCTGATTAGTAAGCACTCTATCTTGAATTGTCGAGAGTGCCTCAATAATCCTCAGCTTGAACCACCCTTGATGCGATGGCTGAAACATGTTGCTGCTTAACCATCTGTTAAATAAACACCTATTCCGAACTGCCGACACACGAGTTGCAGCGGAACTCAACTCGGGCGCTTTGCCAAAACATTTAAAAATGGTGCAAAAAAAACCTACACACATTTCTTCCTATTCAATTGCCAAGTACACCAAGGTCATGTAAAAATGTGAAAACATTCATTAACACGCTTACAAGTCACATTAACCTGAATACATTAATTACTATATTCACGCGAAAAAATCCATCCAAGAATGCACCAATAGGTCTAATCGCCAAGCTTTTCTAAATTTCAGCTTTCTCCTCAAACGTTCACTAAAACTCTATTCTATGCATCTCATGCATGGATATTGCACCTATGCTTATCGCCTTTGCAAAAGCATGGTTGCTTTTGTTCATGTTGCTTTGTGCCCTTACAGTTTCTCAATGTATGGGACATATACGTATTGTTATCCAACTAAAACTAGTCGCACTCACCTTCCAAGTAGTTTAATGTCTACAAGGTACATGGGAAACGCAAGTGTTATTGTTAATTAGAGGCCATCTTGCGTAAATGATCAGACAGATCTAACCTTTTAATATTATTATGAAGAAAGCGTATATTTGGGTCGATTTTTGACCAGCTTCTCGTCTCATAAATAATAGCTACATATAGTATCACAAGCAACATCTCAAGAAATACAGGTAAAGTTGTCAGTAAAATACCCATTGGAGGAAATAAGTCGCCTAACAATGAAAATATGCCATTTGAATAAGCGTCACTTGTAAAGTGATACAAGTATGATTAGTTGAAAGAAATGTCATATTTATCAATTAGCATCTATGATAATACGATGACACTATGATACAAACTGTGGCTATTCAGAAACACACGTGGGCTAGATTTGAAAAGTGTTGTGATAGAGGAAACTTATATCAGTGTCCCCACTATACCAGTCTTGTTTCCAAAGCAGACACTTTGGTTCATTTGCAACAACTTGATCCCTTTAGTAATATGAATAATGCCGTGAGAAGACGAACACTGGTAGATGTCAACATTTCGTATTGACTCTTCAGTGCCAACACAATAGCATGAAAATATATAACACGACAGTTAGGGTGAGACCGGAACAAGTTAGCACAGGGTAGAGGGGCAGGCGTGACATCCCTACGCTCAGGGCAGTCGCAGGCTTACGAAGAGCTGATTCTACACACAGAGTGCGGGTTTGATACGGCTGATCGCGACTGCCTGTGCAAAACGTAGGAAACGGGCGTTAACATGTCTTAACACGATTGTAAACATTTTGGTCAGATCAACTGGTGACAGGTGGACATTAAATGCCTACCTATGGATGAAGCAAGTGGTTTACGTGAACAGATGGTTTGAGCAGCCGACGACTGGGTGCTTTGACGCTGCAACCATCTAGGTACATGTTCATTTATTCTGGAGTTCAACGATCTATTGGTACGGCCGATGTAGTGTATACTACAACTACAAGTAAATTGGTAAATACAATGTGAGTTGGCGACGATAGGTTGTCCTTCCGTCATTGGGGTAACAGGTATTCGATTAGTGCGGTTGATAAGGACAGTTTCGGCAGCATAATAAGTCCTCTGGACTGCGGAAATTATGCGCTTCATTGTCCTCATATTGGCAAAATCTCCCTTAATTGGTAGCTCGATGTAGAGCTTCGTTTTTTGGTTAATGGCTATTTATATAGAAAATGGGTGATGCCTGCGGAAAAACACTTACTAGGGCTATTTAGATAAATATTGAGCTAGTAGTTGAAAGAGAAATATGTAGGAAACTAGATTAGCTTCCTGTGGATTATGATTTGGTGAGAATCGGTCTCTCAGGCTAAATACAGAGTTCTGCATAGTCAAATTTCCTTTACTAAATTATATTTTAAAATTGTGTTTCCTTTTGCTATGGAGTGAAAATTATTATTAGTAACGGTTACACAAAGTTCCTAAATGCGCTGAAATGTATTACTATTTCCCCTCGCAAGTAATGGAGATCAGCTAGCAGCGAGGTCTCGAATAGACCAGATGGATATCACACATTTTAAACAAATCAGTGCGACTGCCTAAAAATTTCGAAAACATACGCAATAAAACATATGATCCCCGTTACTAAACGCATCTTTTGAGTGACATAAGTACCCGCGCGTTTAACTAGCAGTAATTTAGCTCACGTTGAACATGGATAGTGTTGGGAAAGGAGTCATTCATTGTATTATGAAAGTTTCGCAGGAACGCGCATTTCGTGGAATGGCCATCCAGTATTGTTTTTACATATGCTGTTGCTTTAAACGGTGCTGGAAGGCTTCCTCTTATGTTCAGTTGTAGTGAGGTAGGTAGTGCCGATTATTTTTTGTCATTCACAACCGTTCACTGTGAAGCACAGAAAGCAGCGGTGACAGTCCACTAACTGGTGACCAATTCAATCATACGATTCTGCCTATGCGCATCAAATGGAAGTCTTATCTTCACTACTCAGCTTTGCAGTGACCAAATTATCCATCCTTTAATGAGCGCTACGATCACAATTATATTAGCCATGCTAATGAGATATTTAGCCCCGCCTGATTACAGCTTTGTATATCTCCTTTCATTGGTGGTTCATTAAGTCATACTGCGCTTAAAAGTTCACCTGGAATTACAAGTTAAAGTGACCTATTGCGGATACGCCGTCAGTTGATGACAACTTATTTTAACGCGCTTCTAAACAAACAGCTAAAACAGGTAGTTGTGTCTGCCCGGACGTCAAGGGGAGTTATCATGAAAACGTTGCTATCTTAGTAATGATGTTTTTTCCGGGCCAAACGGAGGTCACTGACTGCGATTTATTAAAGCATTAGAAAAACTGCGAGGAGTAATGCGTCTTATGTATGACCACGACGAATGTCATTCCGCTAAAAGCAGTTTCACCTTTATCATACCAAAATCCTGGTAACTTGAGTGCAGTTCAGAACAAAATAACTGGCAGATGTTCAAGTGACTGCCTGAAATTGATGTGTTCTATTAACTTAGTTCGTTTATATTGGCAACCGCACTGCACCGTATTGTTTATAGCGACAGTAATTTCGAAATTAACATTGGATCTTTTAACATTATATGAAAGCTTTATCCGTCATATGTCGCCTAAACGGTTCCAGCCATTTAAATATATAAATAAAATGTGTACTTCTCGACTATGCTAGAGACGGCTCAGTTTACTGGCACATCAAATCGGACAAGGGCATTGCAAATTTGTTGATTATTTAGATGAAAGGAAAAGCACGCATGACGGAGATTCGTCAGTGCTACATTCTGCGGTGAAGACTGTCTCTTGAAACTTACTAGACCAGCGTAATTAGCGGTTATTTTGGTGATCTTGATCATTCAGCGGGGGGTGAAAACTAGCGCGTCCTAGGCCAAACGAATAGAAAGAATGTGACAAAATATTGCGCATGAAAGGAAATAAACGATCATCTAATATATTTCTTGATGTAAAACGTAATGAAATGGCGTATCTCTGAGCAGTATCCGTAGAAATAAGTAGGAATGCAATGTTTTTTAGCCTAAATCAACACGGTTATTGTAACTGGAACATAGCGGCTGGCAAAATTACAGGCAGCTATGAGGAAGTATTAGTTCTAATTACTGCGCCCGCTCCTCTGCGGAAAAGCATTTGATATGCAAACAGATAGTGGGGTCTACAATCAAACTTCACCAGTAGACTAATGCGGAGTACTACTTCATTATCGCAGTGAAGTACACCTTGATCTCATCGATGAACCAGAGGTTCAGATTTTCGATGCGCTTTGGTGCCACCTTCACCTAAGCCGTGGGGACGCATGTTAGTTGGGTGTGGTGTATCGCCCTCCGTCGGCTACTTTGGATATGGACAGCCGTCTAGCCTCCACAATGAAGACCATTCTCACACAGTCGTATAGGTACATTCTCCTGGTTGGTGCCTTCATTATTCATACCATAGAAACCCAAGCCTGGATCAACGTACACTTCAAAATGGTAGTACAGGAGATAATTAGTGGACTACCAATCTACAATCACATCACATCTCCCACAAGATTCAGGACGAGAAACAAACCGGTTGTGCTGGATCTCGTATTCACCAATGAAGAGCATATGATGGAAACGGTATCGATGGAGAGCCCTTTAGGACGTAGCTGCCACGCAACGCTCATGTTCAATTACATCTGTTATGCAGAGTATTCCTCAGAAAACACAGAGGAGTGTCAACTCATTAGGGATTACGGCGCTCTATACAAACTTATAAATGCTACAATCTGGGCATTTCTACCAGAGCGATTCCCCGATGTCGCCTGGTTGGATTTTGCTCACTAATTCAACATGTTAGTAAATAATGCTTTTAGGAAAAGATCTTTGTGAGCGAAGACAGTAAAATGATTCATACGTAGCAGGACACGCAAGTGTATCTTCACGAAGAATTTATTCTGGCGAAGATACAAGGAGTCAATGAGTGCCGAAAAATGGGAAGATTACACTATTCAATGGAATCACTGCCTTAACCTGATATGAGAAGATAAAATACAGCACTAACAAAATCTCGCTGAAAATTTCCTTTCAAACCCGAGGCTCCGGTAAAGACACGCTAATAATCTCTGTAAAGTGCAGCGTGGAATTCCTACCTTACAAACGTTATGTGGACTCGCACAAACCGCAACCGAGGTGGCCAACGCCCTATGTCAACAATTCGCCCCGAACGTCCAGAGCACGACGTTGCCGCATGCACTGTTCCGGATAGTTGTACCACCACCAAGACGTAGCCAAATCACGTTTACGATTGCGGATGTTACGAAAAAGGCTACTTGCCCTGCACGGGCATACCTCTCCCAGGGTTGATCATATTCGTCCAAAGGCGTTGAAAATGGCTGCTGTAAACCAGGCGGACCTACTCTGCAAGTTATACCAACGATGATTCGATGAGATGCGGGTGCCAACAATGTGAAAGCAGGACATCTTCACTTCCATATATAACGGGGGAACTTGTACAGTTCCGACCAACTATCGCTCGATGGCGCTACTTCCGTTTCTCTCCAAAATCATGCGAGCGATTCTTACCGAAGCTCTCATGAACTACTTGGAAGAACGCAATATCATAGCACAAGAACAGCATGGATTGCGCAAGAACCGATCCTGCACTTCAAACGTGCTACTTTCTAGATCCAGTTGGACTGATACTGTCAACAGCAGCGCAGGTGTTGATGCACTACATCTGGACTTCTCAAAAGCCTTTTACAATCTAAACCACCGTATTCTCCTTCCCACGCTGCAGTGTTGTGAAATTGGTGACCCAATCCTCGGTTGAATAGGTAAGGTTTTTCTTCAAAGACGTCTGAGTGTAAGAGTTCGCGGCGTCATCTCTGAGTCAATCGACGTTAAGTGCAGATTGCCCCAGGGCTCATTACTTGGTCCACGACTATTCTTGATTTACATAAACGATCTCGCAACAGTAATCACCTCCAACATCTTACTCTTTGCTGATGATCTCAAGATATGGCGATCCGTTAGGATAACCAGTGACAATGCAGCCCTGCAGGATGACCTTGAGAGGGTCTACGAATGGTCGACTCAGAACCAGCTAAAGTTCAACGCAACGAATTGCAAGGTGTTGAGCAAACGACATAAAGCCACTTTCGAATACAGATTCGGGGATCAAATATTGCAGCGCACAACAACGGAACGCCTTCTATGCGTGATAGTGCAGGAAGATCTGGGCTGTTCCCGTCAGGCCGAGTAAGCCTCCAAAAAAGCTAACTAACATCTTGGCATTTAGCGGAGGGCATTAGGGCGCTTTTATCTTTCCAACTTTTCTCAAATGCACAACGCCTATATTCGGCCGCATTCTGAGTACGCCATCCACTCCTGGAAGCCATGGTAAAAGCAAGAATTTACCGCTCTTTAACTGCCACAACGAAGGGCGACAAAGAATGTAAAGGGCATGTTTCACCTCCCTTACTGATTGAGGCTGAAAACCCTCGGGGTCTAAAGTGGACAATATCGCCGCCTGCGTAGCCACTTGATGGTGAATTATATGATCCTGAGGAATCCAAAACATTCTTGTCGTCACCTACTAAAGCTGAATCGCAATACCACACTCAGAGGACACTAGCCGAAGCTGGTGCCACAATGCAGCCGGTTGCAATGTCGCCAGAATTTCTTTTCCTTTCGTATATGCCAACACTGGAACGCTCTTCCCACATACGTTGTTCCTTCCCCTACGCTAACGGTATTCAAAAGACATCTCGATGATTCGCTTATCCACTTACCTTACGCTATATAATCAGTGATGTCTGCGTCAACCAAAGGTGAACAAACGGTACTCATTCTCTGCTTTTGTGCTTTACTACTTACATGCTGCTGCTGCTGTGGAATATCTTTCGGATAGATTACAACTGCATCCATCAGTTATATCAGTCCAAGAAATCGGCGCACGAGTAAGCGTTGTCATTTCTCTTGTTCTTAAGAAATACCTTCCCCACTCTACATTGACAATACAATGCGTATCCTAAAAGTTTTATATGAAGAAGGACATCTGAATCACTAGACACATAAATTGACTATTTACACTTACCTGTGCTTTCACTTCCACCATTGGTGTTGTCGTTGTTCATCTCGTTGACATCGTATGCTAAAAAAAGAACGGAAGCAATCAACAACTTTCGCAATCACTTAATGTAAAGCAAACCAGTGGCTGATTTGAGAGTCATTATGAAGCTCTCCTAATGTGATGAGATTGGATGGGCAAACTCAGTGTAAACCGCGATTTGCATTGAAGTGAACCTTGGTCACTGCGATCACTGGGACCAAAACGGAAACAGCTGGAAGTTGGGTGACGCTTACCCGAAGACATTGCACTTCAAGAAGCGTTTTATTTTTAAAGGATCTCAGCAGATGGATTTAGCGTGTCCCGAACTTCTGGATGTATGGGATGTCGGTTGTCACCAATACATATTTAGCTATTTTTGCAATAATTGTATTGTGGTCCGGATTGCGACTGAGCGTCGCAACCAAAATCAACCATAATTAATTCAAAATTACCCCTAAGCAATTATTAACAGTTGTGCTGACCGTCGTCCGTTTTGACGCAGTGGCTAAAGGAATAGAGGTCACAACGGATGTCCTTACGGTTCCTGCTTCTGGGTTTGCTATGCCAATACAGGATTCTTACTGTGTACCAAACGCTTGCATACCCACAATTTACCTGTAAATTCTATCCTCAGAAAAGACACCTCGAACGACGGGTAAACACGGCCATTCACAATAACTGCAACGCTACCGCGTTCCAATTTTGCGACCAGAAATGGGCCTGCACTCAAGCTCTCTCAACCACATCCAAGTGCATTTACTAATTCAATTTTAATCGCGGAAGCAGTTCCAGCTTTAGAACATATCGCCGTATTCTTAAGCGGGTTGGAGTGCATATTTCGAATCGAAAGGCGTAAAAGGCAACGGAGCAAGTGAAGTTAGGGAAGCTGCTGCTTTCATCCATGTTTAGACAGCTGATTATGGGAATTGACCATGACTCAAGGTTTACCGCTGTCTGTAGACAGGAAAACGACAGTTCGTGGAAGTTTGTCGAAGTCCTTAATCTTTACATAGTCTACCTAATCATTACGTGGAAACTGTCGTCTAAAGCTTCCTTGAGACACTCTTCATTCCCTGCATTCCACCACCGACGATTTCGTCCAGGGTTCGACTCGTTGGGTTGAGGTAATCTGAAACAAGGGTGAAAGACCACGCATCGTTGTTGACAGCTATCACCAACTGCTTTAAAGTTCATGATCAATGCATCTGGCCAGCTGATCTAGTGGTTGGTGTTTGTGTGTACTCCGCTGCACCCAGTTAGCAAGGATACTTTTACTCTTACATGAAGAACGCACGCTTTACTATTTTGCAAGAGATCAGATAAAACGAAGCAAAGTGTTATTGTCGTTTTGAGGTTGCTATTATATTCGTCGAATTTAGAACTTGAGAAGTACGATGAAACTGCCATGCGAATATCGGAAAAATACCTCGCTTTGGCCAGACTGCTGCTACCGGTATTCAAATGGAAAACCGATTTTGTCCAGAAATTTGTGCCGCACTTTATTGATACCAAAATTAAACAAGGTTTAGGGTGATAACTTCGTTTATTTGGTCGGGCTGAATTTATTAGTTCAAATGACGAACGTAATTGATTTGATTCCGTTTTTACTTAATTAATTTTATGAGCGGTGACGTGATGTTCGCACATAAACAGACCAGAATGTTGGCACCAGTCATAACCAACCTGCGAACAGTCATTGATTTATTATTCAGGGATAATCCGTTACCACAATCCAGTCTGGGTTGTGGCTTTCACTTAGTATACTAGTATTAAATCAAACAATAATAGTCGTGGGAAACGTTTGGATGAACTGTGTGATTAGCTGGTCTGCTGCGAGTAACATTTGCTACGATTATGCCTGCGGCAGTTTAGTTCAAACTTTGAATACACGTTTTAATACTCTTGAGATTACTATTAATTTAGCGTTTATTTTCGCTAGATTATTGGCAATATCTGAGAAATTGATTTCACAATTACGACACTATCTTTATCCTCCTCTAGAGATGAATTAAACTTTTTGACGTCATTTTTTCAAAGAATCGAACAGTAATTCTTACATAATTTGAGCATGCTGAATTCAAACCTGATCTTAGTTTGTCTTTGTAAGTCAGATGTTTTTCAAATAGAGCATAAATGCCACTTTTCACAACTTTTAGTTAGTTTTTGACAGATCACGTTGCACAACGACTTTTAGCTGCAATGAATCTAACAGTGGTTCTTACATAATTTAAGCATACTAAATTCATCGTTGAGGTGTAATTGGGTCTAGAAGATAAAGATGTTTAGCCAACTGACCAGAAGGTTTTCGCAAAAGAAAATGTTCACAACGATGATCTAGGACCCGATATAACTTAACTATATAAATTGTTGAAACGATGTCCTGAAAACAACATTCTGATTCGGCATGATATATCATGCACAAAACTAGACGCATGACCGGCAGTATGCGGGCCAGAATATTCTTTTGTAGCTTAAGGAAGTCACGTTTGATGCTCCGACATTGGTCAGCCATTATGTGTTTGTCTCATCATCGATGCTAATGTTCTTCAATTGTCAGCATATCTTGATGAATATGCTCCCTTTGTTTGTCACTTGCTACCTTAAGGTTAACGTGGAATCGATCAAGATTTGTCTTTAAGAAATGTAGCTTGACGCTCATTTCGCACCAAGGATGGTAAAATGCCAATATTCTTTTAAACTTTTCTCTCAACTGCACTTAGTAACCCACTGGAGCTGCGCGATACACATGGCCATTTTGCAACCGAACACAGTTGAGATTAGGCTTTGAACTATCTATAAATCGCCACTCTAGTGGATCATACGATGCAATCCCCATTTGTAATAAGGGGCCTGGAATGTCATGGCAAAAGACAAACTACCTTTTTTTCTGAAAAAATAACCATAGAAATCTGATCACGTTTTCAGAAGAAAGAAACTGTTGCAGTGCAGTTAAGTAGAGCTTTTCACGTAGCTTGGAGGCCAATAAATTAGCCGCTGTCTTGGAGAGCTCCAACTCATGCATGCAACCACTCAGTTCTCATCACAGAATTGCGAGGGGACTGACGAAATTTCAGCATAATTGCAGAGCCTTGATAAGCCTAAGCCGATTGATATAACTGGGCCCAATCTCCACTCCCAGTGACATCATCATCTGATGAAGCAAAACAATTAAATTTTGGAACTGTTTGATATTCAGCATTTGTAATGGGTAGAATTGCGGAAGAAGTAATGCGATAAGAGACCTTATGCAGACATTTCTTGCCAGTACCTTTTATATTGATCACGTAAATATAGCAGTCTGTTATAGGGTTTGTAGATTCTCGCCAAACCATAGGAACTGCAAATTTTAGGCCTTTGCGTTTGCCTTTTGTCCAGACTGGAAGCATTTCCTCACCACAATGTCACACAATGTGAGGTGCCCATTTCTGGTTTTGATAACCAAGGGTATTTCAAAGTGCATCTTCTGGACACATTTTACCAACGAAGTGATATTCACCCTTTGATAAACCAATGTAGAACAGCCGCATATAGGGCAAAATTCATCCGGTTTATTTGCACATCTATGTTCACCTGAGTGAGTTATGGTCATATCAAAAACGAAAGTGGATTGGTAATTACTTTTCTAATTATGGAAAAGCTTAACATAAATGGAAAATTGAGCATGCTGAGCAAAACGTCTTTCATATTTGAAAACTGCACTAGAAAACCATATGGGATCCACTTAAAAATATTTTTGCAATAGTAAGTTAAAGCAAGGTCATTGCTGTGCTATTTGACTAACGGTAATTTTGGCCATCATCTTAATTCAGCATGATTGCTTAAATATATCCTTCTATCTACCCATTATAGTAAAAGACATCAAACCGCGCACCGAGTACAGGTGTTATTGTTTGGAAGTATTCGATAACCCAATATCAGTAGTCATTTGTGCAATAGATTATTGAGATGCATAAATTTTAAACTGGTACCTGTTAAGGTTCGAGTATTTTCAATCAACTTAGATAAGTGAACAATTATCGTGATCAATATTTTCCACACATATAATAAATTAACTTAGGGCACCTATGGTGCAGTTGAATTGCTTTAGGAAAGTGCAACTAGCACAATGATTTGCTTTTAGTAATGTACTTTTCTGGCGACCGAGGACATATTACACGCGAAAGCAAACGGTACCAAGCAGAGACAAGAAAGCAACTGGTTCCTTTTTATCTGAGCTCTCCAGGTACGGATGACTAGGACCTCCTAAACTCATCACTATCGAACTCATTAGGGGCAAAGCATGATGGTGAGGTTGATTGTTCTACGATTTAAATGAAATTCACTCCGAGACATTTAATCTCCTCCATTCGGACTGCTCTTTACTACTCAGCATATATTGGACAAACGTAACTATGCTAATGAGCTACCAAACGCGGTAAATGGCCCTGAGAGTAGAACTTGGTGAGGTTTCAAGGGATAACGCTAATGGTTATTATTCTGGCCGGTGCCCTCTGTCAAGAACAGGTAATTCCTGTCGCAAGAGTCAATCAATGAAAAGAGGATCTTTTATCCCGCATCGTGAAAAAAGCAATGGATTTGCCCTGTTTTATAGACAATTGGTTATACTAAACATTTGGAACCTGGAATTCTTCCATTTCTTTGATTATTTTGGAGGAATGACAGTAAAAATTTAAATATTCCTTTAAATCTTAGGATTTAGAGAGATTGCCACTGTGTTCTCCATGAAGCACCTTCCATAAACTTCCCCGCATACTGCACTTTCAATGCATAGTTATCAGCGTAGCGTGTAAAGCAATTGCGACAAAAAGGATTGATCAAGATTTGTCTGCCGTCAACTTTCCTGATGTGTTTTCAAGGGTGTACGTATGATGCGCAAGTAGATAGGTAGCCAAGGTGCACACATAAATTTATCTGATAGTATACTACCTAATACGCCGGAGAAGGAAATCATTGATATGCTTTACTGGCACATATATAGGTTTTTCCGTCAGGTGTACCGTACACAACGAATTTCCTTTTATGTAACTGTGTTTATCCATTAATTTCTCAAGATGGTTCTTACAACTATGAAATAACATCCAATGGGAACGAACGCTCTTAAATGTGCTCCGTTCGTTGGGTGTCCAATTCTAGATCAGACAACAGCATTTCAGAGGTGCACACGGAGCGAGAAGACAGATGACGGAATCTCAGAGTGCATCGCAGATAGATCGCGCATTTAAAGCCGGATGTATAGCCTCTTTAGACACTGAAACTCAGCAACGATTGTCTACACGGAAGCTAGTTCCACGCAACAGAGCAGGTATGTTTGTTAAACTCACTTGGTATGATCTGTGCTTAGCGGTACCTATGTGCAATAGTGCGCTGGAGTTATTCGGGGATGGTAAGTAGCCTTGCAGGCAATTACCTGCTTATGTGGAATTTTTCTGAGTGAAATGTTGAGTACTGCCATATACATCTAGGCTCCTATAGGACTGAGGCTTAATTACTTAGCCCGTTGGGTGAATGAGATGAATGTCTCTGACGCAATGTTTTGATGGTCGCCTGACGTGGACTTTTGGCTACTGGCGCGTGACATGCTAACTCATGACACACTTGAGTGGGCGCATGAAATATCGTTTGCCTACTGCCCTAATCGCACCTTCGTTCGGCTTGGTTTAGTCCTGGAGAATAATTCACATAGCTGCTGCCTGTTTACCGAAGCATCTGCTAAAAGAAAGCACTCGTATGCATTTAAAATTATATGGATAAATCATTTTTGCAATCACTATCACTGGGCAACAACAGCTGCATATCAGGCCTTGGATAACGGTGGTTGTGACCGAGTTAGCTGTTAGCTGATGAATTTAAGGTACCACATGGCTGAACCACGAGACGGTTAGGTGCATGTGCAATGCACCACGTGTCGCAGTGCCCTTTGCGGGAGAGAACCGCATCGACTCTGCGACGGTTGATATGATAGGGACAGTTTACATTCATTGTATTGTATGCAACCACTAGGCTACTGAATCCATTGACAGTGCGAACGAATAGGTTTGTAGAGAATTATTTTGAGTTCGCGCAAAACGAAACCGATAAAAATATAGTCAATTTCGACGTGTGATATTCGCCAACATGTTAAAAATAGACGCGGTGGGGGGGTGAAGTGCTTTTTCGCTGGTGAGTGTAACCTGAAGTGTAGATCAGAGCCTGTGGTGGTTATAATAATCGAAGAAAAGACATTATGCTAATTCATGTGTTAGCTCACTTTGCAACGGGAATCATACATTATGGGTATTCAGATGAGATTATCAGCCAATAAATCATACACCGCACTGGCAAATTCTAGAAGCCAGCCGATAAATATTTGATTTCAAGTCGAGAGCACATTTATGAACATAAAAATGATAAGAAATCTTAGTTTGTGAATCACATGAACTAATTTATACATACTACAAATGTCATTAACAGTTGGGGTTTTGCAGGAATGCAGCCTTATTCCTTATCTGTTCTGTTCTAAAAAGTTGCCTTTAGATTACAACAAAAATATTTTCTAATCCAGCGGATTCTTATGAGGCAGTGCATTACAACTCAGTTCACCCAAAGAAGTTAACGTTTATGATCAAATAGCAAAGTACCTGTGCATTAATGATCGATGAGAAGGCCGCTTGGAAATATGCATTGATTCATTGCTGGATGCTGAATAACGGCGAAGTTGGTAAGACAATTTGCCAAATACCCTATACCAGCTTACACAACACATACTGAAATTTACTGAGATAATAAGAATTTCATTGGCAGAATAAACTTCGGTAGGTACTAGCAAAGGAAATTATAAGAGTAATTTACCTAAATGTTCAGTAGGGGTTAGACACTGTTAAGTCTGAAGGACTTACTCCACGGAGATAAGATGATGAACTGCGATCTCATAATTAGTCGCAAGTTCGGAATCCAGTCAGTGGGAATAGGTTTCATGAGTCCTGATGCACACATTTCAGCACTTTACACTACCATGATGAATAAAATAAGGTATGACTTCAATCTATAGGATTTAACGCATACAGTAAAATTAACTCTTTCATCGCTCGAGTAAACGTCCAAGCATGACATAAAGGAAATTCCTATAATCCAACAGAATACACGATAAATAAGGTGAGTTGGAGATAATATGGGACGCAGTGTGAGAAGTAAAACTCCTAGAGTTTAAGGGCATGGGCCAAAAGGAAGGTTTTTTAACCAAGCATCATGTAGCTGATAGCAACGATTAATTTGGACAAGTGAGGAATGTTTTTGCATTCACTTAATTGCATGGTGACAACAGGGTACACAAAGACTCTTTGAGATGCAAGCGATATGTCCGTCCCGATAAAGACACGATTCCTTGGAGTTAAGACAAGGCAGCTTATTCGTCATTGAAGCAGAAGCGAACCGGCAATTTAGTCCTTTTTCCATACCAGGACCATATAGATATACAGTGAATTTGTTGGCGGGAAAAGCATGATTTCTCAGGGCATTAGTATCGATAATTTTGTCTCGATAAACCAGATCACATTTAAATACAAGGAAGTTATTTTGATTGCAATGATGACAGTATAATGTTGTTCTTCTTATTGATACAGCTCCAGCACATTTTGAATTAGCTATGCTGTCATTCACAAATAACCTGCAAAGCTTATCTGCACGGCCAGTTTAAATTCAGTCCCTTGATATTGATTCCTCCTATGGCTATACTCTGATGCAGATCACCATGCAGGCACGCCTAGATAAATATATTTTGCCAAAGTAATGTACACAAAGTTAGTTAAGCTGGATTTTGGCTACTAACCTTGTTGACTGTACCCATTTAAGGGAAAGCTAATTGGACCGGTAGTAGCTGATAAAAAACGTTAAATATTTCTTGATCGCGACTGTGTTTAGCTTCCACAACATTGATTCGACATCTATCTCTAGTCAGACGCCTGGTTGTATGATTGAGCGAATTGCTGCGTGGCGTATCGTAACCGTCTGTCAGTATCTAATGTTCACAAATCCACAATATGTGCATTAAATGTTACAAGTGCTGTTGAAAATTGCCTAACTTTCACCAGGTTTGCATGCAAAGGAACCATACTCATGGCACTAAGTTTTCTAGACTATACCCTGACAAACCAGTAAACCCTGTGGCTTCTTTAGTGTTTTGTCTGTGATAGACTTGAATGCAGACAGCTTGATTGTCTTCAGTGCAGTTGCCTAGTAATGCACAACTTAAGAATTCCTTGAGACAGTTGTTACCAACAGAGCAGAGTTGATTTGCCGCAAGCGCATTATTGCAAAGTAGACGAAAGTGCTCATCTCTGTATAATCACTGGCCTCCGTTGTCCAAATTTCACTAAGTTGAAAACCAAACTTCACTACGTAGCCTCAAGTTTCGTATTTGATTTATGTGACTATGCATACACAAGTCGGATTTCCAATAATGCTCGGATGAAGAAAGATTTGAAGCTGGAATGCTTTTGCGCACTGATTACTCGGGTCAGTTGTTATCTTTGCAAGAAAGTTAGAAGCGGTAAGTACCATTACCGTACTTGCTGAATGGCAAAATTTTCCGTAATGCGGTTGCGTAAGCTGATGTCATAACGCAGAAAATATTTGTAAGTGATTATGCAGAAAATTTCTGTCTGTCCGTCGATAGCACTACACAGATGGTAGTCCTTTGAAAAGGAAGCGGGATACGAATGGGGGAAGAATGTGAACACACTGAACCCCATTTATGAGAAACCAAATTTCATACGGATATAGCTCATTGCGTCGGCACAATGTCATTCATTTATTAACTGGTTCACAGGAACTGAGGTCTGCTAGAAGCAAGGATATACCTTTAACCAGAAGATGTAGGCGGAGTACTCCATTACAGTTCGATTCCATGGCCTCAAGAAGCTCCTGCATCAAGAACGAAAGTTAGGCGCAAAAGAAATCTACAAAAGCTGACTTGTAGTTCAAACCATCCGAAATTAGATATTCTTTTCGCATTTTAAGATTGGTGTGACTTTTCTACAAAGCGAACTATCAGCATTTTGAGCCTTGCCAGCGTAATTCCTTGATCTATCGTGGCTAACCCATTGGTCCGACCATGGCCAATGGACAATACACATTAAATACTTTTTCAAAAGAACCATACTGCAACAACGGAGACAATAAACTTTAGCTATGGATTTTTATGGCTAGTAATTCGCGCAAAAGCTGTTTGCCCTCCGTTCATGTGGATGAATCCACCATGTTTCCATAAAGTACTGTGCAAAAGTCTAATATCCAGACTTGGAAGATCTTTGCATGCTCAAATTTGTCAACAAAACTTTTGCTTAAGATTAATTGTAGGCAATTTTCATTCAAATTCTCAGTTAAGTATTGCTTTAATCAGTGTCTGCGTTGGGCTACAGCTGGGCTTAATTGAAAAGAAGAATTCGAATACACCAGCTGAGTGCTGAAGACGATTGCATTTTGCGAAAAATGCAAGAATACACTATCAGATTAAAACGGAGGTTCTATATCATTCTTTAGCCTGTGTAGTGCCATATAGAGATGGTAACTGTTTGTGTTGTGGATATAAAGTAATCGAAATGCATTTCAGGACAAACATGATACTTTAATCAAGCAAAGTGTCAGATGCACATAAATTTCAAATAATATATTCCCACAATATCTTCGTATTATTGGTCAGTTTAATGAAAGCTGTGTGGATCACTGGAATAGGGTTATAAATTAACACAAATTTTCTTATTAAACCCCATTCCGCACCACACCAACGTATTTCCAGCCAGGGGTGTTGTTCATCCTTGGCTGCTCAGTCCAAAAGACGTATCGGACCGACAACGATCGATTGGGAGTCAGGCCTTGGCATTTTGTCAACATGAGTTAGTCTAGCACTAGATTTCTTCCACTGTTCTCCTGATGATACGAATAAGCGCACTGTTGTATTCGCTCGCATGGCATGCGTAGGACGTGACTCCGCCATCTCAGTTGGTCCAGTTATCCCAACTGGAAAACTTCAAGTATCAACTCTAGGGTAAGTGGATGACAATCATGGCATATTAATTTGCATTACATTGAGGCAAATGTCATCGTCTGTTTTCCATACGTTTCATAATGACCAGCATGCACTGCAAGTTGTTACGAAGCAAAGCAATTTCATCACTAAATTCCAAGTCAATCTCTCGGTTAACTGAAATAGCTGAAGACAGATAACATGCACGTCCTCCCAGATTGCACACTAAGACATTAATTTCCAACTGAGGTAAAGAGGACTCATGGGACACCCATTTCGTACAGCATAAATGCCAACGCATGATTGTTAGAGGCTGCCGCAAGCCATAGATATTGCATTGCAATCCTCAAAGTGTAGCAGTAGGATAGTATGTGCTCCATTTTTTGTGATCAATGTTTCGTATGGCTCATTCTAAACTGGAGATATCGGTTACTGGTTATCTGAATGTTAGCAGCATAGGCTCAGAGCATGAACTCCACATTTAAATTTGCTAAAGAGTTAACCATTTTTAGTATGCACCGCAATAAAGATGCCAACCTAAAGAAAAGAGATTTTACTTAGTGCTCTTGATCAATAGAAATACATGAAAAGTTCTTTAGATGCTACATTTAGCGGATTTGTATAAATTTATTTTTGGAACTTCTCTGTTACTTAAAGATATAACAATAATTTAAATCACGGGAAATGCATAACGTTTCTGTGTCCATTGCCATTAATCTCATCGCCTACGAAATTATCAGTGCTCGGTGAGTTATAATAATTAGTACCCATGGGTGCATAAGCAAGTGGCCAAAAATACTTATTGGGCTTTACTATTTTCGCATCAAGCTTAAGCAGCTCTGTCCAGACTAATAAAGAAATCCGTATATTAGGACTAGTTAATACTAGTCCGAGACGGTGCGCGAAATTAAGCGCGGATATCAGAAGGCAATTGGAGTCGGACACAGCGGACTGTATTCGATGGGCTACAACAAGAAACGGACGAATGAAGCGAGACGAGAGCGTAGACATGAGGGCGGGAACTTACAAGGCGGTTGTGTGTTGAGTCGGTTATAAGATTAAAACAAGAAGGAGTAATGTACAATCGGTCAACAAGTAAATTGTACGTGAAAGATAAGAGTTATCTTTTTGTGCGCTACAGAGCTCCCCCCTAGAAGGCTGAACATATAAAGCCTTCGAAATCTAAAAGGAATGTTGAAACGAGGTTCGTAAGGCGAAATCGTCCCTAGTAAAAATGGACGTGCGTTCGTGTAAATGGGGGTCGGAGTCCGCGGTGCCGTTTATTATTTGTTATTTATTGAATGCAGGGCAGGATGCAATTTGGCGAGCCGTTGGAGCGAGCTTGTCGGACTACAAAAACTGGCTAGCCCAGAAAAAGTCCGACAGGACCTCAACTTCCGCTGCTGCCAAACGGTGCGCTTGGGATTGGTCTCTCCCCCGCCGCAATCCGCCCCGCGCCAAAACGACCATGGTCCCACGGAGAAACGACCCTCGTCCCGCGAAGAAGCGATCCTCGTCCCGTGAAGAAGCGATCCTCGCCCCGCGAGGAAGCGACATTCGTACCGCGGAGAAACGATCAGTGTTCGCGTCAGGGTCCTCCAAAACCTTCCTCGTGGGGGCCAATCGAACAAAGGGGAGGGTTGGGGTATGTAAAGACGAGAAAAGAGAAAAACGCGCAGAAAACGCAAAAAAAACAAACGAATGAGCTGTGTGTTTAAATATTTTTTGGTTTTTGAATATTTTTTTGAAAAAGGTTTCTCGGAGGTTTTTGATAATTTTGTTTGTTTTCAAAACGTTAATCGACAAAAAATGAGGAAAGAATATATAATACCTACAATGTTAAAAGTATTTACATTGTAAGTAGTCGGAAAAACGGACGGGCTTAGCTCTTCCCGACCACGGCGATTGGTCCTGGGAGGCGGCGGGCTAGATTCGGAAGAGGTTGGGTCGGCTTGTAGACCGCGATCGTGATCTGGTTGAACTGCACTAGAATGCTGTAAACTGAGGCGGTGAGTTATGACGTCGCACGAAGCACTACTAGACGAAGTAGGTGAGGTAGTTTCTTCCATAAAGTTGGGTGTTAGACGGTCGATGGTGACGACTTCGTGTCGACCACCGCGGTCAATAGTGTACGCCTTACTCACACGATGCAGCACCTTAAAGGGTCCTATGTACGGCGACTGAAGAGGCTGTCGAACACCGTCTGCGCGAAGAAGGACGTGTGAACACGTAGACAGCTTATCCGGCACGTACACTGGTGTCTTCTGCGATCGAGGATAGGGTGGACGTAGCTCACGCATCTGGTGAGCCAATCGGTCAGTGTAACTTCCGTAGTCAAAAGTGGAAGTACATGGGGCTGATGCTACCAGCTGTCTGGGCAACCGCAGCGTGCAACCGTAGACTAGCTGCGATGGTGTGGCGTCGAAATCGGTTTTAACCGTGTTTCTTAAGCCTAGGAGAACGAGGGGAAGCGTTTCAGACCATGAAGGATCTGCGTGCGCACGTAGCGCTGCCTTCAACTGGCGGTGAAAACGCTCCACCGTGCCGTTAGCGGCCGGATGATACGCTGTCGTCTGAATGTGGCGACAGCCTAGACCCTTAAGCAACGTGGCAAAGGTTGACGAAAAATGTGACCCTCGATCGGTGGTCACGATGGCGGGACAGCCTTATTGAGCTACCCAGCGCTCCATAAAATATTTCGCCACTGTTTCCAAGGAGCAAATTGGGATAGGGACGGCCTCAGGCCATCTAGTAAGTCGATCGATGCAGGTCAGTATATATACATAGCCTTTGGAAGGCGGCAGAGGACCTACGAGGTCGACGTGCACGTGATGAAAATGTGCGTCTGGCGTCGGAAACGTGCCTAATGGGCTTCTCGTGTGCTTGTGCACCTTCGCGCGTTGACTCGGAAGGCAAGCAGCTGCCAGGTACGGACGTCCCGATTAACATTGCGCTAAACGAATCGTGCGGTTACGAGTTTAACCGATGCACGAACGCCTGGATGAGACAAGCCGTGCAACGCGTCGAACACGGTCTGTCAAAACTCGCGTGGGACGACTGGGCGCGGCGTGCCCAGAGATAAATCGCAGAGTATAGTGCCGTCTGATGATGTCAGCGGAACGAGTCGTATGTCCAATGAGGGAGACCTGCGTAGTAGATCAACCTCAGGATCGTTGAGTTTTGCTGTGGCCATGGCTGCCAAGTCGATAGCAGTGCCGGCGCCAGCGGAGATAGCTTGGATGCGGGAAAGTGCATCGGCGAGAGTGTTGTGCACACCTAAGACATGCCGTATATCGGTTGTAAACTGAGCAATATATTCAAGGTGACGCTACTCTTTAGGAGAGTATCAAACGGTAGTCGAACGTAGCACGTAAGTCAGGGGTTTGTGGTCGGTGAAGACGACAAAGGAGCGGCCTTCTAGGACATGTCGAAAGTGACGTACCGCTAGATATACGGCTAGTAGTTCTCTACCGAACGTGCTGTAGCGAGATTCGGCAGATTGTAGGCGTTTGGAGAAAAACGCCAAGGGTTGCCAGGTGTCGGCTACTCGTTGCTGCAAAACAGCCCCGACTGCCACGTCCGAGGCGTCAGTACTGAGGAACAGTGGGGCGGCCGGATCGTGTTGCGCTATAGAAGCTATGTTGGCGATAGCCTCTTTCAGCGACTTAAAAGCAGCGCGTGCTACCGTAGGAAATCGGAATTTCTGGAGTTCCCCTCGGAGAAGGTCCGTGAGGGGTTGCATCAGCGAGGCGCATTTGTGTATAAATCGTCGGTAAAAGTTGACAAGCCTACCAAAACGCCTGAGCTGTTTGAAAGAATGAGGCTCGGGGTAGTCGATGATGGCTTGAGTTTTATCTTGCAGTGGCACGACGCCTGCAGAAGAGATACGATGGCCAAGGAAATTGACTGAATCGACATCAATCGAACACTTTTCTGCGTTGATCGTCACCCCGTGTTGAGATAAACGATCAAAAAGCGGTCGTGCGTAGCGCATGTGCTCACCTCGTGAAGAGCTTGCGATTAAAATGTCATCCAGATACGCGAAGGCGAAGTATAAACCGCGACAAACTTGGTCGATAAAACGCTGAAAAGTTTGCGCGGCGTTCTTTAGGCCAAATGGCATGCGCAGAAATTTGAACAAACCAAATGGAGTCGTCACGGCAGTTTTAGCGATGTCCGCCTCGGCTACCGGAATTTGGTTGCATGCGCGTACCAAGTCGATTTTGCTGAAGACATTTTACCCGTCAGACTGGCGGTGAGATCCACTATGTGTGGGATCGGATAGCGATAGGCAAGGTAACTGTATACAAGGATCGATATTCACCGCAAGGACGCCAGTCCCCCACAACCTTCTTCGGGACCATGTGCAGAGGCGACGCCCATGGGCTGTTGGACGGTCTGACGATACCAAGTTGAAGCATGTGGTCAAATTCGGCTCGTGCTGCCCGTAGTTTTTCTGGAGCAAGCCGTCTTGGTCGTGCTCTAATTGGTTGACCGGGCGTAACTATGTGGTGAGCGACCTCTGTCGTGACTGGTGGAAGCTCTGCAGCCGGTCGAACCACTAGCGGGTATTTGGAGAGGAGGCTCAAGTAGTCGGACGGTGCGTCTGCGATCCGAAATACAGGGCTGATTATCGGGGCACCTGAAAGGACACCATCAACACCTAGTTTCGTACGGTCGTCTAAAAGTCTGTGGCGACCAGCATCAACAAGCAACCCAAAATGTCGGAGGAAGTCGATACCGATAATTGCGAAGGGTACAGACGCAGCCATGAAGACCCACTGAAAATCTCGGCGAAGATTGAGGTCTAGGTTCATCATGCGCTGACCGAATGAAGCTATCGGAGAACCGTTGTCCGCAAGCAAATGGTACCTAGGCTCCGAGTGCTTGTCGCTAGCGGTTGCTGGGATGATGCTGACTTCCGCTGCCGTGTCGATGAGGAATGTGATGGAAGAACGTCGATCCTTAACGTGAAACATTCGGTTTGCTTGGTTATTGAACGATACGCTTGTAGTGCTAGTATGCGTGCTATTAGTTTTCCCTGGGTCTTGCCTAATGCAGGGAGCCCGACAACGTCTAGCTCTTTCACCGTATTGGCGGTGATACCAACATACTTCTTCGACGGGTTTGACATTATCTGACTGAGAACTTGTAAGGAAAATGTTGCGCTTTCATATCGAACGTGACGTACTCGTTGCAGGCACAGACGAACCGCAATGAACGGTAGCCAAAACGTGGTCAGCATTTGACCGTGGCACCCGCTGCTTCGAAGCCTTCATTGCTGCTATCCTGCTACGAAGTAGCGCAATTTCCTCGTCTTTAGAGTCAGATCGGTCTAGCGACTGGGAATAAACATGGGATTCGGTTTTCATCGGTGAGAATACGTCACCGGAGTTACTGGTCGTCTGCTGCGGAAAACGTTCGAACACAGCGTCTGCCTTGGTAGCTAAGTCTTTCAAGGGTGCATCTATAAACATGGACAGCATTACCGGCAATGGCTCTGGTAGACATGTAAACCACAGCTCCTTTATCCCTTCTTCGTTCAAGAATAAGGGACCAGCGATGCGTTGAATTTCGCGGAGCAATGCCAACGGCTTGCTATCTCCAAGCTTGAGACCATTGAGCTGCTCAAATCGTGTTCGTGCGCTAGGTCGTAACTCTTTCAAAATCGCTTGCTTCCTCGTTTCATACTTTGCCTTATTCGATGGGCAGAGTAGAATGCCGCAATCAGCGTCACTACCGACGGAGGAAGGCGTGGGACGAGCTGATTGTACCTTGGTCGGTCCGCCGTTATGCCCTTATTTTCTAGTTCGATCTCAAATATCTTATACCAAACTTCTGGACTGTGTTCCATGAAACTTGGGACAGCCAAAGTAAGCATGGTTACGCTGTGAAACGAGTCAGATGTCACTGTCGAAATGTGAGTCGAAAGATAAAGAACGAACAAAGTACGATAAAGTACTAAAATTACGCAAGAAACAAATGAATATAGGTATATACTCGAGAAAAAGGAACGAAATCACCAAAAAATACAAACGAGAAAAAATGTTGAATTCGCGCGTGCAAATCGGGGTCACTATTTTGTAGGACTAGTTAATACTAGTCCGAGATGGTGCGCGAAATTAAGCGCGGATATCAGAAGGCAATTGGAGTCGGACACAGCGGACTGTATTCGATGGGCTACAACAAGAAACGGACGAATGAAGCGAGACGAGAGCGTAGACATGAGGGCGGGAACTTACAAGGCGGTTGTGTGTCGAGCCGGTTGTAAGATTAAAACAAGAAGGAGTAATGTACAATCGGTCAACAAGTAAATTGTACGTGAAAGATAAGAGTTATCTTTTTGGGCGCTACAGGATTATATATGATAAAGAACATCAGTGCAATTGCGGTTCCGGTGATAATTTTTAAATGAGATTTTTGAATACTTATGTCAGCTGTGATTGCAAGGTCCCTAAAGCCTGTCATAATAGTTGTTCTTATATTCAACCGATTAAGCAATAGCCAGTAATTGATTGTTAACCTAGCAAAATATAAATCCGAGTTAAAGCAATAACTTTGTCGGTGACTTATATGTGGCTGTTTGGCAAAGAGCAATGAATTAATACGAGCAAATGATAGATAGCAATAAACAGCGCTTGCAGAACGACAGTAAGCAAAGGGAAAAGTGTAGCCTGATATGTGATACAGCAAGCGATTCACATAAACACAAA
Organism: Dicrocoelium dendriticum; assembly: GCA_944474145.2. Classification (NCBI taxonomy): domain Eukaryota; kingdom Metazoa; phylum Platyhelminthes; class Trematoda; order Plagiorchiida; family Dicrocoeliidae; genus Dicrocoelium; species Dicrocoelium dendriticum. The sequence continues at coordinate 145,844,652 of OX104063.1, read as the reverse complement.
TAGAGCTATCTTAAACCGCTGAGTTAAGAAAAGAGCTAATGAGCGCACAGTGAGATGTTCAGTTATTCATCTTCCGATTGATGCCGTCTAAATAACGCCATGTACTTAGAATGGCGCAAGGTTAAATAGCCATTCCATTTTTTATTGTGTGGTTACGAATGATGTGAATAGGAATTGTTCCGTGCTTTTCATGCCTTTGTTGTGGAAATACGTCTAGGCATTACAATAGAAATTTGTCCGTGGTCAATTTGAGTTGTTGTATCTGAGCTTGCTAATGTAGCTGAATTTTAATGAACAGAGAAGGGTATGGTTGCGGTTCAATAATATTAAATAATCCATGACGAGACCTCATTCAGGAAGCCTGTAAATACTTGTATGCAAAAAATAGCTTGCAATTTATGTTCTTAGGGCAGGAGAAGCAAGCCTTTAACAATTTTGACCACTCCACGTTTTGCAGCTTTAAGCACCTCAACCTGGAATTTGCACAGGACGCGCCGGGCTATAACGGCATATCCAACATGATGGCCCAAACATGCTTTCAATATTTGAGGAAAACGAGAAGGCTAGATCTTCTAGAACATCAGCCATAAGCAGTGAAATACTAAGTTTCAACACACTATGCTGCTTCTGACCGTTTCCAGCATTTAAGTTTGTCCTCTGAGGTTGCTTCCCTAGGAAGCATGCTGTAGTGATTGTTTCGCAACTCCATATGCGTGGCTGCGCTAGTGGCACGTGTTCACCTCATTTTAATAATCAAGTTGGTTTATAGTAAAAGAGTAAACGTTAGTAAGATCGCACTGCGGTACCTCATGATGTTTCACTCTTATTAACCTGCCGCACTAGGCAATACGGTCGAACTTTGCATAAGCCGTCCTTTCGCGCGCGGTTATCACTTCAATTGTCGTTTTACCCGTACATCCATCCTAACAAGTTCGACTTGACTTACTCTTTGCTCCCCAGTGCTTGTACCTAGCTTGTGTGGAGTCAAGTGCTGCTACAGTTCAAGGTAAATTCACATTACTTGTCAAAAGCTACTCGCGCAACTACGTCACCCCTGGACATTTTTAGAACAATCGTAATCACATTAGGAAGACAAAGCTAAGTACTCAAAAACTGTAATTGTGTCATCTCTATAGGCAACAACATAACAATGCTAGTTAACACTTTGCTCCGTTCCTCCAATATACACCGCTGTCAACACCCTGTTTAAATCCGTCGCCTAACGCGAGCAGTTCAGTACTCTTCGCAACTCTGCATCCGGCAAGAGGTGCGCAGCAGGGATTAAGACGATCACTTTTCTGGAAAAACTAAGTTTTGCGTTGGAACAAACGATCTACTGTTTTGGCCTGGACTAAACATAAACAACAACTTCAGGTAATCAGCTGGGCGCGGGTGGCAGACCTGTACAGAATAAAGGCGATTGTGGAAAACGCAGAAAAATGGTCAAAATAGTAGTTTATATTCCAAATGCTGCAGGCACTCCATCCCAAATGAGGGAAAATGGAAGGAGCAAATATTAGCCTTTACAACAGCAAAGCAGACTCGTTTGGTTTTGCGTGAAGTGTAGCAAAGTTCCGTTGTCAAAAACCGTATGTGCACTGTACCGGAATTGTGTTAGCATGGCACACGTGGTTGAGCTCTTATTGGGTAAAATATAGCTTCAGTAGTAACGTGCATGGTAGCATATTTCATCCAGAAGTTTCCACCTAACTTAATTCAAGCCATATCCACTGCTCCAGGTTTGTTCATTAATAAAATGTAACTTGTAGACACGGTAAGCAACCGCCCCCATACTCCAGATAGCTATGCCGTTCCCAAACCATGTACCTCTATTTAATTTGCATCAGTTGCCACCAAACCGATTTTGTCCTACCAGATTTTGCCGAAAAGCAAATAAAAAAGTTAATGTTTGTTGCAGCTGGGCCAAGAGCACTTCAAGGTAAGCAGATGCAGCTTCTGCTATTACTCTTAAGACTAATGTGAGAGGCGATACTACACTGGTTCGAAGCAAATTGCCCGGTATCCCAAACACAACCAATATATCCCATGAAGGACAAACAGTAACAATGGGACGCCCATTACATAATATGTAGCAACATTCTACAGTCCATCATGAATTCATGGAAAGGAAAGGAGGTTGGCAGCCTGAACCAACAGAACACCATAAGCCCCATTCTCGGTGCTCCAGCCAAGCTACCAACCTGACGAGGATAACCCGCTAGCCGATTTTTCACCAACATGTTAATCTAGGCATCTTAGGTTTATGCTAAACTCAGTCCATGAGATGAAAGCAGTGTTGCTTCTCATTCTGGTCACTCTATAAGAAATACTGTACACTTTTTATTCAACTGGAGCAGAATGCCTATTTTCACGTAAAGTTCAGAAAGAAAGAAAAAACACGAGATGTTAGGCGAACAACTGTTTTCGTTAGATTATTCGTCAGGCTCACACAATATTATAAATTACGGTTAGGTCCTTTGCAATCATCAGCATAAAAAAATAGTTGATCAGAAAAGTTAACTTGTGATCATAATGGCAGTCATCCGCTCACGTGACAGAAGTCAGGTGGAGTTGCGGAGTATCATCAATTCCTTCCCCTCTAGTGATCGGCCACGGAAGTTGTAATGTTTGTATCCTTTTTTGTACACACAACTCCGTGTTTGTCAGGCGGATGCATACTGCCTCAGCGGTGGCAATTAGACTTGCTATTACACGATGGTTATGCCTTGGTGTTATTCTGAAGAGGATCTAAAAAGATGTTTCATTCGTTATCTGGTTCCTAATCACGCTGTAGTTTGTCCTATTCTTGCGATTGTAGAACCAGACTGGAAGATGCTCCTTAATTCTCTTACCTAAATGCTTCGTCGCTTGTCCAATGTACCTAGCCTCGCAAGGCCAGGTGAACCGGTAGATTAAAATTAATTGGAGCTGAGCAAGCCCTCAGTCTATGAATCTCGGAAAATCTCGTGAAAACTACATTCAGTTGAGCCGTCTTAGAGGTTTTTTGCAGCTTTGCTGTAGTCAAAGCGTGCGTGTCTGAGCTGCACTACTCCCTTAAAATGCAAGAGTGAGGTAAAGTTGCATATTTTCAACGATTTGTTTTGATAATTTTGATATGCATCGCCTAGTATAGTTCTCGATAAATCGCTCCGGATATCCATTTTCGAGAAGCGTTTCATTGATGCGAACGAATTCAGATTTAATGCTGTCTTCGCTGCAGATTAGTTATGCCCAATCTTGTTTTCGCTCTCTTTTTGCACATTTTAAGCATAACACCATTTCATAATTTATCGTATGTCATATATTCAGATAATCCTCAAATTGTGAAGTTTACAAGAGTACGCCAGCAAAAGATTTCGTGAAATTATGCATGTGAAATTATGAAAATGTGTGGTCCCAGTACCGATGCTTTTGGTTCATCTTGATAAAGAGCAATCTTTTCGAATAAAGCGCCGCAGGCTCACACATTTAGCTGAGGTTAAGGGAGATGGTTGCTTAGTTAACCAAATAGATTGTTACGATTCCATTGAAGTAAAATGCAACTTTACACATGGTTCCGATCGTTTGCGTAATCTAAGTTTACAACATCAACTCCTACACTGGGAATATATATTTTTCTTGGAGCGTACTCGAGTTGGTGGTATGTTATAACTTGAGATCAGTTTCGACTGGGTCATTCCTGCTTTGAAACTAGAAGTTTATTACATTAATTTTATCCGATGGTCACCAGATGGACTGTTCATTCCGTAATTATTGACATTCCAAGTATTCCGATTGCTCCGCCTTAATATCACTCCCGTAAATTGGTGTGAATATGCCATGTTTCAACATTGTTGAAACCAGATTTTCTCCATAAAAACGTCGGCTGATTAGAGTCGGTGGTTCAACCAAGTTTGTGGCAGTTGAATACAAAGATTTTGAGATCATGTCATTTGCACTAGCGGATCTGCGCAAGCAAAAATGAATCCGTATATTACTTCCCTTGCAGTGAAGGATATGGAGCTCAACAATGGGGCGGTGTAAGCTGTACTAATAGTGTCTTTTATCGGGACGGACATATCGCTTGCATCTCAAACAGTCTTTGTATAAGCTGTTGTCACAATGCAATCGAGTGAATGCAAAAACTTTCCTCACTGGTCCAAAATTATCTTTGCTATCAGCTACATGATGCTTGGTTAAAAAAGCTTTCCTTCTGGCCCATGACCTTAAACTCTAGGAGTTTTGCTTCCCACACTGCTTCCTATATTAGCTCCAACTCAGCTTATTTATCGTGTATTCAGTTGGATTATAGGAATTTCCTTTACATCACGCTTGGACGTTTACCCGAGCGATATAAGCGTTAATTTTACTGTATGTTTTATCCTATAGATCGAAGTCATACCTTATTTTATTCACCATATTAGTGTAAAATGCTGAAATGTGTGCATCAGGACTCATGAAACCTATTCTCACTGACTGGATTCCAACCATCCAACTAATAATTGGAGCAGCATTCAATATTTCACCTAACCTGCCTTTTTTGATGTTTTAGTTAGGAATCTCAATAGTACGTGATTTAGTAGTGCAAATATTGGGTTGCATTAAGCTTTAATACTTATGTGAGTTCAGGTTTGCTGATCAGTGTGTATCAGCTACACTACCATCATAATCTCCTAATAGGTGTTCACCCAGTGAGGTAGTTTGATCAATGTTAATTATGGCAGCAACTGCGGAACTGCTATTTGTATTCCAGTATCCAAATGGTAAACATTACGCATTATGATTATCTGCAGACTGAAGCTTGACAAATGATGATCGGCAACTGCCTTTTGGATAAACCGAGTTGCGGAATGCAACGAATGAAGCTTCTTGTACACACCGATTCCCTCTTCCTGACAAACTGTTTCTCATCAAACCTATTTGGGAAATGCGAATGGAACTAACCGATCCATCCTACTTTGCTGTAGTTAAATCGTCCCCTTAGTTAGGATCAAACCGCATGTAGAGAAGCGGTATTGAAAAAGGTGAAATTATCTCTACAATCTTAACTTGACAACTGTTGCAAGAGCGACTGGTCATTTGGAAACATTATTCGTTCTGCAATGGATGTATAGAAGCTATTTTTTAACCAAGTTGGACAATAATTTGTTTTCTATAATTTATGTTCAGGAGTATACTATTATCTTGCAATTCTAATTTGGTAGACATATGTTACAATTCGTCGCTCCAAGAGCGAACTAATTTATATTGACGTTGGCAGATCGTTAAGTGTATACAACCAGATTTCTACCATCTCGCGCTTCATAGATGACAGAGCAGGTCACGTGAATATAACAGTGGTATACTAGCAGTGTAATCTGTGTTGGAATCGTGCAATAGAATGGAATCTAAATATTCCAAGTAGTACGTCTAGACTATTTCCGAATCGTCTTGTCTGCTGTCGTGTTTGCTGCGTGTAGAACTGGTAATCAGGGTTACATTTTCTGGGGCTCATAAGTTGTTTGTGCGGAGGATTAAGATTAATAATTAGTTTGATCGCTAAATCTTGATGGTGCTTTACGTTAGTCTTCTTGGACTATATTGATGCAATGATTTCGCTGAGTATGGTGTGGTGTTTTAATCTTGCAAGATTTTACTGGCGCCTCTCACTGAGTTCCTAGCGGAAGCGCATTTCCGTGTATTGCTTTCCGGGATTTAACTGATTTCTTCTGGGCAGTAGTCCTTGGTTTCCATTGCATTTAACTTATTCTGTAAATTGAATGTCAAACCCAAAAATCCACCTTGTGTCTCACTTCAATTGGGATACAAGCTTGGTGCTTGAACGAGATGGGACAGGATGCCACAAAGTTATCGGATTTGGGCTTACTCTGTGTTCATGCTGATATATTCCGCGTAAGATATTTAATGGAAAAGCAGCTTTGTGTAAACCATCTGGTCAAGGGTTACACATAATTTTAGGGTGTCGCGGATAGGTACAAGTTCTGAAACTGGAAGTTCTTCATTGTTACTATTAACGTACAGGTTACATGCCTATAATGCGGACAATCAACATTTACTTTTGCAGATACACCTTGATTAGTTCATTGAATGAAGCTTAGAATTCGACGGTGTGCAAGTTGATTTTTCCTATCAGAAGGTTGGGAATATATGAGCCTAAAATGACCTCATTGCAGTAGCCATGGTGAATATTTGGGGAAGGTAAACGAGTGCTGGTGTACACGCCTCAACATATCTCACGTTACATCATTTGTCATCAGATACGCTTGCGCATTCAAGTCACAACTCGTTCTAAATTTTTAAGATGGTGACTCCGTCAGAACAAAACAACTTACTTATGGTTATTTAAACTCTCTATGCGTTTTGCAGTAACTGACACGACTGTTAAGGATCTGCATTATTGTATTGGTGTTGTCATTCTCCTGCCAGTTGTTAACATTTGCTTGTAAAAGGCCAGAGTGGTGGCAAAATAATTATATATCATCATACGTGGGTATTCAATGAAATAAAAACAATGTTCGCTTACGTACATTCACCTAGTTTACCTCCAACATAAAATCCATTCGAACGCTTTTAAGGGTTCCATTCTTGACAGTGCATTGCGTGATATGGTTTTCTCATCTGGAATTAGCAGGACATCAATGTAAATAAGAAAGTTCGGTTTTACAATTGTTTCTCTGAACGGCTACTAATGCGAACGTAATACTGATTTAATAAAGTTCAAAAATAGTCAACCTTTACGACGTGGCATAGCTATATACTCTGCTGACCAGTGACGCAAATTACAGGCTGTAATGATTTAGATATGCTTTTAGATATTTAGATTTAGATTTTAGATTTAGATTTTTAGATTTATTGCTTTTAGATATTACTGAGGGACACGCATCGCTCACCTAAATGACGTTCAATCCTGCTTCAAAAGCAAGGTGCAAAAAGGGAAGCGCGCAAATGTGGCAGATGGGGTTGAAATGAAATCAAGGGTCTATAGAATGGAAAGACATGCGATTTTGACATGTAGTTGATAGGCTGGAGCAGATGGGGGAGGGGTCAGTGGCCGTGTTCCAAAGCAAAATCTCGTTAACCAACTTGCGACTTGTTAATTTACCCTTTGCATTTGTTTTAAGCACATTAGATCCAACAGCCCATAAACGCTGCAGCAACTTGAAGGAGATATGATCACACACATTAGCGAAGATTGATGTAAACTTGTTGTTTGCTTACTCAGCGGCTTTTATCAGCCATCATTTGTTGAAATGTAAACCAACATTTATTTGTGGTCCTCCATCTATTGTAATTAGGAACGTTCATGTACCGTCTGACGCAGTAGTGCCACAGTTCGAATGGGTTCAAATCACCTTGTCTCGGAACTACAAAGGAAGTTAGTGTGTATCAAATGTATAATCGCTGGTAGCTTCAATAAAGGTAACATGTTGCAACTCAAGTAGAATGCCCATTTGTTACGCCAATTTTCGAAAGATAAGCAAAACACGAAGCTTTGAGCAAATAATTGTTTTCGAATACTTCTTCATCAGGCTCATACAGTAATATACATTATGTTAACGTCTGTTGCAATCGTTGGTGTAACAAAGAAACAATTGATCAGAAAATTAAACTTGTGATCATGATGACCCTCATCTAATCACGTGACTGAGGTCAGGTGAATTTGCGGAGTACCATTGCTTCCTTCACGGCTGGTGGTCGGCCAAGGAAGTTCTAGTGTTTGTATTAGTTTCTTCTAAACACACAAGTCCGGATTTGTTAGATTTATGCATATTGCCTCAGCGGTAGCGAGTATGCTTGCTCTTAAACGATGATTTTGTCTTGATGGTGTTTTGTAGAGAATTTGAAAGGCTGTTCGTTTGTCTATCTGGTGACCTGTGTTTATTAGATGGTTTGTAATCGCACTGTAGTTTGTTCTATTCTCCCGCCTGTAGAGCCAACCCGGCAGGTGTTCCTTAATTCTCTTCCCTAGATGCCTGGCCGTTCGTCCAACGTACCTGGCCCCGCACGGGCAGGTGAACCGGTAGATTAACATCGATTGGAGATGATCAGGCACTCGATCTTTGAATCTCGGAACTAGTAAAGGTCTGCTCGTGAAAATCACATTCAGTTGAGCCGCATTAAAGGTCTTTTTGCAGCTTTGCTGTAGTCGGCGTGTGCATGTCTCAGCCGCTTTATTTCCTTTGAATGGGAGTGTCAAGTAAAGCTGTTTCTTTTCAACGGTTTGTTTTGATATTTTGATATGCATCGCTTCATATGGGTCTCGATAAATCTCTCCGGATATCCATTTTCGAGAAGCGCCTCTTTGATTCGTGCGAGTTCGGCTTTTATGGTGTCTTCGCTGCAGATTGTATATGCTCCATCGGTTAGCGTTCGTACCAGTGTTCTTTTTTGGCTGAGTGGGGCGAAACTATGAAAGTTCATGTATTGTCTCATCCAGTATGGTTTCCTGTATACTTTTCTTTGGATTGATCCATCGGTTCTTCTGATAAGACTTGCGTCCAAAAAATCCATTTGGTTGTTGTTTTCTTCTTCAGCTGTAAATGCGGCATTGGGGTGCGCATTGTTGAAACAGTCGATTATATCTTGGGGTTTGGTGGTCCGATCACTTATACAAGTTATATCATCCATATAGCGCCGATAGAATTTTAGACCGGATATGACCTGTTTCAATGGACCGTTTTCTAGCATTCCCATATAAATATCCGCTAACAATGGACCAAGCGGGGAGCCCATTGCAACGCCATCAACCTGTCTATAAAACTCACTACTGAATTGAAATTGAACGTTGTACGTACATCTGAGTATCAGTTGTTTCAGTTGGTTCCTTCGTATACCGATATTTATGCCATGCTGGTCAATGTATGAGCACAAGTAGTTAACTGTTTCTATCAGAGGCACGTTGGTTAACAATGAGACAACATCTAAGGAAAACATCCGATGTTCTTGGACATTCATATCTCTAATTTCATTGATGAACTGGAATGTATCTGCCAGTCTGTGAGGAGCAATCATTTGTCTGATGGGATTCAGCATTTTTGTCAGCCACTGCGCAATGTTGTGGTACGGTGAATTCCTCATATCTAATATGGGTCTCAATGGTGTGACCTCAGTCACGTGATCAGATGAAGGTCATCATGATCACAAGTTTAATTTTCTGATCAATTGTTTGTTTGTTACACCAACGATTGCAACAGACGTTAACATAATGCATATTACTGTATGAGCCTGATGAAGAAGTAATCGAAAACAATTGTTTGCTCAAAGCTTCGTGTTTTGCTTATCTTTCGAAAGGTAACATGGTTTGCAATTTAAAGCTAATGATAACAAAATTAGTGAAATTCCACACCAGGGTGGACACACACTTGATTTAGTTCTTACTAACTAACAAATCTTCCCCATAAAATGATGCGCTAATCCTTAGAATTTGGGACCCATTCATTGTGAAGTTACACCCCAAGACGTACCTTACAGCCAACTACATTGAGTTCACACGTTTGCCACTCAGAAGTGTTAAGCGAAGAACCTGTGCAACGCAAAACACAGCAAAGCTCAAATCAACACTCTAGCAGACCGACTTCTCAAATTTCGCAATTGAGAGTATATCCGCTTGGCGCGATATGCCCATGGATTCTATTAACTTCCGTTTCAATCTTTTTCGCCACGATGAGACCGTGTATCTTCGGATTGCTAATTCTATCTACAGCTCAAGTGACTGCGTTAATTAGAGACGTATACATAAGAGTTAACAATCTGTGTCAAATGCATATCCGCTGCTATAACAACTAATGTAAGGTAGAACAAAGTGTACATTTAGCTGTTTTGGGGAAACCCAGTTACTGTGACCTCTGGAAAGTTTTGAATCAAATCACTGGCAAAGTTACCACTAACATACTCGGCACGGTGAATACGAACAAGAACAACGCATAGCTTAACTCCTCAGCATATGACACATTCATCACTTAATCCTTTCCCCTTTACTGATCTTCCCTCCTTATTTGACCACAGATTTTATACATAGTGCTCACAGCTCTGAATCCGAACATGGCTATTGACCCAAATGTCCTGTCACCAATCATTCCGAAAGAGCATACTGATGAAATTCAGTCATATCTGACAATGATTTCCAACCTTTGTTTAATATCTGGTACAATCTCCCAATACTATAAAGCAGTCAGAGGTACACCAGCGCGTAGGAATGAACCACAGCAATACAGGCCAATGGTATGCTCCGCCGCGTGGCTAAAGATGTTTGTAAAACTACATTTTCCTACATTTCTACAAGCGAACATACATATTGTAATTAAAGCTAGTAGTAATTAAATACCGCTTCGTATCTGGTGAATGCGTTTCATCTTTTTTGACCAGAAAATATAAGTTTTACAGCTTATATGCTTTGGTTAAAATAATTTCCTTGTGATTATTAACAGATACTTCCTATTAAACATTTTGAAAACAGCGTTCCACATATAGAGCTAACACTTGACTACTTTACATGTCACGCGACATTCGGGCGATAGCAGACAATTGTGGGTTTTACAAACTGGTATTCTCTCCCCGGTAGCTGTTGTCCCTCCATGTCGAATGCACGTATATTCTTGCCATATATATCAGATGTAACTAGGCTAACGACGTCGTCTCGGCGCGTATTAGCCAAGTAATGGAGTAATCTTCGAACTTTCAGCGAGGATTATACAAAATGTTGAATTGGCAAAACTCTCGGTCCCTCTCACTTAACATTCCGAAATGTTGTGATTTAACATCTATTTTCACCACCCCGATAGACTGCATTTCTACTTTAGATGCATCTCCTTCTTTGATCGTGAATGAACAAAGCCCCCTGGTTTCTATTCTGTAAAGTATCTCGATGATTAGTGTTTTAATATTTATCAGTCCTCGCATACTCTTGAAACTTTTCTAATGTCAGCTAAATATTCACTCACAAAATCAGGCTGTAAATGCTCTCCACAATCGGTGCTCTAATTCTTAGAATTTAAATGTACGTATTCTTCTCAGTAACTTTACCTTTCCCATGCCCTTTTCTAGGAATTCTTCAGAAGGATTGTAGTCTTATTTACCTCACCGAAATTTGTTTCATATGTCCTACATTAAGCGAAATGCCCTTGTTTGATTTTGTGGTTGCTAGGCTTTTGATGCGTGCTTGGACTTTTATTTAAGTGCAAAAATTTTCCTCACGACTGCACATTGTTCTGACTAGTCTGGTATCAACCATCTTCACCAGAACGAAAGTTAAAGTTTTTCACATACTTTTTACATTGCAACTCAAATTTGTCCTGTTTGGATCGCACAATTGTCTGCCCAAATCGCGCTTCAATGGCGAGACAGCTTACTTGATAGAAAATGAGCTACTTTTTCTTTTCATTACGCGTTATTTTCTCATAGATTCCACGTGCTGGAATGTCCGCAGGGTTAGTCTAATTTGACGAAAATGCACATACACGGGTGTCTAAACCGTATCTTGACATGACTTCTGTTGATTTGAACTTATAACTTTAACATACAATTGCTGTACTAAATTTGCTCTCTGCTTTGACACTAACTAATTTATGGCTCAGAAATTTCGAGACAAGGATGGTAGTTATCTCGTAAATAAGGAGCTGCCACAACTCGGATGTGATTCCATTGAATGTGATGATCGAAGTTCAAACCAATAAGTTTAAAACGAGATTTCACGATACAGTCCAAACACAAGGTTGTACTTCATAGAACCAACTGTATTCGCATTGAAACAATAATGTCTTTTTCGTGGAGGCTTTACGATTTATGGGTACTACATTTGACAACCGAAAATTACTCCGATTATAATTTTCAGCTTTGAATGGCAGAAAAAGCAGATCACTAATCGTTGAGTGAAATACCGGCAGAACAAGAACATTAGAAATGCATTTAACAAAGCAGCGGTTCAAGTTATTTAAATTAAACTTTATCAATTCAAGTTCAACAACTGGAGTTCCAGTGGAGTAGAAATCAATCTTTTAAGTATGTTAGTTTGATTTCATCCCATTGTGAATTCACATGGACCAACCATTCTTTGGCTAGATGCTTTTCATATAATTGCCATTCCAGATATTAATAGCTCTGTTTACACCTCTTCCAGATAAATAACGAGTATAGTAGGCTACTCGTTGTTCGTTAGGTTTTGGAGTGAAACCGTTATAATAATTGCAACATTCCGTGTGCTTCTGGCAGGGTATGGGAAGATTGTTGGACTTTTGGAAAATTGTTACCCGAACAAACGCGAACGATAATGACAGTAACACCGAAACCCTTCACTACGGGGACGATCCCAATGATCGGATTGGTAAAATTTAACTTCAAAGTCAACCGTGGCCACGACTGGATAGCGTGTCGCTATTCATAGCAAACGACGGATACTCCAAAACCAAACATTCAATTTCTAACCGCTATCAAGCCCTGCTAACGGAGCTCAATAAACAAATGATCAAGAGGTTAGCTGCCAACTGCTACGTGCCGATTTCAAATCCCAGTTCCGGCTATGTCTACCTGACGAGTCCAAATCAGGACTTAACTGGTCGGTCATGATGTGTAATGACGGGAGAGAGCAACCTGTAATACCTAGAGTAGGTCATAACTCTATGTTAATACCTAGGCAAAACATAGGAAACAATGTGCAAAACCTCTGGTAATTATTTTCAGCTTCTTTCGCATAAATTTCCAAGGCAGGTGAAATATCATGTATCCAGATTAGCACCAAAAATCAGTTTCATCCCCTTTGGACAGTCAGTGGTGCTCATATCCAGACTCAATCAGGACACGAACACACGAACGCTAGCTTCATACAGCACTACCCAGCAGCTTCTATCAATGCGCTAGAGGGAACATGCCGTAGAAGTCATTGCCTAAGGATAATTTATTGACAAGAGTTCTGAAGGAAGTTTTGAATATATAACCAGACTAACTGATTGTAACGTGTTATTAAGTAAAGGACTGACACAAAATCAGCAGGATTCATTAACTTTTGTCCTTTGCACATGAAACAGTCATTCTTATATCTCCGTCATTACACAAAAAGCAACAACGCAGGAACAAATTGAATGTAAACAGCTCTAAGATATGACATTTACTATCGCATACATTAGGTTCCCTACGTTCCCTGAAGCATAAACTACACATGCTAGGCTGTCTATTGAATCCATGATTTCGCAAAGTTGATACACTAATAGCGTACCAAGCTGTGTTAAGCAATCAACATAGCGGCACGATTTCATACATTTCTTCCGGGGATGAAAAATGCGGTTTGTCAAAACTAAATGGGCAAATGGCTGGTATTTGCGAGGGTACGATGTAGGAGAACGACGATTATCTTAAATTTGACTTATAACCTCACGCTCAAACTTGTCTTTTTAAGCCCAGATGCAACTCAGTTATCAAGATAACTTTAGTTACATGGAGAAAATGGTTTGATGAGTTGTTTCAATTGGGGTCAAAGAACATATAAACACTGTTACAAAATTAGGATTTCGCTTCAACCACTCATCAGGGCACTATTACATATTATACATGCCCCAATATTTCAAATCCGCTTATCGCCCATGAAGGGACATAGATATTTTTGCGCAAAATAATCTGGGCCGCTACCGACACATACTTTTGAGCGTAAAATATACACATTCATATTATTACTCAGTATGAACGTATTTCGCTGATATAGGTTTTTTCTTTTGCATCCATTTCCTCAGGCTCAAGGTTGCGCTTTGCCAACTTACGTTTATACACTGCGATATACGCTTGCACGGAGGCATGCTGGCTCGATGCTTTTGTGCTAGAATTTTACTGTTAGACAAATACGATCACGTCTCAAAATCTTCCATAACTTGGCTGGGTATTCATTTCGCTACTTACAATCGCAAACGAACTGCTCACAATCATTGGCTCCGGTAAGCTTAGTGGTCAACCTAAGGAATTGATGCAGCTCGTTCATCATTGAGAGCGGCTTGGATAGTTACCGTGTAAAACCATTTTATCTACCAAGCATATAAGACTGAAGATAAGCAAATGTTTTCACTGTCTCAAAAATAAATGTGATTCATTTGTGCTGTTCAAACTACTGAGGTTGCTAATTTGTATATCAGCAGGTTCCGTGTGGCTTTCGATAGACCCAACCATATGTGTGGACTGCGGCACAACAGCCAAACAATGAACTGTGGGGTGCCTACAGTTGTGGTAAATTCGGTGTTACTGCACGGCCAAGAGACCTGTCCATTTCACAAATATTCACTACACTTTTGACCGTGTTTGATCACATTTACTTGCGAAGTATTGTTTAAGTCTAGTGTGAACACCAGTTCAGCAATTCCGATTTCGACACAACTGGTTTTTAGGAAGAAATCCTCTAGTACTTATTTCATTGTTTGTTAAGGTTTGAATGTTTACGTTGGTTTGTTCATGTCCTACATTTATCAATTAAAACACGGATTTCCGATCCATAGAACCGCCTGTTCTAAATCGACAGTTGGTGAAAGACATGCAGTCTAAAACTTGACCAAACGATTAAATGAAGCTGAAAACTGACGTGCCTTGATGCCCATGGCGGAGTGCATGATACCAATTCCTCAAAAAAGAGACAAGCGCTCGACGTCAAGCTAGTTAAAGTTAAGGATTTTTCAAAGTACAATGGTGGTAAGACTCAGTGTCGTTTCACTGAAAATCTGACAACGTAACTGGGTCACGGATTTAAACTCACCTGTTTTATAATCCCCAAGTACGTCCACGATCGTCTGAAATTTTCATGAAGATGTACTCTACGCAAACATTAAACAAACATCTTTGATACGGTAAGGATCGTAAAATCCTGGTCTATTTGTTCTTAAAGTACATTGCTGCTTTCGCTATTTTGTATATGTGAGAGCTCTTCACTGCAGTGATAAGAAAATAATATTCTAACCAACTCATTCTGATAAATAACATATATAAGTACCGTAATTCCATCCACGGATGTATCTTTTCGTCAGTCAATGCTCGATCAAATTGGTAAAGAAAGCATATTGGATATCTATGTTATGGAGAATGGTAGACCAATATATCCGCTTTTGGCGGATGTATTCATGGAAAAGATCGAAGAGCACGCAGATAACTTCATAACATCGTCGGTTTTGTATAAGTGTTACCTTGATAATGTACCGCTAATTATGGATTCGTACGTTATATTCAGAAAGTGGCCGAGACCATAATAAAATATTTATGGACCTTACGGTCACGTGTGAGAATGCCTACAACAACTGTCTCCCGTACTTAGGTGCACTAATCTCATGGCCGTCACACGGTTCCATTAGAATAACCATTTGCAGAAAGCCAACCTGAACTGGTCAGTAACTGCATTTTGGGAGTTTCCTATTTAACGCAAAAGCTCTCTCGTCCGGACACTCTTCTATGGGACCCATTTGGTCCGCGCACTAGACACAATATAATTAGATGTGATCTGCTTTTCTACACGCTGCAATCCAGCGTTGACCGTCTAAGGTTTATTAAGTTTCTCCATGAAACAGCTGTGTGCAATGGGTCAATGGTCCCGAAGAAACCCATGCTCATCGAGCTAACGACGTTCTGCTGCTCATTGAGAAACGGAGAACGGCCTTACTCAAATGAGCGTGTAATGCACCAGGACTACGACTGCTCACACTGAAAAGACCTCCGTTTTGTGTTTATTGAATACACCGAGAAGCAGACTGTGCAGACCCCACATTACACATAAATTCACCTGTAGCTGTGGTGATTTCTCTTATGGGCGCACTGACTGACGATTAGATGTTTGAACTATTGAACATATTCCAATTGGTTATACCGGCAGATGAGATCTGTAAATATGAGATAATTTGTGCTGCTTCGGCAAACACAACACATTTTTGTGCCACCGGGAACAGATGCAACCCTGATGAGTCGTTCACAATTGTATTTGCACGATCGGTGGTCCCAAAAGCTTAGGCAACTGGAGGCCGTCGTTATCGATCGCGAACGGCTGCCGCTGAACATCCAAAAGAAGCTGACTGTGGCGTTAAGCAAAAACTGGTAACGCAAATGTTTGGCTACTTAGGATTTCCCTGACATAATGGTTTTTGTCTAACAATTAGCATCGCATGACTTGTGATTAGCAAGGCTACAGGAAATAGCGCCGTCAGCTAACAAAAGACGTTCTCTGTTTTTTCTGTTCGGAAATAGAAAGAGAACTTGCTGTTTTTAACTGCTAAACAATTTCCTGTTTTATCCAAACTTGGAATGTCCGGCACCAGAAATTATTTCCTACTTAACTTACGCATAACCGAAAAGGCACAACATAAAAATGTTCAATGAGCACCCAAACCAACCGTTGCCATATAGAACTTGTAACAAATATGGAACACTCCCATGTAAGGATTTACTTTAACTGGGGTTGCAAATGGTTGTTTCCCAGTAGGATTCATAACTTCAGTCATACGGCACTTACACAAGTGTTCGTTTCGTTTCATTGTACTAACTGTGGGCAGCATAGATGGATATTGAGCCAGCAGACTTCAGTTCAGCAGAAGCTGCTAGATCATAGTGCGGCAGCTGGCAAAAAAGTAGACAGCTTCCTTCACACAATCATCACAATTGGGGGTAGAATGCAGATATAATGGCTGAACTAAGGGATAAATTAGGACTACTATGTTGTTGAACAACTTCAGCAAGCATGCTTAACTTCCTTAAACACAAAAGCTTTCGCTATGAAGAGTTGAGAACCACTTCTACTTTACACATATTTCTTAGTTGTTGATTATTTTGCTAACATATGTCTACTAGTCTAGTACTGCAACAATTTTTCACCAATATACGTCAGCTTTTAAGCAGTAGTTTATGTGAGCAACCACTGCAGTCACGGTGAAACCAGACAACTATAGTTTTTCCTGTAATGATTGAGTGGTTCAAAAAACAATATTAAATACTTTCTGACAACTTGACGTGATGAATTGCCTTACCAACTGCAGAGTACGTTGATGTTATTATTCCGCAGTTCGTTTCAAATTCAACATCACTTGGCCAGTGTGTGGTTTACGGATGGTTATATAAGCAGCTTTGTCACACGCTTGAAAACCGAAATCGAATGCACTTAGTGATAAACAGGCTGATTTAAGCAAAGGATTTGTTTGCTAGTAATCATAGGTATAGCATTTGGTGCGTAACGTCTGCACATACTGCTGAATATTCTGCAAGTAACAGGTTCCATGAGATCATTCTTTGTTTATTTCAGTGTAAAAGGCCTTTTCAACGTTTTCCACACAATGTTGTTTGTTATGGAGCAATGCAAATTGGAGCGGTGGTATGTAATAGGTAGAAGGTTAACGTAAAGTAGTCCAGTCAGGTACATATGATGAACGTGGCAAAATTAACGAAGAGTCTACCAGGAAAACTGTGTGCAATTGTTGAGCTCAAATTCCCAAGAAAAATTAATTATTCTCCTGGTTATGATTCGGAAATTTACAGGTTATTTGCGTTATGTAACCTAGTGAACATTGGCATCGAGCCCTGTAAAAGTACGCATTCAACCTCAGTCTGGTTAAACTGCGGTCTCCCTGCACGCAATTGCAGCATGTGCTGTCGAAGAAAGTTGCTACTACATCCATGGACTGCGTCCATGATTAAATACCCATGCAGCCTATGAAGTAGGTTGCGATTATTTATGCGGTCGAAAGCTTTAGAAAGTCATTAGACAGCAGTGATCCCTGCCCCAACATCTTCCGCGTCCTTCCAACTACCAATTTCTATCAATCAGTTGGTAATTCATTACCGATGTTGATGGAATGCACGTTGCTGTGGCACATAATATTGCGTTTTTCAGACAAACTATTACAGTCTCGGGGATGATAACTTACTTTAACTTCGATAACACTGGATAATGCGTCACTAATTGACCGCATGCAGAAATCTGCTTCCCTGTTTTTAAACGTTCTCAAAATACTGGTAATATATATCAGGAGGTCTTGCACGCTCTGCTATATAATTCAAAGGTCATAAAATTAACTTAACTATCCACGTTACAGGACACTTTGACCTATGTTTGACCTTTGACGTCCTGATATAGCTATCTGTGTAGTTTTTCTCATGGATGTGCCAAATGTCTGGCGGTATTCCCTCGTTGTGTCAAGAATTAAAATCAGTATGCTGGAGATATATTTGGCAAAACAAGTTCAGCGGGCATCTCTGTGGGGCTGTGAAGATAATTATTTCAAATGTGACTACAGGCAAAATACAGAGCGTACAGTGGTTTCTTTTGCGAGTTGGATTGCCCAGCAAGGGAGTTGCACTACTTGCAGACTGAATGGAATTGCAGACAAACTTCAACATTTGGCGGGAATACCTATGATTGATCAGTACTGATCAAGTCTCAAACAATCTGCTACCGCCCCTGTACATCACGCTAGGTATACCAAACTTCGTGAAATACATAGACACTTGACAGCGATACTCCCGAACAACTGTATATTATACAATCGAATAAATCTAAGAAGAAGTAAGTTCGTCGTCAACAAGAATGGCCATTACTATAATGATACTTATTGCCATGTAGTTAGTTATTCAGACAACTATTGCGCATCACAAAGAAAACTAAAACCAATCTTGCGTTCTGTTTGTCATATCTGTATTCAACACACAAACAATGATAAGAAATGTTGAATACTAGTTTATTGATTAAAATGGATAAATATTTGTTGTAAAACGTTATCGATAAAAAATAAGGGATTGGTTTCGTTAATATCACTACTTTTTTCAGGGATATGTTCCATGCCAATACCCGCTTGCTGAGATGCAAACTGCTTTAAAAAACCTAACATTAAGCGCACGGTCTTTTACTCTGCATTGGGATTGCTGTGCATTGGTGCTTGTTCATTGACGCCCATCGATTTAAACGGATACTTAGGTCATACGTTTGTTGACACGTCCATCTGACCTATCGATGTTTTAACGATGTCAATTTTTCGATAGTCATTTGGTGCCACATTCCATTATTAAAGTTTTATACATGAGTTTTGCTCAGAGTACGGATTAGGGAATTATTGTGGCCGTCACAATGTTTTCTACTCTCTCACAGATAAATTGGAACACGTACTGTCGATTAACAGATATCCCCTTTTGTCAGTACTTCTGTCATAGAGTTCACCTAATAGTTCCCGTCTAACTGTTGGTTAATATCTTTGGTCAAGTTAAGCGACTAAAAAGCCACAAGGCTTTCCCCGAATTTTGATACTAGTATTGGTTGCTGGATACTAATTTTAATTCAATGTTGATGTTTAACGGAAGCTATGTATAATTTTGTCTGTGGGATATTTTATCTTACTGTTACAGCACGAAGTCACATATCCCTGTTCTATTTACACATAGTACGTAAGCTTACAAGAGTACTTTTGTTCTAACAGCTTTTCTCACTTGCAAGTACACACAATTATTTGCCTCTTTGTCGGAATGTTTATTATAAATTCCATGCAACTTCGATCATCTTTTGTCTTAAACGTCTTCCTTCATATCTAAAAGTTTATGCTTACTTTATCCCTTTAACAAACAACCATCATTGTCCCCAGAATTTCAATCTGGTTACTTCTAAGTATCATGGCTACATGCATGATCGGTGTTATATCATCGATTATTGAGATGGTTTGCAGTTAAAACGAAACAATATCCACCTTTTCGAGCGAAATATAGGCAATTGTGGAAATCCTCAAATCCCTAATCCTATGATGAGTTCAGTGAAATTGAGAATTGGCCCAGACCCCGTGTAATAATAACAGACGGAAAAGTTTGTGCATGTACAGAACTAACTCGTTTGACACTTAAATACTGTGATTGGATAGTGATAGGAAAGTCCCCAGTACACACTTCAAGCAGCTGACAAACCAGTGCACCAAATGCGTGTTAGAAATTATTCCTCATCAAAGACCATACAAATATCTTGCAGGTATCACCGCTTAAGCCTACCTGTACCCAACAGTGTTTAGCAAATCTGGATGATAATTTCGGTAGCCAAATTCAGTAGGTGACATCGCAAGTTATATTAAATTGCTGGAATATTTCTGATAGGAGATTTACTAAGGTATATGGGGAAGCGCTTAACATCCTAAAAAATAGAAGAATTATATTTTGCTGAATGGCGAGTTAATTGGCATGACGTTCACACTCCTATATCAACATCGTATATATAAATACATACATATATGACACTAATACCAGCATATTCTTTCTATAGACCGGCCGGCAATGTTGAATGGGTATGTCTGAGGTCTGGTCTTAGCATCTGACAATGTTGTATGCTATATCTCACTTAAGCATGGGCCGTGTCTTGGAATTCTGATATTGCGACCTCCGCTGTATTTATACATTCCATAAGTTTTAGTTGAATATAGCTAATATATATATACAATACTTGGAAATAGTGCTATAGGTGCCAGAACACATAGGAGTACATAATAAACTGGGAGGGTGAGAAGAGAAAAAATCACCATCTGTAAAACTAACTTCATGTGAGTATGTCTCAAAATATGTCCGCTATTCTTTGGTGGATTTTGCCATGAACGAAATCCTTTTCCTGTCAGAGGGGTTCGTGTTTCTTGTGACTACAACCTGGGAGATTAAAAAGTCTGAGAGCAGCTAAATTTTATGTTATCACCATAGGACTTCAGAAAGATTTCATTCATTGTCCAACCTACAAGTGTAAACATAACACCGTACAGCTAAAGCATATCGGACATACGGATGTACCTACACAATTAACCGTTGCCTGTGCACTTTATTTGTGTAACGTAACAGCTATTAGAGCTACCATGATAAGAAGATCACTGGAAAAAATATCCAACATTAGTTTGACGCAGCCATTTTACGCCGTCAATATCTTCGGAGGTAAGGTTGAGCAGGAACAAAACATGATCACTATTACAAGCGACTTGCAAACACGGCCTTCAGAAAAATACTGAAGTCGCGTCTAGGCCAGATCTGGCGGACATTGGCAACAACAACTCCGCTGTAGTGACGTGCACAGGTACCTCCTTCTTTAAACCGCTTGCGTTGAAGAAGGTTCCCATGTAAATAATGTGTCCGATACTTCCATAAGTTGACCCGAAAGAGTGAGAGGAGGAACAGCGTCTGGCTAGTCCTGCAAGAAGATTTTACACTTATACAGAAATAAGAGATTTCTGGCTAGGAGACAAATAAACTCAAACTACGCCAAACAAATTTGGAGGCCAGCAAAAAATGTCAACTTACGGCTATGCCATCAGCATAATTCAAATCGAGAAATTAACACCTGGGAGCAGTTCTACATTGACTGGATCGCGTTGTATACAGCATTTACCGGTATTTCGTCCGTAGCTGGGTTGAACAGGAAATGTGATCCTGGTCAGCCCCTCGTCACGACACTGGGGATTATCAAACGAGTCAGCCGCCTGTTGTACATCCGCACTCAACCCGAGGTTGAAAATCATTTGAATTGAGAAATTATTGCGCACTTTACTGGAAGTTCACTTCTCAGCATACCGCTGTAGACAACACTTCGGTCAATTGATTAGAACGCGGCTCACGTGTAAAGGAGGGTAACGATCGTTGGTCGGCCGAAATTTCGTTGACGAGGAAATATCTATCGTACAGCTAACATGTGATCAACACAGTTCTAACCTGAGCAAAACTAAGGTTGGTATTTGTCTATGTTCTGTTCATTTACCTGATTGCGCAAGGAGACTAGCAATTCAACGGAAACTCAAATGAGGCTAATGCCTTGATAAATAGCATATCGGGTTCAATACAATGTTTAGAAACATGTCTTATATCCGCTAAGCTTCAATCTGACTGGAGAATATCAGTGATTATTCTCTTCGATGAAGTTAATTACTGAATAGGTGACAGGTTACGTCGTTCAAAAGAGTCGGTAGGTATTCTTCTGTGCCAGTGGTAATATAGCATTCGTTTAGAGGAAGCCTGAAATTAGCAGCAGCAGCAGATGTTAGTTAAGCCTCCACACCAAGGAGCCCCGCGGATTTTCGAACGAGAATTTCTTCGGTGCTGTAAGTCAGTTGAAATGCTGCTAGAAATGTTTATCTTGAGGTATAAGTCGACGTAGTGAATGTTGGATTAACAAGCCATTGGTTTTACATGAAACATTGAAGCTATCGACCTCTTACTGCTAGTAGATCAGATCAGGTAGAAAAGCTTACGGAGGTTCCCCTGAGGCAGCTGCTACCTTATTTCGATGATCCCAATTTGCACCAGAATTCGCGATTATCCAGTAGGAGATTCTCTATCTCAGCTTTGGTAGATTTGATGTCAATGAAACTGGTCGGCAGGCTTTAAGAAACTAGGAAGTACCAAGATCAGGTGACTGGCATTTTAATAAGTAGGACCATTAATGTTGCACGTGGGCGACGTCACCTCGGTGGGAAAGTGGCTGCAGATGCCGTACCCAACTGACCAGCAGATCAAACACTCCGCAGCCAAATGTATCATCTGATATTTTAAGTTGCAGGGAGACGTTCGAAAGCTGATACGACAGAAAATTTTCTAACGTATTTGGGGAACTGCTTCAGTTTGTTATAAATGGTCAAAGGCAGCACTTCTGGATGTCAAACAAGCCCTACCATTTGATAAAGCTTACCATCTCTAACATTTACCCAGTTAATATGCATTCCTATCCAGAGCAGATTTACGTTTGATTCGTACACACCACTAACACTGCGTTAGCTTACTTCGTTATGTAATAAAGTAATTCAGAACCAGCATGTTCTAATACCTTAACAACTTGGGATATCTTGAGAGTAACAATATCCTAGTGTCACAGCAACATGGATTCCGACGAAATCGACCCTGAACTATAAACTTGCTGCTAGCCTGAGCAAGCTGGACAGAGTCAGCCGATGCCGCAGTGGAAGTTGACGTTGTCTACCTGGACTTTTTGATCGTCTAGACCGCTGCACTCTTTTGGACAATCTTCGAGGCTATGGAATCGGTGACCCTATATTCGGTTGAGACGGCACCTTCCTCGCTCAAACTTAGCTGAATGGGAGAGTCAGCAGCTCCATTGCTGATTCAACTGACGTCCAGTGTGGCGTGCCTCATGGATCGGTACTGGGGCCAAGTTTATTCCTCACCTTCACTAACGATCTTGGCAGTGTACTGCAGTCGAATTATCTGCTATTTACTGATGATGTCAAAATTTGGCATGATAACAGGAAACCGGATTATCACATGGCATTGCAGAGCGATTTCGACAGGGCTTATGCGTGGTCATCCGATAACCGGCTCCAGTTAAACATGAGCAAGTGCAAAGTCGTAAGCATAGGTCATCAGCTTATCTATGTATATCAACTTGGGGACCAGCAGTTACAACAGCTTTCTCAAGAAAACTACCACAAGGTGATGGTGAAGAACGACCTCGGTTGCTCAAAACAGGCTGAAAAGGCATCAAAAAGAACCAGTCAACATCTTGGACTTTTACGGAGTGTTTTTCGCAATTTTGCGCCTTCAATCATTCTGCAAATGCTGGACGCCAACGTGGGGCCTCACGTGGAATATGCAATCCGGGCTTGGCGTCCATGGCGCAAGTGCGACATCGATGCACTTGAAGTCCTAAAACGTAGAGCAACCAAACTCGTCAGATGATTGCTTCATCTATTCTACCAACGCAGACTGCAGTCCCTTAGATTGTACAGTGGTGAATATCGACGTCAGCGAGGATAATTAACCATACTTTACTTAATACTCGCGAACGCAACGCACCCATGTCTCAGTCTGTTGCAGCGTAGCCAAAATACCAAACTGAGAGGCCATCAGCTCAAACTATCTACGCACTACAGTCGACTTGATTGTCGACGAAATGTTTTCTCCCTCCGTGTGTCCCGTACCTGGAATGCCCTTCCGACTCAAGTTATTTTTGCCCCTACATTAACGCTTTTCAAAAAACGCCCTGATGATACTTTTTCAAACTTGCACTACTTGATATAGTCCGTTCCACTTGGAGGACGAAATAACGCAAACTTAACCATGTGCTTAACGGCCCTCTCTGCAACGTGGCGGTGAGGATGCATACAGTAATGTCCATTTGATTAGCCTGGATGTAGTTAAACTGGATTTACACGCCACATCTGTCAAATGAAGAAACAAACGTGTGAGCGTTGCCGTGTCCTTTTCATTTCTCACTCAGTAATTGAACTCTGAAAGCTCTCTACACTATTTTGCGTGCACAAATCCTATCCCCACTGCAAACTATCATTTTGCAGTACTGCATTTAACTCGGTGGACGCGTGTAATAACGATTTACTTATTCCATGATCCGTTAAATTATAATTTTTATTCCAACCATCCTACGGGATTTGTGAAGCACATACTCTTTTTACCCGTGATAAATCATTGTTCATTGTTTAACACTTATGATAAATTTAAACCAACCACTGCCCGACAATGTGCACACAACTCGCTTTTGTCCACATAACTTTCATTCGCATCAATTTACTGAACACCGACATGGATTCAAATGCTTGGAAGATATTTGGAACCGATCAATTCGTCATGCATAAATAAATTAGTAGACTAATTGTGTAACGTTTACCTCTTAACACAGGAGTTTCTTTAGACCAAATGACTCTGTGCGCAATTGGAGTGGTATTACACATTAAACAGTGACGATGACCGAGTTGCCCGAGACTTGAGCCAAGGTATCATTGCAGTCACGGGTCATGAGGTCAACTCAGTTGGTTGAATCACACTGGGAATTGGTCAAAGGTTCATTTTGCGCCATGGCGTTGATGAATTAGCCAAAAAATGATGACAATTAGAGTGGATTAGCACCTTTCAAGACCAAATGTTAAAATGACAAAAAAATGGAGTACTTTTCGGCATATTTGGCTGACCAGGCGATTTACATGAACACAGACACAAGCTTCCAGACTGCGAGGTTAAATTGAGGGTAAACGATATTTCTGATTGGTTCATAAAATCCCCTCGTCCATGTAATGTAAATGTAATAGATTTAAATCAGGTTTTTAGCAGAACAGCGGTTTAATAGAAGAGAAAATCACGTAACTTGGAAGAGCGGTATGTGTCAAGAATGACCATCATTCAGCCTGCGCCTCAAACTAGTATAGTCGCACTCACTTTTGGATAAAGCTATGCATACCACTCACTGATAATAGTAATGGCTGGAAAATACGAAATTCACGAATCTACTAGTTTTGGTTTCCTTACCATAGTTTTCAAATTATTGAAGAGGGTCAAGCAAAATAAAGTTCTCAAACGACCAGTCCTCATGGGAGCTGTCAACGCGTAGTCAATCCGAGACAAAGGGTGGTGCGTTTACATGAAGAGGTCTAATTTCCGTCAAAATGTATTCTGGTGCGTCGCTACCCTGGTTCAGATTCTTCACAGTGGCACATAAACCAAATCAAGCACTTTTGGACGTACGTCACATTGTAATAAATCCTCACCTGGAGACAAACCAAAATAGACAAGTACCTTACTAACAATTATGCACGCTTAATGTTCGTCATCGAAGACATTACTTTGTGTTGTCGGATGTCTCTCGTTAACTTTTGTGAATGCACCCTTGATCGTATGCGTATAAACCCATATAGTCGTTTAGAAAATTTGCTGGCGAAGAAAACAGTGGTCCACGTAAGTAAGTGCCGAATTTAGCAAACGCGCAAATTGGCGTGTTACAGTTAGGATAATAATCATTTGGATAGAATTTCCAAGTGCACATTAGAAAATGAAACAGATTGCTAATAGAACGCCAATTTTAGAACTTGCCTGTTCAGCTGAAAGAGCTTTAGTCATTCAGTCTTGATAAGCCCGTTTTTTGAAGAAACAACGTAACTGACATGGCCAAGTAAGTAAGAACGACTCAGGTTGATGAAAATATCCACATTCAACCCTAAATGTCAAGCCCTTTGTAGGTTACGAAATAAGGACCTAGCCGTAGTAGAACCAGATAAATGCTCCAGGTAAGTGATTATGAGCAATTCCGAAAATAATCAGAGATTGCGAGTAAATTTGAGTGGCTCCAATAATTGTGGTGCATAGCTAATCTCGTCCGTATTGTGACAGACAATGACGATTTTCTTAAATCCAAACCGAATGGTTGCGCTACTCCACTGATGTATGATTAACAAAGTCACTTAAGAGAGGAATGCTACTCAGGTTAATAATTTCAGTGATACATTCTCCCAAGCACAAACTGGCTGATAATGGATGCGTCAAACGCCGAGACACCGGGCCCTTTGGCATTGTTTCAACGTAGTACGAAATCGGCGGGATCAGTCGCACTTGCTGATACGTTTTCACTCAACGTTCTGTTGCATAATCTCAACAATTAATGCAACTGACACTTACCCGCATACGCTTTTGGCACTAGATAAATTTAAGTTGTAATCATCGCGTTTACTAGATTTCGATATCCAATTATTGAGTAAGCAGTAATAACTTCAGCTTCGCTGGCCAAACAATAAACTCCGCATTTTATCTTTTGGATTGTCGAACTCATTTCTGCTAACCTTGATACCATCCCGCCTAGCTACTTCAAGGCATTTAAACAAACTCCATTTAACGGACAAGATGAAATCAATGCGAGGAAATTGACAGAGGGCTTAATTTTATATTGCCTTGTTTACTCATATAACCAACTTTTGTATTCGTGTTTTTCTTAATGCATACGAAAAGACTATGTTAAAATGCATGCAGTCCTTAGTCACGCTGACGTGTCCGTGATAAGGATCCAACAGCATGGAAGTTTTATTAGACCCAGCATGGCATTACTTCTATGATGATCAAATTTGCTTCGCGAGCTGGTCAGGGAAATGTCATGCGGGGTCAAATAAGATCAGTATTCAGCGACAACACAGGCTTTATCACTTGGCCCAATCAATTTAACTTCCTTCTCAATAAAATCAGACTCTCTTCTATTTTCGTTGCAGTTTTAGTTAGCTTATGCGTATCCAAATTATACTTGTAAACGTATATGGCAAAATGTGAGTTGAAGAAAAAGATATGCTTTCAACCGTGTTTTTAGCATTCTTATGGGCCTTATCTACGATTTGTGATTTATGTGTATTTTCTCATTGTGAAAATATTTTTCCATGTTTGGAGGGAAATTTATTTTAAGGAGTCTCATGTGCTCTGTATAAGTGACAAGCGTTAAGGTAAAAGTGTTTACATGCGCATTATCCAGTTGAAACACCTGACTCAATGGATTGTGTATTCATCAGTGTCATGCAGATTTACTCTAAATGGGTGATGGTTGGCACTTGATGATCTGCTAGGCAACTGTATTTCTGGTATTCATATAAAACAAATAACAGGTGATCTAATGAAGACATCACTCTTTGCTCGCGCTTGTGTTTTTGGTTCACCAAAACAGTGGCGATATTGTTAGACTGGCCGATGTGCCGTGTGCTTTTATTTGAACAAACCTTCGCTAATCTATTCATCGCAGTTAAGCCAGATCATAAAACTAAGAGAAGAGAGCAACAATGTGTTACAGCATACTACCGCAAGTCCATCTGCAGAATTATGACAAGGGAGGAGCTAAATATGATGGGGGATATGAGAGAGGAAACTTAAACACACTTGTTGGTAATAAGCACAGATCAAGTAAGCTGGCAAAAGCAGATGATTTGTCATGAATTCCTTAATCGAGAGAAAGGATGCGTAATGCGTGGGGCATGCCACTTTGCAAGCAACTCATATTTCAAAATGTAGCTGATTTCTGATGCGGCCACTAAAAGTGAACTTATGCGAATATTTGTCTAAACGGCAACAGAGCTGCTGCCCACCATAGACGTTATTATATTTCGCATGAACTTATTGCATGATAACTGAATACGCACCGAGCACGTCCTGAAGCTGCCGGACTAAGGTTATGCTCGCTAAAGAAAGAGCGGCTAGTATTGGTATTAGTGCGCGTTTATAACATGCGAATGGGGTCTCTTTTAATATACAGTGCTCCTCACATCAGTAGAGTTTTAAGATATATCAGTGTCAAACAGTCGTTTTTCATTGTTGCTTTGCAGCAGACACTCACTTTAACTCAGCGAACTATACAGACTATTCAAGGAAAAACAAGATGTTTTGTTTCTCTCAGACCAAATAAATAAAATACCAAGCTACTCTTTAATGAGTACAACCAGTTTTCTGTGTGGAGAGCCTACCACGCGATGGCATTATGCTACGTGAAAATAAAATATTGCAATAACGTGCTGTTATTCGCTTCATGTATTCTGATTTTCACCATAGAGTTGTACTGGCCCTATCATACCAAGCATGTGACATTTGCTATTTTGCCAGAGCATGGATAAGTTAGAAGAGAATCAACATAACTTTGAAGTAACGCGCAGTGTATGGAGCGGAAGAAAACGTTTCGGCGGGTTTTCAACCAAATACACTGTGGACACAATCAGCGCCAGTCTTTCAGTGTTCTGTGGCTATTTTTCAGTAATTGTCGGTAGACTTGTTTTGGATATTGAGGATCTGATATACGGACGGAAAAGATGACGCAGTGGAAATTTAACTTCAGAAATAACAGCTGACTCCCTACTATCCGTTGGCAAGTGTTGTGCTTAATCATGGTGTAGTCAATACTCATAACTGGTGTTTTGGTGCAATCGCTAGATTGTTAGACATGTAGAAAAATGATAAAATACATATTTTTAGACTACATTTCTCATCAAAATTTTCAATAGATAACTAAAAGCATAATGCAAGCTTAATGTAAGCATAAAGTAATGTTAACAATTATTTCGTGATTTTACCTAATTTATTTCTGGTAAAGAAACGTAACTTCAATTTTGCAGGCAAATTGGTTATTATAGCTGTTATAATTGCGTCGCCACTGTTATAATTGAGGGAACGCCGCCTTTTGATATGGATTGCGTAACGCCTGATAAGATTGTCGCTGGCCCTAGTGGAGCACGCCTACGATAATTGCTTGTAACGCTGGTCAATCGAGCGGAGTTGCGCTGACTTGATGACGCTAGCTTAGCCGGTGAGACGGAAAATTGAGCGAGCGTGTGACCGATCCTAGCCGCAAGTGTTCGGATAGACGCTGACCCTTCGGAACGGGCGCACGCGCGAGGGGGGTACGATAGACGCGCGCTAATGACTTAGACGCGAAGGATGGCCAGCTAACGACTTACACGCAATCACGTGACCCGATCGACTCCCAACTGAGGCGAAGAGAAAGAAAAGGCAAGTGGTCCTCTGTAAGCTCTTTCACGACCGACAAAGGGCGATCACAGCCAGTGCTACGGGTTATTAAGTTAGGGAAAACAGTCACCACGCAGAGGTGGCATTTTGCAAATGAGCATTGTCGAAAGGTGCGCAGTTTGGGCGCGTCTCTGAGTGGCTGAGTTCTGCTGCGTTGTGGGGAGGAATTGGACCTCGGTTTCCACAGCCATTCTGCCGAGATTTCTGGCGTGTTTTTGCGGGAATATTTGACGTGCCCGCAATAATAATCTACCAGTTTACTCAACCATAAATTAACGAGTTACGATTTGACAATGCCCCCAGACCCACACATCTACGAATTGAAACATATGGGATATCACTAAAAGTTTAGTAAATGCAATAAATTTTAACGCAGTAACTGCAGTTTAAAACTACTCATCTTTCCGGCTCGGCGTGACAGTGGCACGCGTTTCTCTTAGCCATTAGGTTATTTTTTCATCTATGACCTTTTTGAAAGGTACTCCTACGTTTGCGCATGTGAAGACTACGAACGTCCTATGATTGATTTAATCGCTGTTAACTTATGCATTTTATTGCTCCCACCGCTTCGAGTTTTGCTGCACAAATGTAACGAGAGTCCAGAGCCGGACAACTATTCCAGCTCTAGACAAGTTATAAGTAACATCCATCAACTGATTCAAATGCAACATATCTTCAGGGTTGCGGTTCGTGATCATTGGTTGGTGGTGAATAGCCGTAACAGCTACAGTCTTCAAGGAAAGTCCACTAACCTGCCAGCTGGGTATGCGAAAAGTGTCCAATTACATTGCTGTACAAAGTAGGCCCATTGCCTAACATGCTCATGTTCGGAAATATGAGCAGTTAAGCCTACGTCAACACAGTGATATAGAGGACTGTTCACTTAAGTACTTAAGTCTAACCTGGATGATCCAAAGGCATATCAACATTCTGGATGGCTGCTTATTATGCTGCCTATATAATTTATAAGCTTAATTTAACTTATTATCCACTTACTGAATAAGCCAAATTATGCTTTGGATATTTTGACGGAGAACAACTTTTACTGTTGGTCTTCTATAAGCAGTCTTTATAACAGTTCTGCCAGTCTTACAAGCATGTATAAAGGGATATTCAAATCGACGAGTACTCTTTTTTATGGATAACTAAGACTGTTCGATGACAGCTTACTGGCTTTTGTCGCTAATGACAACGGAAGATAATAGCAAATGTCCTGTGAATTATGCTTTGTCATATTTCATAGAATTATTGTTACCATTCTTTCTCATGAACGACCGGCATGCTTAGTTTACTGGTGACCAGCATTATCGATATTAAAAAATTGCCGATGTGCATTTAAAAACGGCGGAATGTGACGTTACGACCACCCATTAGCGTAATTGTTCGGTTATTTAAGATATATTGGACCTTGTAGTTGCTTGGTTACATAACCTTTTTGCATGTTTTGTGGTTGATAAGTTTGCACCAAATGACAACGCCATTTCACAATCGTTGTCTTCTGATTTCCTTTTTCGGAAGAGTAAAGGGGACTGCTTGGTTCAAACTGCCAATAACTTTCCTGATGATAGCCGGACTTGTAATGTAGAGCACCGGAGATCATTTCATTATGAAATAACGCATAACATTCTACAACACAAACGATCTTAACCAACACTCAAATCAGTCGGTGGTATAACCTGTGGGAACAGTTGTCATGTAAAATGTTTAATCTAAGTGGAACAATTCCATGTGGCTATTCACTATAACTAGTCTACAAATGATTACTTCCCATGATGAATAGCAAAATCCGACTTGTGGCAACTACACAACTTTTACGTTTCGATTCATTGTGTCAAATTTGAGCAACCGCAGATGATGGCTGTACAGATAAATATTGGGGCTGCCGGAAACGCTCATCAGAAGCTGGTGGATATGGCCACAGCAGACAGTAATGAAGCAAACGGCTTTCTTAGAACTGTCATCTCACTTGCAAGTGGAAAGCAGAAGTAAAGCAGAATTAGGGAATAAGTTGACACTGCTATATTGTTAAGATAAGAAAATATAGTAAAATACCTTAAATGTAAGCGCTTACACTTTTAGGAGTTGAGAATCACTTCCACCTTACGCGAAATTCTTAGTTGCTGCTTATTTTCATAACGTAGCTCGAATAGTCTAGTAATGTAGAAGCTGTTCACTGATATACACCAGCTTTCAAGCACTAGTTGATGTGAGCAACCTAAGCAACCAGGGTAAAGTCAGACAAATGGCAGATTTTCGAGTAATGATTGAGTGGTTCGGAAAATAAGATCAAACAATTATTGACAAGTTGCCGTGACAAATTGCCTAACCATCTGCATAGTATGTAGGCGTTATTATTCTGGTGAGCAGTTCGTTACAAATTTAACTTCAATTGGCCAGAGTATGTGGTTTACAGATAGTGATATCTTCCGGTCTGGTACACGATTAAAAACATTAATATAATGCAGTTACACACTTTGATTAAAACAATAGATCTGTTTGCTAGTGACCATAGTAGCAATAGTTGGAGCCGAGCTATTACACACGCTGTCGATTATGTTATGTGAAACAGACACGTTAGGATCACTCTTTATTTATTCCATATTAGAAAGCCTTTGCAGCGTTATACTCATGCAGGTGTTTGCTATGGATCGATGCAATTTGGAATAACGATAAATAAGGAGAGTAAAGATAAGGTTTAATAAGTCAAATAGGACAGAGAAGATGAAAGGGGAAAACATGAGGAGGAGTCTACCAAGCAAACCTTGTTCAGTTGTTGAGCTTACTGATAAAAACCTAGGAATAGGTATTAATTGCCCTGGTTTGGATTCGGAATTTCACCGAATATTTGCTTTATATAACATCCTGGTGCACACGTAGGCAGGAGAAATGTAGTAATGTAATGCTTAGTGAAATCGTTTTAAATCTTGCCAAGTTGGAGGCAGAAACATCGTACGCGAGAAGGCCTCCTATAGTTATCGCACTAGATGGAAAATAATTCTCGACAGCATTCAAGCCGGATTTATTGCTTTCCAGGAGGCACGGCAAATAAGGTGGTGGTTCTGCAGAATTTAGCAAGATATTATGAGTTTCCACGATGGCTCCGTTACCGTATGTAGTGCATTTCTCTTGCTATCAACCCATTAGTAATGTTTGACCGATATTGATGCTCTGGTACATAATTGCTCTGGTACCTAATTATGTATTTTTCCATGTAAACCATTAGAGTATCCGAGCTGACAACCTCGTTCCTCCATGCTGTTTGATAGAACTTGACAGAGGGTCACTGGAAGACCACTTGAAGCAAACCGCTTCCCTATTTTTAAACCTTCCCATAATATTGGAAAGATACACCAAGAAGCTTGCACCCTGCGCTGATTATATGTACAGTATAGTAAAACTAATATACTTCTTATCATATCAGGGCGCTTTGACATATGCCGGCCTGATATTGCAAACAGAGCTCTATTTATACTGATTTAGCAAATTTGCGAGGGCGTTCCTTTGTTGTGGTAAGATCATAGATCACTCTCGTATAGATACATTGGATAGAGCAAGTAGAGCTGGCCTCTCTGTAATGATGTTAAAAGCAAGATATTTGTACGAACTATGGAGGCAGTTATCTTAAAGATAAAAATTAACAATTGAAGATAATAATACTCATCATTCAGATCAGTTCGAGGATAAAGGAATTTTGCTATCACCACTACCCATCAAAACTAGGTTTGATAAACGTCGTGGAATCTATGGAGCAAACTTCATTGACGTTCGAAAACTGCATGTATAATTCCCTCGACTCAGTGAATTAAAGAAGGAAGGTGGTTTAGTAGGTCCACAGGTTTAAAAGATACTCTTAGAATCAAAGCCCACAACTTGTCGCGAGTGGATGTAATGAGTATGGAATGTTTGCGCATATTCACTGCTGTCTTTCACGGAAAATCTGGGTCAAAATGCTACAAGGAAATAGTAGGAGGTATTTTGAAGCAGTAACCAAAACTTGTAAACAGTATGTAGAATACAGTCCGCTTTTCGTTTTTACCAGGAATATTTTCCTGGTACTTACAGTATGGTCAGTGATAACTATGATGAACGTTTTCCTAAATATATCTCACGAATAGAACAAAACTACAAGGCAAAACTATCCGCTATCTCCATGGCCAACTACATCTGAACACTCGACAGACCTAATTCCAAACAAATGCACATTCTGGAATGAAATAAATCTAAGAAGAATTAGATACGTTTGTTTTCTACAAATACGATCATTATTATATGTGTAACGTTGTAATGCATTTACTTGTGTAAGCAACTATTGCGCTTGGCGTATTCAAGAACTTCAGTATTATCCTGTACCGTTAGATGAATTATGTTAGGTAGTAAGTAATTCATGTGCAAATATGGAGTATGGCACTTGCCCTGATGATAATATTGATAACACAAGATTACGACATAGAAAACGCAAATATACTTATAGACAAGGATCAACAGCAAATGAGCTAAGAAAAGCAATTTTTAGCATGATCCGTTTAGCTATGAAAAGAGAAAATTATTGCCAGAGCACGAACAACTTCGAAAACAGGTTGGGTTTAGAAGCATATTTTACTTCCGATATGGCCAGCGATGTGGGAAATCGTGTACACGTAGGTCAGTACAGCGGAACAGTTTTGAGATACTATGGCAGTTAGTGGCCATTAGTGTGGAATTCTGGTATATTAATTAGATATCTAGGAAATGTCGCAGTATGTTACTGTCTACCTTGGTGACTTTAAGAAATCCCGGCGTTTTCTCTCTGGTAGGTATGTATAATTAAATACGTCAGCAAATGGCTGCATTAGTAAATTAACCTCATGTCACTGATCGTGACTGCATTCCAGAACGCGTTATTTCATGACAAGATTCCTTTAGTTGTAGGATTTAAATGCATATAATGGATGCGCGCTTAAATCATTTCAAATTTTTCCAGTACTAGCTCCGATAATTGTGCAACTTATCCTAAGCGTAACCTTTTAGTCTCGTCCTACTTGCGGCCAAATAGCGCTTCAACTCTCTCGTCACGCAGGCATGCTGATTCTACACGGTCCTTTCACCGTCTAGTTTCCATCCTCGAGAAAACAACCCAAACTCCTTCAATCCACTTCAATCCGCTAAGTATGTAAACGCGATGGCAAGAGTAAGCGAAAGAAACCTAAAACAATGCGCATGCAGTAGTTCATATCAATTATAAGTACGATTTCTCATTCAGGCTAGACCATTTAAAGCTAAATTTTTCCTTACATTAGAATAAAATATAAAAAAACCTCACCGATTAAGCACCGGCTATGTAAAATCTCAAATGCACCTAAAGAAATTCTATATAATGAACACAATGAGCAGATAAATATGACAGGCAAACTGAATTGCTTGACAGGTCTCTTAGGATGACAGGATTGTAAAGTATAAAACGACTGTCAAAGTTTACAAGAATGGGAAAATACTGGTCTGAGGTGACACAGCGAGTTATTCGCATGAACACATGCTGGTCGTCTGTGCGCTACGTAACGGAGAGGGATGGTGAGCACGCTATTTGCGTTAATTCGTCTTTCAGCGAAAAACGGATTATATCACGCAGTATAAATGGGCCAACGTATAGTCCAATCTTTCTTTAAAACGCGGTTATATGGGGGCGAGAATAACGTGAGATAGAAGAGCGCACCACCTTTCCGATACATAAAGGGAGAAAGGTTTTTGTCGGCAATCACGTCGACTGTGGGCGTGGTCAGTTTCAGTTGGTGGCCTCTCAGATTGTTATCGTCACTGACTTGCAACAGATGGCGGCAAGCATGACTCAGGACAGTCAGTGTTTGGTATACCATAATAACGTCTTATGGCCACCTTCCTTGCGTAGGGCGGGAATTTTGCGTTGATAAGTGAGGTATAATAGTCCCGAAATACAGTTCGTCGCCCTACTCTGAGGAGCTTCGAGCGTTGTATTCTAGCAGTTGCGCCAAGTTAGCCAGACCTAGATCGCAAGTAAATGTGGAGCCGCACGTAGGAGTTTTGTATTTGTGGAACGTTAACTGGCTCAAAATTCCCAAACGACCTACTTGGCCCAATCAATTTAACTTCCTTCTCAATAAAATCAGACTCTCTTCTATTTTTGTTGCAGTTTTAATTAGCTTATGCGTATCCAAATTAACCTTGTAAACGTATATGGCAGACGTGAGTTAAAGAAAAAGGTCTACTTGCAACCGTGTTTCTAGCATTCTTATAGGCAATATCTACGATTTGTGATTTATGTGTATTTTCTCATTGTGAACGTAATCCTTTTCCATTTTTGGAGGGACATCCATTTTAAGGAGTCCGGTGTGCTCTGTATAAGTGACAAGCGTTAAGGTAAAAGTGCTTACATGCGCATTATCCAGTTGAAACATCTGACTCAGTGGATTGTGTATTCGTCAATGTCATGCAGATTTACTACAAATGTGTGCTGGTTGGCACTTGATGATCTGCTAGGCAACTGTACTTATGGTATTCATATAAAACAAATAGCAGGTGATCTAATGAAGCCATCACGCTTTGCTCGCGCTTGTGTTTTTGATTCACCAAAACAGTGGCGATATTGTTAGACTGGCCGATGTGCCGTGTGTTTTTATTTGAACAAACCTTCGCTAATCTATTCATCGCAGTTAAGCCAGAGCGTAAAACTAAGATAAGAGAGCAACAATGTTTTACAGCATACTACCGCAAGTCACTCTGCCGAATTACAACAAGGGAGAAGCTAACTATGGAAGGAAAAATAGTGAGGAAACCTAAACACACTTGATGGTTATAAGCACACAGCAAGTAAGCTGGAAGAAACAGAGATTTCTCATGAATTTCTTACTCGAGAGAAAGGATGCGTAATGCTTAAGCCGTCACTTTGCAAACAATTCATATTCCAAAATGTAGCTGACTTCTGATGTGGCCTCTAAAAGTGAAACTCATGCAAATATTTGTTCAAACGGCAACAGAGCTGCTGCCCACGATAGTCGTTACTACTTTTCGCACGAACTTATTGCAAGCTAACTGAATAGGCAGGGAGCACGTCCTAAAGCTGCCGGAGCGAGGTAATGCTCGCTAAAGAAATAGCGGCTAGTATTGATATTAGTGCATGTTTATAACATGCGAATTGTTGTCTCTTTTAATATACAGTGCTCCTCACATCAG
This sequence comes from Dicrocoelium dendriticum, assembly GCA_944474145.2. NCBI lineage: Eukaryota > Metazoa > Platyhelminthes > Trematoda > Plagiorchiida > Dicrocoeliidae > Dicrocoelium > Dicrocoelium dendriticum. The sequence goes on along the minus strand of OX104063.1, from coordinate 145,808,271 downwards.
TGGAGTTTTAAAATATATCATTGGCAAACAGTCGTTTTTCATTGTTGCTTTGCACCAGACACTCACTTTAACTCAGCGCACTATACAGACTATTCAAGGAAAAACAAGATTTTGTGTTTCTCTCACACCAAATAAATAAAATACCCAGCTACTCTTTAATGAGCACAACCAGTTTTCTGTGTGGAGAGCCTACCACGCGATTGCATTATGCTAAGTGAAAATAAAATATTACAATATCATGCTGTTATTCTGTTCATGTATTCTGATTTTAACCATAGAATTGTACTGGCTCTATCATATCAAGCATGTGACATTGGATATTTTGCCAGAGCATGGATAAGTTGGAAGCGGGTCAACATAAGTTTGAAGAAACTTCCGCAGTGTATGCTGCGGAAGCAAACGTTTCGGCGGGTTTTCATCTAAACATACGGCGGACACAATCAGCGGCAGTCTTTCAGTGTGCTGTGACTACTTTTCAGTAATTGTCGATAGACTTGTTTTGGATATTGAGGATCTGATACACGGACGGAAAAGATGACGCAGTGAAAATTTAACTTCAGAAATAACAGCTGACTCCCTACTATCCTTTGGCAAGTGTTTTGCTTAATCATGGTGTAGTCAATAATCATAACTAGTGCTTTTGGTGCAATCGTTAAATTGTTAGACATGTAGCAAAATGATAAAATACATATTTTAGACTCTTTTTTCATCAAAATTGTCAATAGATAACTAAAAGCATAATGCAAGCGTAATGTAAGCATAAAGTAATGTTAACAATTGTTTTGTAATGTTACCTAATTTTTTCTGGTAAAGAAACGTAACTTCAATTTCGCTCGTAAATTGGTTAGTATAATTGTTATAATTGCGTCGCCACTGTTATAATTGAGGGAACGCCGCCTTTTGATATGGATTGCGTAACGCCTGATAAGATTGTCGCTGGCCCGAGTGGAGCACGCCTACGATAATTGCTTGTAACGCTGGTCAATCGAGCGGCGTTGCGCTGACTTGATGACGCTAGCTTAGCCGGTGAGACGGAAAATTGAGCGAGCGTGTGACCGATCCTAGCCGCAAGTGTTCGGATAGACGCTGACCCCTCGGAACGGACGCACACGCGAGGGGGTACGATAGACGCGCGCTAATGACTTAGACGCGAAGGATGGCCAGCTAACGACTTACACGCAATCACGTGAGCCGACCGACTCCCAACTGAGGCGAAGAGAAAGAAAAGGCAAGTGGTCCTCTGTAGGCTCTTTTACGACCGACAAAGGGCGATCACAGCCAGTGCTATGGGTTATTAAGTTAGGGAAAACAGTCACCACGCAGAGGTGGTAGTTTGCAAATGAGCATTGTCGAAAGGTGCGCAGTTGGGGCGCGTCTCGGAGTGGCTGAGCTCTGCTGCGTTGTGGGGAGGAATTGGACCTCGGTTTCCACAGCCATTCTGCCGAGATTTCTGGCGTGTTTTTGCGGGAATATTTGACGTGCCCGCAATAATAATTTACCACTTTACTCAAGTATAAATTAACGAGTTTCGCATTGACAATGCTACCAGACCCACATATTTACGAATTGAAACAAATGGGAAGCCACTGAAAGTTTAGTAAATGCAATTTATTTTTTAACGCAGTAACTGCAGTTTAAAACTACTCATCTTTCCGGCTCGGCGTGACTGTGGCCCGCGTTTTTCTTACCCATCTGGTTATTTTCTCATCTATTACCTTTTTGAACGGTACTAGTATGCTTGCGCCTGTGAGGTCTACGAAAGTCCTATGATTGATTTAACCGCCATTAACTTATACATTTTATTGCTCCCCCCGCTTCGCGTTTTGCTGCACAAATGTAACGAGAATCCCAAGTCGGACAAATATTCCAGCTTTAGAAAAGTTATAAGTAACATCAATCAACTGATTCAAATACAACCTACCTTCAGGGTTGCGATTCGTGATCATTGGTTAGTGGTGAATATGCGTAACAGCTACAGTCTTCAAGGAATTCCACTAACCTGGCAGCTAGGCATGCGAAAATTGTCCCATTACATTGCCGTACAAAAGTAGGCCCGTTGCCTAACATGCTCATGTTCGGAAATATGAGCAGTTAATCCTACGTCAACACAGTGATATAGAGGACTGTTCACTTAAGTACTTAAGTTTAACCTGGATGATCCACAGGCATATAAATATTCTGGATGGCTGCTTATTATGCTGCCTATATGATTTGTAAGCTAAATTTTAGCTTAATATCCATTCACTGAATAAGCCAAATTATGCGTTGGATCTCTTCACATTTATGTGGAGAACAACTATTACTGTTTGTCTTCTATAGGCAGGCTATATAACAGTTCCGCCAGTCTTCCAAGCAGGTAGAAAGGAATATTCAAATCGACGAGTACTGTTATTTTTATGGACAACTAGGACTGTTTGATGACAGCTTTCTGGCCTTTGTCGTTAATGACAACGGCAGATAATAGAAAATGTCCTGTGATTTATGCTTTGTCATATTTCATAGGATTATTTATACCATTTTTCTCCTGAACGACCGGCATGCTTAGTTTACTGGTGACCAGCATTATCGATAGCGATTAATTGTCGAAGGGCATTTAAACACGGCGGAATGTGTCGTTACGACTACCCATTAGCGTAATTGTTTGGCTATTTAAGATCTATTGGACCTTGTAGTTGTTTGGTTACATACAAGTTTTGCCTATTTGGTGGTTGATATGTGTGCACCAAATGACAACGCCATCTCACAATCTTCGTGTTCTGATTTTCCTTTTCTACAGTGTACAAGGAACTGCTTGGTTCAAACTGCCAATAACTTTCTTGGTGATAGTCGGACTTGTAATGTAGAGCACCGGAGATCATTTCATTATGAAATAGCGCATATCATTCTACAACACAAAAGAGCTTAACCAACACCCAAATCAATCGGTGATATAACCTGTGGGAACAGTTGTGATACAGAATGTTAACTCTAAGTAAAACAATTCAATTTCGCCATTCACTATAAATAGTCTACAAATGAGTATTTCCCAATATAAATAAAAAATCCGACTTATGGCAATAACACAACTTTTACGTTTCGATTCATTGTGTCCAATTTGAGCAACCGCGGATAATGGCTGTACAGATAAATATTGGGACCGCGGGAAACGCTCATGAGAAACTGGTATCGCTACAGCTGGATATCGCTACAGCAGACAGTAATAAAGCCAACGGCTTTCTTCGAACCGTCATCTCACTTGCAGGTGGAAAGCAGAATTACAGCAGAATTAGGGAATAAATTAACACTGCTATAATGTTAGTTTAAGAAAATATATTAATATACCTTAAATATAAAGGCTTTCACTTTGAGGAGTTGGGAAGCACCTCCACCTTACGCGAACTTCTTATTTGCTGCTTATTTTCATAACGCAGTTCCAGTAATCTAGTATTGTAGAAGCTGTTCACTAATATTCACTAGTTGTCAAGCACCAGCCGATGTGAGCAGCCAAAGCAACCAGGGTAAAACCAGACAAATGGCAGACTTTCGCGTAATGTTTGAGTGGTTCGGGAAACAAGATTAAACAATTATTAACGACTAGACGTGACAAATTTCCTTACACTCTGCATAGTATGGTGGCTTTATAATTATGGTGAGCAGTTCGTTACAAATTTAACTTCAATTGGCCAGAATATGTGGTTTAAAGATAGCGATATCCTGCGGTCTGGTACACAATTAAGAACAAAAATCCGATGCAGTTATACACTTTGAATAAAACAATAGATCGGTTTGCTAGTGATGTTAGTAGCAGTAGTTGGCGCCGAAGTTGTACACACGCTGCTGGTTATGTGATATGTAACAGACACGTTAGGATCCCCGTTTAATTATTCCATATTAGCCAGACTTTGCGGCGTTATATTCATGCTGTTGTTTGTTATGGAGAGATGCTACTTAGAATAACGGTAAATAAGGAGAGTAAAGCTAAGCTTTAATAAGTCCAATAGGACAGAGAAGATGAAAGGGGAAAACAAAAGTGTGAGTCTACCAAGCAAACTGTTTTCAATTGTTGAGCTTACTGATAAAATCTTAGAGAAAAGAATTAATTGCCGTGGTTTGGATTCGAAATTTCACCGTATATTTGCTATACGTAACCTCCTGGTACACACGAAGGCGGGCGAAATGTAGTAAAGTAATGCTTAGTGAAATCGATTTATATCTTGCAAAGTTGGAGGCAGAAACATCGTACGCGAGAAGGCGTCCCATCGTTATCGCAATTGATGAAAATAATTCTCGATAGCATTCAAACTGTATTTACTGCTTTCCAGGATGCGCGGCAAATAAGGTTGTGAATCTGCAGAATTTAGTAAGACATTATGAGTTTTTACGAAGGCTTCGTTACCGAGTGTAGTACCTTTCTCTTGCCATCAAACCATTAGTAATGCTTGACCGATGTTGGTGCATTAAATGTTGCTCTGGTACATAATTATGCATTTTTCCAGGTAAACCATTAGAGTCTCGGCGATGACCACCTCCTTCCTTCATGCTCTTCGATAGAACTTGACAGAGGGTCACCGGAAGACCGCTTGCAGCAAACCGCTTCCTTCTTCAAACCTTCCCATAATATTGGTAAGATACATAACGAAGCTGGCACTGTGCGCTGGGTATAAGTACAGCGTAGTAAAACTAATGTACTTCTTATCACAGCAGGGAGCTTTGATATATGCCGGCCTGATATTGCAAACAGAGCAGTATTTATACTGATTTAGCAAATTTCCTAGGGCGTTCCTTTGTTGTGGCAAGATCATAGATCACTCTCATTTAGATATATTGAATAGAGCAAGTACAGCTGGCCTCTTTGTAATGATGTTAAAAGCAAGATAATTGTACGAATTATGGAGGCAGTGATCATAAAGATAAAATTTAACAATTGAAGATAATAATATTTATCATTCAGCTCAGTTCGAGGATAAAGGAATTTTGCTATCACCCCTACCCATCAAACTAGGTTTAATCAGCGTCGTGGAATGTATGGAGCAAACTTTATTGACGTTCGAAAACTGTATTTATAATTCCCTTGACTCAGTGAATTAAAGAATGAAGGTAGTTTAGTAGGTCCATAGGTTTAAAAGCAACTCTTAGATGCAAAGCCCATAACCTGCCGCGAATTGATGTAATGAGTATGGAAAGTTTGTGCCTATTAACTGCCTTCTTTCATGGAAACTACGGGTCAAAATGCTACAAGGAAATAGAAGGAGGTATTTTGAAGCAGTAACCGAAACTCGTGAACAGTATGTAGCAAACAGTTCGCTTTTCTTTTTTGCCAGGAAATTTTTCCTGGTAATTACAGTATGGTCAGTGACAACTATGATGAACGTTTTCCTAAATATATCTCACAAATGGAACAAAAGTACAAGGCAAAATAATATGCTATCTTCATGGCAAACTACATTTGAATACTCGACAGACATAATTCCAAACAAATGCACATTTTCGAATGAAAAAAATCTGAGAAGAAATAGATAAGTTCGTTTTCTACCAATTTGATCGTTATTAAGGGTACTGTTTTAATGTATTTACTTACGTAAGCAACTATTGTGTTTGGCGTAATCAACAACTTCAGCATGATCCTGTACCGTTAGATGAATGATGTTAGATAGTAATTAATTCATGTGCAAATATGGAGTATGGCATTTGCCCTAATGATAATAATAACAACACACGATTATGACAGAGAAAAAGCAAATGTACTTATAGACAAATATCAACAGCAAATGAGCTAAGAAAAAAACAAGTTAGCATGATTCGGTTAACCATGAGAAGAGAAAATATTATCGCCAGAGCACGAGCAAGTTCGGAAACAGTTTGGGTTTAGAAGCATATTTTACTTCCGATATGACCAGCGATGCGGGAAATCGTGTACATGTTGGTCAGTAAAGCGGAAGCGCTTTGAGATACTATGGTAGTTAGCGGATATTAGTGTGGAATTCTGGTATATTAACTAGATATCTAGGAAATGTTGCAGTGTGTTACTGTCTACCATGGTTACTTTAAGAAATCCCAGCGTTTTTAATCAATATGTTTCTATCTGGTGGGTATATATATTTAAATACGTCAGCCAATGGCTGCATTGGTACATTAACCTCATGTCATTGATCGTGACGGCATATCAGAACGCGTTATTTCATGACATGCTTTCTTTAGTTGTAGAATTTAAATACATATAATGGATGTGCGCTTAAATCATTTCAACTTTTTCCAGTACTAGCTCCGATAATACTGCAACCTATCCTAGGCGCAACCTTTTAGGCTCTCGCTACTTGCGGTCAAATAGCGCTTCAACTCTCTCGTCACGCAGACATGCTGATTCTACACGGTTCTTACACCGTCTAGTTTCCAGCCTCGAGAAACACAACCCAAACTCCTTCAATCTGCTAAATATGTAAACGCGATGGCAAGAGTAAACGAAAGAAACCTAAAACAGTGCCCATGCAGCAGTTCATATCAATTAGAGGTACGATTTTTTATTCAGCCTAGACAATTTAAAGCTAAATTTTACCTTACATTAGAATAAAATCTTTCACCACCTCACCGATTAAGCACCGGTTATGTGAAATCTCAAATGCACCTAAAGAAATTCTACACAATGAACACAATGAACGAAGAAATATGACGGGCAAACTGCATTGCTTGACAGGTCTCTTAGGATGACAGGATTGTGAAGTATAAAATGATTGTCAAAGTTTACAAAAAGGGAAACTACTGGTCTGAGATGACACAGCGAGTTATTCGCAAGAACACTTGCTGGTCTTCTGTGCGCTACGTAACGGAGAGGGATGGTGAGCACGCTATTTGCGTTAATTCGTCTTTCAGTGGAAACGGATTATGTCACGCAATGTTAATGGGTCAACATATAGTCCAATCGTTCTTTAAAACGCGGTTAAATGGGGGCGAAAATAACGTGAGATAGAAGAGCGCACCACCTTTCGAATACATAAAGGGAGAAAAGGTTTTGTCGGCAATCACGTCGACTGTGGGTGTGGTCAGTTTCAGTTGGTGGCCTCTCAGATTGGTATCGTCGCTGACTTGCAACAGATCGCGACAAGCATGACTCAGGTCAGTCAACGGTTGGTACACCATAATAAGGTCTCCGGGTCGCTGTACTTGCGTAGGGCCTGAATTTTGCGTTGATAAGTGAGGTATAATAGTCCCGAAATACTGTTCGTCGCCCTACGCTGTGGAGCTTCGAGCGTTGTAGTCTCGTAGTTGCGCCAAGTTAGCCAGACCTAGATCGCAAGTACATGTGGAGCCGCACGTAGGAGTTTTGTATTTGTGGAAAGTTAACTGGCTCAAAATTCCCAAACGCCCATGGTATGAGGCCGTTACAAATTGGCTCTTCTCGATTCGTTTTCGGCATGTTCCGAACAGCCGTGCTCGTCATGAATGCTCATTCCGTGGTAGCCTTCCTGCGCAGCATGTTGCAGCAACTGCTCTCATGGTCGATATTCCTTAGCAGACTGATGATGTATGTTCAGACCTTAGCATTTCGCCAAGCAAAACTAGTTCCGGTTTGTTGTTGACAATGCGCAGGTCCTGTCGAGGTCTGTTTGTAGTGCCGAGCGGTTGCTAACTGTCTTGATCCTGTGCGTGCTCTTACATTCAGCTGACGTTGAATTAGGAAGTTGCTTACATAACCTGGAACAGGGTATTCGATTCCATAGCTTCGAAGTTGGTGAAGAAGAATTCAGTGGTCCAGACGATCGAATGCTTTAGATAAGTCAAAGTATACAACATCAACACCTTGTTAAGCAGCAGCGGACTTCATCCAGATTGCTCGGGCTAGTAACAAGTTTGTGGTGCAAAGCAGATTTAGGTGAGATGCATGCGACTGTGACACTATAACACTGTCATTCTCTGAGTATGCAGTAACGCTTCTGCGATTATGCATTCCATAACACTGGATAACAATTCTGAAGGGTGACCGGACGGTTGTTTAATATTTCCACAGAAGTCGCACACCTGAAAATAGGAGTGAATATTCCATGTTTCCACGTGATCGGATCCTACATCCCCTCAATGCTTTGTTAGAAGAACTGGGCCAACATTTGGCAAGTTTCATGGAAACTGCTTTTAATGCATTGGGTGAGATATTGTCCACCCAAGGAGAGTTGTACGAGCGCAAAGCCAGCAGTCTTCTCATCAGCATTTCAGCATTATATATGATTTGGCTTAATCATGGGGGCTAAGTGAACTGTGTCTTGAAGGCGTGACTTGAAGCTTCTCTTTGGGAAGTACGTATATACTGCTGCCGAAGCGCATTCGCCGCATCTGTTTAGTGAGCGTCAAACCATATACTGCACGTGGAAACTGCAATCCCACGCTGTACTCTCCGGAGCTAGTTAAAGTGCCTGTAGAACACCTTAAGATTAGTAGTGATATCCGTCGCTAAGTCGTGTTGAAATTTGCGTTTGTTTTCGTGGACTAGTTTGACACAGCTATCACTCTGAGCCATATAGGCATCCTAGGCCTGCGCATCCGGACACGCTTTATAAACACGCCAGGCCAAATCATTGGAACCATGCATTTTCGTGCCCGGCCCCTCAGGATGTAATTTCTTTGCAGCTGGCGAAAATTTTGGTTTCAAACTCATTTGCCACTAGCGCAGTGAACAGGGTGACAAATTTCTTCTAAGCGACATCGCGTGGCCGCTCAGCTAGTAAAGGCTTTCGTTTTTGAACGAGTTAAGTTAGTGTACCGTAATTTGTGACTCCTTGTTTTTACTGATATATTCTGCATAGCAAATGTAGCGGAAGAGCGGTGTCGCGTGATAGTTACGGCTAAGCAATGCATTTATCTTTAATTCTTCAGTTATTAGCACTTCGTTGGTGAACACAAATTCTAAGACAGAATGTTTGTCGCAAGTTCGGATCTTCTAGTAGCAGTGATGTGGTTGTATACTGATATATTAGCGATTGCTTCTTGCAAGTTTGCCTGTAATTTTCTGCAGAGGGAAGCTTGGATTTTGCTTGCGTGCAGATTGTGGTCCCTCACGGGAAGGAGGAGATTAATTGACAATGCCATAATTCGCTTCGTAGCAGACGCTAGGCGGTGATCGCTTTTCAGGTTAGATATTGAAGGGCGGTATATTATAGCAAATAAGTACACATCACCACGTATAAGAAGCAGTCGGTACCAGAGGGAATCGACGAACTGTGTATATAGATCTCAGATGAAATCGACATGCGGGCCAAGTGGTAAAACAAGGGCCCTTAGCCTCCTCTTCTACCTCAATCGTTACTTAAGAATCTTATACCGGGCATGGCTAGCTTGACATCATGGATCTCAGTATTAAGCCATGTTTCGGTTATCATTGAGATATCCCAAGAAGTGGAAGCTTGAAGAGTACGATGCGTAGTGAGATTGCCCGAGAAGACCTTGAGCGCTGGTATATAAGCACGGGAGCGCGTCAGTTGTTATTATTGTATTTGTAGATGCTGTTGCTGGGTGGGGTTATACCGAAAATTGTGAGGTCAGTTGTCGCTTGTTATTTGTTAAAGGGTAATCGCCAGGCCCCGAGGCGATTGCAGGGTTGCATGTATAATTCTCGGAGTTAGTAGTTGATGGTAAACCTAGACAGACTTTAGCTGACTAAGTGTTTTGACTGTATCCCGCTGCTTAGCGACACGCTAATGGGGTAGCACACAAGGGCTGCACATTCAGCGTTAAATCGCCCAATTGGGACCTGGTGTTGGTTTACTTTATCCGTATTTCAGATGGGAGATTTGTTCACAAATTTAGTTACGTTTCCACCACCTTTTAGGCCACGGATTTGGATTGCAGTGTTAATTATAGCATTTTAAACCGCTCCCTCTTTAGTAAAGCAATGATGGCATCCTTTGGATGGATTCTGAGATCATAATTTTGAGCCCGATTATTTCGTTTAAGCAGCGACATTCATCCCAGTATTAAACTTTTATCTCTAGCTCGCTTAGATTCTGAAGGTAGGGATAATCGTGGACAAGGAGGGATTTTGCGGTACTAGTACGAGTATAGTTTTCCTGTCTGAGGTCCTGTCTCCGGAACGCAAACAGCGCAATGCGTGGTTCGCAGGTGAGTGGCTGACAATAGAATCGTCTCTGCATCATCTCTTAAAAGTTGCTTTGCTTGGTGTAGTTAGGGCTTACTTTAGTGTGCCGAGCTTGGCTGACGGAGGAGGGACATCTGTAGCGCCCAAAAAGATAACTGCTATCTTTCATGTACAATTTAATTATTGACCGATTGTACATTATTCCTTCTTGTTTCAATCTTCCTTACAACCGACTCGACACTGGACCGCCTTGTAAGTTCCCGCGCTTACGTGTTCGCTCTTGTCTAGCTTCATCCGTCCGCGTCTTCTTGTAGCCCATCGAATACAGTCCGCTGTGTCCGACTCCAATTGCCTTCTGATATCCGCGCTTAATTTCGCGCACCGTGTATTAATAGTGTTTAGTAGTTTTGCACCTCCAACTTGGCGCTTTGCTAGGACACTAATTAATTGACAGGTTGCTTCCAACATTGTGTTTGCATAGCAGCTTGCCTTTGATTGAGTTCGCCTTAAACTCAAACATGTAACAGAATGGAAGGTTTGAACTGTCTATTGTTCGCCTTTTTGGAAGAGTGTGTGGCTGCATTCTTTGCTCTGACAACTGGTGGCACACTAGGTCTCTGGGTTGTGTTGGTGGTCATAACTGCTTCTAGTTTGAGAGGTTTCAAGGGTATTGTAAATATTGCTTCTCTCACGTGGGTGGCAACGAAGGACGCATATATTGTTTCTCCCTCAGCAACCTTAAATGAACCGCAAGGAATTAATGAATTCTTTTGTTTGATAGGAATAGAGATCACGTAATGTGGTAGAACTCAGTTTGTTTGGCGTTGGCAAATTTTGACAATTGTTCTCACTCTAGTCTTGAAAACTCTGTTCAAAATGTGTGTTTGATGTTTTATCTCCATTTCGAGGCTCGAATTCTACTAGTTACCGTGTGGCAGATCTTTCAGTAATTTCCTCGTTTACTTTCATTGTCAATCTGTCTCAATTCTGCATTAGCAGCACTGTGCATCAGACAACTTGAATAACCTTACACGCTTGCAGATCCAGAGGGAATCGGTCGTGTTATTTCGTTGTTTTTACCCCGATTAATGCGAAGAGACAATATTTACGATGGAAGTTTCAGAAGTATTATGGAATCCTATTCAAGTTCGCACATACTTAAATTAGCCACCACGATTTACATTCAATTGTAACTTTTTAGGTTTGGCTGTCCTTGGACAGTCAGTGCGTACCCTGGACATCTTCAATTCAGTTCCTTATTTGTAGTGCCAATAGCCGCGAGGTCTATCCGAGAAGTAGGTTTGGTAGTGGCGAGCTCACGTTTGATGATGGATTACGCGTGAACATGACATACAAACGCTTCGAAACGTCCTGACGAGGTGAGATGATTGATGGCCGCCGAATCGAATGCGTCAGATCTTGTAGTAGCAGTAAACGATCTGTCGTTACCTGACACAGTGTATTAGTTATTGTTGTATAATTTTCTGAATCTAGTCGGTTGTGCACTTCCGTCAGGTGAGCGGTAGCTACAAACGTAAATAAAGAGAAACTAGCAAGCGTTGTGGTTGCGCTGATCTGCGTGATGTGTAACGCAGGCGCACAGGTTTACAAGGTCACAATTGGCGGTTATTGGCCCTGGGTTATCGATCCAATCCAAAGGAATGCTGAGCGAGAAGAAAATTCTAAGGAATGCAAGAAACTCCTGCAACTGGTATGGGTGAAGGACAACTTTGATTTACTTGCTCGCCCCAAAAATCTTTTTTCAACGAGTGTAAAAATCTGCAGGTTGCTTGAAACTGGCGTAATGCACTGCTTACTGATTGGAAAAAGCAAGAAGAGTTTGCTCTGTGTAGCCGCATCTAATGCCACTGTTACACAGTCGAGTTATGTGGCGTTGCGATCAATATATCTTGCGTCGGAAAACTGTTTGTCCAGGCACTACTAAAATTCCTATACCGACTTTCCCTTAACTAGGTGCTGCGGCAGGAGCTTCCATACATTCATCACTCTGCGTTCGAAACAGCGTTGGTGAGCGACCCGTTTCAAATCCGGTACGTCAAGCTTGTACCGGTGTCCTCGTGTGCTGCTTGGTGTGCGCAGATGAAACAGCGCTCTCAACATGGTGTACTCTCCCAAATGTAATTTACGATGCCTAATGTTAGGATTCCGTGACAAATACATCACAATCGCAGACGTGAATTAGAAGCTGGAACGATAAAAATCTTCCAGCAAATAAATCTGCACCTTGTAAATCTCATAAATGAAAATGAAACAAATGTAAGCTCAACGGTGTGCAACAAATTATTAAGTACATGCAAGAGCGGCGATTTGGAGCGGTCGCCTATAGTGTTATTAAGTCAGCTCAGGCTAGACGAATTTCTGCATACAATATTTGGCCCCGTTTCCAATCGAAAACTAACCGAATTTGCTTTAAAATTTAGTTTACAATTAAGGTTGTATCGAAACTTGTTAATAATATTTCCTTTGATCTAAAATCAAGCGCAGTTGTTTACTTCTAATTTGGTTTATTTCGCGCATTTGAAACAAAACATTCAAAAAGTTTAACTAAATAAATGTTGCATTTTCTCCATATTGGTTACGTGTTACCTGATAGTCACAATTACTGGTTGAATCTGTGAATTAACAACGGAGTCTTTTTTCTAGTTCTAAATTCCACGTTAAATTCATCACATCGCAAAGTGCAGAATATGTGAGATTTTGTTTTGAATATGTTAACCGTCGAACGCATGCTTCCATTCAATTGATTTTCAAATTTTAAATCTCAACGATTTAGCTAGTTTCACTATATGCTTAGCAATTCGTATGCTTGGAGTACTTCAGCATTTACATAGTGCTTTGATTAAATACGCTACTAAAATATGAATTTTGGACCCATTCGTAACAAATTTGCTGCCATTGCATCACTCTAAATTTAGCCATGATAACTAATGTATTTATGTATGCAATGTGTCCTTTAAATTAAGCGCATCTCAGACCACACCGATTTACAAGTGTATTCCGGACTGATGGCGTAAAGTACGAATATGCATCTGCGCATGAGTGATGGTATATATTAACACACCATAATATATTATAATGTACTGCCCTAAACTGTATGAAATAAATAGTGTGGATCAAAATAAGTTTAAAAATCGTCCAATTAACATGCGGGTCAGTTTCTGACAGATAAACTATAGCTTCGGGCATGCATATAACGTAGAGGAAGAAGAAAAAACAAGAGGTTCGTCGAACGTTTCGTCGCCTGCGTTTGCCATGTATGCACATATTAAAAAGCTTGATCACTCGTACGGAACATCTGTTGAAATCTGATTCCGTTATTAATGTAATGTTTTACTGTGACTGCATCAGTGCCGTCACGACACACAAAATAGCACGTTTACAGTATTTCGACTGCTAACCCAACTTTCCATCCCGTTATTATTGTTGTTGTTAAAAAGCCAGAAGTTTATACACTTTGCTTGTTGATACAGCCTATAGTCCAGCAATTTGATATAGACGCGGATCTTTTGATTGTTTCGTCAATGTTGGCGATGATACGTATAAAGCCGTGGAAAATTTGTTTAACCAAATGTCATACCGGTGGTATGAAGATCCATTCATAACATTTCAATTTCCTTCAGATTGAGTTATCTTCCACGTTCAGTCTGTTGTGATATATATCAGTTCATTTAGCAATATTTAGAAACTTTAACGTTGAGGAAAAGTAGCCCTTGCGCTTATAGCTTGTATACTCGGAGATCATTAATCACGGGTCATCACTGCTTTCGTGTAGTGAAATTCAGCACTGCATCTGTTAAAATAGTACGAAGTGTGGAGTATGCCTTTCGCGAGGCTGGTGAACCTGATCAGTCATTGACTGGTTGTGATCGTTTACAGCGAAGACTTTAGCGAAACTAGATCCTATTTCCTCCAGGGTTGCCTGCCTTACCTGCTTACATTCGACTTAATTTACCCTTTGCGCTTTTGAGAGTAGACGGAAGAACCAGAATGCCCCAACGCTTTTCGCGCGAAAGCCATTTGTTGGCTCCGATTTTTGACAATTCTGTGAATTACTTGCAATATCTGAAGTCGTCTTGGACCATTACACCAAGGTCGCATTACTGCGCAGCGCTTTACGAAATGTTTTCTCTCAGCGTATATTTACCAGTTGGCTGATGACGTACGTCATTGTATCTGGGTGCATAAAACTGTGTAAATGCACCGCAGTCAAGGCAACAGCCACTGTGAATAAAGGCGAATACGTACGTATAAATGATTCACTAAGACGCGGCAGAATGCTGGTTGCCCAATAATCAAGAGTAAATAGTTGGATTAATTTTCCCTTTAGCAGCTGTGCAGCTCTTCCTCAAAACAGGTTAACTATAATGGATTTCCCGCTATAGCTTATGTTTCCGTAGTATGGAACTAAACTGATACAGCTGCATAACATCTTGCACGGCAGTTCTACATGAGTTGTTTTCTTACATATATATCGTTTAAATTAATGGTATTTGGAAAAGAAAAGAACAGATTTATCATGAATAAAGAAATCACGTGCTCAACAAGCACTATCGATAAATAATGATAATACATATAACGCACCTGACAATTTGTAACGGTTGTCGGTGGACTTACCGTTTCTTTCACGTGCCATGGATGCCTTGTCCTAGTAACATAATTCAAATGATTCAAGGGGCCCTCAAGTTAAGTTTTGCAGTTGGATGGTGTTGGTCTGATGCCATGGGAACTATATGACACCAGCCTACTTTGGTCCATGGCTTTTAGAATTCATATTTTCCGTAAGACATTCCCTGGTAAGTGACCCCCTGTTCAACTGTTTCAGAGGATTTCATATTACTAGTTTTATGTTTACGTTTGCTTAAGTTCCAATTGACCCCACATGACTATTATTGTGATGGAGGGATTTTCCTTATTCCATGATGGTATGACTGACGTATCCTAAAAAGTAGCGACACGACAGCGAGTTTCTCCTCCGATGGTAGCTGGCAACTTACGCGAACGAAACCGACGCGCGACCAGTGGACGGGAAAGCCCAGCAGCAACACGAACACGTTTACACGGGCTGAGTAAAGCATGGAGATTTGGGGTGCAGCTTTGTGATTCAAGCACGCTTGTGGTCCCGGTCGAACTCATGCATAAGACACAGATTTGGAGCGGACGATAAATCATGTGATGACAGCTGATAGACTGAAGGAATAGAACGGACTGATCCGGCAGGTGGAATGCAATTACGTGCCGCCGACATAATAAATTGCGTACACTTGCGAGGTTGGAGCAAACCGACGAGGAGTGCTCCAAACAGCTTCAAAAGAACGATGCGGGTTTGCCACAAACTCAAGAAGAGGGGCAGAAAGTAGAAGTCATCGAAAGTGTGTTTCAGTGAATGATAATTTAAACGAGTGTACAGCATAAAACGACACTGTTTGTTTTGGCAAGAATTTGGAGCGCTACCCACTGCTGCTTTTGGAGGGCTAGATATACACCTAGCTACTACGTTTTGTAGTCTTTAGGTTATCTCACTGACGTCTATAGTGAAAATAAGGAACAACTTGAAGACAAGTTGAGTTGGGATGAAAGTGATAATAAAACCAGTAATGGAGAATCTGACGCCATAAGGAACGTAAGTACTAATTACTAATGAGACCTTGAACATCATATGCATGCATGCGAAAAAAAGTTGGCCTGCGTTCACATCGAATGAAGACCTTACTCAGCATTTGTAGGAAAGACGTCCAATTTTGCTTTGATGGGAATATGTATCGTCAAATTGAAGGTGTTGCGATGAGTAGACCTCACGGACCGATTGTAGCTGATATCTTTATGTGTCATCTGGAGAGTAATTTATTACGCGATGTTATTGCAGCAGCATACACTTTTACACGAGGTATATTGACGATATCTTTGTTGTAGTTGGCACTGTCCAGAAAGCGAAAGTCCTGTTTAAAATTTTAAGCAAATGCTATCCTAATTTCAAGTTCACTATGTAAATTCAATCAGTGAATTCGGTTCATTAGCTATATTAGGCGCTTAAGAAATGTTCAGTTGGTTCACTCGGAAAATTTATTTACCGAAAACGGATCTGAAACGGATAATATCTACATTAAACAGTTACGGTCCAATGAACTTTAAGCGACCCCTTGTTCAAATGTTTTTTTCTAAGAGCATACCTAATATGCTCTTAAGAGTCAATCGACTCTGAGTTACGATACATCGAATCTAACCTAAGCAATGACCGCTATTCGAAGAGATTTATTTCCAGATGTTGGAATGCGTGTGCTAAGAAAGCAAAACGAATGAAAGTTTCAAAAAAAGGTGTTCGTCACGCTACCATACAAAGGGAAACTGAACGACGGAACATTGTGCTACCGATTTCTCCAAGCCAAAAGAGTGCTACTAAGTAGCTGAGCTCGTGTTGTTACATCAAACTAAGAAGCTGTCCCATGCATCCAGCTTGAATAAGTGCCACTCACAGGTTACCAACTCATGTATTTACTAATTCAACTCTATTTGCGGCAGCATGTATATTGGCCGAACTGAGAGAAGGCTATCAACTATGATAGAACATGTTCTACGGAACCTGGCAAATAGTGGCCCTAAATTTCCTGCCACCTCAATCGCTCAGCATCTGTTCGATTGTACCTTGTGCGAAAACTCACTTAACGAATTCAAGGCTATCAGCAGACCAAATAACTCAAGCTTGCTTCGTTTCGGTGAGGCCTTTGGAATCCGACGAATGAAACCTAACCTTTCCAAACAGGTCTACCTTGTGGCCAGTACGGCCTTACTGTGGTAAGACGTACAAGAGGACCTTGACTTTCTCAGTGTTTTATTGATTTCGTTGTTGACCCAATTTTCAATTGCATTCCTTAACTCGTTCCACGATTTGTCTGCAAGCAACTGAATGAGAAGACACGAAATAATCTGAATTCAAGTTATCCCGTAAAGAAGTTGTTCCTTCTTGCTCTCTTAAAATTTCTGGAGGGAACTGGCTGTATCTAACGATTGATAGTTGTAAAAAATCGTATGGTCAGGATAGTTATGATACTGCTAGCAAGTGGCTAGATTTGATCATAGAAGCTATAATGTGTCAGAAAAATTTTTATACGAAATATTGCTAAACATATACCAGGGATGAAATCGATTGAGTGTCAGTTAGAAGAACCCTTGGAAGCATCCGGTTTAATTTTCTACCATGCCGGGCTAAAAGGACTCGTTGTAACCTGGCCCAACCAAAATATAAAAATGTAAAAGGCATTTGCGAACGCAGCACTTGATTTGTGGGCCGGACAAGTGTGATCAAAAAACGAGCATCCAAACGCATCCTGCGCTTATTGGGTGCATTACAACGGCAACAGAAACAAATCGTTGGATAATGTAAATGTTTGATAGAACGTCTGATAGCGTTGCACTTAATGAATATGTTGTTTTTTTTAAAATTGTAAAAAATATAGAGAAAGTAGACAAAAAGAAGAAATGTTTTTTGGGTACTGGGATAACTTTGTTTACTTCACATACGAGTGCAGGATTAAAAGGGAAAACAGAACCGAAATCTGTCAAACAAGTATTTTCAGTTGTTGCAGTGCATCAAAGACACTTACATCGGCCGCGCGCAATACACAGTCTCATCAAGGACAACAAAGTAATGTTTCATTTCTCCCAGACTACAAAATATTATCCCAAACTACTCTTTAATGAGCGTACTCAGTATTTTTGTGTAGAGCCTACCGCGCAAATGTGTTAACAGTTCCGTTTTCCTTATGCTAGGTGAAAATAATATTGCAATAAAAGGTTGTTATTTTGGACATATAGCAGATTTTGACAACAGTATCTAACTAGCCCTATAATACGAAGCACACAGAAGTTGCTATTTTGCCAGAGCATGGTTAAGTTATTAGCTGAGTTAATATCATTTGGGAGAATAATCCACGGCTAGGATACACTACGGAAGAAAACCATCCGGCGACATTTCAACCAGGTATACTTTGGCCAAATTTAGCGATACCCTTTCAGTGATTGCTGTGACTATTTGTTCGACAAAGTGGTTGGGATATCCGTGGATCTGATACATGGACGGAAATGCTGACGTGGTAGACATTTAACTTCAGAAAATAACAGCTGAGCTTCATACCATATCCTGGCAAGTATTTTGCTTAAGCATGTTTAATCAATAATCATAACTAGCTTTTCTGTTGCAATAGCTAGACAGTTAGTCATGTTCAAAAATGATAAAATACCTATTTTAGACGCCTTTTTATAAAGATATTTATAATTAAGTTTAAGCACAAAGTAAGCTTTACTAAATGCTGTGAACCATTATTTTGCATTATAACATAACGCGTTTTCTGTTAACGAAACGCTACCCCAACGTTTACCAAAACGTTGGTTTTACTCATTTAAAAATTAATGCGTTGTTATTTTGCAAGGCTCTAAATCCAAACATAAAAGAAATGAAACAGATGGGAGACACTGAGATTTCGGTTAATGCAGGGCTTGCTATTTGAACATCCTTAGCCTTCCAGTCCGTCATGATAGTGGCACGTGCTATTTTTAGTCATTTGATTATTTAAAACTCCATTAGCGTTATATCCTATATAACATCCTACTGGTACGCCTGCGTCGGTGACATCTAAGCCAGTCCAATGATTGATTTAACCCAGGTAGAAAAGTGGTGCACTCGTACGCGAAAGACAGCGCTGAAACGCCGGTAGAATTGAAAACCTGCGTTAGACGTTGATCCGTTAATAGTTGTCTACAGAATGTTTGTGCAATGGGTATGCCTGATCGAGCCCGATTGAATGAGTGTACCCAGGCCGATATGCGAAAAAATTTGAATCCGGAAACTTGAAAAGTCAAGAGCAAGGAAAAAATTTCCGACCATCGGAATGCTAATGAACTGGATTTGCATCTGCGCTGCTGGATAGGTACGTCTGAGTGCAAACAAAAGACGACGAGATAGAAGTTCCGTCGCAAGGTCGTCCTCGTCGCGGAAGCATCGTAAACTACGGATGCACACAAGAATGACTTGGTCATTGTTGTACGAAGCAGGACAAAAAAGGTTATAGCCGTGTGGAATGTGAGGTTTCAAAACTGCAGGATATATATTAGTAGGATTAACTGAATAGCTTGTGTGCTGCGAAATGAGCATTGTAATTAACGTGTATGCGAAGATTTAACGGCGAAACATCAGAATCTGACAAAGAGTGTGGTTTAACTCAAAAGCATATACCCGGTCTACATAAACTAAATCAGATAATCCCTTCTTTTCAAGATACTGATGAACTTACACTGACAATTATGGATCCGTTTTCTGTCGTGACGCTGCAATAAGCACTAAGCTAACCATAAGACGAAAGTACTCCAATAACCCTACTCACTCATAAATGTTTACAGCCGTACCTGCGCTGAGAATTTGGGCACGCATAGATGCTAGACTGCTTGAATTAATGATATGCAAGCAAAGTAACTTGCAGCAACAGCAGACAAGATCTTAGTCGAACATTATTCTTGCCCTTTCCCACAGTTTCCACCAAATATATACCATGTAACATGGGGTAGTACGGAATGAGAGCCATAATTCACAAGATTCTCGGGCTAATTTAGCCGGGCCATGTACAGAAAACATTTTATCGGTGCATTCAAACTGTATGGAAGCCACTGTGTCCAAAGTTGTAACAGCCCACTCAGTAGTATCTACTTATTGTGTATGACCTTAGACAGAAACTATAGTACACTACTTACCTGCCACCAGCATGAGATTGCTCAGCCGAAAGCATTAGAGGAGCGGTTACAAACCCAGGACTAGTTACCATCAATGGGTTAAAGTAAAATAGTACGGGAGATAAATCTAAGTAAAGTACTGGGTCATCATTCCGTTGCCCATGCATTAATAGCAAAACCCTCTGTATCAAACTATGTGATTAACAATCTATTCACTATTGATTAGCTACCAGCGACTAATCACTGGTGAGTGTTTAGGGAATTACTTGATATTCAGTAATAAATTTCGTTACCAAAAGTACGAGAACAAGCTGGCAAAGCAGCGCAGCAACATTGTGTCTGATATAAATTGGACGGACCCCCGTCATTCAGTCATGACCCGCACTTTCATCTACGCATTTGCGCATATACGGGAAGCCTAAACATCTGTAACGCTTGTCCGGCTAACCAAGCAGTAACTTGCGTTTTACAGAAAATGTTCGCGCGCATGCGTCTGCGTTTGGAGAGCATCCAATCACAAACGTAACCACAGATTTCGCTGCACTCTTTTAGCACACTTGGCAGCCCAGCACCCTAGTCAACTCTTCGAGAGATAAGTGACATGACCACAGGATCTAGTCAAATATCGACAGCTTCAATGGCACCGTGGCATACTGACCATCTTTCATTCGGGGCAAAGTAAACTGGTGACAAGCGAAGCTTATTTATCAGTGAATGCAGACGGGCTGCGAGTGAGCCATCCCAGTTGAAACAAGAGATGACGCACAGACAGTACAAGTTAGCACTCTGCCCATTAAACAGTGTTGCAAGATAATAGATATGATAATTGTTATTTTATGATTTGATCACTGGCAAAGCAACGCGACACGAGAAAGCACTCCCAACGGCGACTTATCACCAAGCTAAATTACGTTTCATGACTCATGATTAGCGCTTGCTTATCATTCAATGTATGGTCAGGCTAGGTTAAACGCGGCGGTAACTACTCCGACATGCAACACTATGAAGGCGAGAATGCGGCCTACCAGTCAAAGTTACTTGCCTCAAAAGGTTTAGCAAAATGTGAGTGTGTGCAAGGCCAGAAATAACTGGAGTTCCCGCATCATCAAAGATGACTTTTCAACTTGTACTGCTATGGTGTAATATCAAAAAGAGATAAGTTCAGTATAAGTGGAAGCACGTTGCGTTGTAACGTCAAAAGGGACACTGTTCATATTATTATACGGAGAGGAAACGTTCTTGGATCTGCTCCACTACAAGTTCAGATTTTGAACCCAATGCAAAATGTATTTGTTATAATTGTGGGAACGCATCTTGATATGATTGCGTAGATGCCTGATAAGATTTTCGCACGGTCGGAGCACGCCTACGATAACGGCTTGCAACCCTGGCCAATCGAACGGAGTTGCGCTGACCTGATGACGTTAGCTTAGCCGGTAAGACGGAGATTGAGCGAGCGTGAGAACGATCCTAGCCGCACGTATTCGGGTAGACACAGAGCCTTCGGAACGGACGCACACGAGAGGGGGTTAAGATAGACAAGTGCTAATGACAAAGGCGCGAACGCTGACCAGCTAACGGCGCACACAACATCACGTGACCCGACCGACTCCCAAGTGAGGCGAAGAGGAAAGAGAGACAGGCGGTCCCCTGAAGGCTCTTTTACGACCAACAAAAAGCGAATCACAGCCAATGCTATGGGTTATTAAGTTAAGGAAAAAGGTTACCACGAAGAGGTGGTAGTTTGTAAAAGACTATTGTCAAAAGGTTCGCAGTTGGGCCGCGTCTCGGAGTGGCTGAAGGCTGCTGATTTGTGGGGAGGAATTGGACATCGCTTTCCACAGCCATTTTGCCGGGGTTTCTGGCGCGTTTTTGCGGGAATATTTGACGGGCCTGCAACAGTATTTTACCTTTGTTTATCGGGTTACATAATCATTTGCTCCATGATTGCCTTGTTGCTTCAAATGTTTGCTTGCATGGACCGGATAAAAACATATGTTGCCTACAGTTTTCTTACGTTAATACATTGCGTCATATATTTATCATAGCCAAAGCGCAAGATGTTGGCTGCACGTATTGTTCGGATATTCGTTGGACCATTTTGTATTATTCCTTCCTTACTTTTCTTAGCATCGTTTTACAAGGAAATGCTCCAGAATTGCATACTTCCATGATTTGTGGCCGATGATTAATGCATCGTCTTTTGGTGGTACCAGGATGGTGCACCAGTGCATTCTGCTTAAATGTTTCATGAGTACCTCAGCAAGAAATTAGGTATTCATTGGATCGTCCGAGGAGGATCAGTCGAGTGGCCACCACGGTTACAATATATGAATTCCTTGGATCTTTTCTGTAAAGTGATTTGAAACAATGGCGTTACAATAGCATGTAGGGTTCACTGAAGTAACTGAGCTTTAACATCGTAAACAAATGTCGGTCGATCACGATCGAGATATTGGCGAATGTTTTTGCCAACTGCATGCAAAACGAAGGCGGAAACTTTAAATATCTCCTTTGCGTCTATATACATATATACATATGGTAGCATTTAGCCGTGATTCCGTACACATACTTATCGGGGATTAAAATGATTCTAATACGAACTTAATCCACCGGCGAATGGTGCCAATATTGAGCCGGTGTTTGTAGAATTCTAAGGGTGCGTTTTTTGGGGGGGGGATCGGTCCAAACGCATCGGACACACTGTATTGCACTTGACTTTAAGTCATTTGGCGGTCTTTACCAACATACTAAATGCAATATGGGGGACTGACAGTCACCAAGTTAGCGACCTTCCTTGTTGGGTGTTTCCTTGAAGAGCAGTGATTGCGTGCTACCTCAGGTCAAACACACCAGACGATTGTGAAATTTACCAAAGCCCGTTCAGCATGTGCTTATTTAGGTACATACTAAGTAAGGAATTGCAGGGTAATTAGCCTTTAGTAGTGACCGAAGTTGTACGCATTATGCCAACCGCCATTCAATTACTTTTTTACCTCCTGTATTGCGTCCATAAATAGAAAGTACAGATAATCCATAGTTCGTTTTGCTTATGGAGTAGTGTGCCCACACCCTGATTACCGTGGATACCATGATTGAACATGGCACTTACTGTATCCAAAGAAATGTGAAGCAATCTCGGAGAAAAAGTTCAATCTAATCAACACCATTGTCGGTATATTTTACTTAATAGCAACCTAGGCTTACTTCGGTAACTTTGCTACAACAACTCAACTACTACTTTTAAGGCACCAACAAATTCCTGTATTACTAGAAGATATTCATCTAACCACGCCTTGTGGAAGCAGGTAGTGTCCAGCCACTTCAGGCGCATCCATATCAAACCTGAATGCAGCCCATGTGTGAGAACTTTCGTTTTCACTGCACTCAGGTGGCGTATATAAGAGCAAATATCAGTGATTTATTTGATCGTCGCGTCTGGACGCCCAACACGTGAGGTTGCTTAATGACTGTGTGTTTGAATTCTGTAGACAAAAAGATGATTTGTCCGAGCAAAAATTTTGTTGCATCGGATGGACATTTGCATGTAAACACAAACAGACAACTATGATCCTGAGAAATCTTATCCAATCGTGCTTAGCTACAGCGAATCAATGTAAGAGTGTAAATCATATGTAGAGTACGCATCATAGATATCAATGGATCATTGTATGCGACACCGAAGATTAGTGGACTTATGCGATATGATCATAGATTGGTGCATTTCAGCGGCTATCCACTTATTTTACTCGAGTGCTATATGCACGTCGGATAGCGATTAGGATAGGCTTTCTTTTTGTAAGACAGTGTGATCAATTATTGTATCAGCGGCTCGAAAAGAAAACACTTCTTTTAAATAAGTTCAGCCCAGTTTGTACATCCTCTTGTTTACTATTCATCTGAAATCTAATATGAGCTTTTTCACATTAGGTAGCTTGACAAAGCCAAATGAGTTTTTGGTCTGGGAAACTATTGCTTTGACAAGGCGTGTATGGATGAGCGAGCCCTACACCAAATGCCTAATATGTTGTTTCCATCAAAATGTTCTAACCACAGACAGTCTGCATTCACCTCTAAATAAGCTTTCCTTGTCACCGGTATATTTTGCTCAAAACTTAAGGTAATCATCATGCCGCCGTGCCGCCGAAGCCGTCGAGCATTCGACAAGCTCATGTAGTCACGCTGTGCTCATCTCTCAAATAACTGACCATGTTGTAGAGCTGCCCTGCCATCAAATAGTTAAGAGAAATCCATGATTTTGCACGTGACTGTGTGACCCTCTTAAGGGAAGGTGTATACATGCAGGTGTTATCTATCCTATACAAAATGCCGATTGCTTAGCCGCACAAGTGATACAGGTACAACTGATTCTGTATACTTGCAAATGTGTCGTTGAAACGCATGGGTCATGACTGAATTATGATGATCGGTCCAGACCTATCGGACACAATGTAGAGGGCGCCTCTATCATTTTATTATTAGTATGCACTTTAGCTAGAGGTGTAAAATATCTCGGATACTGTGCCGCAATACAGAAAGAAATAAGTGCAACATTTGCATGCCAGCGGAGTTACCAGCAACGGATGGGTATCGTTCCGGTAAGTTACCATTCAGCTAATAGGCAACAATAAAATTATTACGTAAAAATATATATATATATATATGCGGATCGGCGGGGATCAATTTTGTCGGGGTGCATAACTGTTACTAGGACGGATCACAAGAGATAAGCACACGATGAGCGAGCACCAATTCCTTAGAGACATAAATGAGGAATACGGTATTGGAATAAGCGTCGCATCATCTGAGAGTCACTAGATATCTATGGTAAACCATGTGACTCAAGGTAACAGCAAGTGTCTATTTGCAACGCCTTTAGTCACACTGTCGTTAGGAGTCAGCTGTTATTGTTCGGTCAATAACAATATCGTGGTGATCGCCTGATTTGTGAATCCCTTGCGGGACTCCATGAGGCTTGAGAGATCGTTCAGATGGACTGTCAACACTACTGTTTGTCGCCAGTAGATCTCGATTTCCACCAAAATATGTAGCATATTTGCTAGATAGTTTTTGTCGTCTATCAGGTCTAGGACTAAGGCAAAGTAATACAGTAGGCTTCAACGAGTTCAGCGACTTTCATTCCCAAAACCACGGCCGGTTCCTTTTGACCTGCTGATGTAAACCCCAGCGTTTAATACCTCGCTGTAATTTTGTGAACAATTTTAACTAGGAGACTTCCTAAACAAAACCATAAAACCTTGTCGGTACGCTGTGCTTTCCTTTAGCTGTAAGTTCACGTTCATCCGACATAATAATTAAAACAGAGCGAGCCCGTTATCCTCGCGATAATCTCAGTTTTCAACTTGTCTAAGCTAAGATTGACCTTGAGTTTGTGGTTTAACAGACGTCCTGACAAAACAAACTTCTCATTTGCATGTATCCATGGTTTGTGTGCCCAGTTAGGTCACAATGGTTACACCGCGTTGAGCTGCGTCAAACGATTACTAGGGTCAGCAGGAACCTTCACTGTGCCCGCAGTTGTGGTGGTACTGCGTTTCACAGCACATGGGTGCACAGAAAAGCCTTTGCGCGGTAAGACACAAAAAAATCCAGTGATAAATGTAGGTCGACAAAATGGTCTTTATCTACGGTGCACAGTGTTGTACAAGGATAAGTTACATTTTTGGTTACTTGGATATGTTCTGCCGAACAGTAGCTAAAAATCACTGAGAGAACTCAATGAAGCATGATTACTCGCGTGGGTTTTAACGAATAAATTATGGGAAACGTCCGTGTGGTGCACCAGCGATTTGTTGGACTTAGTTCAAATAAGTGGATCCAGAAAGATGGAAGTCAGCGATCAACATCGATTAAGCATAGTCTAAAGATTTAGTAGAAAGATAATTGGATTAAAACAAATGAAAACATAGCAGAGAACTATGCGTCCAGTGGTTTGTTTTTCTGGCACATCGACCTGCATTATCGTTTTGTGCTGTGAATCTCTTCCTAGTTAGTGAAAAAGAACAAACACTGAAACATTCAAATTCAACATAAAACACAGAACAAAGACAATTGTATATATACTTTGAAAAGTTAGCCATCAAAAATTACCTGGAATGTAATCTCTGTTCCAGGAAATATAATTTTATCGACGCACGGTTTTTTCGCCTTACTTCACGTAATAGCCGCACCGGCAACACTAATACCTGTATCCTGGACAATCAATATACAATTGTTAAAATTTCGCAGTATCATCTCCGGCTCTTAGAATATGTTGGTCAGTGATATTGAGCTTATTGCTTCACTAGTCATCGTCGTAGAGAGACACAATGACTAACGACCAAGCAGTCATTCGTTTTTGCCTTTACCTGGTAGCTTCAAATGTTACATCTGTAGGCGATCTGAAGAGATCAGGCGACACACATG
The DNA here is from genome assembly GCA_944474145.2 of Dicrocoelium dendriticum. Taxonomy (NCBI): domain Eukaryota; kingdom Metazoa; phylum Platyhelminthes; class Trematoda; order Plagiorchiida; family Dicrocoeliidae; genus Dicrocoelium; species Dicrocoelium dendriticum. The sequence continues at coordinate 145,782,047 of OX104063.1, read as the reverse complement.
TAGGTAAGCAAAGTTATCCGGTACATAAAGTAGCGGACACTGGTTGCATCCGCTTCTCTAATAAATAATAAACAGATTTACCATTTGCTGTAGCGTACGATAGATGTCAAATAATAATAAAACTTGCGTTCTATAACACGCTGCAAAGTACAAAGCACTCCATCGTCCAGCGCTTTTAATTTGTCTGAATTACTTAGTAGTCAAGCCTCTTCGTCAGTGCAAATAGTAGCGAAAATTATTTTGTCTGATGTGTGTCAAGCGCTTTGGAGATTTAGTAGTACCCTAGGGAATGATAGTTTGCTAATTTGAATTCATGATTTCTTCTGTGAATTTTGTCTACTAAATGATTACTAATCACAATGCTATAAGTTTTGAAATACCAGCATCTTAAAGCTAGAGCACTGTCACTCCTTATTATTTGCTTGCAAAAGTTATTTTATACAGATTGCTTCCTATCAATGGGTGACTGAATAACTCAGTCTAGTTGTGGAGCCCTACATTTGTGAAAAACGGTACATCCATATCTGTCTGCTCATATTTATGACCTCATCCCTAAGTGCACATTCCCTGTCATCCTTCGAAAATTTGTTACATGCCAGCTTCGCTTGGTCTCGTATAAAACGGCACTGTCCCTGGCGGCCGCACTTTGATCTGACTGATGGGAACTAAGCAAATGGTAAGTTCAAAGTTGCCCGTGGCGAGATACGGTGATGAATTGTTCCATCACTTCCACTTCATTCTACAGGTTCTATATCCTACGACCGCTTCATATATTAATCTAGTTTTTGATCACTGAATACGTTCTGCTCTTTAGCCATTTAGTGTTGTGTAATGTATGAGAGAACTTCGCTTTTGTCGCACAAGTAGACACTATATATAAATTACCTTCGTAGTATTTTCGAGATATACATACTAAAACATCTCACTTATTATGTGTTTCAATAAAAGTCGAACAGCTGCATTGCTAACAGTAGTTTAAACCTGATATTTTAAATATTTCCTTGGTAGCAATGCAAAAGCATTTGACGAGCAGTGCATGTTTGTTTCAAACTCTAACTTGTTCGTCAATAAAGATGTTACTGAAAAGTGGATGCTTCAATGAAAAACTCGAGGCTAAGCGGTACAATTAGCAGGACGCTTCCGATGTTCTTATCGAAATCCGACATACCTATATACCGGAGAGCTGTTATGACTTAAATTATCGCGTCGCATCAAGCATAAAACTGCCTTGTGAATTATCAAATGCAGATGGTTCCAGGTGAAGCTTTCCATACATGAGTATTCCTATGTATGTTTGCATCGTTTTTCCGTTTTCTCAAATGGCTTTCTTCATACGTAAGTATTTGTGTTTGCAAGCTTCCTCAACCACAGCGAATAAAGGTGTCCAACCGGTAGATCAGATCCAATTGATTATTTCATGTAAACGAAACTCAACGCGGTTGTGTATTCATATTTACATTTTCTAATTCCATGGTCACCACCCAGCAAGAACATTAATGAGCAGATCTATGATCTAGTCCGAATCAAGTAGCAGTGCGCAGGCCAACCAGGTTTGGGCAGCTAGAACCCCTAACGCCTCAATGAATTGACGTGAGAATCAATGAAGGTTGATCTGCATTGTATCACGAACTGTCGTAACAACGGTTAGGTTCCTTGTTCATACTAGTAAATAGTAACAGTTAGGACGCCAAGTCTAAATTACAGCAGATTTGTGCAACGCACACAGCCGACGAGTTTTGGAAATGCAAGACGGTGTCCCGGTGCTTTTCACTGCATATTATGACCGACTAATTGAGTTCAGTCATCTATAAGGTAAAATGAAGGATTGGAATTAAACTAATGAATAGTTCCTCAGACGCAGGCGAGCATCATACGCCAGCAAATCTGTAGGCAGATTTAAAGAAATCCATAAAGATAATCCAAAGTCAATGTTAGCGAACATATGTTTTCGGTAATTCTTCATCCCAATAGTACAATTATATATCAATTACATCGATTAGACAGACTAATGAGTCGTTAAAACGGGGTAAAATCAGTTTACAATAGGTCAACTTTTGTCAATAATCAAGTCAATGTCAGAGTCTTTACACAATCCAACTGAGTAAAAAATACTACTCAATCGGGCCAGGCCAGTGGTAAGGCTTAAAAAATCGTTTCAGTTTACGCAATTTGCTGCGTACAACCGGATTGCTATACCTTCAGCAACTTCTTGTATCCGTATGCGCATAAGCTTCGGTCCATTATGCGGGGTCTTGCAGATAATAAGGAATGCTTCGGCTGGCTTAGGTTTGGGGCCTGTGTCGGCAAGGTGGGCAGCTATGGCTGAGTTACATACCCTTCTGCATCCGGTGTTCTTTCCTTCTCTCGTATAGACACCTAGTCGTACGATCAATGTTTCCTGAATCACAAGAACAGGTAAATGAATAGATGCACATAGAGTTGTCGTGGACAGGTCTACTATCCTTGAGACTGCTCTCCACCACCGGTGTGCTGGTAAAGTAAGTATTTAATTTTACTGCTAGGAACCTCCGTCTAAGCTCCTGTGCTAGACGGCGAGTAAGAATTTCAGCAACGATTTTCCTTTTGTAAGGGAGTTGCAAGCAAATGGCTTTTCTATTAGCTGTTAAAACAACCAGTGTGTTCATACGCTTCTCCACATGAAATGATATGAGTGATCTGGATAACCATTTTCCCTCATCAATGAGCCTATTCGCTGTAGTTCACCTGCAAGTATTTCATGTGAGCAGAGACTTTCTGCTCTACTGACCATATTATGAATAAATTCCGTTTCAACCTAAGTGGCACGAAATCGTGGAAGTTGGGGTACTGGCCGTTCCACGAGCTTTTTCTATGTACGTGGCGCTCTAATATCCTGCTATCGATTCTCCTTAGGCCCACGTGCAGAAAGTGAGATCAGCAGTTTTCCTCTACTTCCGAGGTAAAGTGAATTGCATTATGCGCTTGGTTAAAATTGTTGATGATATCTTCAATAGCTGGGAGGATGAAACACCTCAAATATGTCATCAACATAACGGTGGAATAGGTTAAAACTTGCAGTGGTTGATTTTAAATTTCATTGCTCATTCAGGCCCATGAAGATATCAGCAAATACTGACCCAAGTTGTCAGCCCATCGCCACTCTATCTCTCTGTCCGTATATCTCCCCGTTAAATACGAAATGAACGTAAAAGATACATCTAAACAGCGGTTCTTTCAAGGTCACCGTGGGTACGCCGATGTTAATCCCACTCCCATCAAACTATTCGCAAATTTAAGTTATTACCTGAAATATCGGTATATTTTGAACAACGAGGAGACATCCATATAGCACATGGTTAGACCCGAAGCCTTTACATATTTTACTGACTCTGTAAATTCAAAGCTATCCTTCAAGCCATGCTCGGCTACCCGCTTTTGGATAGGTTTAAGTATCTCAACTAGCCACCGTGCGGTAAAGTGTGAATACTTCATATCCAAGACTGGCCTCACCGGCATTTTGGCATGTGAGTTATAATCAAACCGTACAGCTTAGGAATAACCGTACCCACAGGATGCACATAATCGTAAACCTCTTTAGTGATATAAACCTCGTTTTGTAGCTTCTTGAGGCATTTGCAGATTTGGCTCTCTGATTGCTTTGTCATATATTTCTCGCCCACTGTCCTCGAGAACTTCGTCGAATCTGCCAGTATATGGTACATCTTATTAAGGTAATCCAATTTGTGCATAATGACAATACCCGAGTCTCTTTCTGGTCTAGAAAGCAAGATCTCATTATAATTGGCAAGACGATCTAAAGCTTTAATGTGCTCAATCTTCACGGGATTTTGGTGTGTTATTAGGCACGATGATACTGATAAGATGCATGAACTGGTGACGACTTAAACTATTCTACGTGTAAACTGGAGGTAGGAGCTAATTGTGTGGTCTGCGAGAATACGTTTTCGAACTGAGCTTCAATTGCTACTCTGTTATCTCTTCTGTTAGGAAGGCAGAACTTAGGCTCCAAGGACAAAGCTTTAACGGTAATATGATCGAGTATCAGGGATGATAATTTGGTGACATACCTTTCTGAATTGATTGGAAATAACGTCCTAGATTCCTCCTTTTTAATGTTTTAAAAATCGAATTCCGTATTCTTGTTCGTTTTTTGTGATGATAAACGTAATCCTTTCCCCAAGCTCCGTCTTGTCTCTCTTTGTGAGTGAGGCTAATGCAGTGTTACATTGACTTATGCAGCGTTTTAATTCGTCTGTCTTGGCACGCAACGTATCTATCTGGCACATTGCTAGACACTTTAAACTTTGGCTATCTGGTCTGATATGTGAAGGAGGAAGTGATCAGTAGCCAGCCGTTTCGTCCTTTAAATTATAAACATACTGCGTATCCTCATATGTTTGCGAAACTGACTGCAACCATACTCATTCGATTTCATCCATAACGGAAAATAATTTCCATGCAGTGTAAGTTGATGCTCATCGTTGAAAACGCGTATATCCAAACTAGTTACATTATACATCTTCCGTCAACTAATTTATTTAAGTTCACAACCTCATTTACAAACAGCCAGATAACCACTTACTTTTCTTGTCTATTTAACACGATGGTATATCAAAAATGTCTGTTCATTTTCTCTACAACCTGTAATGTTTAAAAGTTTGCTCACAACTTGTCCAAACTAAGTTAATTCAACATAATTTTACATTGCTAGTGCTAGAAAGTTCACAATTGTAATTAGGAATATGAAACAGATATAGGGTGTGTGTTATCAATAATTAATGCAACAATGTATTGTTGCGCCTGGTAAACTAGTTGTTAATAATATAAGCTTAACTTTTTCAGTTGTTGATTAGTCACCAGATATCTCATGTCACCCGAAAGATAATGAATTGCGATACATTCTATATTTATTTTGTTCCACAAAACATTAATATCCCAAACAACTCGACTGAGCTTTCTTCATCAACACGGCTTTAAGCACAAATTTTGTGCTGCGTTTATATACAACTAGGTTGAATTATTCTTCCATCCTAGCGTCAATAGCAGCGCAATCGATACAAAAGTATTAGTGCACCTAAAATCTAAGGAATTATTCTAATGGGAAGGATTGATCACATTGTGTATTATATAGTTTCCATTGGACCCGTTGCGGCCAAATCACAAGATAAAGCTGTCAAAACAACAGTACTTCAAACTCGAAACACTCAGATTGTTTCACTCGATCAGGCCGCAACAATTTCCGTTAGCTAAACAAGCTAAACGGATAGAAACCGAAACATTTTTGCGTTAGGATGTGACAGACAAACATGTGTCGGATTTTGCAGTTCATCACCATTCATCTGAGCGCTCATTTCACACAGTTTTAGCGGGTACGTCAGTGGTTACATTTTATGGGCAGATTTTACTTTTTCTTTTCCCTGGTCTCCCAAATACAGTCTACTTCTAGATATTGCAGCATATTATTATGGATGTTTTTAGGCGGAATCGTAAGCAACTGCAAATCCGAAAGAAACTAGATACGATTTTATTACATAAACATCATATTAGTACAACTCAAAATCTAATTACGTCAAAAAGACATAAGTTAGAAAATGTCGCTGATTCTGGTTAAATTATGCCAATACACGATGACATGGAGGCAGGAAGAGTGATTTCAACTAATCCTCCAGATATTATTTTACATTAGTATAAGAGCATTTGATCAGTATTGCGAAAAATGATCAGAAAGTTTTCCGGTCAGTGTGTTATTGTCTATAACTACTTATCAGTTTGTATCATTCAAAATTCTGTTTGCCACTTGCGAAAATCACCACATTTTTATTAATTTGTATGTAACCAGAAAGAGTAGATCGATTTTGATCCTCAAGTTGATCCAGACCACTGCCGAACCATCTAGTTCAAACCTTTCTGTTGAAAGTAGTTCTATTAAGCACCACTCCACTATGGGCTTTCAAGAACATCGTTAATTGTCTACAGTAACGGAAGGCTATCCGTTATCTTAATGGCTAACTACAGCCCTGAAATTTTTTATTTGCAATGCTGCTTACACCTTGACTATTGCCAATGTACTTTCCGGCATAAAATTTACAAGGACCTACATGCAGTTACGAGGATATTCACAAGAATAGCGCGGAATCACCGGATACAGTTGATGTGCCTTAGGTCGCACAATGTTGTTGTATTTAACAACAATCAAGTAGTGCAGCTAGTGCCGATATTAATCCTTTTGTAACCATCTACCGGATAAACTTCTCTGTTGAAATCATAGTCTATATTGTTTTTCGTGCTGTCCCAATTGTTTTGACCATTTCTAGCGCATCGTTTCTTTTCAAACAAGTCAGTCCGATATTAGCTCTGCGCTAAGAACAGCGAACTCTTATTTCTTCCTCTATAATACATTCATTAGTAATTACTTCATTTTTTGTGAATACTTGCCACTGGGTAGTTGAAGTCAAACTTATGCCACCCAAGAGCCCATAATTAGTACGTTCTCCCTGCAGGTCCAGTCTGAGCCCATCAATCACAGGGAATAGTTCACATTAGTATTTTTTCTCTCGGTTCCTTTTTGGCTTTCTCATAAACGCCCATTAGTCGGCTGGTTAACTCAGCGGTGTAATTCTTCTTCTTCTGCAGCATTGGTGTTCAGCTTGGTTCAAACAAGTGTAGTCAATATTTGCGGAGGCCCTGCGTTCTGTTTGGGCCTTTGCTAGTGTGCTAAGTCGTTTTATTGCTCTTCCAAGTCTTAGGAAACAAGTTTCACCTAATTATTTAGTCATTTGATCGGCCTCCTTACTTCTGAACCATAGCACGACACATATGCTTGGTCTTGGATAACGCCATCGCCATAGGCAATCACTCATACTATTCCTATTTTTCTCGCAGACTTAACAGATGATCGTTGCTCAAGTTGATTTTAAATTATATTTCACGTCTTTGAATCCATACTTGGACGCCACACGGGCGCTTCATCCTTAAATGGGTCTGGTCGAATCCATCCTTGTGTTTAGTGCTTAAATGGATTAAATTCGAATGTCGATCTTAAGCACTAGATTATTTATCCTTTTGTTCCATAGGTAAACTGTTTTGATAGAAGCAGAAAATTTTGCACTCTATCTTGGCTTTCGGAACAAGTCCAGAGAGTAACTCAGGTGACACACCAATGAACGTTTCTGATTGCCTGTAGATAGTAACCATCATATGTTGAGTGGCGTAATCCGTGTTGCTTATTCTCGTTCATCACACATTTTTAAACCATTTGGACCATAAAGTGTGAAATGTCTCACCTCATAAGTGGATTGCGGTAAACTGACTTGGCTGCACGCGAGGTGATTGAGGAGCGCTTACTCATTGACAGCACATCCACCTGATGGAGTCTGGATGTTTATCTTCTACCTTTTGTGGCTGTAACTATATGCATGTGTGCCTGAAGAATTTGATGTCAACAGCAAACGTTGTAGGCCCAACATTAGGCGGTCCTTCATCAAGCCTTCTGAAGCGATGACTTCCCAATCGATTCCAATCAAATTCCAATAAAGCAAATATAAGTTGTTTCCCCATTAGGCTTGGAAACAAAACCAACATAAGTTTCATACACTTATGGGCGTGTTTTAATGCTATTTATTTGGTTTAGTCAGAAAATACGATGGTATAGTTTAAAGGCAGAATAATAAAATGTTTATTTCTTTCTCCACCCATAACACAATTGGTTCGTAACTGTAGAAAATTACTTTGTGCAGAAGTAATCGTATACATTGCATGAGTACTAGATGTTGAGGCAAATAACTCACTTTACACCTGACAGGAATGAACGACTAGATCCCTTGTATTCTTTGTTACCTCGTCAAAATAAGTTTTGTGCGTCCGAACGAAAAACTATTTAGCATTTTGAACTGGCTTTACGGATGTGATGAAGCATGACACCGATTAAATGTCAGTATAAAAGTGAATAAATTAAATATGCAATTGTCACTCAAGCGAACGTCAAGGCATTATATTGACAACTTGGATTCCACAAAAAATGCGTGAGAAATATTACAAGATAAAGTTGTAATGCTGTGCGTAAAGGTAAAACAAAAATCTGGAGTAAGTGTACGAAAAAGGATATATTGTGATAAATCACCAGGAAGGAGATGAAAATTACTAAGCAATGTCTTAAATGCAGTGCTTCGCAAAGTATGTTCCCCTGACCCCTTGATAGTCGACGGCATGTTCCGAAATGTCATAACACCATTTAGCATTTTCTGGACGCAATCATTTTATTTTATGGGTTGATGACCGACTTGCTGTGGAAATTGTTTAAATCACCTCTCACGATTTGCATTTGTTTTTAGCAGGACCCTTGTAAAACACAATCCTTCCAGGAAGGAACGTGGATTTGACGCTGACTTAAAATGTGAGTAAACGAATCTGTCAAATGTCAGAAACGTATTGTGGTAACTTAAGCATGATAGGATGGATAGCTACTGGAGGAGTCATTATATGTCAGGGCAAACTCACATATCCTAGGCTTAGTCCTCCGGCCGAAGACGAAAATTAATTTGTAACATATAGACCGTTTCTGCAATCATTTCGAATTTTGCTATTCTTCGAAACTTGCCAAACGATGACAGAAGTCAATTGGCACGATTCCACTCACGGAAGTCCCCATGGATAGAGTATATATTTTAGTGTTCTACGAGTGTAATATTTTGCTTTCTCAAATTGGAGAGAAACAATCTCTACGAAGTTACAATAAGTGACCGTTTTGTTTACTTTATCCCATTCAAAGTTCAACTTGTCATATTAGTATAATTCGAGATGTCTTCTGAAATTCTGATTTGAGTTAGTTATTGCCATTCCAGCATCTGAACAAGTAACATCAATATGGACACCCGACTGAAGACTGAAACACTGCTAAAGGTGTCGTACTAGCTGCACCATGTAACGTACCTTCTGAGAATGAGGAAACTGAGACGTTCAATGTACCTCTGCTTGATGTGGTGCAACAAAACTCTGTGCTAATCGATGTTTCTTTACCAGTAGGTAAGAGGTGAAATGCATTGACCTTTTGTTTCTTTTTGGATTTATAGAGTCCATCAATTGTTCACAGATTGTCTTGGGTAACGAAGATATTTCGAACAGTTACAAGGCTTCGTAAGAATTCGGAGGTATTTAAAAAAACGTACGGAATGTAAAGACTTACAAAGCAGTATTTTGAGCGCAGTCGAGGTAAACTGCTAAACATCAACAATTATATGCTTTACGCGTCTCAGCCTTAAATGAAAAGGCTAGTAAAGCATCTTACATCGTTTTTATCAAGTGCGCTAACTGAAGAACTTACCACAATAGCCGAGAAACTTATAAAACCGTGCATTCGCAATGACTAGATACATGTTGAATGAAATATCAGCAAAACAACTGTATGGAGTACTGCTATCAAATGATAATTTATTCAAATAATAAAGTCACTAGCAACTGCTGTTAATAAGGACTTAACCACCCACATCAGGTTTACTCACTTTACTCGCCAAATGGATAAGTCGGCGGATGTCGTAGCACTTGCCGAGCTTACTGAATACTGAATACTGTATTATAGAGCAAGTAGAAATGGATTATGTACAACTCTTTCGAAATATGGCCAAAAACGTTATAAAATTGTCAACCGTGAATATCATTGTCGTTCTCATGTAATATTTAAAATATTCGACTTACGATATTTCAGGATTCCCAAATGTGATATGTCATCGTCAGTGTGCAGTCGTTCTCTGAATCGAATAGAGGCGAAATACAAATCTAACAACGTTTTGAACTGCTGCACAGATGTTGCCTCAATCACATGTTCGGGCAAACTGTTCCAAATGTTTACCACTCTCCTTTCGAAGCACGGTGGCTGGGGAACACATTTCATATCCGGCACGACCAGTTTGTATCTGTGTCCGCGTGTGCTGCGTGGCCCTCGTAAGTGTAGTATTGGCCTTATCATGGGGAACTCACCAAGATGTAGAATTCGGTAGGTCAAAATGAGGTCGACTCGCACCCGACGGTAGGACAAAGTGTAGAGCCCTAGTTTCTCGCACCGGTCTTCATACCCAAAGCCACGTAAACTCGGGATGAGCCTGGTAGCAACGTGTTGAACCCGTTCGATCTTTTGTGCCTCGCCTCAGGTAATCGGAAAGTAGGCGGGCGAACCGTACTCTAGCATTGGTCTAATGATAGAAGAGAACAGGCGAGTGGCAACCTCTTCAGACCATGTGCCGAAGCTACGTTTGAGAGTCCAATGCATGCGCAGTCCGTTCCGATATAACCTGTTCGTGTTGTCCATGGACTTCAAATCGTAGCTTGAAAGTACACCTAGGTCCTTCACGGAGGGTGTGGGATATGGCGTTTGGCCGTCAAGAGTGTAGGTTCGGCCGTTAGCACCCTTCCCCAGGCTCATAAATACTGACTTGGCTGGGTTGACCGGGAGAAGAACTTCTGCAGACCATGTGGATAAGCGGGTGAGATCTTGCTGAAGTAGGCCACAGTCATCGGAAGCGTCGATTTCTCTCCAAATCTTCATGTTGTCCGCAAACAAGGCACACGGCGAACGGAGAAGCTGAGGTAGATGGTTGATGTGGATCAGGAAAAGAGTGGGCCTCAGCACAGTGCCTTGAGGCACGCCACTTGTAGAGGGGTACCAGTCAGTTAGATGGTCGTCGACCTGTACCCTCCACTTTCGTCTAACAAGAAAGTCGCTGATCCACCGGTGCAGAGAGCCACCGACGCCACACATACTGAGTTTGTGAAGCAGAACCTCATGACTGTCCTTGTCGAACGCTTTACTGAAATCGATGAATATCACGTCGACGGATTTCCCCTTGTTTATTGCCTTCAACCCCTCATGCCTCGTCACAAGCAGGTTCGTAATGCATGAGCGACCTTGCATAAAACCGTGCTGTGCGGGCGTCAGGACCTCGTTTGACTGTAGCAACTGCAGCAATCCCTTCTTCACGATTTTCTCAGCAGCCTATGCCAAAATAGGTGTCAGACAAATTGGCCTGTAATGGTCTACTTTGCTAGGGTCGCCGCCTTTCGGAATAGGCTTCACCACCGCACATTTTCAGTCAACCGGCAACTAACCTGCGGACAGGGACCTGTTGAAAAGGTCAGTCACGACAGGAGAGAAGATGGTTGAAAGTGACTTGAGAACCAGTGGGTGAAGCCCGTCAGGTCCGGCAGGTTTGGTGCCGTCAAGGTTGGCCAGTAGTTTAGCTACCTCTTCAACGCCGCATTGCAGACTATCGAGTTCGGTAAAAGCGGTACACGTGGAACTCGGAAGAGACACCTGGTTATTCGCAAATACAGAAGCAAAGTGCGTTGCCAACGCGGACGCAGGCTCAGTGCTGTAGGTTAGGGGCTGCCTATCCGTGCCATCCAGCACTGGCACATCACCTGCCGACTTCAGGCGTCGCTTCACGTATTCACAGATTCTCTTTGGGGCGGTCTTCGCGGATAATGCGAGCTGCACTTCAAAGTGTCGGCATTTATTCTTTTTCGCACTGTTGCAGAGGTTCCGCTAACATTTATACCCTTCGTAATCATTGGCAGAGCCAGAGAGAAGGAATTTGTCCCACAGTCTGCGCCGCCTCCGAGCCAGGTTTCCATACTCTTTGTCAAACCAATGAGGCTTGATGGGTCCAACCTTTCGACAATTCAATGGCACAAAGTGGGAACACAATGATGTCAATCTCTCTTTTATAAATATCCAGCAATCTTCCACAGATGCAGTTTGTGACAGAGACCAATCCAGTTGGCTCGCGGCTCGAGCAAGACCATCGAAGTCCGTTTTCCAGTGGTTGGGAGCTGGTTGCAGCGGATGTGAATACGGCAAAGATAATTCCATATCAGCTATCAGTACTGAATGGTCGCTCGTAGCCAGGAGCTCCAGGATCCTAAAGTCACGCACTTGTTGTTCGTAGCTCGTTAACATCAGGTCGAGACAGGACGAGGTTGAACGTGTTGATATACGTGTTGGCTGGCATATGTTTTGCGATGCACCAGTTTCAAGTACCAAATCCACGAACTTTGCTTCAACCTCACTATATCCATGCACCAAATGCACATCAGGCCATCGTATTCGATGACAGTTAAAATCGCCCATAAGCAGAAAGTGTGGACCACTTATGTGGGTTCGAAGAATGGGCAGCCAATCCAAACAACGACTCAGGGGACTGCGATAAACTGCACCCACAAGCAGTTCTCCGCGCCTGAGGCGGATGGAGCACCACAGTAGCTCACATAGGCCATCGTTACTTCGGTAGGTGCTTACAAGTCTCCCACGCAGGGAAGACCGGATATAAGGTAAGACACCACCGTGGGCATTCTTTAGTCTATCGCATCGGAAACACGAGTAACCGTTGAGTTCAAGTTCTTGGGTGTATAACTCTGCATGCAGCCATGTCTCTGCGAGTCCCACTACGTCTGGCCGCTCAGACGCAACGAAATAACAAAGCTCATCGCGCTTATTCATAATACTGCAAACGTTTGTGAAGGCTACTCGCAGGCCGCTGCAGGAGCCGCCGGGCGTGCTTGAAGTGTGAGCAGCCTGTTTATCCTGATTCACGGATTGTTGGAAACCACCCGAAAATTTAAGATACGGAGATTTGTTTCCCCCTCACCAGCGCGTCTTTTCAACTCAATGATGGCAGACTTGAGCAGCTCCCTGTCTAATGGGTCCAGGTGGGGACGAACATGGATCTTCAAACCTTTCAGCCTACTTAGGCGAGACATGATCAGTCTTGGACTGGCTTCGTCCACAAAGTGATTCTCATAGGCCGATTTTGTTGATCACCTTGCTTTCCCAGACGGGTAATCTGCCTCACTTTTATCGAGTCCTCACCAGCGTCGAGGAGTCTATCAATTAAACCCTGTAAAAACTCGACATCGTGATCATAGCGCACTTGAGGTGATGGATCACTGGACTCCGGTGCGTGAAAGATCACGAGATTATAACGCCTCTGGTCGGACGAGGTTGGCCTCACGTGGTTTGGCTAACTGTTGACTTACAGTACGTAAACACCCAACTTTCCTTCGTAATTTCGTCCTCTGTTCTTTCCACTGGTGTTCAGCAATCTGACTTTCACCTGCTAGGACATCAGTGTCCGTTGGACACAACAAAGGTAAACAATTTAGGCCAGGTTCAACTGGACTTCTCACAACGGTTGGACTTGGTGTCGGTGAGTTTGCACGGGTAGAGGAGGACGACTGAGCCGAAGCCTGAAGGCTCTTCGCGCTAGGTTGTTGGGCCAAACACAGGGAGCTGTTCGCAATGAAACGCTGATTCCTACAGGTCGGCTTTACTCTTTCTGGCTGTATCTTTCTTCGGCAATTTTCACATACAGTTTGGATGAAATCGTGTTGGATCTCGCGAAGACGATGAAAATGCTCAACTGATAATCCAACACATAAAATGTGGTATTTAACTTGGCACAAAACACAAGTGAGGGCATTTGCACGGTATCCGACTAGTTTGGAGTAAGTACCACAGGATGACTGCTTCGGCATTGTGAATAATCCGAAAACAAGATGGCGGCCAATTGACGAAGAAAATGGCGATAGCAAGATCGCCGAAACCAAGTGATGAAAACACAAGTATTTCTGGTGGGAAATTTCAGAATCAGAAATGAAACTGAATTTTAGCTCAATTTCCACGAAATAACTCCAATGAACGCAGAGTTAACACGAAGTGATCTTGTCAACACAGCTTAGTACGTTTGTAATATACCAACAGCTACTACCGCAAAAATAAGACATAATTTTGTGTGAATCTTCAATGAATAACACTGAGGGGGCTGACATGTGCCAAATTGTGAACCCTCCTATGCACGAAAATAACATTCCATGGGACAATTGCAGCAATGCTGGCACTGATAGTGGAAAAAGCAACGATAGGAATATTTGATGTTATTGTGACAAGGATAAATATCTTTTCAAATCCTACACAATTTAGCAGATTGTCCATCAGTGACAAGCACTTGTCGTGAAATAGTCCACCTAATATCTAAACGGTCCTCGATGTAATGAAAATACCTAATTTTAATAAATGTCGGCCAATGATAATCGGCTTTGAATATTATGTGTAACGACATTGAAAGTGTGTGCACATGTTTGCTATGACAGACTGAAATAAGATAAATCTGCCGTGGAATAATGCTGCGTTTGTTAGTATTACGCACAAGGGTCTTTGATATTTTCATGAATCACCATTTTGGTCTACATTTCCCGATGACTGACAGAAATTGGTTGGTAAGACTTGCGTTTTTGTCCCATTTGTTCACAAAAATAAATGAGGTTAACCTAGCATTGCAATGAAAATCTGCGACTACTTTCCATATAAATGATAAAATTCGAAGGTTAAAAAGTAGGTTAGCAATTGTGTTTGACTTCTGTTCGAGGTGAAGATCTCAACAACTTTCAGGTAATAAAATACATTTTGAGCGAGATAAAGGAAGACATAGAATCCCTAGATGATCTGATTGAGGAAACTGTGCATTCTTTGAAAGAGCTGATGGACTTCTTCTCTCAGTATTTCCCCAGTGATGACAAGGTAAAATTAAAAGAATGTTTATCGAACCAAAAGAAATTTACTTGCACGGAAATGCCTCCTCCTTTTACCTCTTTAGTTGACGAAATCGGACGACATGATACCCGATTATTCTCTTTGAGAAGTGTTTCACAACATGTCGCTCTCCTATTTCTGGGGTAAAATTTAATACACGTAATCTGTCATTCCGGGTGCAGATCTCGCCATGTACCACAACTTAACTGTGTGAAAGTGCATTTTTGCATGACAACTTTACAAAGCAAAAGTACACAAATATTTGCAGGTAAATTAGTTACAAAGATATAGCTGTCTTTAATAATAATAATAAGATTAATACATCAAACACGTTAGCTCTGCATGACGGGAACACTTTCATTTCACACATTAAGCCTTAGGGTAAGTTGTTTTTCTGTCTAAATTCAACGGGTTAGAAAACCCGTTTACTAACATTATTAAACACTCCTATGTTAGTGTGCAACAATAAAACTTTCCTGGACTCTGCGCATCATTCTCATGTTATAAAAGCCTAGTCGATTTGTTAGCCCTGTGTCGAGAGGTCAGTCGTGCGAGGCTTTACTAAACATGGTTCTCGTGACAAAATGTTTGAGAAACCCTGCTTTAATGGAAGGTTGTCACAAATGATATCATCCTTAGTAATAATGCGTTCAACTGCAGAATATCCGCACAATCCAGTACATATGTAGACGAAATTAAAGGAGTACACAATCAGTATGAAATCATCTTGTAGAAGACCGGGCTATATAATAACTGAGCAATAGAACAATCTCGTAAGAGTAAAGGGTAACATTGAAGACGAATGAATGTTTAATGTATTGCAAACGCTGTAAGTGCTAGGGCGTAAAATGATAACTTTTGCACATTGCTGATCATTTCGTCAACTTGTGTTGGCCGTGACGTATATTGAGATAAAAAGACACTGAGGTTCTTAATTGTGCATGAAAGTTATAACTTGGTCGCCCACTGCCATTGGACAAGCATTTCTCAAGGTCTGAATTATTTAGGTAGTGTTAAAACGAAATTTGTTGCGCTAGTTAGTAGTGCTGAGCCTATAAAATAAGGGCCACAACCTGCAATTAAGCTCATCCAACCCGACTTGGAGAGCCGTAAATGAATCGACAGGGTGTGTAGTGTTGCGTGGAACTGCAACATCAGCTGCATAAATACAATATGTTTAGGGCAAAGAATAAGGCTCTTTGGGTTAAAAATAGAAGGGGACTACTGGACGTGGAATACGCCCCAGTTATCAGCAGCATAGAGGCAACTTTAACGTTCAGCCAAGTGTAATGAACACGATTTGAGAAATCGTTGCTTAACAGGTCGAAAATTTCGGGTTGAATGCCAGCTGCAGACGGAACATTAAGCTAGACTAATCTGTCGACAATTACAAAAGCCTTAGAATGATGAAAGCGTCGGAGCCTTGTAGTTTTGCATTTCGCATCCATTGCAAGTTTTCTGGAGTGGAGTGAGAGTACCTTATTTTATACAACGTGAAAGCGCTAGGTTTTTAGACGTACTGAGTTGCATACTCAATCGTAGTTCGTTTTGAGATCCAAGGCACAAAATTAGCTCTAAATATTTCAGTCGACCCAACGAATGTTCAAGGATACCGAATTGCCAACAGCATTACCCTCCAAAGCTCAAGTTTATTCCACTCTGTAAGCAACGAGCGCTAAGATCTCTCAAAAGCATAGTGTGGGGATCGGCACAATCTCTAAATACAACTGCTGAAAGCTCCTCATACAACTAGCCGTTCTTTAGTTCAACCTGATTTCCAAGTGTCTATCGAAAATTAAGGATGCAAATTTGGAAACAGAGACAAGGAAGGAACAGAGAATAATATATACGAGAGTTTACTCAATAGGGGAAAGCAAAACTTAGTACTGATTGAAACAGTCTAAACTGGACGGCAATTTCAGTTGCATATATGACATATAACCATATATATATATATACATATATCATTAACAGCTGTGCATCAGCCATTTGAACTGATGCTTCGCTGCCATGCAACCATAATGACCCATGAAATAAAGTATAAGAAGAGGGAGAGAAGGGGGACTTGCCTGAAAACCCTAATGCCCTAAACAAGCACTCATGGTCAAGGCAACTACACGTTGTATAGACAACATACCGTCACAAACAGCTGACTAGCGTGCAAAGGTAACGCGGCATCGGCGAGACAGCTTCCTTGAGGCTTTCACCGTCACACGTCATAATCAAACATTACCCCGCAGATAACTCAGCACCAAACACACTTTAAACAGGCAATCCGATTAGGAGACGGCGGCAAACGCGCCACTGGTGTCGGTTGCGAGGCATGTCTTGTGAAGTGATGAGCCAAGCATAAGGCGAGTCACGTGGACTCCAGCCTGGAAGGTGAGGCGGACCAACGGCACCCAGTTTGGCCGTCAGTAACTTCATTTCTCGCTGCCAAGTCAACTTCTGTCCACCTCGAGCCTTGCGCCACCCTACACCTGGCAGATTGAACAAGGCCCTCCTAGGTAAGCGGTGACCAGACATACGTAGCACGTGCCCGAGCCAACGCAACTTATTCAGTGCAATCTGTTGCTCTAGGGAGCTAGCATGTTTATCACTACCTAGTACTCGCGTACTCACATAATCGTTGCGGACACGCTGGTGCCATCCGATACCAGCAATGCTTCGCAAACAACGATGATCAAAGACTTGAAGGCACCTTAGATCTTCAGACCGAAGGGGTCAACTCTCACTACCATAGAGCAGAACGGCCCACACTGTGGCCTTGTATACCCGGCCTTTAAGACGGAGGAAAACTCCCTGCTCTCACCAAAGATGCGGCAGATTCAAGAAGGCAGCTCTGACATTTGCAATGCGTGAGCTGACATGTTTCTATGTGCCCATCGTTGATGATGCAGCTGCCAAGATAAATGAAATGATCAACCACATTGAGTTCCTCTTTAACAAGCGTCAAGGGGTCATCAAGTGGCTGGTGGTCTTGCAGCAACACTTTGCACTTTGAAGGTGCGAAGTGCATACCAAATAATGGGACCAATCTGGACAGGATATTCAGGGTTGTTTGTGATGCCCCAACATCGTCGAAAAGCAAGACGATATCGTCCGCATAATCTAGTTCAACTAACCTTTCACCAGGCAGCACCTCAACGCCTACATCCTTGGATTGCGTCAGAGAACACTCCATGATAGAATCCAAGACGAAATTGAACAAACGGAGAGATCGGACAACCCTGGCGAACGCCACTTGTAGTCGAAAAGCTATCCGATAAGACATCGTAGACCCTGACACGGCCTGTAGTGTTCGAGTGTCGAGCACGAAGAATGTGCACATATTTCGTAGGAACACGTTTCCGCGCAAATATTTCGAACAGAATCGATCGATCGACTGAATCGAACGCAATCTTGAAATTGGGAAGCACAGCTAGCGTCGGTCTGCGGTATGCGTGGCACTGCTCAACACCTGCCGCAAAGTGGATAAATGGTCTATACAGCCACCTTCAGGGCAGAAAATGGCCTGATCTTCCATTATCCGAGATTCCCGTTCCGCAGTGGGGCGAGGAACGATAATCGGGGCCATTAATTTTGTCACCACTGGCGTTAGATCAATACCCCTGTGGTTAAAACAGTCTGTGCGACTGCCCTTATTGTATATTGCCCCTATAATCGATTCGCTCCAATTAGCCGGGACAATCTCTTTCTTCAAGACAGGTTCGTATAGGGAGGCCAGTGCTTTGCAGAGGACTTCACCTCCATCCTTAAATAGTGCAGGTGTGAGGGAATCCGAGCCAGCGGCACGAAAACGATTGATGGCTGTGATCGCGTTTCGGACCTCGGCCTACGACTGATGCTCAAAACTAACCGTCCATGGCTCTTTCTGCATCACCTGAGTAGGAACATTTCCGGGAACAGGGGGCGAGCTGAACTGATCTTGAAAGTGGTCCGCCCAACAAGGCATACGACGCACCTTATTGTGTATCAGCGCAATCGCGCTGTATCTGATTGTCTCATTGACGCCTGGTTTTCTGGGACCAGTGGTATGGATTAGCTGAAAGAGCTTGCGGTAATTGCCAATTGCTCCTGCCTCCTCCGTTTCTTGAGTCCTACTGGTCCACTAGGCTTACTTGTCAGCACGTAGGCTCTGCTTTAGTTCACGCCTAATAGCCCGTCTACTCACATTGCGTCCAGAGCCAGCGGGGAGATGTCTTCTAGATTCCAACAGGTTCACCGACCTCTCGGATATCCAGTGACTGGTGCGGTGACGACGGATAGGGCCACAAGCAGATGCTCCTGCGTCGTGCATGGCAGCTGAGATCTCATTCCATTGCAAATCAGTGTCGTTAGGACAATCCAAGGAAAGTTCGGTACTCAATGCGTCGTGATAGGCTTGCCTGACAGTGGGCTAAGAAAATTGTTCACTTGCCAATTGGAGAAGACGCTTGGTGTGCCTCCCGGTAAAGTTCATATAGAAACGACAGTGTACCAAGGCATGATCACAGTCGACACAGGTATCCAGTACGAGCCTGTTGACCTGTTTGTCTTAGAGTGCGAACGTTGAATGTCGCCATGGAAATGGGGTAGCGTGGCCTTATAAGGGACTTTTGCCGATAGGCGTCCCATAGGTGCTGTGGGATGGTGGTTGCAAATGATTATATTCTAGTAGCAAATGGGTTGCTGGCCATTAAGCTGAGAATTATTGAAGGAAGATCAGTAGTGGCAGTCGGAATGGGAGTAAGAGAAACAGGAGAAAAAGAAAGAAGGAAGGCGTCAGCAGTAGTATGTTTCCGCCTATCTGCCCTGCTGTATGCAGCAGATAAGGCGGCCCTTGATAATCTGCGCGACGGCCGATGCAGGATGCTGTTTATGTTTGGAGAAAATGTCATGGTTGTATGTGAGCTGAGATACTGTCAGGGCGCCCAGACCTAGATGGGAGGACGATTAGGGTCCTCATCCAAAGCCTTTGACTCAAAAGCCTGTTCGCAAGGCAGCGGGGAGATGGCAATGATTTCGTTTTACAGAAATGGACGCCATTCCATTTCAAACCACCAACCTGGAGGACCAGGAGACTGATTTTGTCTGACATCTCACTATTGACCAACCTGGTAGGAGTAGTTCCCAAGGTGACCGGAGGCATCACCCAGTACAGCTAAATGGGTAAAGGAGGTACGCAAACCGTCGCACCACGTTAAAGTCCAGTCCCGTTGCGACGCATATATATATATATATATATATATATATATATATATATATATATATATATATATATATATATATGATTTGGCAGCGTCCGTACCCGGATTTGCCTGTCACTGTGACGTCCATGACGACAGTCACAGGACGCCTGCGCCTGCCAAGGGGACCATGGGTGGCTTGCGCTGCACCACCCATGGTTCCACCTACCCACCCCATATCCGGTGTAAACCCGAAGGAATAAGATCGGGAGGTATGTGAATGGGAGCCACGTTTCATCAACGGAGCCGGCCCACACTCCTTCAACAAGCAGAACGGAAGCATTCCGGCCTAATTGGGAAATCACACACACCAGACGTACACGAGGCGGTGGCTGGACGGTAGCCAATTCCACACAGGATGGAACCACTATTTAAGCTTAGCACCGTCACAAGGAAGGTGCACCCCATCCTCATCAGCAACGACCAACTGCCTCCTGGAGTCAGTATGAAAGAGGTGGTGGGTAATAGACAGGTAGGCACCTTGTCAACATTCACATCGGGCGCATCCACACCGGAGAGTTCAAGCAACATCTACTTCTGAAATGCAAGATTACTCATCACGCAGGCAAACGTACCACATACGCCGCCTTATTGGCCTAGATTAGTAAATTGAATGGGAACATACTCATGGTGCTTCTATTCCGCATGCAATAGTTCCTTCGCCGGCACCTGTGAAACCGCCCTTTTGCGCAGTCCACGGAATTCGCATCGATCAAATTTGCCTTGAATCCGCCACACCTGAAATCAACAAGAGTTTGTCATAAACTCACCTTCTTCATGTTCTGGTAATGTTATTTCCGGTTTGCTCGAGTGCTGTTTCCCTGCACTAAGTTAGTCGTACAAAAGCGGTATGGGTATCCTCGTCCAATTTATTCGGTATACATACGTACATAGATGGGCGTCATCTGTGTCCATTGACAGTTCGAATACAACATATGCATGTGTGTTTCCACGGACTTCATTATTAACCGTCACAAACTGGACAGAGACACATTGGTCCTCATGAACAAGCATGCATGAACAAACATGTATGGGTTTCATTTGGTGGCTAAGCTGAGAGTTAGTTGCACAGACATGAGAATAAGTACCCAATACGTACTGTTGGTGTTCGCTTCTTACGGCCTATTTGGCACTACAATCACCATAGTACTACATCAACTAAGTCGCACTGGCCACTGTCAAACTTGCGGTTGTCCAAACAATGTTCGCACTGTTTTGCAAGTACTCATCCGTTTGTACATACCGTTGTGGATCCTGTTGCGGCTATAAACTATTTGGCTACGATCTACTTTAGTACGCCTGGGGTGCAGCTATTCGGTGCTTGTAAAGTGAACAAATTTCCCTATGCTCTGATTCCTTTCCGATGTAATTTACTAAGACACTTACGTACCATTTCCGTTGGCATTACCTTTTGCTTAGTCTACCCAGAAGATTGACCCCGTCCAAGACAACTTCTAATACGTGCTTCTTAGACAGGTGCAATAATGCTACTGCGCTCCACCAAGTCCGTACTTCATCATTCCACATATCAATTGTACCCAAGATATACTTACGTTAGCAATGGAATAGGGATAACACAAGGATGACAGACCGTGAGTAGGCAACTATGCAGGTTTGTAGGGAAATGGTGCGCCGGAATCAACTGATTTTCATAAGCTCAGCTAAGAAAAGGTTGTCGGATGAAGAACGGGAATTACAGCTCTAATCTTTCTAACAGATTTAATGTGAAACCTAGCATGACACATCAACAGCAGCGTGTTAATCGCTAGTCAATTATCTACCGGGACTGTTCATTTTCCACGGATGTTCTAGAGCGATTGATATTTGAATGCATGATACAAGTTGAACATGTCCATCAGATTGCCAACTTGCCACCAAACCGAGGAAGCATTGCTTTTCCATACTGTATTAGGTAAAGTGTTTTTAGGCTATGGTAATGGTAAGGTACGGTAAAATAAGGTAACATGAAGTAAGTAAGTCAGTGTAGCCCAACTGCGATGAAGAAGCATGGTGCATGCAACATAAAACCTCAGCATAGAGGCACTCGTATAGAGTCATCTGTGTTCGGATTACCAGTATGGCAAATACAGTACGCGCCTGCGGCTTTGCAGTAACTATGCGTGGTTGTCACTGCGCTGCAACATTTGAGGAATTAGTACAGTATCAGTGCAAAAGTCCTCCCGTTCGATTCCGTTCTGACTCACCTCGCTCCATAACGTTCGGCCGGTTTAACGTGTACCATCCTTTCTCAGTTGCATAGCACCAAGTGCCACATGTCAGTCCGTGGTGTTCGGTCTAACAATCGACCTGATCGGCATAGCCCCATCGTGGCCTCGTTTATGACTGGCCACATGCACTACAGCTCCACGTGGGAGTAGTGGAAGAATTATAGTCCGACGGCAGATGATGTTTGCGTGCTGCTCTTTTAATTTCTCGATGTACCATCTGCCTACCTTGCCATTGGGCAACGCTACAGATGATGAGATCACGCCAGCTGCGGCGATTTGTTGCCAACACCTCCCAAATATTTAGGCCAATACTTAATCTGGACAAACTAACTTTGATATTGTCTTGTTAACGACACTTTGGTTTGCCAGCATTCCAGCCACCTGCGCTCAGTTACCGGTACAGCAATTGCTTCGGGATTCTCGTTGATTCCGTACGGCGCACATGTCCAAGTCACCGGAGATGTCGCAGCAGTAGCATGTAGTCCATTGTGTACACTTCGCTCCGGCGGATCACATCGATGTCTTGCACATTGTCATACCATTAGATGTGCAGAATCCGGCGAAAGCACTCTTGACGCAATCGTTCCAAAAACCAGATATCCTTTCTGTACAGTGTCCAAGTTTCCGATCATAGATAAGGACTGCGAGAACCGTTGATTTGTACACCATCACCTTGGTTCTAACAGTGAGATGATGATTCTTCCACACGCGATGTTTCCAATTTCTCAAAACCCACACTTGCCTTCACTACACGAGCGCGCAGTTCGTTGGTAATCCGCAGGTCGCTTGACAATGCACTCCCAAGGTAGCAGAAGGCGGACGTGTTCTGTAGTGCTTCATCTACAATCCGTATTTCTGGCCTGCACACGGGCTGCACTTCCGGTGCCGGCTGAAATAGGCATACAGTCTTGCCTGCGTTTATACGGAGTCCAAACGTAGCCACTGTGGAAGCGAATGTAGTCGTCATGCATGGCAGTTCTTCCTCGATATGTGCAAATAATGCACAGTCATCTGCAAACAGCAGCATACGGATGGTTGTCTCACACACTAAGCTTCTTGATGCAAAGCGGCGGATGTTAAGCAAACCCCCATCCATGCGATGCTCTAGATGCACACCGTATTCACCCGTGTTGAATGCGCACGACATCACAGCCGTCAGATATATATTGAACAGTGCGGGGGTTAAGACGGATCCTTGCTTCACACCGGAGATAACGGCAAAATCATCCGTAGTCTGCCAAATTAGCTACACCCTTGCTCGCATGCCAGTATGCAGGCATTCAATCAGACGAATAAACATTTCAGGGCACACAAACTTTGAGAGAATCAACCACAAAGCATCACGGTTCAGCTTATCGAACGCTTTGTTATATTCGACGAACAGTGATTACAACGGTTGATTGCGTTCACGACATTTTTCCTGTAGTTGACGTGCTGCGAAAACCATGTCGATGGTGCTTCGGCCCGAGCGCAATCCACATTGCTCCTCAGCTACATTCGGTTCCAGTACATGTGTGACCAGGCGATTGAGTAGGATACGGGAAAAATTCTTGCCAACGCAGCTAAGTAAGTTGATGCCACGATAATTGTCGGTGTTTGTTTACTACCCTTTCCCTTGTACAGTGGAATCACAAGAGCATCCTTCAACTCGGCGGGCAGTTGCTCTTCCATCCAGACGGCTTCTACCAAACGATGGAGGGCGCAAAACAATAACTGGTCCTCCGTTCTTCAATATTTCCGGTGGTATGCCATCAACACCAGCGCATTTCCCATTCCGTAGTTTAGCAAGCGCTATCAGTAATTCGTACATTCCAGGTGTGTCCTCCAGTTCGGAGAGTACCCTGTGGTGTTGCAGCCCGTGTAGTGTGTCCCAGCCCACCTCTGATCGATTGTTCAGAAGCATGTCTAAGTGTCTATGCTACATCTGCAAGTTGTCATCAGATTGTGTGTATACGGCGCCAGTCTCAGAGTATTTCAGGGTTTTCATTTGCTGCACAGTGGGCCCGTACACTGTATTTAAGGAGTCGTATAACTATTTTTGTTGACCTTGTACAGCGTAGGACTCCATATGTGCAGCTTGCATTGTCCAGCAAGCATTTTGCACCTGACGCAGCTCTCCAGCTGGCTGCCTTCGAACGTTGCGAAAAGCATTACTCCTCATGGAGTTGTTAGGGTCAACCTCGGATGCGATGAACGCTGTGTTTTTCGCTCGTACTAACGGCCCAATCGTCAAACTGTTTTCCTCGAACCAATCAAGCCGCTTACAGTTTATACATCCAATCGTCTCCTTCGTAGCAATGATCACCTCTTTCTTCAAATGGTCCCATAGGACGCTGACAGAAGCTGAGGAGTCGTCTTCGCCGAGGCGAGTTCTTATGGCATCCTCCAGTGCTTGTCTCTTTTCTGCACTCATAAGGGCGCGTACGTTGTACTTACTCCGATTGCTATTCACTGAAAAATGCGACGATTTGTAGACATTTATGTAGAACTTTGTGCGCACCAGCTTGTGATCAGTCCCACATTCAGCTCCACGCATTACCCGCGTTATGTGTACCTCACGCATGTCCCGTTGACGTACGATGACGTAGTCCAGCAAGTGAGCATAACCACTCCGTGGATGGGTCCATGTAGCAATGTCACTAGCAAACAGGGCAAACTGAGTGTTTGTGATCGTCAAGCCATGTGTAGCACACAATGAAAGCAAGCGCTTTCCGTTCCCATTAACTATCCCAATCCCGTGCGGCCCCATCACCTCAGCTCACACTGTGGCATCACACCCTACACGTGCATTGAAGTCACCAAGCAAGAATAGTCGATCATTCATTGGCACAGAGTTCATAACAGTGGCCAATTGCGAGTAGTACTGATCTTTCCTGTCCTCTGTATAACTCATGGTGGGACCATATGTGTTAATAAATGATGCGAACTTGCCAAGTCTGAGGCATATACGGAGCGATATCAACCGTGGGCTGATACCAATCGGCTCCCCCGTCAAACGGCCATTTAGGCGGTCAGTGATTGCAAATCTGACGCCTTGTTCATGTGATGCTGCCTCGGGATTTCCAATCCAGTAGAAAGCGTACCCAGCACCTTCCTCTCGCAATTTACCTTGATCAGCCAGTCGAGTCCCACTCAGCACTGCGATATCAATGTCATACCGCGCAAGTTCCATGGCGACTAATGCGGTTCGTCGCATAGGTCGATTATTAGTGTCCCGATCGTGCAGTGTGCGCACATTCCAGTATCCAACCTTGAGTGTTTGGCGTACTGGCATGCGGCCACGTGTGGCTCTTGATCACGATGGCGGAGATTTTGTTGAAGTTGCCTCTTTCGGGGGTTGGGATGAAAAAATTGGTTCAGACGAGATGCGGACACGGACAGAGGAACGTGGAGTGCTATGGAACCGGGGAACAAGCAAATGATCAATGCTGGTTAAATGTCGCTTAGACACCCTACAGTGTGTGAGAGATATGGTGACACCTACACAAATATGCCCGACGAACTACGTCGACGCAGGTTGCTATTATGTTGCGTTGGACTTCACATACTCAGTAGCAGTACGAGAATTGTGTATGCAGTGTTACCGAGAAATCCAGGAACTGGTCTCAAGGGCAAGCACTATTATATATATATATAAGCATATACATATATACATATATCTTAAGTTGGGGTAATTCCTAACCTAATTTTTGAAATATTTATAAAATCTAAATAATGAACAATATTCATAATCACGCATATTAGATGCATAGCAAGGCGTTAAATATAATGATACCTGAAAAATTTTGCTGCAAATGCAGTTGTACATAATATATTAGTATTTCAATCAGATTTTGAAAAGACGGAGAACGGCGCAACGCTACATCTTCTGCATTTGTCAAGGTTTTTCAAACATCACAACCAGACAAATGGCAGGCACATGTTTTTGTGTCTCAGAAACTGAATTGCACAAATATGTTTAAGTAGACTACTTTCGGTGTCATCACACAAATCGATATTATTGCAATATACTAACTACTCGTCTGTTTGTACAGGAAATCGTTTCTGAGCTGAACCTACGAAGAAGATGCTGCATCGTTGTCTAAAATAGTTGTAGTCTTCATTTAACGGATGTGATGGTGTGATAATTGCTGCCTTCGCGATTTCATTTGCAGTCGCGAATTGAATTGCTGACCACCAAGCGGTCGCCTCCAGTCTGTCCTTGATTGAGCGAATAGAGCGCTGCCCGGCTAACACTAAGGCGCAATGCGTAGGGCGTGACAAATTCAGCTCAATTGGCGCTGCTATACCAGCTTGTTGAAAAGAGTACTGGATTTTCCTTGGGCTGGACGTCTGACACTATAGTTGCAAATGAGTTTTCGATACCACTCAAAAGCAATTTTCGTGAAGAATCCATTATCGAAAGTTGGGAGCCGGTGTACATCATCTAGGCTTACGGTCTGTGATTTCCATTTAAATAACACCACCCGAACGGTGGCATTATAAACACGACCCTTTACAAGTTGGGAACATACCGACGGCACCAAATTTTTATCAGGCTGACAAAAGCCGACTGTGATTTGGCGATGCGGAGAGGGTTCCTTTCCAATGGTACCACCCGCCGACACGCAGTTGGCATATACGTGCAAATAATGCAATCGTAAATTCTCGACATTTTGCTGAAAAAGGTAGTTTGACACTAGCTGTTACTTTACAATTAAATGCCACTTTTTCATTGCAATTGTTTTAAGGATAGTGAGGAGCGTTTGCCTAATCTAAACGTTAAGGTTTTTTAACTAGATACCTCACACCTGAGTAAAAACCGAGAAAACCAATCCGAGTTGTACACTGAACAGTAAGATCTATTGTGTCAAAAATTATAACATTAATAGAAGTTATTGTTGCCTGGAGTCATGTCTAACAACTTCGAAATGCTTGTTACCAATGAGATGGAGTGAGTTTTATTGCAAATGACTGGGCATATATCCCGATAAACTTATCAGGGTAATGTAATGTGAAAAGTTTTGCGTATAAAACAGCGGATTCTTTTTAATAAAAACTGAAGTTAATTGTGTTCTTATTTTGGCCTTTAAGATAATTGTTTTAATCAATTAAAACTGCCGAAAGATTGTGGTATTAGTTTTATTGAATTAACCAGAGATGGGGAATACCAATAGATTAGAAGGGACATCCTTGACAAAGTTTCAAATCTGATTCTGATTTGTCAGCACCATTTATTTGATTCCAAAGACAACAAGAATAAAACTTCCCAACAACTTTGGCTGACATTAAATTAGATGACAGCTGTTGATAAATGTTTTGTAAGTAAAAAGCTTGGCCATCGAGTTGCACCAGCTTTGGTTGGTATTAACGATGGGGAAGACTCCCTGGGTGATTTAACCTTATGCGGAAACGGTCAGCAGGTTGAATAGCATCATCTTTCAAAATAGAGTGAAACCAGTTATATTGTAGCGTAACGGATTTCACTCAGTATAATCAGTGAATCAATACAAGTTAGGATCTCGAGATTGGTAACGCAGTTACGTTTGGCGTGTTCTACAGCTTCAGCATGCAGCTGTGACGTTAGATGAATAACCTTATGTAGTAAGTTTAATTCATGTACAAATAAGGAGTTTAGTAACTGCGCTGATGATAATAATGATAACACAACATTACAACAGAGAGAACGCAAATATACTTATAGGCAAGCATCAACAGCAAAAGAACTAAGAAAAACCTATGTTTAGCATGATTCTGTTAGCAGTTAGCCAGGAAAAATATTACCAGACGACGGATGAGTTCTGGAATGGGTTGCCTTTGGAAGCATAGTTTAATTCCGATAAGACTAGTAAGGCAGTTAATCGTGTAATTTAGTAATTAAAACAGAACAGCTTTAAAATACTATAGCAGTTAGTGGCCATTCGTTTCGAGTTGTGGTATATTAATTTGATATATAGAAAATGTCGCCGTGACTGTCAAACTTTTGGTTACTTTTAGTAATCCCCGAGTTTTTAATCAGTGTGTTCCATTCTGTAGGTGATATATACTTAAATACGTCAGCCAATGGCTGCCTTTGTAAACTTAGCTCCTGTCAATGAATATGACTGCATTCCAGAATGCGTTCTTTCATGACATGTTTCTTTTAGGCATAGGATTGAAATGGATATAACAGATTCGCGCTTAAATCATTTCAAATGTTTACAGTACTAGCTCCGATAATTCTACAACGTATCCTACGCAATACCTTTTAGTTTATTGTTACTTGCGGCCAAATTGCACTTCAAATCGCTCGTCACGCAGACATGCTGATTCGGCACGGTCCTTACACAATATAGACTCCAGCCTCAAGAAAAAGACCCAAGCTCCTTCAATCAACTGCCATCACTATGTGTGTAAACGCGATGGCAAGAGTAAGCAAAAGGAACCTGTAACACTGCCTACGCAGTGGTTCATATCAAGTAGAAGAAAGATTTCTCATTCAGCCTAGAATATTTAAAGCTTGATTTTGCTTTACATTAAAAGGAAATCTTACACCTCCTCACCGATTAAGCACCAGTTATGTAGAATCTCATATGCGCCTAAAGAAATTCTACACAATGAACACAATGAACGGAGAAATATGACGGGCAAACTACGTTGCTTGACAGGTCTCTCAAGATGACAGGATTGTGAATTATAAAATGATCGTCCAAAGTTACAGAAAGGGGAACTTTCTTCTCTGAGGTGACACACCGATTTATTCGCATGAACACATGCTGGTCTGCTGTAGGATGCGTAACGGAGAGGGATGGTGAGGACACTCATTGCGTTAATTCGTCTTTCAATAGAAACGGACTATGTCACCTAATGTAAATGAGTTAGCGTATAGTCCAATCGTTATTTTAGTCTCAGTTATATGAAGGGAGAATAACCTGAGTTAGAAGAGCGTATCACGTTTTCGATACACAAAGGGAGAAAGGGTTTTGTCGGCAATCAAGTCGACTGTATGTGTGGTCAATTTCACTTAATGACCTCTCAGATTGTTATTGTTACTGACTTGCAACAGATCGCGACAGGCAGAACTCGGGTTCGCCAGGATTTGGTTAACTATAATAAGGTACACTTGTCGCTGTACATGAGTCTGGCGTGAATTTTGCATTGATATTTGAGGCCGAACCGTCTTCCAAAATTGTTCGTTGCCCTATGTTGTGGAGCTTGGAACGTAGTAGCGTCGTGATTGCGCCAATTTAGCCAGGCCTGGATTGCAAGTCCACGTGCAGCCTCACGTAGGCTTTATGTATTGTGGAAAGTTTGGTGGCTCAACATTCCCAAAGTCCAACCGTTTGGGGCAAAGTTGCAAACTGGCTCTTCTCGATGCCTTTTCTGCATATTTCTAACATCCGTGCTCGTCCTGAATGATCACCCCGAGATAGCCTTCCTGCGCAGCATGTAACAGCAACTGTTCTAATCGTCAATATTCCTTATCAGACTTATGATATCTGTTCAGACCTTAGCAATTCGCAAAGTAAAACTAGTTCTGTTTTGCTGTTGACAATACGCTGGTCCTCGCGAGGTCTCTTTGAAGTGCCGATTGGTTGCTAACAGTCTTGATTTTATGCGGGCTCTTACATTCAGCTGAGGTTGAAGTAAGGATTTGCTTACACAACCTTGCACAATGTATTCAATTCCATAGCTTCGAAGTTGGCGAGGAAGAAAACGGTGTTCCAGACGATGGAAAGTTTTAAATACGTCAACACCTGTTTAGCAGCGGCGGACTTCATCCAGATTGCTCGGGATAGGAACAAGTTTGTAGTGCAAAACGGATTTCGGCAGAATGAACGCGACTGTGACACTGTAACATTGTCGCTCTCTCAGTATCCATTATGCGTCACATAACGCTAGATAACAAATGTGGAGGGTGACCGGACAGTTGTTAATTGTTTCCACAGAAGTCGCCCTCCTGAAAATTGGAGTGGATATTCCCTGTTTCCACGTGAACGCAGAGCCAGCAGTCTTCTCATCACATCTGCAGCATTATATAAGATTTGGCTTAATCATGGGGGCTAAGTAAGCTGTTTCTTGAATGCTTGAGGTGAAGCCTCCCTTTGAAAAGTATGTGTATGCTGCTGTCGAAGCGTATTTGCCGCATCTGTGTAGTGAGCGCAAAAATATAAAACGCTGTACTCTCCGGAGCTAGTTAAAGGGCCTGTAGAACACTTTAAGATTATTCGTGATATTCGTCGCTAAGTTGTGTTGACATCTGAGTTTGTTTGCGTGGGCTAGTTTGACACAGCTATTACCCTGAGCTATATAGGCACACTAAGCCTGCGCATGCGGACAAGCCTTATAAGCCCGAGGGGCCAAGTCCTTTAGAATCATGAATTTTCATGCCCGACCCCCTCCGGATGTAATTTATTTGCAGCTGGGGCAATTTTTGTTTTTATACGCGTTTGCCAATAGCGCAGTGAACAGGGTGACCAATTTCTTCCATGCGACGTCAGGTGCCTGCTCAGCTAGTAAAGGCAAATTCGTTTTTGTACATGTTCAGTTAGTGTACCGTAACTTGTGGTGATGCTAACCGCCTAGTTGTTTTTACAGATGTTATCTACATGGCAAATGTAGCGGAATAGCGGCGTCTCGTGATAGTTACGGCTAAGCGATGCACTCATCTTTACTTTATCAGTTATTAGCCCCTCATTGGTGAAAACAAAATCTAAGACAGCATGATTGTCGCAAGTTCGGATCTTGTAGTAGCAGTGATATGGTTGTATCTTGGTATATTGGCGAGGGATACTTGCAAGTCCGCCTGTCCTTATTTGCACAGGGAAGCATGGATTTCGCTTGCCTGCAGGTCGTGGTCTCTCACCAGAAGGAGGTGACTACTTGACAGTGCCATAATTCGCTTCATAGCAGAAGCTAGGCGATGATCGATTTTCAGGGCAAACATTGGAGGGCGGTATATTATAGCAAATAATTACACACCAAAATGTCTCAGAAGCAGTCGGTACCAGAGAGAATTGACGACTTGTGTAAATAGATCTCAGATTAAATATACATGCAGGTCAGGTGGTAAAACAAGGGTCCTACGCTGCTTATCGGCACGCTAATGGAATTGCACACAAAGGCTGCATGTTCAGCGTTAACTCGCCCAAGTAGAGCCTGGTGTTAATTTACTTTATCCGTATTTCTGATGGGAAATTCGTTCTCAAATTTAGCCACGTTTCCACCACCTTTTAAGTCATTGGTTTGAATCGCAGTATTAATTTTGCCATTTGTAAACTGCTCCCTTTCTATTTGGACGGGGATAACGTCAGTGGGATGGATTTGGTGATAACATTTTTGAGCGCAAGCATTCTGTGTAAAAAGCTTCATTCATCACAGTCCTGCGCTTTTATCTCCAGCTCGCTTGGATTCTGATTCCAGGGACCATCGTGGACAAGGAGGGATTTTGCGGTAGTAGTCCGATTTTAGTTTTCCTGTCTGGGGTTCTGTCGCTGGAACGTGAACAGTGTAAGCATTGTTCGTATGTGCATGGCTGACAATATAATAGTCTCGGAATCATCACTTAATAGTAGATTTGCTTGGTGTAGTTATGTTTTACTTTAGTTGGCCGAGCTTGCCTGACGGAGTAGAGACATCCAACTTGACGCTTTGCTTGGACTCTGATTAATTATCAGATTGGTTCCAACATTGTGGTAGTCTAGCAGTTTGCCTTTGATGGAGTTCGCCTTGAAATTCGGCATAATACAGATAAGGGGGCTTGAGACTGTCTATTGTTCTTCTTTTTGGAAGAGTGTGGGACTGTATTCCTTGCTCTGATAACCGGTGGCACACTAGGTCCATTGGTTATTTTGGTAGTCATAACTGCTTCTAGTTTGAGAGCTTTGGAGGCTATTGTGAATAGTGCTTCTCTCATGTGGGTGACAAAGCTGGACGCATAGGTTGTTTCCCTCTCTGTAGTCTTAAATTTACTACGAGGATTTGATTAATCGTTCTACTGGATATTATACTTGGAAGCAGGACCCCGTAACCTGGCAGAAGTCCGTCTGGTTGGTGTTCGTAAATCTTGACCATTGTTCTCCCGCTAGTCTTGAATACTCTGTTCAAAATGTTTGATGTTTTACATCCATTTCGACGCTCAAATTCTACTATTTACCGTGTGGCAGATCATTCAGTGTTTTCCCCTCTACTTTCAATGTCAGTCTGTCGCAATTCTGCACCAGCAGTACCGTGCATCTAACAATTTGAATAAGCGTACAAGGTTGCAGATCCAAAGGGAATCTGTTGTGTTATTTGGTTTCTTTAACTCGATTAGGCTGAAGAGACAGCATCTACGATAGCATTGTTAAAAAGGTTATTGTATTCTATTCCAGTTCGCACATTATTAAATTAGCCTCCACAATTAACCTTTAATTGTAATGCTTTAGGCTTGGCTGCCTTTGGGTAGTCAGTGCGTACCATGGTCATCGCCATTTCAGTTCGTTACTTAAAGTGTCAATAACCGCGAGGTTTATCCGAGCAGTGGCTTTGATAATGGCGCCCACAAGTTTGATGACTTTTCTGTGGATTATGCGTGAACTTGACACAAACGCGTCAAAACGCGCTGACGTGGGATGCCTGATGTTTAAAGGATCTAAAGCGTCAGACCTTGTATTAGCAATAAATGACCTGTCGTTACCTGACACATAGTGTTAGTTGCTGTTGTGTAATTTTCTAATTTCAATCGGTTACGCACATCCGTCAGTTGAGATGTGGCTAGAAATGACAAGAAAGAGAAACTGGCAAGCGGTGTGGCTGCGCTGATCGGTTTGATGTGTTACGCCAGCGCACAAGTTTACTAGGTCCCGAAGGGCAGCGATTGTCCATGCGTTATCTATCAAAATCAAATAAATGCTGAGCAAAAAGCAAATTCAAATGAGTGCGAGAAGCTCCTGCGACTAGTATGGGAGAAGGACAAATTTGGTTGACTTGATTGCCCCAAAGCTCTCATTTGAACGAGTGTAAAAATCCACAGATGGCACGAAACTGGAGTAATGCAACGTTGGGATTTAGTGACAAATCCATCACAAGCGCTGACTTGAATCAGAAGCTGGAACGATAAAAATATTGCAGAACATAAATGTGCACCTTGCAGATCTGAGAAATGCGCATGGAATGAATGTAATCAACTATGTGCAACAAATTATCAAGAATTGGACCACAAAACAGGCAATAGCCGCGATTCGGAGCGATCGCCACTAGCACTCTTAACACAGCACAAGCAAGACGAATTTCTG
Source organism: Dicrocoelium dendriticum (assembly GCA_944474145.2). Classification (NCBI taxonomy): domain Eukaryota; kingdom Metazoa; phylum Platyhelminthes; class Trematoda; order Plagiorchiida; family Dicrocoeliidae; genus Dicrocoelium; species Dicrocoelium dendriticum. The sequence goes on along the minus strand of OX104063.1, from coordinate 145,748,782 downwards.
AGCAAAATATTTGGTCCCGTTTCCATTCAAATACTAACCGCAGTTGCATTTAAAATTAGTTTTCGATTAAGCTTATATCCAAAATTATTAATAATATTTCCTTTCTATGTAAACTCTAGGGTACTTCTTTAATTCTAATCTGGTTAATTTAGAGCACATTAAATACAAAATTCGGAAAGTTTTAACTAATTATTATTGCTGCACTTGCTTATATGCTACCTGATAGTCACAATTTTTCGCTAAACCTGTGAATTACCAACGGATTCGTTTTTTAGTTATAAATTTTGCATTGAATTCATTATAGCGCAAATTGCAGAATTTTTGAGGGTTTGTTTTGAACCTGCCAATCGTTTAACGCATGTTTCCATTCCAGTAATTTTAAAGTTTAGATGTCAAGGATTTAGTTATTTTCAGTACACGCTTAGCAAGTCGTATGCTTTCAGTCCTTCAGAATTTACATATTGCTTTGATTAAATGTGCTACTAAAATTTAAAATTTTGGACTCTTAACAAACATGTCGCCTCGGTAGCGCTCTAAATTTAGCCAAGTTAACTGATGTATATATGACGTAATTTGTTCTTTAACTTTACGACATCTCAAACCACACCAATTTACAAGTGTATTCGGGACTAACAACATAAAATAGAAATATACGGCTGCGCATGAATGATCCTACATATTAACGCAAACATAATATATTAGAAAGTTAATGTCCTACATTGTTTTAACTTAATAATGTGGAGAAAAATAAGTTTAAAAATCGTCAAATTCACGTACGTATTAGTTTTCTGACAGATAAACTAGAGGTTTTAGTATGCATATACCAGAGCAGAAGAAGAGGAAAGCAAGAAGTTCGTCGAACCTTTATCGCCTGCGTTTGCCATGTATGCACATATTAAAAGTCGATCATTCGTAAAGAACATGTGTTGAAATCTGGTTCCCTCCTTAATGTAATGTTTTACAGTGACTGCATCAGCGCCGTCACAACACACGAAATAGGATGTTCACAGTATTTCGACTGCTAACACAATTATCCGTTCCATTATCCTTGTTGTTAAAAAGGCCAGAAATTTAAACATTATGCATGTTGCTACAGCCTACATTTCATCAATTTCATATGGACGCTGATCTTTTGATTATATCGTCAATGCTAGCGATTATACATATATAGCCGTGAAAAATTTGCTTAACTAAACGTCATAACGGTCGTAGGAAGATCCATTTATAACTTATAAATTTCCTACGGATTGAGTTATCTTCAAAGCTCAGTAAGTTGTGATATATATCAATGTATTTAATAATATTTAGAATTTTAAATGTCAAGGAAAAGTAGCCCTTACGCTCATAGCTTGTATACTGGGAGATCATTTTTCACGGTCCATCACTGCTTTCATGAAGTGAAAGTCAGCACTGCAGCTGTTAACAGTACGGCGTATGGAGCATGAATTTTACGAAGCTATAGAACCTGTTCACTCATTGACTAGTGAAAATGTTTACGACACCTATTACCCATCGCTCTGAGCACTGACGGTACCAAGTTAAACAGCAATCAAACCCGGTTGTGAAAATCTTATTAAGTGTGTTCCGCTAAGTACGCACACGGGAAATCTATATGATGTTCTATTTACTGGGACCATCACCAAAGCATGTCGCAATGCAGAACAAAAGGGCTGCTCCAAAACCCGAGAACCGATGTTCCATCTACTTTCATGTTAGCTTGCTTGTCGGTGCGCTATATGTTAGCCGAAAGTCCCACACTTCTTCGTCACCTGTTCCACAAGGGATTGGGTGAATGCTGAGTTATCTGAATCCATCATCGTCCGGGTTTAATTAAAAGTGGTGCATAACCCAACAGCCGCAACTCTAGAGTAATTAACATTACTGGAATAAATAATAAAATTATATTAAAATTAAGGATGAAACTCCAACAGACAGACGGTGCTGGGGACTGTGGGACCATTTAAAGTTAAAGCAACGTTCAGAGCGCTGTTTGAAGGGCCATAATTCCTGAGCAACACGATTAATTTGCTAATATTATTTCTCCTGCATCATTGCTCCAAATTTATAGAACCAAAGTCTTTTATGTATTTTATTTCATTACTTAAAATATACACACTCTTCTCACATGCAACCGTTAGTTTCCGACTTCATTAGCGATATGATGTAAGCGCCTTCAGACGAATGTTTATCATAATCATACGAAAATTGTTGGACTAACCTCCAAGCTGTACACCAGCCGACATATGGCTCGTACGAAACATTAGCAATTTCCATAGGTCGGGCTGTGTAAAATACGATGCAGCAGCTTAAAAAGCCGTCCTAGGTTGCACAAGCGTACATCCGCTTGCTACCACTTTATGGAGGCCTATGAAAAAGTGCCTTTTTGCATATCGCCGCCAGCAGATAAACACGAGGCATAGCTTTATCCGAAATGGGATATTATAGCTAGTATTTGCTAAATCCATATCTTCTCTACAAAATGCTTTAGTTCGGAACAGCGTCGCACAGCTAAAAATTCGTAACGAACCACACTATAGCAACACTCAAATCGGAAGTACTTGGCGGTTAGCTACAGCGGGTGTCTCCATAGTTTGCTATTATAACCGTCTGATTAACGTCCACGAATGTAACTAGCTTTTTTACACGTCAGGAATTTATCAGTCTCTAGAAGCCGACATATTCCACTGTACCACCCAGTTGATTTTATTGGCAGTTGGTATGTTATACACCGAAAACTACACATTCTTAGTTGTCGTTTACAGAGAAGCCTTTATTAAAATGACATCGATTTCTTCCACGGTTGCCTGCCTTACCTGCCTAAATTCGGCCCATTATACCCTTTACGCCTCTGAGAGTAAACGGAAGAACAGGACTTCCCCAAAACTTCTCGAGCGAAAGCCATGTGTTGGCTCTGTATTTTAGCAATCTATGAATTGCTTGCAGTATCCGAAGTCCTCTGGGACCATTACATCAAGATCGCATTAGTTCGCAGAGATTTGCGAGATGTGTTCGCTTTGCATAAATTTACCAGTTGGCTGATGACTTACGTCATTGCTTCTGGGTGCATAAAACTACGTAAATGCACCCAGGTCAAGATACTAGCCACCGTGAATAAAGGTGAATACGTACGTATAAAGGATTCATTAAGGCGCGGCTGGATGTTGGTTGCCCAATTTTTCAGAATAAATAGTTGGATTAATCTGCATTTTTTCAACAGCTATGCTGCGCCTCGTTAAGACAGGTTAAATGTATTAAATTTCCCGAAGTGGCTTACGTTTTCCTAGTATGGAACTGAACTGGTACAGCTGCATACCATCTTGTATGGTAGTTCGACATGAGTTGTTTTCTTAAATATACATAGTTTCAAATTATGGTGCTTGGAAAATAAAATAATGGATATACCATAAGTGAAGAAATCACTTGCTCAACAAACGCTATCGATATGGAATGAAAATACATTTAACGCATCTGAAATTGGTAAGGGTTGTCGGTGTACTTATCGTTCGTTTCACATGTCCATATAGTTCAGTTACTGTATGCCTTGTCCTAATGACGTAATGCAATGGATTCAAGGGGCCCTCAAGATAAGTTCTGCATTTGGATGGTCTTGGTCAGATGCCATGGGAACTATATGACGCCAGCCTACTTTGGTCCATGACTTTTGGAACCTAATGAAATAGTAAGCCACGTAGTTTTCCGTAACTCCTTCTCTGGTAAGTGGCCCCTGTACATTTGTATTAGAGGATTGTCTGTTAGTGGTTTTAGGTTTACTTTTGTTTAAGATCCAACTGACCCTAAGTGACTATTGTTGTAATGGAGGGTTTTTCCTTATTCCATGATGGTATGACTTACGTATGCTAACAAGTAGCGACACGGCAGCGAGTTTCTCCTTTGATGGTAGCTGTCATGCTATGCAAACGAAACCGACGCGCGGGCAGTAGTCGGGAAAACCCAGCAGCAACACCAACACGATTTGACCACGGCCTGAGTAAACCATGGGTATTTGGATTGCAGCGTCGTGACTTAAGCACGCTTTTGTTCCCGGTCAAAGTCATGCACAGCACACAGATTTGGAGCGGACGACGCATCATGCGATGACAGCTGATAGACTGAAGGAGCAAAACGGATCGATTCGGCAGATGGAATGCCCTTACGTGCCGCCGACACAACGGATTGCGTACACTTGCGAGGTTTGAGTAAACCAACGAAGATTGGTCCAAAAAGCGTCGAAAGAACGATGAGGGCGTACCACTAAACCCAAGAAAAGGGCCAGAAAGAGCCAGCCATCGAAATTGTGTTTCAGTGAATGAGGATTAAAACGAATATACAGTATAAAAGGACAACGTATTTTTGATAGGCAATTGGATCGCTGCCCACTGCTGTTTTTTAGTGTTACTAGACACCTACCGACTGCGATTTGCAGACTTCAAATTATCTAACAGACGTCTATAGTGAAAATAAAGAACAACTTGAAGACAACTTGAGTTGGGATGAAAGTGATAATAAAACCAGTAATGGAGAATCTGACGCCATGACGAACGTACTTACTAGATAAGAATGAGACCATGAACATCACATGTATGCATGCAGACAAAGTTGGCCTGCGTGCACATCGACTGAAGACCATAATCAGCATTTGTCCGAAAGACGTCCAATTTTGTTGGGATGGGAATATGTATCTTCAAATTGAAAGTTTTTCGATGAGTAGCCCTCCCTGACCAATTGCAGCTGACATCAGTATGTGTCATCTGGAGAGTAATTTATTACGTGATATTATTGGAGCAACACATTTTTACACGAGGTATATTGACGTTAGTTTTGTTATCGTTGACACTGTACGGCAAGCGGAAGTTCATTTGAAAACTTTAAACAAATACCATCCTAATATCAAATTCACTACGGAAATTGGATTGGTGGATTTGGTTCATTTTCTAAACGAGGCACTTGAAAGATAAACAGTTGGTTCACTCAGAAAATTCATTTCCGAAAACCGAGCTGGAATAGACAATGCCTACATTTCAACAGTTACGGTCCAATCAACTATAAACGACCCATTGTTCAAACATTTTTTGTTAGAGCACACCCAATATGCTCTGAAGGTCCAATCGAGGCTGAGTTACGATACATCTAGTCTAAGCTAGGCTATAACCGCTCTCCGAAGAGATTTATTGCCAGGTGTGCGAATGATTTTGCTAAGAAAAAGAAGGAATGGATGTCTCAAAGAAAACGGTCTTCATCACATTACCATGCAATGGGGAACAGAAGGACAAAAGATTGTGCTACCGATTACTTCAAGCCAAACAAATTGCTACTACGTAGCTGAGCTTTTGTTGTAACATCAAACCAAGGAGCTGTCCTATGAACTCAACTTGTATAAGCCTCACTCACAGGTTACCGCCCCATGTGTTTACCAAATGACCTGTACTTGTGGCTGCATGTACATTGGCCGAACCGAGAGGAGGCTATCAACTATGACCATACAACATGTACCAAGGAACCTGGTGAATAGTGGCCCTAAACATCCTGCCATCTCAATCGCTCAGCATCTGCTCGATTGTACATTGTGTGAAAACTCACTTGACGCATTCAAGGTTATCAGAAAAAAACAACGCGAGCTTGCTTCGTTTCGCTGAAGCCTATACCATCAGACGAATGAAATGTAACCTTTGCAAACAGGTTGACTTTGTGACCAATATGGATTTGCACTGGTAAAACACAGACAATGACCTTGATTTTCTCAGTGTGTTATTGATTTTCCTATTGACCCCTTTTTCAATTGCATTCCTTTACTCTTTACACGATTTGTCTGTAAGCAACTTCATGAGAATACACGAAATAATCTGAATTCAATTTATCCCGTAAAAATTTCTTTCTTTTTGCTCTCTTAAATGGTTGCATGTAATGATTGACAGTCGAAAACTAATCGTATGGTCATAATAGTTATGGTACTGCTGGAAAGTGGCTAGATTCGGTCATAGAAACTGAAATCTGTCAGAAAAGGTTTTATACGAACTATTGCCGAACATATACCAGGGATGAAATTCATTGAGTGAGAGAAGATCCCTTGGAAGCATCCGATTTATTTTTCTACCATGCCTGGCTACAAGGATTCGTTGTAACATGGCCCAACCAAAATATAAAAATGTGAACGGCATTTGCAAACGCAGCACTGGATTTGTGGGCCGAAAAGTGTGATCGAAAAGCCAGCAACCAAACGCATCCTGCGCTTCTTGGGTGCCATACAACGGCAACGGAACCAAATCGTTGGATAATGTGAATGTTTAGTGGAATGTCTGACAGCGTTGGCCTTAACACATTTGTTGTTTTTTATTAAAATTGTACAACTATATGGAACATAGACAAAAATAAGAAGTATTCTTGAGAGATCTGGGATAGGTTTGATTATTTCACATGCTAGTCAACGATCACACCGGTCAACCGCTCCAAACTCTGTCAAACAGGTCTTTTGCGGTTGTCGCATTGCATCGAGGACATTCACATCAGCCGCGCGCAGTACAAAGTCTCATCAAGGACAATAAAGTGATGTTGCATTTCTCCCAGACAACACAAATAAAATTGTAAACTACTCTTTATGCGTGTACTTAGTATATGTGTGAAGAGCCTACCGCGCAACTGTGTTAGCAGTGCCGTTTGCTTCATGCTAGGTAAAGAAAATATTGCAATAAAATGCTGTTATTCTGGTCATATAGCAGATTTTCAGAACAGAGCCCAAATAGCCCTATCATACGAAGCATTCGAAAATTGCTATTTCGCCAGAGCATGGTTAAATTATGAGCTGAGTTACGAGCATTTAGGAGAATACTCCACAGCTAGGATATACTACTGAAGAAAACCTCCCGGCTGTATTTCAACCAGGTATAATGTGAACAAATTCATAGGTAACCTTTCAGTGGGTACTCTGACTAATTGTCTGAAGACGTGGTTGTGATACCTGAGGAACTGGTGTACGGAAGGAAATGCTGACGTGGTGGACATTTAAGTTCAGAAATAACAGCTGAGCTCCTACTACCCCAGAGCAAGTGTTTTACCTTAAGCATAGTGCAGTCAATAATCATTACTAGTGCTTTTGGTGCCATAGCTGGATGGTTAGTCATGTTGAAAGATGATAAAAATAGTAGTTCAGGACACACTTTTTCATCAATATTGTCAATGAATAAGCATTATGTAAGTTTTACTAAATGCTGTCAACCATCATTATGCACTGTTATCTAAAGCATTTTCTGTTAACGAAACGCAGCACCAACTTTTGCCAGCAAATTGGTTATCATAAATTACCAGCTTGATTCATGTCTAAATTAACGAGCTGCGCTTTGACAATGCACCCAGATCCACATATATGCGAATTGAAACAGACCGGAAGTCACTGAAATTTTAGTGAATGTGAGACCTTTTAACGCAGGGCTTGATTTTTGTACCTTTCCAGCCCGACGTGACAGCGGCACATCCTTTTCTTAGCCATTTGATTATTCAAAATTGCACTGGCGTTTTCTCATCTATTACCTTTTTGTACGGTACTAGAACGCTTGCACCCGTGGCGTCTACTAATGTCCTATGATTGATTTAACCCCCGTTAAATTATACATTTTATTGCTCCCACCGCTTCGAGTTTTGCTGCACAAATGTAACAAGAGTCCCGAGCCGGACAAATGTTTCAACTGTAGACAAGTTATAATCAACACCGATCAACTGATTCAAATGCAACATAGTTTCTGGGTTGCGATTAGTGAGCATTGGTTAGTGGCGAATATCCGCAAAGGCTACAATCTTCAAGTACATTCCCCTAACCTGCTAGCTGAGTATGTCCAAAGGTGTCCCATCACATCGCTGTACATAAGAAGACCTGTTGCCTAACACGCTTATGTTCGGAAACATTAGTCTATGCAGCAGTTAAACCTACGTCACCACAGTGATAGAGAAGACTGATCACTTAAGTGCTTAACATTTCCGTACATGATCTAAGGGCATATAAACATGCTGGATGGTTGCCTATTATGCTGCCAATATAATTTGTAAGCTACATTTTCACTTATCATCCATTCATTGAACAAGCCAATGTCTACGTTTGATATTTTGACATCCATGCGGAGAACATCATTTACTGTTAGTCTTCTATCGACAGTCCTTAAAACCGTTCTGCCAGTCTTCCAAGCAGGTAGAAACGAATATGGCAATCGACGAGTACTCTTATCTTTTTCTATGGACAACTAAGACTCTTAGATGACAGCTTACCAGTATTTGTCATTAGTGACAATAGCAGACAATAAAAAATGTCCTGTGAATTGTAATCCGTCATATCAATAGCATTATTGATAGCACTCACGTGAACGACCGGCATGCTTAGTTTACTGGGGACCAGCATTATCGATACCGAAAGACTGCCGATGTGCAATTAAAAATGGCGGACTGTGGCGTTAAGACCACCCCATTAGCGCAAATGTTTGGCTATGTATGAGCTATTTGACTTTGTTTGGTTATATAACATATTTACAGGTTTTGTGCTTGATACGGATGCGCCAAATGACGACGCCATCTCAAAATCCACGTCTTCTGATTTCATTGTTGAGAAGAATAAAGGGAACTGATTGTTTGAAACTGCTAATCATTTGCTTCTTGATAGCCTTGCTCGTAATAGAGGACACCGGAGATTTTTCAATTATTAAATAGTGCATAACGTTTTAAAACACAAAATAGATTAACAAAAACCCAAATCCATCAGTTGGTACAACCTGTGGGAACAGTTGTCATGAACGTTTAACCTAATTGGAACACTTCCATTTGGCTATTCACTATAACTGGGTTTAAAAAGGATTATTTCCAAGTATAAACAACGACATCCGACTTATGGCACTTACACAAGTGCTATGTTTCTATTCATTATGTCAACTGGGAGCAACCGCGGATGAAGGCTGAACGGATGGTTATTGGAGCTGCTGGCTTCCACTCTGCAGAACCTGGTAAATATCGCTACTGCAGACAACAATAAAGCAAACGGCTTTCTTTGCATCGTCATATCGCTTGCAGGTGAACTGAAGAATTAAAGCTGAATTAGGAGATAAATTAAGGATGCTATATTTTTTAAGACGTTAATAAAATGTTACAATGCCTTAATTACATATGCTTTCCCTTTCAGGAGTTGGGATTCATTTCCACCTTACGCAAACCTCGTAGTTGGTGCTTATTTGCATAACTTAGTTCAAATAGTCTAGTAACGTAGAAGGTGTCCATTAACATTTACTGGCTTTCAAGCAGTAGTTGATGTGAGCAACCAAACAACCATGGTGACACCAGACATATATCAGATTAACGCGTAATGATTGAGTGGTTCGAGAAACAAGATTACATAATTATTGACAACTTGACGGGACAAATTACTTTACCAAGTGCATAGTGCCTTGGCGTTATTATTCTGGTGAGCAGTTCGTTTCAAATTTAACGCCACTTGGTCAAAGTATGTTGTTCACAGAGAGCGATATCATCCGGCCTGGTAAAAGATTAAAAACCAAAATCTAACGCAGTTATACACTCTGATTTAAACTATGGATCTGTTTGCTAGTGACATAGTAGCAGTAGCTGGTGCCGAACTTTTACACCCACCGCTGATTAGGTTATATGAAATAGACACGTTTGGATCAGTCTTTATTTGTTATATTTTAGGAAGAAATTTCAGCGTTTTACTCATGCCGTTGTCTGCTATGGAGCGATGCAACTTGGAACAACGGTAAATAAGTAGAATAAGACTAAGGTTTAATAAATCCTTACAACAGATAAGATGAAAGTGGTAAACATAACGAAGGGTCTATCAAACAAACTGAGTTCAATTGTTCAGCTTACTGAAAAATTCCCAGGAAAACATATTAGTTGTCCTGGTTTGGATTCGGAATTTCAACGTATATTTGCTTTATGTAACCTCATGATGCACACGAAAGCAGGCGAAATGTAGTATTGTAACGCTTAGTGAAATGGCTTTAAATATTGCTAAAAATGAGGCAAAAATTTCGTACGCGAGAAGGCGCCCACACAGTTATCACACATGATGGAGATTAATTTTCAACAGTATTCCAGCCGGCTTTACTGCTTTCCAGGAGGCGCGGCAAATATGGTTGTGGTTCTGAAGAATTTATTAAGATATTAGGAATTTCCCCGAAGGCTTTGTTACCAACTGTTGTGCATTTCTAGTGACTTTACTTAAAGTTGGTAGGGCAAAATTTAGATTTGCTGAACAATTTTGGATGCTCTTCGTTGTTAATATTGAGAGCAGCATGATCTTGCTAAATGGTGCATAACAAATGTTGTCGCGTTTGTAAAAAGATGTCAAGCATTAAACCAACAAACTGCTCAGCTTAGATGAACGATTTTTGGATTGTGAGTATTTAGTACATGTCGGATGATTACCCGCAGCTGAGGTCATTTTGCACCAGTATCCTTGCAATATTCTCTGAGATTCATTATCCAAGTTTGTGTATGCATGCCGGCTAAGGTCATGTATGAACTATCTTACGCGCAGCAGCAATAAAATTTAAGCGACTCTGTGGGCCATTAGTGACTAAAACCCAGCTCAGTTAGGAAAAACACTTGCTTGTGAATCGGGCTGATTGCTTGACACCTTTTCACAACTTCAGCAAAACCAACAAATTCAGGTATGTAATGCTTTCAAATTAGTTGAGGAAAACTAAAAATAATCGCAGAGTCGGGACTGAACCCACTTAAATAAAGTAATTAAACTCAGTCTGGTGAAAATGCAATCTCCGTACACGCAATCGCAGTGCGCGCTTGCGAAGAACATTGCGAATACATCCATGGACTGCACCAATGATTTCCTATCCGTGCAGCCTGAGAAGAAGGACGCAATGATTCAGTCGGCCAAAAAATTTAAAACGTCATTCCTCCATTACTATTGTACAGGGGCCGCTTCCAAGAATGCGTTGGGGGAGCTCTTCGGAGCTCGCTGGGAGCGGATCGAGAAGGACGGCTATCGACGAGCCTGGGCCCGGAACTACGGAGCGGGAATATGGGGACAGCGCAATAAATCAGACATATACGCCGCTAGCGCAGCCCTAATTCAACACCCTACTTCGGCTTGGGCAAACGGGTAGTATTTCGCCCTCTGTCAAACCGTGGACATTGTTGTGATTTGTTGTGTTTTCTTTTACTATTTCTGTAACTTGTTTTGAGTTCCATGTTTTCCGATGGTGCAATGTCTATTCATAGACTGTTGCAAAAATATACATATATATATATAGCGCAGCCCACAGGACCGAGGCCGAGCCGATTGACACAGCCCAGAACAAGCAAATCGAGAGCTCTCGAACGACTCCTGGCCGATCCAAATCGGGTACAGAGAAGTAGGGATCGAAGCGAAAAAATGAAGGCGGATCTTCCAAGTCATAGCTCTTGAGGCGAAAGGACTGGCTCGTGTCTAACATCCGTACCTGTGTTGCGTTGTGGGACGGAAATCTAGTCGATATTCGATGGCGCGCGCGAGACCCTCATGTGCCCATTTCCGGTGTGTAATAAACGTCTACCCCCCCTGTCGTGTCGTTTTCGCTACACTATGAATAATCAATCATCTTGTCCTAAGAATTGCAATTTGGCTACTTCTTAATTTCTCTGCTGTGCGCATGATCCCCATTCTACCTACGTTAATTTAGATGATTTTTTAATAAAAAACTAAATACCACCCATATTTTCCCACAAAATATCAACAATGGTGGAGATCCTCAAATCTCTGTCATATGATATGTTCAATTAATATGAGAAGTGACGCAGGGCCGGTTTACTGACAACGGACGAAAACGCATCGAGTATGTACAGAACTAATGTTTCTGAAAATTATGTACGAAGAATGGAAAAATCTTGAAAAATCCTCGGTGCTTAATTCACGCAGCCAAGACTAATGCACCAAATGCATTTCGAAAGTCTTTCCTCATGGAAAACAATGCAAAAACCTTGCAGTAATCATTGCTTAACACTGCCTGAATCCAACATTTTGTGGCAAATCTGGATGATATGTTTGGTAACCAAATATAGTAGCTGATATTTTAAGTTACAATAATTCTTATGAGTAATGTTTATATGGAATGTAATAACGTATTTCGGGAGCTTCTTCACTTGGCAAACAAAAGTAGAATGAGCAATTATTAAATGGCAAGTTGTTTGGTCTTACATAGATACCCCTGAAACAAATATCAAACATATGTACCTACACACCTAAAAGTATATGACGAATAGTGCCAGGGTGTCATAACATATGAATACATATAACAAAATGGGAGAAGAGAGATATAAATAGTCTGTAAAATTTTATTCGTAGGAGTATACCTCACAATATGTCCGCCATTCATTTCGGGATCTTGCATGAACGAGTGAGTTTCCTGTCAGGCCTCTTCGTATTCCTTGTGTTTCCAACGTAGGAGACAAGAGTGTCCGATCACGACTAATTTTAATGTTATCGCCACATGCCTTAGGACCATTTCATTGGTTGTCTAGCTTAATGTTGCAAAGATGGTGGAGTGGGGAGAACGCGTAGAAGGCAAGGGAAACACGTAAGAAATTCACCGTTTTCTCTGCAGCTAAGTTGTGTAACTCTGTGGTGATTAGAGCTTCCGTGATATGAAGTTTCTGGGACAAACATAACCACCAATGACCTAATGCTGCCAGCTTACACCTTAAATTCTCCGGAGGCATGGGTGAGCAGGAACAAAATGGGTTTGCAAACACAATTTTCACAGCAATAGTGAAGTCACTTTAAGGCCAGCTATGGCGGATATTAGAAATAAAACCCGAGGCTTAGCGACTTGTTGTACTTGGTGGCGTTGAGCGCTGAGGTAGCCTCCGAAGTAGAAATCATGTCTGCTAATTCCAAAACTGACCTGAAATGGTGGGAAGCGGAGCAGCTACCGACCAGTCCTGCTAGCAGATATTACACTTCTACAATAGGATGGTCAGGTCTTCAGTAGTTCAATAGTTAAATAGTGTATGGTGGGATAAAAAGCAATAACTTTACAAGACCCACAGGATGGCAAATGGAAGAAAACAAAAGTTTCCGGTGTGACACAAAAATATCAGTAAGTTAGACACTGCAGTTTGTCATACCGTTATATAATGTGTGTCAAGTAAGTGCAAGTCCAATAGTCTCGAATGTCTCGATGTTTGGTTCGTTCACCACATGCGATGACAGTGCGTTACAGTGCGGACAGACACTAAGAGAGTAAAAAAAACTTTCTACAATCTAAACGGGAATATTGAGTCACAAGTTTTAGTGCATCGCCTCGGCATCGTTTGTCGGCAGATAAGGTTAACAGCGACTTACATGGATGGTCTTCTTCTTTTAGTATCCGGTAAGTGAGGATCAGATCACCGCGAAGTCGTCGGCATTCTAAGGAGTACAGACCGATCGAACGAAGGCGCAGTTCATAACTAAGGCCCGATAGACCACGTGTTGCCTTAGTGGCTCTTCTTTGTGGTTGCTCCAGGAGACGAATGTCCCGTTTTAACCACGGACGCCATGCCTCCACCGCATACTCGAGGTGGGGACGAATGTAGGCGTTAATCAATAATGGCACGAGTTGCCGCTCGAAGGTACCGAGCGCTCGCCTCAAAGGCCTCAAGTTTAAGTTCGCTATGTTAGCTGCCTTTGAACATTGGAGCGAATTACCCAGAACTTCTTGCACGATGGCCCCTAAGTCTCTTTCGTTGCTCACCTGTTTTATAACGCGCTGCCCCAGGTGATATGTGTTGCTGCAGTTACTGCGCAGCGACAACAGTTGAAACGTTTCGGGGTTCAGGGGTAGTTGGTTGTTTACTACCCATTCGTGAATCCGGTTCAGGTCATCCTGCAGATAGACAGGGTCAGATGTTGACTGAATAGCTCGCCACATCTTAGCATCGTCGGCGAATATTTGCATAGGTGATTGAATGTTGGCAGGGAGGTCGTTGATATAGACTAAAAAGAGTAACGGACCGAGAACTGATCCTTGCGGTACGCCGCTAGTGACGCATAGGCTATCGGAGTGGGTGTTGGCGATCCTTACCTCGATTCTTCTGTCGTATAAGTAACTTTCCAACCATGTGAGCAAGGATCCGTGGATACCATAGGCCGCAAGCTTTCGGAGAAGTGCTGGGTGATTGACTCTGTCGAATGCCTTAGAAAAGTCTAAGTAAATCACATCTACGGGAACTCCCTCGTCAGCAGCCCTGGTCCATGAGTCCCGAGCAAGTAGTAGATTGGTGAGGCAAGATCGTCCGCGTCTGAATCCATGTTGGAGGTTGAAGATGATTTGTAGACTTTCAAAATATCTCACCATTTCATCAGCGATTATAGACACCATCACTTTTGATAGAACAGGAAGGAGAGTAATAGGTCGGTAGTTGGCAAGGTCTGACCGCTTACCACCATTGTATATCTGAGTGATAAGTCCACGTTTCCACTCAGACGGAAGTGTATGAGAACCAAATAGAAACTGGAAATGGTTGCAAGGTGGACTGCCATGGTGGGTGCAAGGGTTTTAAGTACTTTCGAACAGATCTTGTCAATTCCCGGCGCACTATTTTCCCTGAGCGACTGTAATTTCTTTGCAACAGATGTAGGGCTAAAGTTGACCGTGGATAAGCCGACGACATTTGCTGGGATGTAGCAAGGCGATGGTTCCATGGTGTGTCTACTCACTGAGACAAACTGCATGAGCAATGCGCCCGCGGTCTCCTCTTCAGTAACCGATAGGCCATTGACCGTCTCTAGTTGTGGTATTCCCGTCTTAACCTTCCTTTTGTCATTCACATACCGGTAGAGCAGTTTGTGATTGCTAGTAAATTTGCGTACCATAGTTTCCTGCCATTCGTACTTGTCAGCTTTAAGGGGTGAAGTGCAGTAGTTTCTGATTGCTTTGTAATGATTCCACGTGATATCACTTGGACCTAGCAAATGACCCCTCCAAGCCTCGTCTCGCCTATTCAACCACTTACGTGTTCTACTCCGGATCCAGTTGTTGCTCCGTCGCGAAACTCGTAATGGTACGTCTTTTGAAGCTGATTGTAGGACCCAGTTTATCTTGCCTTTCAACACTTGCCAGGCATCATTCGCCGAAGTGTGCATCTGGAGGTCCCAGTCAACGGTTGTCGCTATAGTGTGAAGCTTGGAATAGTTGGTGATGAATCGTCGGGTTTCTGGTTCTTTGTCAACCATACCTGCATAACACACATAATCAAACTTTAGAACTGAATGATCGCTACAACCTAGCGGGGGTTGTATGAAACCGACTAAACCATTAACTCCTCATTAGTCAGGATTAAATCAAGTATTGAAGGCTTGTTTGAAACGCGGTGTCTGATTGGTTGGTCCACATGGTTATACAAAACTGTCATAGTCAAGAACTCAAGGAGTTTTGATTTGAAGCATGGCCCACTTGAGAACACAGATGCTATTGACGATACATTGAAGTCACCCATTATTAGGTAGTGGGAGTACTTTTTCGACATAGCATGTTGGTGAGCATTTAACAGAATATTATCGCTGTCGGCGGAGGAGTTCGGCGGCCTGTAGACAACTGCTATGAGGCAAGCATCATGTGTCTTCCTCTGAGGACAACCATCGGGACCGGATAGCTGCAGCCGGCAAAATA
The DNA here is from genome assembly GCA_944474145.2 of Dicrocoelium dendriticum. Lineage (NCBI taxonomy): Eukaryota > Metazoa > Platyhelminthes > Trematoda > Plagiorchiida > Dicrocoeliidae > Dicrocoelium > Dicrocoelium dendriticum. The sequence goes on along the minus strand of OX104063.1, from coordinate 145,733,144 downwards.
AGGCGTCGGGGATAATGAGGGAATGCTCAGTGAGAGCTTCACATTTCAGATGATCTCGGTAGTAGATAGCAACGCCACCACCGCGAGATGGACGATCATTTCGTATGACCGACATTTCACTAAGTTCAATTTCTGGATCCAAAATCTCGTTTGAGAGCCAGGTTTCGGTTAATGCTATGATGTCCCAAGTTGTTGCTTTATGCCGATGGCGCAATTCCGGCAACTTGGAGTAAAGCCCTTGGGCGTTTGTGTAGCAGCATTGCATTTGTTGCCGCATTAGAAGGTGGGTTCGCTGTGTTTGACCGGCACAAACAGAGCCGGTCTGCCCACGTTTTTTGACACGAGTGTTTGCACGCATGGCTGGTCTATGGTCGGAAAAGCCAGGTCTGACTCAACTGTACCAGTGGTCTGTACTGCTTGCAGGAATGGTCTCAGTCGTACTTCTGGTGGTCCTAGCCTTCTGCTGTGGTACCACACGTTAATTGCCATTGATGCCATCTCCGGCGTAGCCAAGGTAACTTTCAAAATTTTCGGCCCGCTCCCTTGATAGTTTGAGGAGGAAGCTAAGCGGCTGACATCGAATGCCACAACATTCTGCATGCCATAGAGTTCTGTGATGTAGCGCCACTCATCAATATCGTGTTTTTGTCTTTCACTGGTGTCGCCATGTTTCAGTTCGGGCACACCATGAACCAACACCACTTTCTTCATTACATTTTGACGAGACGCGGTTGGGTCGGATTTTCGCTTTTGTCTTTCCTCCCATAGCATGTCTGGAAAAATGCGGGCACTGAGAGAAGAGTTCGGTAGACTGTGGCTTGCTAAGAGAACATCCTCCAAGTCCTTTGTGTTGCCAAATATTACTCGCAGTAACCGAGGTTCCCCTACGTGAGGAGATGATGGGTTTCGTGACAGACGTGTAAGACTAGTTGGGAGAAGGTTTAGTCCTAGTGCGCAGCTTATCTCAGTCCAGCGATTTTGCTCCTCGGCTTTTCGACCTTTTAACGACTCACTGGTGGGTTCTGGTACGTTTGAACATATGACTGTCATCGCTTGTTGGTTGCGTAGTAATTTAGTTTGTTGCAGTTTTTTTGGGTGGAGGTTTGTCGTGTGGGTGTGTTGGTCTTGTCTTGTGGGGAAGACAAGTCAAGGCTGCAGCAAGAATTCTCCTGTGCAACGACGTTACTCACACAGTTTGTAATGTGCTGCCCAGCTAATAGCGATGATCGTGCAATTTATGCATAACTCTTTACGCCTTGCGGTACAACAGAAGATTTTATAGAATTTTTAACTGGCTTGGCATTACAGTTGTTTATCGCTAATGGTGCTTGTTTTTCGCCGGAACGTGTAACATTTTTAATGGATAACTTTGGTCTTTTGGTAGGTCTGGGGTTAGGGCTACTTAATACACTAAGCTGCAACTCGAGTGCAGCGATTTTCCCTCCCAAAGCCTTGACCAATTCTTTCTGTTCGGATGACGCAACAGCCAACATTTCACACCTCGCGTTGAGAGTTCGGATAATCTTGGCTATTGGGCTATCTGAACACGCATCACAGAACCACAAAATATTTGTTTTTACGCTGTGGTTTCCGCCAAGTTCTGAGTTCACGTCCACTTCGTTGTAAGAATTTGCACACAAAGAGCACGTGATTTTTGTGATGACAGTTCTCCGCTTACTTGAGCCATGATTGACCTTCGTTGTTTTGTTCACGCGTGGACCCGCTGATAAACTTCGCCTTCCAATGGCTTAGTGACTCGTATGCACTTTAAATCACGCCGGTCGCACCGTTGTGAGCTGCGTGAATTGACTAGTCCGGCTAGCGGTATCCGTCGCTGTCCGGGTTTGGTGGTGATGGGTCCTGGCGCAAGCGTGTATGGAATCACAAACACTTCGTGTGGTAGGATGCACGAAGGAATATAGATGAAAGGACAAAATAGCCAGTATCTATGGGGTATGGTGGTGCACAGTACTAAGCTATATGTCACCTGATAGCTTTAGAAAAGCTCTGTAGAATGATTTCTTAAATTCACTGAGATTACCTTGAAAAAACAAGCTTTCAAGCGTGGTTCTTAATGTGCGAATTGCCGAAGACGCCGGTTGGGATGAAATAGCGAGACGGAGGACTTGCTGCGCAAATATAAATTCCGTTCGATAGAACTCGGCGAGCCGGAACGATTGGGCGTATTTCCGAGAATGTAGCACAAAAATGAACGGAATAATCCAGGATTATTACAGAGCACAGAATTATGCGACCGTCTTTGACCTTTGTCGGATATATTGTCCAGAAGCAGATAAATCCAACCAACGCTGTGCAAATTTGATGGCCAGCAGAATATGGCATGCTAAGATAATGTCAACGGCAGAAGTCAACACGTAAAATCGAGGCCTTGGAGCAGTTCGCCTTAGACAGGATGGCGTTGTCCATAGCATTGGCCGGTTTTTCGTACATAGCGAAATCGAACATGGAAGCGGATGCTGGGCAGCAATGTGGCGCAGCACTGCTGACAATAAAATGACTCAACTGTTTCCCTTAATCCGAACATAACACAAGCCTCGAGGTTTTAAGGCTTGAGGAATGATAGCGTACTTTTGCAGCACACCCCATATTAACAAACAGCTGCAGACGGCATGTTGACCAATTGGGTCGAACGCTGCTCGTATGTCCAAGAAGAAAAGGATCGCTGGTAGGCCGAATGTTTGATGATGATCTTAATGATGATGATGTTGCTGATGATGCTGATGATGATACTGATGATGATGATGATGATGATTTTGATGCTGATGATGCCGATAATGTTGATGATGGTGATGATGATGATTATTTATCTGTCGTACGGTAAACAAATGAGCAACCTACCTCAATTCTAATCGAGCGCAAGCTTGTTCTGTCCCTATGTTCTGTTCACGTACCCCATTGAGCAAGATTAGCATTTCGGGGGAAGCGCAACTGGGTCTAATCTCTTAATAAATATCAGAGCCTTTTCGGATGCAATTGTTAGAGACCGACATAATATCCGCTAAGCATCAACCGGACGGGAGTATGTCAGAAAATATTCTCTTGGATGAAGTTTACTACCAATTAGGTGATAGGATTCATCATGTGAAAAGAGTCGGTAGTTGTTCCTCTGTACCAGGGTTGTTGTAGCGCACCAGGGGAAGAAGCCCATAAATAACCACAACAGTAGATGTTGGTGAAACCTTTACACGCGAAGCAGCCATGTAGACGCTCGAAGCAGAAAGCATCGGTGTTGTAAGCCAATTACAATGCTGATAGAAATGTTTAGCTCAAGGCACAAATCGACGAAGTGAACATTGGATTGGCTACTCATGTTTTGCAAGGATATTTATTGCAATCGGCCTCTTACTGCCAGTTGATTGGATCGGGATAAAAGCTTAAGGCGGCTCCCTGAGGTGGCAGCTTGCTCCATTTCCATGACCCTCTGTGTTCACTAGCTTTCGTGATTAATCAGTAGAAGATACTTTAGCGCAAATTTGGTAGTCTTTTGATGTAAATGCTATCAAATCCACGGAACTCGATCGTAGCTAGATCAGCTAACTGGCATTTTAATAACTATGATCATTAGTATTGCATGCAGGAGACCTCACCTCAAGCGGTAGTGAAAAGGATATGGATGTGGTACCCAACTGCCCAGCAAATCAACTACTCGGCAGCCAAGTGTATTAGCTGATGTTTCAAGTTTCGAAAACCACAGAAGAGTAGTAGGACGTTGAATTTTATACGGATAAATTCGTCGCATCTAGACTCACTCAGACAGCCGGCACATGCCCGTAAAAGTAATATACGCGCGTTTCATATTTTCGGGAATATTCAGCAGTGCGCATTCCATCGGACCCTGTTAGGGTTCGAACCAGCACCTTGACTGTTGCCAGTCCGTGGTCGAGACCAATGAGCTACGCAGGACAGCAACGACCATCGTAAATACGTTACTAGATGTGATATAGCTCTACTCACTATCCCCTAACTTACAGGTTACTGCCCCGCGTAGCTCAGTGGTCTCAACCAGGAAGTGGCAGCCGTGGCGTTGCTCGTTCGAACCCTACCAGGATCCGATGGAATGCGCACTACTAACAATGCACAAAGAATGAAACGCACGTACAGTGCTTTCCGGGCGTGTGACGGCCGTCTGCTTGAGTCTAGATGTGATTAACTTCTACTTATACAAGTCAACTCCCCTACTACTCTTCAGCAATTAGAACGAAGACCAAATTGCTATAATGTCACAAGTTAATTTGCGGCTTATGTTTGGTAAGCTGGTCTCTTGGTGCGGGGGCGGGGGCGGCCCTCTCCTCTGTACTGCAGTCACGTGTAAGTCAGTAAACAGTGAGGTACGCTATAGTACATCTAGTAACTTATTTACGATGGTCGCTGCCGTCCCCGCAGCCCAACTACTAACTGGCAACAGTCGAGTTGCTTGTTTGAGCCCTACGAGATGTATAATTACTAAATATTGTACACAATTTCCCACTGTCATCGAGGATATTTCCTTGTGTTGTCGGACATCCGACAACATTTATCAATCAACTCTTGGAGGCTTGAGTAGAACCCAGTATATTCCCAGAGAAAAATTGCCAGCAAAGAACAAAATGAGGAACCAACTGCTAATGGTCCACTTAAGTACGTGACAAATATAGCGAGTGTTCACATTATGTGTTGTGTTTAAGAGCATTGTCATTTCGACAAGATTTCAAGGTGCCTAGTAGTAAATTGGACAGATAGCTTGTGAAGTGCTAAATCATGAATTTTCTTTTTAAGCTCAAAGAACACTATGTTCAATCAGTCCAGTTGAGCTTGTTTTATGAGGAAACCACTTAATGGGCATCGCTGAAGAGGTCAAAACGATGCAGACCCTATGTGGAGTAGTCTTGGTAAAAGCAGATAAAAGCTCCGGATAGGTGATCATGAACAATGCCGAAAATGATCAGAAAACGTGCAAGCGAATTCGAATGGCTCAACTAATTTTGGGGCATAGCCGGTGCCATCCATCTTGTGACCGACTGATAATTTTATTAGATTGAAGCCAAGTGGTTGCGCTGTTCCAAGGCTGTATAGTTAACAAAACTCACATAATAGTGGAATAGTACTAAGGCTAATAATTCCAGTGATACATGCTCCACAGCATAAACTGGCTTGTTAGCTAATAACTGGTGCGTTAACTACCGAGACATGGGGCCTTTTGGCGTCGTTTCAATGGTTTACGCAATCGACGAGATTGCAGAAAAGTATTCACGCAACTTTCTGCTGCGTAACGTCAAAAAGTAGTGCAACTGACACTTGCCGGCATCCAATTACTCGTTAACACTAGATATCTTTAAGTTGTAATCATCGAGTTTAATAGCTGTCCTTTTCCAGTGATTGAATAAGCAGTTACAATTTCATTTTTCCTGGACAAACAATAAACCGCATTTTTAACTTTGGATTGTCAAACTGGTTTTTGCTTCATTGATGTCTTCTCGCTTAACTACTATACGGCTTTTAAACTACATGTATTGGAGGAGATAAAATTAATGCGATGAAATTGACAGTGGCCTATGGTGTGTATTACCTACTTTACTCAATTAATTAAATTTATACTCGTGCTTTTCTTAAATCCTCACCTAAAAGAGTCTTACATTTATGCAGTTCACAGTTATCAAGTAATTGTGACTTTGCCTTTTCTTCATGAAATATTAGTTTATTAATATCAGTAAGTAATATTTTCATGGATTCTGTGCTAAACCTTAGTGAATGACACCGGGTGTTATTCAAAAGGTTCACTTTGTTACCATTCAGTTCATGCTGCGTCCTTCTGAATCGGGGAAGCATTAAAAAATTACTCCGGTTTCTGCAGGAGTTTTAGAAAGCAATAAACCTTACACACCTGAATGAGCTACACGGCCAGTGGGCAGTGTCCTTGTTTCCTTCCATCTTTGTAACGTTTTCCCCTTCACAACGCTACCGAACACTATTGATATCACTCAGAGTGGAGCAGATCATGGAGTAAACCCGAGCGTGCAAATTATTGATGTTGAGGAAATTGGTACTCAACTCAACACTTGGAAGTATATCCGCCTAATGGTATATTGTGTTTTATGTTTTCATGTTCTGTTGACTTTTCGTAGCTCTTTTTACGCTCTGGTTCAACTACTATTGCTATTGAAGTGTCACTACGCTATTCTGAGTACAACCAAACAAGTGTTGCAATTTTTCACAAGATTGGTTGGTGATATTTATGGGTATTTTCTCACTGTGCGCATACTATTACTCCATTTTCAGCGAAATTTCCATTTGCGCGACAGCATGACGCCACATAGATGGCCACCAGAAACAGTCCTTGAGGAGAAATAAGGAGAAGTAATAGTACCAATACTTCTCCACGCACTGAGAGTGCTTGCCAACATAGTGTCTGAACGTGAGTTCTAGTAATCCAGTTCCTATGATCTGTTCCTTCGTAACATCCCTAAAGTCAACGGTGGCGCACGCTGAAGGTTCCTAAAGCGGTCAATGGCTATGAGACAGAAGCTGGTTCGCCACTAAGTAATAAAATAATATTTCATAACACAGTCAAAATGAAGACAACTCTAGACATTAGGCTACATCCCGCCAACAGTAAGCGTTTTCTCAACTTACAAGAGCCTAGTGCTAATATAGGGATAACACGTTTGTGGCAAAAATATACCTACAATTCCCTACTTTCAGTGCGCTTTTGCTGAATTTGACCTCAAAGAAATAGTATAAGATATCCTTATCATCAAAATTGCTAACCAACCAACAAGTCGGGCTATTGCAGAGTGCATTTGAACGTTTTGACACTATTACCTACTCTCAGATACTCAACGCTCTTATTCTGACCCATTCGGAATACTCCATCAAGGCTGGGCAGCTTTAGCACAAGCCCGACTTTACCGCAGCTGAAACGCCACCACGATTGTTGACTAATAAGCTAAACGGTCTACTTATTCATCCTTACCAACAAAAACCGACAGAACTCGGGTTCTCTCGTGGACAATATTTGCGCCTTTGTGGCAATCTGAATTTGAATTATCACCTCTTACGAGAATTTCAAACATGCTTATCGTTATCTTTTGAAAAAGAGCCCCAATAACGAGAAATCACCGTTTATAGCTGGTCACACATTATACCCGTCCAGAAGGCCTGAATTTCCGTTAACATCGGGTGTGCCAGCCTTGAAATGCTTTCTAAATTACATTGTTTCTTCCGTTGCACTAAAGATGTTCAAAAGACGCCTTCAAACTACACACATATGTTCATTGTGTCATCTAAAGTTTTAGACACCTGTGTCGTTGCATAACCAATTACTCTGATCAATTTCGTTTTACGCATGTCGTTTACTAAGCGGTGTCAATGTGGAATATTGTTATTATTACTATCACACGGACTTTAGGAATCGGTGCGTGAGGGAGCATTTTTTATTTTTCACAGAATTTAACAACTATAACTAATAATTATATTGCTTTTTGTGCGTACATTAAAGTAAAATGTTATGTTTTCGTTATTCTGCAACCCATTTTATTCCATAGACGTATACACTGATAGTTCACATACATTTTGACATTTTTGTTTTTCACCCTAACCACTCTACAAATGTTGTCGTGCCCAGCTTTCTCACCAAAGATAAATCACTGCTGATTTTTCAAGGTACTTCACAATGATTAACAGTAGGCTTAAAATCGTTATGTTGTGCAAGAGAGTAGCGTAAGTGCGACTTCTGTAGCTAGTAGAGCAGCTTGAGCTACTAGCATCCAAGCTCACTATTCCTAGCAGATGACCGATTTAATGCGCACCACTGACGGGATCGTCGCTACGAAACCAACATGTGCTTCTTTTCCGGTTTATTATTTGATCAAACTTGCTTGTGGGCGGCTGGAATGAACTGATAAAATTACTTCCAATGATCTTCATACTCATCAGTAATCGAAAACATTCGCCTTTATTGTCTTAAAATGCGAAGCGAACTTAACTCCTGTGTTGATGAAGTCGTAATCTCGGACGCCAACCAGTGCAATCGTAGGAACATGCATGGCACTGTAGCGTAGTTTGTGCTACATTTTAGCCTGCAAATTCCGGTGGTCTTCTTTTTTGTTGGATGACCCTGTGGTATAAGATGCTAGTCAGTTGGCTTGAGCTGCCAGTGGACATTGTTTGGATCCTCAACAGGGCGCTGAGTGAATACGCTCCATTGACGAGCCTCAATGGGGCGAAACAACCTTCGTGTGCCTTTCCGATTTAGGCTTTGACTATTCTGGCTTGGGACCAGCTAAGAAGAAACAATAAAGGTACTCAAGGTAGCGTCCTTCCAATCAGTAGTCAAATGTGAGGCTGATTTACCATGTTCCCTCATCTGCAAAATTTTACTCAGCCAGGCTTAACAAAATGTGTGAGGTGGGAAAGATATGCCGACTTAATCTAGCCACCTTTACTGGCTTATCAATTCATTACTATTTCTACGCTGTCACACTTCCGTTATTGCTCTCACGCACTTGTAAGGCAGCAAATATAGGCTAAGCGATACTGTTTTCCACTTTATCCTCCCCATTCCTCATTATATATATTTTCACTTTTCTTTTAATGGTATATGCTCTGCGCACAGTTGAAAGAAAACGCTTCATCTGGTTGATTAATGCATAGCACGCCTGCCTGCACACAGCATTTCTACTTTAGTTCTGACTGTCTCGGCTAATATGTACAGCGACTTAGCAAATAAAAAATTAATACATCCGTCTTTCACTAAGGATAGGGAGTATTTATTAGCCTCCACAATGTTCCTAATCATGCAGACGCAAATTAGATTATGTATTCTATGGTATACACTTATTTTGCATACAATTTAGCTTTATTGTCTTTCTTATCACCAATCAACTGCTTTTTACCCCACATTCCAAGAAAACTTGTTACAATGGCACATGGGGCTCTCCGGCTGGACGCCATAAATAATTATATTATGATTCAGAGCTATGAACAGAAAATGTAGCAAACTTTGAAGAGAAATTTTTTCTAAATACAATTTGGTCTATGATGTTTATTCCACACAAATCAGCTGTGAGTTTGACAATGCCGAAAAGAGCATCTTCTGCGAACCAGATAATATACCTTATTATTATTATTACTACTGCAGATTGTACGTTTAGTTTGATTGCTCAATAAGACAAAGAAACTTGTAGTGCATGGACCGAAATGGGTTGTGCAGACCTCCAACAGTTGCTTCTATCAATGACTGAACACTAGGTGTCCGCTCTTTATGTTATTCACACTAAGCGCATGATTAGTAAGCTGCGGAATTCGGCAGTCACTAAGGTGCTGACTGGCCCATGTTAATTTTATTCCGCTCTCTCGAATGACTACGGACTACACGTGAGGACAGCAAAGGCTACGTCAATTTCCTTTGATTTGCCACAGATACATAACCATGTTCGTCTGCGGGACGACTTGCAGAAGGCCATAAATGTGAGCAAATTCAACCGACGTAAACTGTTCGAACTCAAAACACATGCAGTAAAACATCCGAAGGAGACCACCTCAGTATCCTGAAGATTTCTCTAAATTGGTCGGTTTTTATGCATCATTGTTTGAATGTCCACTATGTAAACCTCATGGAATCATACCTCTCTACGTTGACTATCTCGCTTTGTTGTCCACTTTGACCCGATCCTTTAAGTGATTAAATTAGGGACGTTTTCCTGTAGTTATTGCGCGCACTTCAGTTTTTGCACAACGTATTCGTCGCTCAAATTGTTTCGGTACTTTCTTCCCTTTAAGTCCGGAACATTCTTTTTTGGTCTAAACGACGTGATTAAGAAACCTATTGACATCGGCATCCGAGTAAACCCTTGGATTGAGTAGCTAAAATAACAGAAGTTAACTCTACGCACGAGGCCCACATGTATGGAAGGGCAGTTCCGTTATATTTAGTTGCGGCTTAGAGAGATCATATGTACACTGTACACATGACCTATTGCACGAGTAAGCATCATTTAAGTTTTTATATTTAGCAGTTGATCAAGATGACTGGAAATTATCTGAACTATCAGACAGCCTTTGCGCCCCAACTCGACTTACACCAACCGGTGAAAATCCAGCGACTCATAAACTTGTCATCGCTTTTATGAACAGTCATGTTGTAGGCAGACGTCACACGTCACTAAAAGTGTCACTAGATCATTACAGTTATACCTTGAAGACACGGACTTGTAACACATCAGCTTGGTATTCAACCAAGTTTTACTATGCTCACAGCCGCTGTCATTTCTGAGTCATACACTTACGCTGCCTCAGGAATCGTTCCAAATACTTGAAGCATTTAGCACTTACATTATGCCGCAACGTACGTTTGGCATTTAAAATTTCGCGAAATCCCGCAAACTTAACAACATCGTTGTTTGTTAAAACACCACAGTTCATAGGACTCTTAGTGGTTAATTTTGACCTACGTAAACGCTAAGGGCTGCTACTATTTAGCCACCGTCATTGGTATCCCGTAGCTTGCAGCAGAGTGGGATGAAATGGAGGTGGACCATTAAGGAAGTCATCAGCTGCTAAAATCCGACGCAGTCTGAGCATAAGGAAATCATGAATAACGTCACGAACGGGCACCTCGTTTTCCTTTACTGAAAGACAACTAATCGCTATGCGTACTTCCAGATTGTGTTTGGGCATCAGAAGTTCCGTTGTGTTATCGAACGAGCAAACTACCTGGACGATTTAGTGGTACTCATTTCACTCAAGGAAACGTAAGCGGTTACTTCGACAAAAATAATGACGTAAAATCTTAGATGGCAAACTGTCAATTGATGATTGATATTATGCTAAATAAACCAATCACCATGCGATGAAACAAGGGGTTAGTTTGCGTGAGTAAAGTGTTTAACATAACGACATGACCGTTAGTCAGTAACACTGTTTGGTTCTTTAGATTATAAGCACGCCGTGGTGTAATGTTACTCAGGGAGAAGAAGGAAAGGGGAATTGCTATGAGCTTCTCGATTGCGCATTGCTAGAGTCCTACACACATTGCATGTAAACCATAAACAGTGCGAATGCACTAATTTGTGCAGATGTACCCAAAATTTTGGCCTTTAACCTTCCTTTAAATAAATTATCGCACGGTGGTCCACCTAACATATATTATCCACAAGACAATGCTTTAATGCAAGGAGAATGAAACGGAGTTTCACTAAAACTTTATTTACTGTGCACAGGGGAGAAAAGGGATGTTCATTACTATTAGTAAAATATGAAAGCTATTGAAGTTAGACAGTAATACAACGTAAATTTAAGCATAACCCGTGAGATACAATTGCTGCTGACATAAAAGGGATGATATTTTTGTTGTTCAGTGCTGCTGAGGAATGCCGCAAGCTTATACATATTTCAGATTCAAGTATATTGTGCTATTTGGTATAGGTGTAAGGCAAAACTGCATTTTCATACATTTAAGTTGCGCCAAATTGGGGAAGCTGGGCGACAGCTCTCTTCGCTATGAAAGGGTATTCGATCTTTGTGTTACAGTATAGAGCAGAGAGCAACATTTCGTGAAACTCTTCCTGGAGATAAGCAACTGATGTCATGTCGATTATTTTATCCTGCTGAAGTGATGTGAAACGAGGATGCTTTTACGAGCAAGTCAACGGGTTCTTGACCAATGAAAATTCATCCAGTTTTTCCACATTATCGATACCAGACCAAGTGCTGCAATAATTCCTCAGACTGATCCTCCGGGGTTTCTGTGGAATCTTCATCTCTTCAAATATGTTTTTAATGGTCTAAATCTGTCAAGATCCCCACGGCAAACAGAATTCGCTAGAACTTCTAACTTTCTCTTGCAACCTCGAATTCTATCAGTTGCATTTAAAATGGGCACAGGTTTTCCTTGCACTGATGGGTTTACGTCATTTAGTCTAACTAAGATATCATACAAATAGGCAAGTATGGTTATGCAATTTAAAGCAGTCACCCGAAACAGTAAATCAAGACTGCATTTCATCAAGAAAGCGAAAATTTTGTACAAAATTCTAACAAACGTTGCAATATGTTGGGTGTTAAAGCTATCTTACTTCAGTGGGGATCTGTAAAAATGTGTGAACACCTTTGTGTCGTTACACCGCATCTTGAGTAGCCGGTGATTCAATGGCCGAATGTAAACGGAATCAATTATTTACACTGCCTCATTGAGGACAAGTTGGAGATTGGGTGGTATTTTTCTTACTGCAACTGCTTCTCCATGAAGAAGATATTATGTACGTCTGCAGGTTTCTGCAGCGGTTTTGATTTTTGTCAAAACACTAACAAAATGTGCTGTTATGTTTTAGCAACAACAGTGCAAATTTTGATGCACCCGTCTAATTGAAGTTTATTTTCGTGCATAGGTTTATTGATGATTTTGTACATCTCAGTACCACGAGTTGTCTTCGGTACAGATTCACACAAATGCATGTCTTCTTCCATGGTTAGTAGTTGGTACCGTATTAGCAAAATCAGCAAGGGAATACAGACATACTTCTCGACTCACCTATTTACACAGGAAGTTTAGTATACCTGATGTTTGAGGTTAACTCTTCATTAACAGCAGTTGCTAATGACTTTTTTCTTCGAAATACCATGACATTTGATGTTGGCAGTATAGACAGTTGTTTTCCTACGCATTTATCGAGCACGCACCTAGCTAAGTTTTTCAGCTATTGAAGCTTTCTTCTCAGCGTACTGCAATAGCAATGTAAGAGGCTGCAGCAGTCCTGTTACTTATTGTATGAGGTGCGTGGAGCATTTGCCTTTGGTGTACAACAGTCCGTATTGCATAATCTCGGGATAATCAAAAGTATCTGTCTTTACAGTCCGCATGCATTTTTCAAAATGCCTACGGCGTTTTTATAGGCACCAGGGAAACGTTCGGTATCATATGTTTCATAACACACTGTGGGCAATTTTTTGAATCCTTAAATCAAAAGAAAGTTAACTGTCACTATACTTACGTCTCCTATTTGCCGTTAAAGATGGTCTGGTTAACAAAATTTTATGTACAGGTAAATCGAGCGACTCCGTTTCTGCATTCTCAGAAGGTATATTACTTAGTCCAACCATTGCTACGTATGCATTCGATGATAAATATCACTGTTATAACAGTAATGTAAAATAACTTAGTAGGGTGCCAAATTTCTGTCAAAGTTTCATGCCGATGTTATATGTCCAAACATAGAAATGTAAATAAAAAACCAACACACGATTTCAGAACACACTTTGAATTTGATTACTATGCGAAGTAAAGTTCGAATGAATTAAAAATAAGTTGAACAAAATAGACACACCTTTTGTAACGTCTCAGAGATAGTTTCTCACCAGTTCGCGAAATCACATGAACACACTCGTAAATCACCGAACTACCCACGCTTACTTTCTTTGTTTCTGCAGTTAGGGTCCCGCCAATAGGCCCCTCTTTCCAAGTCCTCGATTTCAAAAGATGTCTTGATAAGAAATAATTCCAACGGAGACCAACTATTGTGAGGTAACTGTCCCCTCCTCCAATTAATAAAGCCTGGGTTGTGTGAGCTTTCGCGGACTTAGAATGAACCATTCATCGTCTGCCCATGGCACCACGCGTGAGATTATCACACTACCCCTGACACTGGAAGAATCGTTCAGACATATTTGAAATCCCAGTAAAACCCGATTCCTTCATGGAAATGGTGGTATACACATGAGCCAGGCACAAGTATAATGCATATCGTTAGATTTAATGTTACAAATCCTCAAAACAGGTTGGCCATAAACATATAAATAAAAGGATCATGTCCAGAAAATGTTTATGGGAATTATAACTTTTGGGGAAACCCCGTGGCTCCATTGATAGCAGTCCTCGGACAATAAAGAATCCGAGGACTATTCTTTCTGAAACACTGAACTAGAGCAGTATAGCTTGTCAGATAATACAGAAGGAACTTACAATTTGCTATATAGCAAGGAAGAAGCGGGTTGCAAACATAGGTCTCATTCTTGAATGCTGGTGATACGGAACGGTCAGCCGAAACGTATACATTAGTAAAAACGTGCAAGATCACAAGCTGATGCGAGATGACAAAACGAAATTGTAACTTAAAATCCCATTTTGACACTGGTCACTTACTGTTTAGGCAAGGTTAGTTCAAACAGTTATAACTAGCTAGTGATCTAGCCCAGATTGCTCTTCAGCATATATTTGGCGTACTTTAGCGGCATTAAACCTACATACTGATTGAAAGTTAATGCTACCGTTCTTTTGCTTAGTGCTTAGCGCATGCTTCAGATAATGGGCTATCTTACGGACTAAAATTTTCACGATTCTTATCTTATGAGTCTGGATAGGTGATCAATAATGCATTTTTAACAAGTTTCTTATCTGGAGTGAACAAAATTGTGACATTTGTGTAAGATACAGATATAGCATCATATTAGTAAATGCAATGGAACGCTTTGGAATGTAGTGATATCTAGAATTCTTATTTCATATAGTAACTAACACTTAATTTCACCACTGTATCATAAAAAACTGATAGTTGCAAATGTTTGTTCGTTTTCTTTACTTACTCATCTGGCATAACCGACACCTAGGTTTCAGAAACCACAGTGCTTTGCTAGCAACATCACTACTCTGACATCGCTTTTATTCAGTAACCTTAAATGGACTTTTTCATGGACGAACGTTGGATCATTTTGATAATGTGAGAAATCAAATGAGGTGAATACATGCATTACGTGCAGTGGTCTCAAACTGACATCAGGTGTATGAGTCGGCTAAAATACTCATTTAATCCAGCAGATTAAATGCTATGATTAGTGCATTGGCAATACCATTTGTAAGCCTTAGAAGCGCCTATATATTACAACCACCTGCATCCTTCCGGAAATTCAATTTAGACAAGGCAGGAAGAAATATAACGGCGTTATTTAACACAATTGATATAATAACCCTATTGGTATTAGTTCCGACCGATACACAGTTTTCCGGATGGCCGCACTAGTGGCAAAAAATGGTGTCACTCGTCGGACCTTCGCTGAGAGAATTTAGCGGCGTTCAGCTTCTAACGCTCAGCTTTCCCTAGATGTTGCACCTACACAAACAAACTAGTTGCATTGACACCCATGTCGCCACAACTGGCTACACGTTATCGCAATTCCACACATCTGTTGAAATACAAAATACTTAGCGACAACATTATATTTTGCAGAACAAGTCATCAATAAAACACAATATTCTGTAATGTTTCAAGTCCTTTAAATTTGGTTTATATTTTAATTCATGTGTACATAAAATGCCAACTTTTATGACTACCCGATAAGTGTCCAACGTCGGGCTTTGTTGACCCATGGTGCTAAAAGTAAATATAGCAGTGTCATACCGCTTCACAAATTCAGTTGGGCCAAAAGCATTTTTACCACACAAAATGTGTCCCTATGTCGAAACGCAAGAGCAACCCATGTAGCAAAATTACAATAAATTTTCCGCAAAGAAATCAAGCATAGGAAAACATACAAGATGTGCAGATAGTTCACCCAATATGCCTAGTAGCAATCCAATGTGCTTTGCAACTAGCAGTAACCACAAAGACCGTATAGAGCGTTCGTTCAATGAGTCACACAAAATAAATCCGATCAAAATGTGTTCCAATTTCAGATAGGATGAAGCACAGAACAAAATGAGCAAACTGAATTCTGCCAGATATATTTAGACAATGCGCAGTACCTTACTTTTGTTTACATTTTAAGATGTATGTGCTGCACCATTTAGAATAAAGGAATAAAACATATTACCATGGAGGAAAGTTGAGTAAATAGCAATCGTGTAATGCTGCTTGACTTTCTCGCTGATTGTGCAGGTGTTCGGAGAATTACGTTGAATAATATACAACTATCGTTCCAATAAACATTTGTCACGCAAATCACCACAGTGTGTTATAGTAGACAAGATTCACTTCGTGATTAGTTTTTCACTTGGAGTGCAAGCGGACCTCGTATACTAAGCTCAACATAATTCTGCACATAAGTTTATTATGCAGGAAAAACTTTTCTGAATTTTGTTTGAGGTATTGGGTTTCGCTGTTTATTCCATGCAACTCAAATTGCATGGGCTAATGGCAATCCTATTTCAAATCCATTCTTTTAATGGTTTGTTTGTAACTACGTGCTGATAGAAGAGATTTAACCATCAAAATGTGTTTAAACAATATGTATAACTCGTGGCTACTCACTATCAAATAACTTACTGAAGCATATTTCGATGCACTAATTTCCTTAAGTTGACATTTGTAATAGACAAACACGCAGCAAATAGCGATGAGTATATTTTGCGTATCAGGAAGGCGACGATATTGTACTGCTAATAAACATTTAAAACTTTAAGGATAAAGTAACCGTAAATTGAAATATCGCTGTTGCTATTAAATGTTGAGAAATCTATTATAAATCAATAGCTCACTTGTATTTATCTCAATGTCGGAGATTTAATTACACTTGGTATGTGTTCAGTTGAAGCTTGACTCCGGCGCAAGCGAACTGTTGTTTGAAAAGGTGTCCGTACACTTATTTCTTTATTTCATATTCTTTTAGGAATATGAATGTCTTCCAGTAAGGAAAAGATGAAAATGAGAAAGATTGGCCTTTAAGAGAAGAATCTGAAAGGTTTTGCGCACCAACTTTGCAATTTCACGCTGGTGACTTGTTCTATTACGATCATCTAGTTCGTGTGAACAATGTTCCAGAGTTGTTGAAAGGGAAGTTTTCTGTTATAAGTATTTTTAACTCGCAATCCTTCTATTTTCGATAGTAACCTAGGCATGTGAACTGAAATTCTGGATGTCGTATATAAGTACGGTCAGGGCTACCTCCTAGTAAATAAACGAAAATATATTAATTACATTTATTTCACATTTGTTGCAGCTCTCTTGGCAATTCAACTAAAGGCACATCCGATTCCATAGCTGTGTAGCTTTAAAAGTAGGAAGCGGTGATACATGCGAACGTAAGGTTTGGAGAAATCTTGATACTTGCCGTCGAATCTGACACTAAAATCATGTTTGATCTTGCTCTCACATGGACCTTAGCGTAGTGATATATTATTATTCTGCAGCATTATTTGGTCTCCCAAGTTTAATTGTCTCCGTTTGTGTGCATCATATCGTACGAAAAATTTCCACACATTTCGTAATTGTCTTAAGTCAATATTGTCCCGGTTAAGTAAGCTGAAAGATCTAGAGCCACTTAGTCAAATCACATAGAGAGAACCTTAAGTCTACAATGATTAAATAAGGCGACGCACAGACGATGGAGAAACAAAACCGACTCATCAGTTTTTGGGTTGTCACGCGGTTCCCTCCACGAATCCGGATAAACGGGTTTATGATGCTTCGAGTTCACCCAGCGGTTGATAATGTTGTCTAAGCCTAGAGTTTGATACCGTCTGTAGTCTGATAAACAGACGCGATGAGCTGTGCTATTTTGTAACCTGTCAGCGACCAGACGTATTAGGCCATGCTGAGACATGAGTAAACTCTGACGTGACCGCCCAAGAAGTGGAAATCAGCGGTTGCTCGTGCTTCCGCTGTGATAGACCAACAAATGATCGCGGTGGCGTTCTGCTTTACATAAGGTCTCTTTTCATGAGAGAGAAGTGAGAACCTACTGAAGCGCTGAGGGTCTATGTGAGCAGTTATGGTGTTCGGTTCACTTCAGACGCCGCGAGATGCTCATGGGCGCGGATATCGCAATTCACTGAGCCGATGCTTGGACTGGCTGCCGCATTTTCGCATGCACATGAGTCGTCCGCTGTTCCCGCTAGTAGACCATTTCAACTCACCCAGAATACAGTGACCTGAGGCTGAACTTCTCGCTGGCCATTGTAAGTCCAGAGAAAGTTTGCTTAATTGATATTCGGAACTGGGGCCACACAGCGTATCACCCAACCGATATGCGTAACTGCGCGCTTCACTCCATCATACTTAGACCAATTTTCGGATAGCTGTGAGCAATCTGCACATGAGATTCAATTCTTGGAGCCCCTGGGAGTAAGTGACCAGGAGATGGTCATAGCCAGATTTGAACTGCCGCTGCCGCATTCTCCACAGCTGGAGCCAGCCTTCATCAATTAGATGGCGGAATTTCATGGCCTTATTCGAGTAGCCAGATGAACTGTACTTTACCAGAGGATTCGTCTGTTTAAACCTGGTGGACTTTCATTATCCTGAGAGTGAAACCGTTTTGCGCTCGATTTGTACCCCTCAAGTATCAGAAACTTGAGAAAGTTTAGCCACGTTTGTTCGAGAGGGAGTAAAGCAAATTGCCCCGACGGCGAAGTTGACAATGGATCAAATTCGTGTTATCTGGCTCTGACGAGAATTAAAAAGCGTAAAAGGTACAGCGAAATCTGCAGCAACGCCAAAAAACAAAGCGCAGAAGCTTCGAAGAGCACCTTGCAACCGCCGAAAAACTGCTCCCACGAAGATGTTTGCCTACCTGAAGCGGCGCCTGAGGCCTGCAGGCAATTTGCCAGTGTCGGAAGGCCCAGTTGGACAGCTCCTAACCTCGCGCGCAGACAGTGCGTGCGCATTGGCTGCGCACTTCGCTTTCGTATTTACAAGTGGCCATGTGTCTGGACCGAGTTCAATTAGTACGTCTCCTCCTGAACTAGACAGCTTGGATTACAGCATTGAAGACGGAAGCAAGCTTCTGGCAATTCTTGACGGTACGAAACCTGCCGGGCAAAATGTAATCCACCCACTGGTCCTCAAGTCCTTGTCCGACATCATCTCGCCTACTATAAATAAGCTGTCCAACAGGTCACTATCCACTGTACTAGTATCGGACGACTGGAAATCTTCAGTCGTAAAACCAATACCGAAATGTGGTTACCCAAACTAACTGAAATACTACCGGCCGATGGGCCTGACCGCTGTTTTAGCAAAGACGCTTAAGAAGATCGTGCTAAAGAGTCATCTGCAGCTTCTCGATTTGAAAAGCCTCTTGACGCCCGCACGGCATTGTTTCATAAACGGTAGCTTGTGAATCACCAAACTACTGTTGAGGAGGCACGAATGATTGCAGGCCCTGAACCAAGACAAGTCGGTCGACTTCATTTACATCGACTTCAGTACGGCTCTTGAAAATGTAAAATACGCAGTGCTCCTCGACTGGCTGAGGGTGTACGGTGTTGGCGGCTCGCTTCACTGACGGATCTGGCATTTCCTTGTAAGTCAAAAGTGGAGGGTCCAGGTAGACGACTATTTGACCGACTGGTATCCATCAAGCATTGACGTGTTCCAACACTGTACCGAAGCACTCTTTTGTCTGATCCATGTAAACGATGTGCCTCAGCTACTCCATTCAACTTTTGCGTTATTCGCAGATAATTTGAAGGTGTGGAGCGTAGTCAGCGCGCCCAATGACTGTGACCTGCTTCAGCAGGACCCCTACCGCCTCTTCACGTGGTATGCATAAGCCAACCTTCTGACCAGCCCAATCAAGTCGCAGTTTATGGGGCTAGGTAAATATAAGCACAGTCCAACCTATACGAAGGCAGGCCAGCTGTTGCATGCAGCGCTTTTCGTGCGAGACCTAGGTGTACTTTAACACAATGACCTTAAGTCCATGGACAAATCAATAGTCTTCAGCAAAACAGACTTCGTACGCTTCGGGTACTCAGGCGCAGCTTCAGCACTTGGTCCGAAGAGATTGCCGCTCGCCTCGTCATCTAAATAAGACGACCAATGAGAGTATATGGCCCTACCGCGGATTGTCGTGTCATCTGGGTAAAGGTAAAAAGATTGCGCGAGTGCAGTATGTGCCTAAAAGGCTGGTTCCCAATTTATGAAGTGTGCCGTACGAAAACCGTGTAAAAAAATAGGGCTTAACACCCTAGCTTACCGTTGACTGCGAGCTGCCCTCATTATGACGCAGCGGACATAACATCTAGGTGATTAGCCCATGTTGAGGCCGCTAATTCATCTGGGTACACCAAACAGCCCACTAGGACACCAGTACAACCTTGTACTCTCGGCTTTGAAGCGGGTCATTCACCAACTCTGTTTAGAACAGAGAGTGCTGAATATGTATAGCAATCTTCCGCAGCACGTAGTTGAAGTAAAGTAGGTGTAGAAATTTGAAATTTCCTGGACAAACACTTTGCCGATAAAAAATTATATCAAGCGCACTTAAACATAACGGGTCTTTGTCCCTGAGTGGCATTACATGTAGCTACACAGAGATAATTCTTACTGACTCCAACCGGTAATCAGTAAACAATGTTTCCTCCAATGCAAAAATTGCACAGTTCACCCAAGTTTTCATAGTCTGGTTAAACGGTTCTATCATCACATTGGTCTTTGAGTTGTACGGTGACGTGTGCTTGTCTCTGGATGCCGCATATTGTTCACACTCAAAGCACAGAGCTTGTTTATGGATAACGCAATGCGGAATTCCATACCTCGCAGTTACTTTGAATTCAAACGCCTGTACCATGGTCGCACCTTTCTATACTTTGATAGGTATGGCCTGGACACGTCACGTAAAATTATCTGTCATAAGAATGTGAGTGTTACCTTATTTGCTTAGCCGCAACGGTTCAAATGCATCCAGTCTACAGAACTGTATCATATCATTGACTTCAAACGATATCATTAGTGGTATGAGCGCATCCATCTCCGCGCAACGTTTGTCAGTTGCGACGTCCCCAAATATAAGGCACTGCGTTACTTATTATATTAAGCCAAAAAACACCTCTCCCTAATAGGTCAAATCTCTCAAAACCAATTTGTGCATTATAATGTGCCAGTAGAAGTTCCCACTTCCGTAGGAGAAACTGCAATTCCATTTCATTTTTTGCACCGGTAAACTGCTGTCTAATGTATATAGCCGACCCCTGATACTACCTAGTTCTTTCGCCTTTTCCGATGGTGTGTGCGACTTGGTACCAATTTTTTTAAATGTGTGCACAGAGGATATGCCAATTCATACTGTTATGGGAACCCAAGGTTCCCGTAAGGAGCACAGCTCGATTCAGGCAAGTGCACATGTTTTCAATCAGCCTTCTAACTCGTGAGACATTCACATGTGGATTAGCCTTTTTACCTCAGAAAACATTCCTGTTTCCGACCAAACCCCGCAGTCATGAAACATTCAACCTTTTTATCCCTAAGAAACATGGAATTTTCAAGTCCAGCCTCAGTAACTATCAATATTTACTATTGAACATGACGCCAATTCATTTGCTTATGCCTTGCTCCAAGTATCTGCTAACGCAAAACATTTTATGGAGCAATTCACATGTTAAAATCGAGGTATAAACGTAAGGCTGGACTGCGCTGTAATCGCATTGAGCCTAGCCAGTAAAAGTGCCAACGCCATGGGCCGGCCTTTGCCTTGTTCTCTCTGGTTGGGTAGTTGCGTGTGAAATTTCTTTGGGAATAGTAGCCCTTCCAAGGCAGGTGTAGAAATGTTGTTGCGGCTAAGTCCACGAGTCGTAAAACTTCGAATTTGGTCGGTTACAGTCCCGTGCGTGAAATATTTCCAAGACATATTTGTTCGTTGGTTCCTTCTACTAGAAGTGTTGACACCAGATAGTCAGAGCGTGGCGTAACCAAGAGGAGTGCATAATACATACTTTCCTTTTGGTTCTAGTAGGTCTACTATCATCCGCTGTAGTTGCACCCACCGGTATCGCCGTGTCTGTTACGAAATCCTTCACCAGACACCGCCCCAGCAATTCAGGTAGTAGTTCTTCGTCCAATCTTTGTGTCCGATAGTTAATGTAAGTATTGCATTTCACTTGCCCGTCGCGCAAGGCTTCCTTGCGGATCTTACGGTGATAATATTAAAGACAGCGTTGAATTTCTTCATCAGTGGGTTAACGCCAACCGTTAACAAGCATTCCTTCTCCGTCGTGGAGTATTTTTGCTAGGCACCAGTTAAGTCTCCAATAGCTTATTCGACTATACCCGATGGTTGGGACAGTACTACACCAATTGAGATGTTTCTTGTATCGACTGTCACCGGAAAGCTTTTCCTCGGATTTGATATCCGTAAGCACTTTGTGGCTTCCGCCACGCGCACCTTTAAGTGGTTGAATGCTTGCTGTGTGTGTTTGTCGGCATGAACTGCTGGTCTTGGTGCGGCAACTTCAACGATGGACTGATTCCCTTTGCAAATTGAGGGAAGAATTGCTAATCTCATGATAATACTACCAAGAACAAATGTAGCTAACGTTTTTACTTCGAGACCAAAAGTCTCTGATCGTCTAGCGTTTCTCTGGAGGCAGCTGCACTTGTTCGTACCTCACAAAGTGGCCAAAGCACATAATCCACCTCTGGGCTACTTTTGTTAGCCATTGCGGCTAAGCATAAAAGCTGCGTCCTCCAATCGTTGAGGTGCTGATGCGTATCTGGAGCAATTTTCGTGTACTATCACAAAGAAAAGAAAGGCGACGTCTCCGTAAACCACAATGAAGTGGAGGTCCTTCAGTAGCATTAATAGCAGTCGTCTGAATGTGGCGATAGCATTGCACAGTTCAAATGTATCCTCAAAATTGCAAATTACTGACCAATTTGAAAGCTGTTCTGTGACGATCCTCTTCTGTAATTGGCAGCTGCTAATTTCCTGAGCGGAGTTAAATCAAGGAGATCCACTTCACACTGTGAAGACTGGAAACCATTTCCTCTATCTGTGGTATAGGGATATCATCCAAAACCGTCACTACGTTTAGTGCTCTAAACTAAATGCAGAATCGCTAGGTACCGTTTGTCTTTCTCCTCGGCAGCATTAATGAGGAAAGCGTGGTGTCCGTACTTCTTATAACCCCTTCTGACTCCATTTCTGCTAGTTGTTTCTTTGCCTCAAGTGAGATATTTGTGGCCTATTCCGGAACATGAACTTGCATCACCCCCTGTGACCAACAGTAGCCAGTGTTCTATATGTTCTCAGAAGCCGTTTTAATATTTTGCGTCGGTGGACATATGAGTATACCCCACAAGCTTGTCCTTTATTACAAGACTTGGGTAATCAGGCAGAACATTTCTTCCTGATTTAAGGACTATGGCCTAGCTGCCCAAAGTTATTTTAGTCGCTTAAGATTTTCATTGCAGATTATTGTTTACTCTGCACCTTTAGTCGTAACCACTGTAAGTGACACCTTTCCGTTACCATGTATGAATAAAGAAAACAGTGAGAATGTCTCGTCGGTACAGTAACTGATAAGATGTCCTATGCTGTTGTTGTGAAAACAGCAGCTGCCACCTAGTTTTCCCTAGTTTTTGCATTGCGAATCCTACCATAACAAGAGATTTTGTACCATCTGCGATAATCCACCAACTTTGCGTTCCAATTCCGACGGTCTTATTTTTCACCTGATCACCGGATACGAAGAACCCCCAACCAATTTCACGAGCGCTTCTGCCCTGGTCAATCCAAACATTTATGCCTGCCCTAATGTGTCCTACAGAGGTATCTTGAGCTCTGGATTGATATCTTATCTCTGGAGGTCACATCACTCGCTACCTAGTCAACGCTCAGATGGTAACTTGTAACAAAACTTGTACCAACACTCCAGTAGCCGTGTTACCATAAGTTTTAACTTTAGGTCCATCTCCTTTGTAGTTCGGTGAATTGCGTGATTGTAAAACAGATTTCGGTACACGTCCACCAAGGAGAGCGTTTCACGTACGTAACACCATATTTCCTAATTAGAAGTTATCATTCCCTGCTTAGCTCACGTATGAATATCGGGAACGCCGTACACAATAATGATTCTAGCTAAAGTTTGCTTCCGATAATGCTTACTCCATGTAATGTCTGGATAGATAAGGATGGTGTAGTTACCATTTCCGAGTCGAGCTGTCAACAGCAGTATTAACTCTACTTCGGTGATGGAGTTCAACATGACGAGCGGAAGTCTCGACTCCTCGTAATGTTTAGAGTTGGAGTGTAGCATGATTCGTCATACATGTACAGTTTTAAACACAACGCCGAGCAGGTTACTAGTAACGTACCACTGCTTGAGGTCATCTAATTTCCTGCTTCAACGTGACGTACATTTCATTCTATGACCTTTGAATACAGTACACTAGGCACAGTTTGTTTTTCCTTAGTAAATTTCAACACATCACCAGTAGTGCTTGGAAACCTCAGAGAGGTATCGCAAGGAACTTCTGGTGCTTGCGGCAGGAGTATTCGGCTTCGCTCCTGGCTTCAGATCCAATGGGGGTGCTGCTAATTTAGACTGCTGGTAATTCTTGGAAGAAAGCATAGCCTAAATTTCAGTAATACCCGATTGATCTTTCCTTGCACCCTGTAGGGCGAGTGGACAAAACCTTGCGTGTATTTACTCCTATTGAATTGTTGACCGGGTTGGTAGAATATGAGCAACTTGTGTTAATGAAACTTCAGTTTATTTTCTGCGCTACTGGAGTACATTTGTTTACTCTGTTTCCAGCTAGTTTCATCGTGATTTTAGCACTATTTACTAGAAATATCTGAATGGCACGGTCCGCTGTGACTACCTCAACTGTAGTAAAGTTGCTGGTCATCATTCTCTCTAATTTGGAGAGTTGTTTGGTGTAATACTGATATAATAGAAACGCGCTTACTCTCAATGAGATAGCGGTTCAATCCACGCAGTTCCAGAGAGAACTAAAATGTTGTTCAACATGATATCCAGGCTAGCGTTCACTCCACACGGAGAAGATTACAATATTTGGAACACGAACTGTCCAATTTGAAAGTTTGGGGCATGCTTCAGATACGTATTTAGCCCGAGGGACACTAAGCAATGACAGTAATCATATAATTTAAAAATAAATAGCTCTTTCTAACTAGCTTCGTAAAAGTTATTTGGACGATCTCTGGAGCTATTCGGTTTTTCCTTCTTAATGTTCTGTGGATGACAGTAATGTACTCCATAGTAAGTCTTACGTTAATTGCTAATATTTCATGTCATGTTAAGGAGGTTGAAAAGTGCAAGTGATATTAGCTGAAATTTGCCTGGCTTTTGCAGCTTAGTAAAGTGCATGTTCTGAGAAATTAAAGGAGTTGGAATACTTTATATTTGTCTCTCGAAATGAATCAGATGCATGGATCACGTTACGACAGATGCGATATAGCATCCGGGGCTGTTGTATCTGTATCCTATTAGTTGGAATACTCTTGCGGAAAATTTCGTTAACAGGCTACACTAGATGTAATTAAAGATGAAAATTATCCATGTATACATCCTAGACATATGTTTATTTGGTATAGGGGAATTCAGTAGACCAATTTAACGTCATCTGCGAAGAATTATGGGCGTCCATGTTCGGTTCTCACAGTCTGTG
>OX104063.1:145690220-145707310 GCA_944474145.2 Dicrocoelium dendriticum | reverse complement strand
ATTTAGGGACCTTGCAGTAAGGTATTTCGCATAGATACAATTTCCGAACTTGTCTCACATAAAAACGCACATTCCAGGAAATTGGAAGTCTATATCAATCAATCCTTTGTTCTATTTGAAGCGAGATTAGAAATGTTTAAGCTAATCATGAAACCCATATTGTATTATTGCGCAATTATCCATAGGAAACTGCAAATAACGTATCGGATGGCTTTAGAAAACATTCCTCGTCCTTTCACCAAACTCATTGTTGGCCGTTTCACTACTCTGAACTATGAAGACCGCAATCGCCGCCTTAAACTAGACCATCTATATCTGCACCGCCTGAAAAATGATCTAGTTCTCTTTTACATTATATATTGCCAGGTGAACATTACCGGAATAGATCTTAATTTGCGAAATTCCTCAACCTATTCTAAAAGAATTAGAGGTTACGCACTACCCGTGAAAATGAGAAATAAAGGTCCGCTCCTGCTCCTTCCTGCCAATGTAGACTCACATATGAAACAAGCTACCATTGAAAATACGAGCAAGTGATAAACTTATCTAATTTAAAATGAACTTGGGAACTTCTGTGCCCATGCAAAACGTAACGAAAACTTTCGGTCTTCAAGTGCCTACCGATGTGTTAAACTCATTACGTCCAAAGAATATATAACGTATATTGTGGATTCACCGCAATCCAGCATACCGTACATTTTATTTCGTAAACGCCACCCTTGAAATCCCCCTTGTAGGTCGAAAAATAACAAAAGTGTATCTCTTGCTTTCTTTCGTATATTGTAAATATTCTACAGTTCTATGGCATCCGGATAATTTGCATCACCAAGTATTTATTGAAAAGAGGAGGCAATTCATTAATAACACTACTTGTTAGTTTAAAAAGCTTCAATAATCTATCACACCCAATCATTTGGCATCTCACATTGTCCCGAGACATTCTAATTCGCTTCTTAGTTCGCTAAAAATTCTATATAATCTAACTGTTTCATCTTATTCTTCTGTTATTCTGTTGGTTACCGGTTAACCCACCTCCTGAGGTGATGGTTTAAAGCTTCTATGTAACATGCATACCTACGCCAAAAGATCTACTGGCAAATATAAAAAGTGTGTAAACATTAATAAGACAGTCCACTCTGAACTGCTGAACTCATAGTTAAAGGCACATAATGCCGACCGAAGAGCCACCTCATCATGCACGTAAAAAACTATAAATGACGAAAGGGCTGACTTACCTGAGTAAGTACCTCAACCCAAAAGGACCATCGCCCAAATGATGAATACATCTGTAGTGGACAGTGTGCTTTTAAACCACATCGACATGAGCAGATTGAGCGCGGAGAGGGCTATCCCACATGGAAGCAGGTCCCCGGTAAACGGTTCTAGGAATGCCTGTATTACTTCTCTTGTTCTTTCTTATCCTACTTCGTTCTGCACTGAATCTGTTGTGCTCTTGGTTCCTAGTTACTTCATCTCTAATGTCCTAATGTTTAACCGATATTTCCCATTAACTTAAAACTTAGACTATAGCATCGCTCTTAGTTGTGGTGCATTTCTGCCATATCTCTGCACCAAAAAGCGGATAAATATTGCACACTTAACTAATCACACTGTCTTTGGCGTCTTCTAAAATCTACGATAAACTGAATAAGTGTTGACTTTGCAGTGAATAGGCGATTATTTCCTTGTCTACTTATCTGTTTGAGTCTCCATTTTGAAAATTGCCTTTTCCGTGCATAGTCACGCACACCCTAGCTATTCATCAAAAAGTGAAGGCTGAAAGTATTGCAACTGAACTCACCCAGCATTTCAACCTTCTGGCAGCTCAAAACACAACTTGGTTAGTTCAGCGCCATAATTACACCAAGAAAAATCTAGACTTTACGCTATGCATTATATCACGACAAAGTGAACACTGCATAAATTATTCTGATAAAGCAACTTGATCGACTGGAGTTACCTCAATGGGGCTTTTTCCTTATTTACGCAAATCCCTAACTTATTACTCACAAATAGCTCTAACTGTATTATTCCAGCCTAATATGTACTGTGTGTATAAGTCATCTGATTTTATTGGCGAATCCAACTGTTGCATCCTTTACATAATCCCTTCCAACCCCCACTCATCAAAAAGCAGCCATCATGGCATCACCAAGGTGTAGCGACAAGCAACCAAATGAGAATGCCAGCGAACTGGTAGCCAACGGCGAAAAAAGTACCAAATTTGAATATTCGCAGTACCATCCATATTTTAAACATAACAACCACAAAAATGAACAGCGTCGCATGCCTAATCATGTTGCAAAATTACTAGGATCCGTTCATTAGTAAACTCGGTTTCTCAGTATCATGAGAAAATATAAATTGTTACTATTGTTATTGCAGATAACGTGTGTTATTCAAACCAGTAACAGGCGTTCGCGAAATTTGCAGTTGTAAAGGAATTATGACAGATCAGTAGATGCAATGCCGACGTTACGCAGCGCTGCGCTAATTGTGTCTTCACTGACTTATTCAGCAATTCAGGTTACTGATGAATGTACGATGGCTTTTGCGCACCTAAGAGAGTTTAGTGTTAACCAGAAATGCCATTTTCCACCGGGCGTGCACAGAGTGTGCCATCTTGCTTGTGAGCTTGATACGGTGCTGTCAAATCTTGAGCAATATGAGGGTCACTGCCAAAGCTGCTCATTTCGATTATGTGCTAGCGGGAGTAATGCTCTTGCTTTTCATGCATGTGGCTTGTTTGTCGAGTTACATGGCAAATGCTGAATAGACATGTATTTATATTATCATGGAAAAAATTCGATGCTCTTCCCGTGCACCATTTATGTCACAGTGTACCCAAATAATGCACCTCGGCGCTGGTGCGAATGTGTTCCAGTCATTACTGCGATATGGTCAGTTGAACGTAAGGCCACAGTAGGCCTTACTCACTGCGTTAGTTGACATGATGTGTAAGGGTATAACATTTTGATCACCTACCGGCTACCTATCCCTAATATTAACTTTATGCAGTATTATTAGTGTATTGCACTAACAGCGCCTAGTTGACGTGCATTCGTACGTAGCAAACGACAAACAACTTCAGGTGAGATCAGTTATTGAAGAATTTAGCTGCAACCACAGCAGGTAGAAGTCATATACGCAATGGGTTCACTGCGATTAACTCCAAAGTATTGTTGCTGTTTGCAGCAGTAGACTTTAAGCTTTAGAACATTCCAAACTTCCCGTGTGCCACTGGCATACGTGAAGACTCCATCCGGGAGTGATCACAGTTTAATGTGGCCGCAATAGTAAGTTTGTGTTTGACATAACAACACTAATTTCGCGCGATAAATGTAATTGCGCACAAGTGCGTGCATTTGTTGATGGGAAATTTCACTGGTTCTCCATAAGAAGCAGTGACTAGAACTTTTATTCGGTTCATAAATACAGCACTTAATATATAACACTACACACAAGTCTCAATTTCCTCTGTTTGATCCTCATTGTTAAGATAGATTCAGCACGCTATATTTAAACTTCAGATGATACCGAGAGACAAAATGTGCTATCTCACATGAAGGCCACGGTTTTTTTAATCAATATTTGCACACACTGCTCTATTTCCCTAGTAGTTCAATTAAACCGAAGCAAATCTTAAATATTTATGTTGCCTTTTATTTAGGCTAACGAAATCTTCTTTATTGACTAGATTTCTTGGCTATTTTGGCGAAATTGATTTACTAATTGCGTCTGTTAGGAACCAACAATTTGGCTGCCTCCTGCGAACAATCTGAAGTAAAACTGATGTCTATTTCATGTATAAATTTAACATCGTGTGACAAGAAGCCTAGTTTACCACTCTGTAAACACTCGAGGAAATCGACAACCGAAATCAGTATCCAT
This sequence comes from Dicrocoelium dendriticum, assembly GCA_944474145.2. Taxonomy (NCBI): domain Eukaryota; kingdom Metazoa; phylum Platyhelminthes; class Trematoda; order Plagiorchiida; family Dicrocoeliidae; genus Dicrocoelium; species Dicrocoelium dendriticum. The sequence goes on along the minus strand of OX104063.1, from coordinate 145,703,419 downwards.
TGCTTTATCATCCCTGCGCTGTCTACTGTAGACAGTATTCTCGTCACAGAGAAAATGCTCATTTTTTCATGAATACATATTAACGACTTTGGGAGATGAGTCGGAAACCACACTATACTACTTTTCCTGTTGCATTGGTTGAAACTTCTTTTAAATAGCTTCCTCGTAGAAGAAACTCAATAAAGGCGTGCAGCATTTGGTTAGCATCTCCGTTATGTTTTATATTCTTGAATCCTACAAAACATCCAGAAATGTGGGTGCTTTGGGGTCATTTCTGTGAACATGCCACTTATATACTGTTCTTTGTCTGTTGTTCGCCACTCGATTGAGAATAATTTGTGTTGTCTACACACATTAAGTTTATCCTATAAAGGTTTTGGTATTTCTTTACATTGTAACTACAGTCTCTCGAATGAATCCTTTCCTGTTCCTAGGTCTTGTTCCTTCATTGTAAACGGAACTCAAACGTTTCTTTACCTTGAGCAAAGTCACATGCACACAATGTTTGAATCTCGTGGTCACAACAGTTCCAACTTACTTTAATTTGTGGAAACCTACCAAGTGAATTTAAGTTACAATACGTGGAAATACAGTGAAGTGCACATTTAAATATAAAGTTGGTTTGCTATCGCAGACTTGGTAAACAGAGAAGCAACGCAGTAAACTGAAGGGTAATAAAAAGGTATGTATAACAAATAACCCTCACAATGAATCATGAGTTGATAATGTTAATACCAAGTAAAACACCTTCAAAAGTTACAATAAAATTGGTGCCTTCTCTAGTTGAAACTAAACTATAATCCGTAAGCTTTGTTGACTTAATCACCCAGGCGGTAACGTTTACATACATTGTGAAAGCTCTTAACTTTCTTTGCAAAATTAGTACAGTGGCTGACTATTTTGAATAACATAATTTTGCTACATATTTTATAAGAGTAATTAAAAAATTGTAGACATCGAATATTTTGGCATTTTGTGCTAACAGCCTATTTTATACGTTTGTCACACAGAGAAGGAAGATGATGTTAATTCGCGTGGTCACGTAATCGTGTCCGCCGCTGTAGCCTTGTGTTGCGTGTGCGTCTGTTTTGCGCGTCTATTCTCCCGATCATGTGTATCGTTCTATTTTCAAGGATTCAGCGCCTTATCCGAACACATGCGTGAATACGGACCGCACCCAGGTTGCGTGTAGTTCTCATTTAAGCCAGTGCTACAAGGTCTGCGCAAACCCATTACCGTGCCTAGGCGACGATAGTTTTCATAGTGGAAATTAGGCAATGGTCCATTCCTAAAATGAAAGGCGGTTGACGGTACATGATGCGAAACTACATGTGCCACCACGTCTAAGGCGAAGAAGACATCAAAGTGCGTCGGCAAGATGAACCTGGTTCATCAATTAGAGCAATATATAGCTCACTGTAATAGAGCAGTACGGTAGTACAGGATTCATCCATTTGTTTACGATGACCCTGGGAAGCCGTAAGGAACTAATGTTCGCATAACGCAACTTGGTTCCAAACTTTGTAGCAGGATCAAACTGATGACACATGGACAGTAATTGTCTGTCTATAGATGAAAGAAGTTGTGTTGCTTGGTAACTGAAATGTGATTGACTGATTTCACGCTGCGGGTATTTAGGCATATATCACCTCAGTTTGGAGGTCAGGACCCTATCATCACTGCTGAAGTGACTTAAAAATACGGTATGAAATGTCAGTGATAGAATGCCCTACATTTGTTAGAAGAACAGGCGGCTTTTCGTTTCGGTTAAAAAGGCGAGTTTCAGTAGCAAATTTAGTATTACGAATAGAGAAAAGTATGTAACTTCCGTATTCGTGGTTGTAAAGTCAGTTTTTAAAAAGCGTCCGATAAAGATTTTCTGCTTAGTTCCTGTAAGGACCTTCATTCTTACCAACTTGTCAGTGTGTGGCTTGCCATAATCGCGCTTTATCCATGCTTAATTCATGAGTGCATTGATCAAAAGCTCCAATTCTTCATACAGGCCAGCAGCGCCGTGTAAAAATCGGGCACGTTCAATCGTTAAGAAATCGCGTGCTTTCGAACTACTTAAGCACATCTGTGGCGACAAAAAGTCACCTTTATTTCATGTCAAATTGGTTAAATCAAACCGCACCATCACTATAATACCTCTTTGTATTAGTTCTGGCAAGAGATCTCCTTCTTTTTCTCTGTAACCCAATGGAGCTCTCCGATGGAAGACGGTGTTCTAGGTGAAAGCGGGCGCCAGTTTATTCGTGCGATGCACATTGCGTGGGCTCAGTATAATGCAAAGACCACATGCGGTACAGGATTCAAAGGGTGCTCTCGAGAACAAGAAGCGAAAAAAGTCATACCATTAGGAACTAGTGAACCTAGAGGCTGATGGCCTGAAGGAAGTACGGACTGATGAGACGAACTTCAGTCTGATTCGCACTCGCAGCAGAGAGCATTCGGTATTTTACAGCCTCAAAATATACGGTTTTAACAATAGTGTAAAGGATACACACCTTACCAACGTAATTACCCCAGTTGGATTGCTAAGCCCTTCCGTCATAAAGTGAGTCACAACAAGGAGAGAGATGTTCGGCGGTTGAGGTGAATGCTGGATACCAGAGACCATACGGTTTCTGAAGGGTGCCTCCTGATATGTGATAGCGAACTATGACACACATATGTGGAACGCATTTTCCAACAGGGTGTATAGTAATCAGGATGTCTCCAGAGGATAACACCGTAATCACCATCATGGAACTCGGTGTAAGTCATTTAGTTTTGATTAGCTGGGAATAAGCCATTGGGCTCTGAAGAAGCAAAATGCCCCAGGGGACCCAAATGGTACTCTTCGCCAACATGAGTAGCGGATCTGGCTCCTGAAGCGGATTGCATGTTAAGCATGAGTACGCGGGATACAACACCAGTATAGGTTAGTTGTGAAGCAGGTGGAAGAGAAGTGCACCCACACAATACACCGCAACTATATGTAAACAACATTAATACTACAAATATGCATCCTTTTTAAAATTTGCCAGTGTTTTGTTTAAATTCATTCAATCTAGTGCCACCCTTAATTAAACAAAACGAGAAATGAGTAGTGCCCATGCTGTACCGCATTCCGACATCCCCTCTGGAAAGGCACTTCCGCCATATACTCAACATCTGATTGGTAACACGCCCTATATACAGCGATAAGTTTATCATAGGGGATTTCATTACACACTAGCTGAAGCACCTGAATCCCCTAATGAACAGTTTAAACCCGACTCGCATAAATTTCATTGCGGATATTGCATTGCTCCACCACCCAAGACTGGCATCCTAGGTAGTAGCAAGGTCTTATTTCCCTTTAGAATACACAACAATCGGTATTCAAGATCTCTAGGAGTCTTTTCCGTCTGCTTCATGAACTAAGATTGAAGTTCCAAAGAATGAAAAGTAGACTGTACCGGTTATTTCCACAGACTCGCAATAGCTTATAAAACCCTGAAAAACCCAACCATCTTTTCTGACTGCTCTTGGAACTTCCGCACCGCATCCACTTCACTAGCTAAGCCAATAGTTTGCACCTGCTGTTTGGCTAATCCAACGTAGAACTACACTTAAATTAGGTCCTCTTATGGTGGATAAACTACATCCCACAATATTTGGTCTGTTCTGCGTACGTAAATAACCTTCTGGTAACATGTACACGTTGCTTACGATAATTGTGGTTATCTTTGATAACTTTATCGCGTTAATGGAAATTTTTTAATAAAGTGTGGACATTTTGCACTTATCACAGATTCGCTGCTAACCAACTTACCTCTTATGCTTATTTACCAAATAAATTTGTCGACATAGCCGTATGCTTTAAAAGCTGTAGTTTATTGTTAATGTTATTACAAGTGATTGGCTATGTTTCACACCCCCGGTGTGGTTGCGCATGATGTGCATTTCGACAGGGTGCCTTCCTGTCTATTACCCACTACCTCGTTCATACTGGCTTCAGGAAACGTTAGGTCATTGCTGGAGGGGACGGGGTGCATAGATGCTCTGGTCGTACTAGGCTCGAAGAGTGGCTCTATTCACTCAGTGTGGAGCGGACCACTGTCCAGCAACCGCCTTGTGTGCGCTCGATTCCCAAATACAGCGTGCTTGTGTTTGCCTGTGAAGGAGTGTGGGCCGGCTCCGTTGATGTAATGTTACACACATCCACATGCCGCGCGGTTTTATTCCTTCGTTTTTATACTAGGTATGGGATGTGTGGATGGAGCTCTGGGTATTGCAAAGCAAGTCAACCATTGTCCTTCTGTAGGCGCAGGCGTCCTGTGGCTGGCCACGGTGACAGGCAAATCCGAAACCGGATGCCACCAACGATACGTGAGTTGAGTTGGGTGGCTGCAGCCATTAAAGAATGCCCCTGCTCACTGCTCTCACTGTGGGTGCTAGCATGATAAATCGAGAGTCATTAGCTTCATCTTCTGCATAGTGTCACAATTATTCCCGAATAACTCTGGAGTGACGTATTTGCGGAGTCGATTTTGGCTAATATTCTGCCAATAATATGAACTGTTGTGACAATAAGATCCACACAAGTTAAGGTTAAGACAAGAGAAGCACTGAGTAGCGCTAGTCGAACTGTTTCGAATGAGCTAGTGCACAAAATTATGTGAAATTGGTGTGGCAACCGCTGGTGAAGCAAATGTCGAGGTAGTTTTCGACCGTATTGCTCAGACGGCAAGTTAGCTCAGGATGTACTTGAGCTCAGTTATCCAGTAGAACAATACATTTGCACCATTTAACATGCACTAGTGGCGCAACAGCGTTCGCTAAATTCCGATCCGTTCGCGGACTTTAATGCAACGCAGCATGTTGGATTGCAAGCAGTGCGCTGTGTCCACTTGAAAATCTGCAGCTATTGTGCACCAGTTCACATGTGACTTAAGTCATGGAGCTGCTAAGCCAACACATGCTTTCACGCACCGCTCGCATTGCGGTTGATAGCCTTCTCACTTGTGTGTACGGAACACCAGACTATAGGGTTCATGGCTTAGTGCTAGTGAACTTTCACGGGTCGCTGATTAGCAGTTCTGTGCGTTACGCGCGCGCCCCCACCAATTCATTGAAGACCGTCATGGTCGACTCCAACACCGGAATGCTTGGCGATCAAGTCTCTATTCACATAAAGGTAAAGCGCTATTTATGTGTTACAGAATATTGCTGGGATGTCCAGTAGCGAGTTTGGCGTCCTTGGCCCTGTGTCCCATCGTACCCTTGCGGTCATTGCAACTCGCGCTTGCCAAGCGGTCCTTACCAAGGCGTTTAAGCTGTCCCCTCTACCAAGCTCAAGTATGACGTTCGGTCAAGCTACCTCCCAGTCTCCTGGAGTCAGTCCATACACTCTGGCCTAGCATTTATCTGCACAGCGCTGGCAGAATGGTTTTCGAGGACCACCACTCCTTACATTGCTAAACGCACGTGTAGGGGGTGTAAGGCTAATATTCCTGAGCAGTTTCTTCATCCTGCAGTAAAACCTGAGATACCATGTGGGTCTTACTACGCGGACGGCTTCAGTGTAGCCTTTCAGTGCTGAGTTTGGTTTTCAACCAGGCTATTACTTTCGTTGTGTGCGCCTGATACGCAGTCCTAGGATGTCTGGAGATAAAAGCGCATAAGCAGTCCATGGTGCATTATATGAGCTGGTTGGTAATTGGCTACCAACAGAAATAGCACGCCACTTGGTGCTACCTCGCCGGTCGGATTCGTTTTACTTCAGGGCCAGACTTTATTGCATTTTCCTAAAGAGAAACATGAAATTCCTTATGAAGATGTACGATTTTATTATGCACGTACGTTGCTAGTACTAAGTTTTTAGATTTGAAGAACTGTATGGGAGGAACTAGGGCATAATATTTTGCCATTAATACGTAGTGACTAGAAATATTTTAATTTACATGGCGTGCGGTTGCTTATTGCGTCACGGGGTGTTACGTGGCATTTATGGACGCTCAATTTGGATGATAGCAAACTTTACTCTTGTAATGGTTTGTAAACAAGTGCTGGGCCCCAAAATCATAATTCAGGCCTTCTTTCCTTGGTCAATTCAAGTCTTGATCACCTCAGTTCACCTATAAAAGTGTGCACGAAAGTTCAAGAAAGTAAGGCTAACGATTACTGCTCGCATATTTTGGAGAGATTTCTTTGGTATTATATATTAGGTAATGCAGTTTTAAGGAGTGACATTTTGACAAAGTTTCAGACTTCGAAACTGTAATAAGAATTCAGAAAGCAATTTATATATGATGCTCTATATCAACACCTTGCAGTGTATTTTATAATTTGCATGCTGCTGTGCTTAAAGACAGGTACGGAAGATATGACGACGACATAAACTTTACTTTCTTCTGGATTTAAATGGATCTAACACATCACGTTAGTATTAATTACTTCTGCAGGGTGGACGTTTTCAAACGTCGAATTAACAACTGCGCTCCTTACCTTACATTTCTTTGTCCATTACCGCTTTTTCACACTTCCCAATATTATCATTCCTGATACGCCAAAGAGGGATCAGTCATATTCAAAGGTGGACATAAACTCCAACAACAAACAGGATGCTGCAGACTCATTAAATTATCGCAAAAGCAGTTGTGGTGGGTAAACCTTACATCTCCAGGCAAAAATGGCTTACTGCTCTGAGTAGGTACCTTAAATGCAATAGGCCTAATACCCAGGTTCGGAATTCTACATTCTATAAGGTAGCAAGATGGATGAAAGTTCACAAGTCACGGTTCATATTAGGAGCCACCAACATATTTTCAAGTTCTTTAGCATGAGAGATCGCTAGTGCTTGTTAAAAGCTATAGTAATAACAAGTTACCCACGTGAATGGCGCCTATTTGTAAACAGTTCTACCACCAGCGTCAAAACGGTGTCGCTACAAAGCGGACACAGCTGCCCGTCCCTTCTTATGGTCAATTCCATACATCTAGAAGAGGAATATATTAGCTTTAAGAAGTTGCTGGATGGCTTAAAGTATTAAATTGAACAAAGATTTTATACGGGTTCAAAATGCTAATGCTTTACATTTTCCTTAGGAGGGTAATGGTAAAACATCAAAATATGAATAACTTGTTAAGAAAATTTGGTTTACACCGGAGAACTTACGGAGGTATGAGTAGTATAACCTGTAAATCCAAGGTAAACCCAAAAGCAATGACGGCAAATTTGATGTTGATACAAATCGTGTCTTTACTTAGTGTACCTGTACAGTGGTTAAAATTGGAACGAAAGATGGGATTTGACTGCCAGTTAAATCCCTTACAGACAATTGTGTTTATTAATGGGTAATGCGTCATGTAAGATGGTGCAACAAAATAAATGCACGGTCAACCCTGGATTTCAACTCTGCCAGCGTAGGAGCACATACGACAAATTCCATTAGGGCATTCCACGCACGGACGAGAAGTTCCGACAACATTCCAAACGATTGTGCTGCTGTGCCAGCTTGAGATGGTGGCCTCTCAAATTACTCGTGTGACTGAACTCTAGCAAACCGCAGCACGTGTGCTTGGGTTCTCTCAACATCTGGTCACTCAAATTGAGATCCCCGAGCAATCGCCGATACTGTCGGCTGAAGACCGCGAACAACTAATGCTTACTTTCATACGGAAAAATATATATACCCACGAGGTTTTTGTTTGAATAGCGTTGGGGTATCAACAAGGCTGTAAGATCTCTCCTTAGCCAAATCTGCCAGAACGTTGTTGCGTATTTTACTTTTGGCCGTATGTAGGAACCGAGATGGGGAAAATCGAAGGGTCGGCTGATCCAAATGTAAGATTCCGGCGGCCCATGTGTTGGATGCTACTTCTTGACGCCTTTCAGCCTGATTCGTAAATCTAATTTCGACTTGGACCAACTCTCTGATCCTCCTCGCCGGAAGACGGTTGAAGCTCCCGATGGCTAAGTTTGTAGGAGTAAATCAACCAGTTTTATTAGTACAGCGCTCTACATTTGTTCACACTGAATCGAACTTGATTCTCGATCGGTCAAGCGTACGCGCTATCCAGATGGGCAATGGTACAGTTATATGATCTGGAGTATTGATCGCGCTGCACACATTTATGGCATTGGCGTAAAGCAGGCAATTCGAGCGTATGAGACGTGTGCTATCGTTGCTACATGTCAAAGATAACCGGGGTCCTAGTACCGAGTCTGTGTTATTTCTTAATCGACGCGGATGGGATCTGAAAGTGATTCGCGCAAGCGTACTTCCAAGCGCCTGGGCAGAATTAAGCTTTTAATCCATCCTAGGAGCGGATACCAATACCAAAGGTCTGTAGTTGGACGAGCAGAATATCTTGGTATAACCGATCAAAGGCCTTTGAAAAGTCCAGAAAGACAACGTCAACTCCTGTGCCAGAGTCTACTGATTTAGTTCTGCTGGATTGTGCTAGTATTAGATTTGTATTGTGTGATCGTTTTCTTCGGAAACCATGCTGTTCCGGTGCGATGTAGTTAAATTCTTCCAAGTGAGCCGTTAACATATCGAAAACAATAGCTTCCATGAACTTTCAAAGAACAGCTAGTAAGGTTATTCGACGGTATTTAGTTGGATTAGTACGGTAGCCATACTTGTAAATAGGATCATTTATCCTGCGATTTTACGTATCAAGTACGTACAGTTCGTCAAAAGTGTTGGAAGAAATCAGCCAAAGACTCCACTAAACTCTTTCCTACCGCCGCCAGTGACTACGGATGTATAGTCTCATTTACAGAAGAGCTGTGCTTACGCATGTTAAACAGATTTTATGAATACAGCTTCCGCCGTGAATGTTATGTACTTGAGATTTGGAGGTCATTTATGACATAAAATAGCACAATCCTTAATGGGATTCTAATTTGGTTTCATCAAGTTTCCCTGCTTTTGCTGCCCGTTGGACAGCCGGGACTCTAAGATTGGCCACAGAGTAAACAATTCTTAATTGTGAACTTCAGTGTCAAATCGGAACGCAAAGGACCATCAAATAATTCTGAGGCCATACAACCCATCAAGTTTAGCTTCACCAAATACCGGCTGCTTTGGAAATCACGTGCTGACGTACTCCGGCACGCTGAATTGCCGACTGTCCAATGGAGAATGTTGGTTTGCTGAAAATGTCGGCAAATTGAATGGCAGAGTTGGGTTTGGGACACGGATACCCAGCACCGGTTTATCTATGATCGCGTTGCATACCGACTGATACGAGGCCGTTCGGCTCTGAGAAGTAAATGTTTGTCCAACCCTAAAGCTGCAATACACATTTTATTATTCGGTCGATTAGTAGACAGCATTCACTCATGTGCAATAGCAAGCAAATAGATCCCTGTGAAATGGTTAGCGGATTGCCGTTTTAGCAGTGGAGCAGGAGCTTACACCGATGTCCTTGATGTACCTCCAACCGCAGTCAAGTATTGGGCCGGTTTATCAGTGCGTGGTCAGTTTGCAACTGTATGGTAAGTATGAGTCTAACGCGGCGGAAACAGCGAGGTGCCGCAAACCTAGGCAGTGCGCAAGGCGGCCGAGTATCGAACGGCATGTGTGTCAACTGGTGAAGAAATTTGAAGAAACTGACAGTGTTTGCAACGTCAAAAGAACCGAATGGATTCGCACCGTCAGGGATTAGATAGCAGCTTGCGCGTCTGTGCAAGAGATATGCACAATGAGCCATCTCAGCATTCGGCTACTCGCACAACATTACGATATCATGCCGTACGCTGTGCACCGGATTTGAAAGAAAAATTTCTTGCGGTATATTGCACTGTACATACAAGTTTTTAAGACGCGGTTCGCAGAAGCACTTGGAATCCGCCCGTTGGTGTTCAAGCCGTCAAAACATACATTACATTTTGTTTGCTGATGTGGCTACTTTACGTATGCTTGACGAACAGATGTAGCATAATTTGGCAGTAAATAACCTACGGCAGTGTAACGCTTCGCGGGCGCAACATAGCGCTATGCTCATGACCTGGGCTAGGTTGACTGGTCGGAAAATCATTGGTCTATTTTTCCTGTCTGGGAGTGTGTCCGGTAGCATGTTGTTTAACGGTTTTAATGTCTTACATATCTTAACATCCTCGTTCACTGAAATATTGCAGACCCGCGTCATTCCGCAGCTGAAGTCCGAGGGTTTACTGAATACCGTTTGATGGCAACAGGATGGCGCACCTGCACATTCGGCACAAACGGTTCCTGCTTACTTGAGCTAGACTTGTGGTGGACGTTGCATCAGTCGAGAAGGACCAATAGAATGGCCTGCACCGTCACCGGATTTGAATCCACTGGAATGTTGCTAATGCTGATGCATGAAGCGTAAAGTTCAGACAACAAAACACAAATGGAATGAAAGACAACATTTTGAAGGAATGTAGCCGGATCTAGTTGGGGATATTGCAGAAGGTACTTGCCAACGCCATCAGGCAAATACTGCTCTGCAAGCAAAACGACGGTGGGCACTTAGAACATTTCAATCCCTGGTATTTACAGACGTTGCACACATTTCATGTGATTATAAGTAAGTAGATAAATAATTGTATATTTCCATTCTGCACGAGAAACACCATCGAAGGCAGGATCAGTTTGTACGACAAGCAATTGTCTGATTGTTAGGGCAATAATTGCATTCATGACTAAATAGGTACGCTCCTTGTGGTGTCACTGTGCGTTGGGGAAGACTGAGACCTAAGGGCTTTCACTGCGATTGTTTCTTGCCTTATACTGCGATAGCAACCGGCGTCCGTTGAACGGTCATTACATAGGCACAGGTTGGTCTTCACAACTGATAAAACAGCTAGCGAATTACCATTTGCAGGAATCCTCTTTGCTAGCTTTTTCACCCGCGTGAAAGGCTTCTACAAACCAACGGAAGCATGACACTACAATGGGACTTTGGTGTTTGGCCAACATTCACTTCTCACAGCAGAATAGCCTATGGTCCATTGGTCTATCCTGCGTTGGAAGCATGACACGTCCATTGCGGCTTTGCTGTTTGGCCAACATTCGCTTCCCACAGCCGACCGACCTAAGTTCCGTTGGTCTGCAGCGCGATCATAGACATACCGCTGCATTGCATCTGCGTCAAAAACCCACCCCTGGCATCTACTTTTGCCTGCAATTTAAGCAAATCAACATTCGCCTTTAGATAGTCAACAATTCAGTATGCCATGGTAGTCAGCACGTGAGTGCGGCCGTTCCAAGTTTCGGACGTAATTTCTAAAGGACCCGGTAATTAATCGGATTTCTAGGTAGCAAACTTACAAGTTTGGATTATCTCCGTTTTCTTTGCTAAACTATTATTTCAAAGCTGTTAGGTTTGCTGGTCCTTAAATAAAGATATTACGGAACTTAATGCGTTTGGCGTAAAACTGGAGAGGAGAGGAACCCACTTTGAACCGTTTCGTTGGAATTTGTTCATCGCTTCCTAAGCCATCAGGAAGCTGATAATCATGAGCAGGTAGTTACTGATAATTATCCTTTCGGTCGTCTAAATTCTCGCATTACTGGATTCGTACAGTTGATTAAACTTGATTTCCCGACAATTTTCGTATCTCTGGTTTACAGTGTGTAATTGCGAAACAATAAAACCGTCGATATATATATATGGGACGTCTATTGGAGTGCGACCAACAGAACCAGTTAACTGAAAAGGTTCATGGGGATCCCTTATGTCATAGGCATAGCAATGCTCAGATTTGATACAGGTTTGTAGTCAAGTTTTGGCTCCTGGAAGCATCAGTCAAATGGTTGCTCACACAAGAACAATATTTTATGCGACGCATGTGAGAATTATGATTTCTTTTATAGCTAATATAAAAGGAAACCAACAAATTTACAGCATCGTTTTCGAAAATGTTTTCCCCCATTTGTACGTTGTATATATGCCGCATTCTGCAATGCGATTATTTTACAGTGTAACCTGCTGGCATCGTGTTTAATGCTGGAAACGTTTTCCAGACCTGCTACCTGTTACTTTAATACCAAAGACAAGCGAAAAAGATTTCGTTTAATCTAACATTTTAATAACACGGTTCTCAGTATCTAAGCTGAGCATGCTTGTATATGTCGAAACGTTTGGGTTGAGGAGCCTGGGAGAAAAACACCAGGGTAGTCAGTCTGGCATAATCAAAGGCGGAGCTACTACAGGTGTTGGCATAAATAATTACGAAAGTTCGTATCCTCCAGCAGTTATTACTGTATATATTGATCCCAGCTGTTGACGAAAATAACGGATATTTCAGAAACGGTTATGCAAGTCCCCCATAGCTCTTTAGCTAAAAGTTCCAAACCAGCGAAGGTTGCTTAAGTTATAGTCCAGTCAGTAAATCAATGGTTTTATTAAGACATCTCAATAAAACTTGCAATTGGGTAGTCAGTGCTCAGATTTGAAAACAAAGAGGAAGTAGAAAAATTTGAAAAATATGTGTCAATCAACCATTAGCTGCTACTACGGTAATGGTGTGCATTTGCTCGACAAACGTTAGTATGTTTATTAGGAAGACTGCAACACAGTTTCTCTCTATAATCCCCAAGTTGGGCAGTACTTAATTTGATTAAACAACACTATCATCTTGCTAATCAGTTTCTAAGCTTTGAAGTATTTGAGAATATCAGCGTACGAAACAGCGAACATCGAACGTCGTTTTATGCTAGCTAATTGTTTTCATTAAGTAATAAAACAACATTATTCAATAGTTATTTAGAACTTGCAGACAAGTCGCATTTTGGAACATCTATTTGGTGATCTTCAAACTATTGTACAAATATTAGATACAAGTATCGAAACAATGCACTGAAGAAGCTTAACTATATTCCTTACAAGGACATTGCCATTTCTACACGATTTCGTAATTCACCGTTTTAGTACTTTTGTCTATGCTTAATGCTGATCAAACAATGATAAAATACTCTGTATACATTTACAACATTATGCGTGTAAATTTCGGAAGTTTAAATGCGAGATTATTCGCTAATTGTAGATCGAACACAAGCATTGTATTACACAGGTGGTTATTCACGTCATAAAAGCATCTCAAAAACCGTCTTTTATAAACTAAATGATACTGACACACTCATAAATTAAAGAATTACTTTTTAGAGTTAAAATATCTTTCAGCGTGCGTTCAGTAAAATATGTACAACCTTGTCAGCACAGAGTCGAAGGCAACTAGTGGGGTAACACTGT
>OX104063.1:145645250-145689721 GCA_944474145.2 Dicrocoelium dendriticum | reverse complement strand
CATTCAGCCCAGGCACATTCGGTTTAATAGTCGAAAGTAAAGAGGAAGATATGTAAATAACATTCTGCATTGTGCTAATTTACCAGTAATTGTGGTAGGCAGTGTTTTTAGCTTATTTTAACAAGTATCATACGTTTCTGTATCGCTGTTCTTATCCTCGCCGAAGTGCTATTCATGCTCCTTGTGGTTATGTTGCCATTTTTCCAGCTGCCATTAATCCGACCTGATAAATGGTGTTGATTTAAGTAGAATGACGCCTTGATTCCTCCGAGGAAGGCAGCCACCTTTGCTCAAATTCGTTGACTTTATGTCTGAAAAGCTATAAAAGTTATGTTAAGTAGTAAGGTCGCAAGCATTAGTTTCCAAGTCCAGGATACCTCTAGAAGTCCTTTGATTTGATAATCGGCAATTTTCGACAACGCCGGACACACATTTGTAGACATGCTAGGGTGAAGCTACAAGAATAATCGGCAATGGTACAGAAACATTAAGTTTATCAGTTACAGGGAACTTACGCTGCAAGAATACATATTGGAAAGTATATGACGTAGGGTTGATGTTTATGTTTCTAGTCGTGCTGCTGTATTTGTGATTGCGTTCTGTCGAATCGTCAGAGCGCGAAAGAAAGACAACTCTGCAGATTCCTTATTGTCGTTTGGATGGTCAAGTACTTCATGATTTAGGAGAAAACAGGAGACTGATCGTACAGCAAGTGTTACCAACGAGGGGGTTTAAAAATCTCGTGTATTTTAATCAACGAAAAGCAAAATTATTTCATTTAGTTACATTTATCTCCGAACTTCCAAACTCTAATTCAAGTAAATTTAATCACTAATTCATATAGACGCGAAATCTGAAGAGTGCTCTCTTAGGATGCCATGTTCTATTAAAATTCATCTGCGGGGGGTCCGCCAATTTTCAGCCGGGCCATGGGCAAAAAGACAGGAGTGGAAATCTAACCCGATTTCATCATATCAAACTAAATCAGCAGTAAATAGTTCAATACTGTCTGATGAGGAAATAATAACTTTTCAAGAACCACAGGATGGCGAATGCAAGTACAGTTCAAATCGAAGTTGCCCGTGGTGGAACCTAAAACATGCTAGTCTGGACATTGTAATTTTCCTACTTTTTTGTGATGCACATCAATTAGTTGATAGTTAAGTAGCTTGTCGAATGTTCCGATGTTTGGGGGGGGGACGGCACAAGTTTTGACAGTTCATTTCAATGGGAACAGATTCTAAGTAAGTAGAAAAATTCTACAATCCAACCGGGAATGTTGCGTTATTAGTTTTAGGTAATAGCCTCGTCATTTATCTACATAAAAAACACTGTTTTTATCGGGCATGTGAGAATGAGGTCGTCGAGAATCCGTCAGTATTCTGCGTAGAACACCCTGAGTAAACGAAGAAGCACCTAATAAATGAAACCGAATAGTTTATGTGCTTCTTTATTAGCTCTTATTTAGGATTGATCCAGACGACGAATATCTTGTCATAAGTATGGAGGACAGTTTTGTACTGCATATTCAACTTGGGGACGATTATAAGAGTTAATCTGCAGGAGAATTAAATGTCGCTTAAAGGTTCCAAAAGCTCACCACAAACGTCTCAAGTTTAAGCTCGCCACATTTGCTGCTTTCGAACCATGGAGCGAAATGCCCACCCCTTCTTTTACGATGATACCTAAGCGCCTTTCCCTGTTCAAGCGTAGTCGATCGCATTGCAATTCTAATATATCTTGATGAATTTATTGCGCAACATCAGCAGGTGGCACTTTGCTGAGTACAGTGAGAGCTGGTTCATTTCTGCCCATTCGTTAATCCTGTCCAGGTCGTTCTGGAGTTAGACTTTGTTGGACGCTGAGCGAGTTACCCACCATTTCTTAGCGTCATTTGCAAATATTTCCATCAGGGACAGAACCTTTGCTGGGAGGTCAATGACGCACAGTAAATACAGTAGCAGGCTGAGGACGGATCCTTGCGGCACAACAAAGGAGACGCACCTACTTTTGTACCGAGCATCGGCTATTCTTCTATTGATTGTTATGTCATATAGGTAACCTTTCAACCTGTTGGACAGTGAACCATTGATAATGCACGTAGGAAGATAAGAGAACTATGTGATTAACTCTGCCAAATACCTAGGAATAGTTACGTAAATCATATCTAGTCGGATTCCTACTTCAGCTTCCCTAGTTCATGATTCCCATGCAAGTGACATGTAGTTAAGACAAGATCATCTGCGTCGGAAACCGTGTTTGGCATTGGAATTTATTTGCAAGCTCTCGAAATATCTTGTCAGTACATCTGCGTTTATCGACTCCATCAATGTTAACAAAACAGGAAGATGAATATATGCTTCAGGAAGGAAAATCTCTAGGCGGTCAACAATAGCGCTGCTTTTTGATTCAGAACCAATGTATGACCTCCCCAAATAGCCAACTGGGTGAGTTGGCCAATTAACTCAAGAGCGGTGTTGATTGGTTGGTCATTAGTAGACGCTTCAGATTTCCGCGTAAGCCCTACATACTGTTACCGAATGTTCAATTTGTTCTTTAGTTTGGACGATGTGATCAGGCAATACCCATAATTTCCCCTCTGCTTATACAAGCCGCTTTTTCTGTGTCATGTGAGGCTTGTCACTACGAGCTCCTGCTCGTTAGTTGACCGTATAATCAGGTGTGTCGACAAATTTAAATAGGTCTTATTTGGCATGATCTGATCGCTTGCCACCTTGGTATACCGGGATGCTGATTCAGATTTTCCACTCCTGTGAGGGTGTACGGAATCAAATAAACACTGGAAAACCACTGCGTGGAATACCGCTATGAGGGGAGCAATTGATTTAAGTTCCTTTAGACATATATCGTTGATTCCTGGGACACTGTTTCCTCGGAGGGACTATACTTCTGCTGCGAGAGCAGACGGGATAGTGATGACGCTGGATAAGCCGACGATATTTTCCGGAAGGTTCTAGGGCGTATGTTGCATTGATTTTGTAGACCCAGAGCGGTACTGCACGAGTAGTGCGTTCGCAGTTCCATAGATGTAGTCGTTAGGTTACTGGCCATCTTAGGTAATATTATGCCAGGCTTAACTTTTCTTTCGTCATTAGCGTACCTGTAAAGCAGTTTAGAGTTGCGTGTAAACTTGAGTACGATGACTTTCTGTCATCCGTACTTAAGATAATTATTTCTGGTTGCTTTGTAATCCCTCAAGTTAGTATCACATAGGCCAAACAAATTTTATCTGCCAATCTCATTGCTTCCGTTGTTAAACTCACGTTTTCGCTTTGGATCCAATCGTTATTCTGGTGCGCTTTTCGTAATGGTACAATTTTTGAGACTGTTCATATTACCCAGCTAATTTTCTCTTACGCTTCGTCCGATGTGACTTTCTCCGAACCTTTCGTCTAACGGTCCCAGTCACCGGTTGTCTTTAAATAATAAAGCTTAGAATGACCAGTAAAAGTTCGTTGAGTTTCTCGTTCCTTATAAATCCTTACATAACGCACATAATAAAAGGTTTAGACGGAATGGTCACCACTGCCATGTGGATGATCCTATGCGACTGACTTAACAATCAATTTCATTTTCAGTATTAGGTCTTGAAGTGATGGCATGTTTGATCCACAGCATTTGACTGTTCGATGCACATGGTTATAAACAACGGCCAATTCAATGAACTCGAAAGGTTTTGGTACTAATGACAACCAACTGAGTAGCATTAACAATACTGAATGTATTTCGAACTCGCCGCTTATATTGTGATGTGATAACTTTTGGGATGCCATAGTGGGGAGCGTTCAAAAGTGGGCCTTTTCTGTCTACGGAGAAGTTCGGTGGCCTGTAGACAACTGCTAAGAAGCAAGCAGTAGGGGTCTTCTGCTGAGGTCTGCCATACCGACTTGTTAACAGCAGTCGGCAATATAATGCTTCTGAATTGTAAAGAGAATGTTAGATAAAGGTCATACATTTCCGCTAATCTCGATACCTGGCTGCTACACCGCCACCGCGCGATGGATGATGATTTCGAAGGACAGACATTTTACTGAGTTCAATGTACAGAGCCAGAATGTCGTTTGATAACCAAGTTTCAGAAACTGCTTTGATGTACCGTTGTTGTTTTACGTCAATGGCGAAGCTCCTCCAGCTTTAAACTCAACACTTGAACGTTGTTGTAGGAACATTGTATTTGTTGACGTATTGGGAGCACCGTTTACTCCTTTTGATCAGCAAAAGAAGTGCGCGTCTCCTGACGTTTTTGACATGGGTAGTTACTCCGTGGGTTAATCTGTGATAGAAATAAACAAACTTGGCTCGTGCATTTCTGGGGTCTATAATTTTTGAATAAAGTCTTTAATCGTACTTCTGGTGGCATGTTTACCGTTGTTATGCCAAACTTTAATTGCCAGTGATAACAAAACGAGCCTACTCAGGCGGAATCTTAGACGTTTGACCCAATGCCGTGGCATTTTATTTTAGCAACTACAGAGATGACAACAAATAGCACAACGCCTTTTGTGTTATAAAACTCCGTGATGTACCTACAATCTTCAATCTCGTGCTTTTTCCGTACAAGCCTATCGTCATGTTTCAGTTCTGGTACAACATGAACCAGTACAACTTTCTACATCTCATTTTGACACGATGCGCTTGGGTTGGATGTACCTTTCTGTATTTCTACACATGATTCATTGGGAGAATGCAGGCATTGACAGAAGAGTTCAATAGATTGTGGCCCGCTAAAAGAACATCCAGGTCTCGTGTGTTGCCAATGGTTAGCCATAGTAACCGCGATTCTCTTACGTGCACAGATGATGGATTTCGTGAAAGGCAGGTACGACTACTAAGGAGAACTTTCAGTCCGAGTGCGCAGGTTATCTCAGACCAGCGGTTTTGCACTTTGTTTTGTCTACCTTTAAGCGATTCGCTATTGGGTTCTAGGGCGTTGGAAGAAATCAGTGTTATCTCTGGCTGCGTAGTTACTGATTGTTCTGAGTTTAATTATGAGCTACTACTTGGTGTGTGGGATAATTTGTCTTGTTCCGCCTGGAAGACAAAGTTTGCAGTAAGAGTGTTTTTATTCATGCCGTTAGTCATAGTAACTTTAGGAATCAACTGCCGTTGCCCAGCTAATAACACAGAGGATAGGGTAATTTGCGAACCACTCTTCGTGCCTTGCGGCATTGTATTATAATTGAAATGCAGTTCAAGCGGCTTGTCGTCACTTTTTTGTTAACAAGAATGTTTGTTTTTCTCTGGACTGTGTACCTTATTTGCTGGATAGTTTTCGTTGGATATTTTTTGCCTTCGAACAAGTCTGGGATTAAGACTATGTAACGCAATAATGCGCGACAATTCAGCAATTTTTCCTCCCAAGACCGCAAACGCTTCCTTTACCCCGCTAACTCTCCTTCCTGTTGTACCAGATGTCATAGAGTGAATAATCCTAGCTTAGTTAACGTGCAGTCGAACCATGTGGATATCCTATTTTACGTCAATTTAGTTCATTACGTGTTAGCGTACACGAACATATTCATAATCATTCGGTTGGGCTCAATGTAGACGTACTATCCCTCAGTCTTTTGGATTTTCGTATTACAGATCAACCAGCTACATTTGCACTTTTAATGCTAGACGAGATGAAATTCAAGCTCAGCATTACTTCAGGAATGTGACTGGCGTATATTTTAGTAGCAACAGGAGGATCATTAGGAAATATTTTCAAGTCAACTCGCTCCATTCGTCTACGAGTTGGGTTTTATAGATTTGGTTCCACTTGTACAGTCAATGTTACATTGCCTGAAATCCGTTTGTGTTTCACTTGCTCTCCGCTTTGGGACCTGTCCACACGCTGGCGCTTCGCCTCGGTCGATTACCGATGCGCAACCTCGCGCTAATCCCCAGGCGTCAATAGTAAATCGCATCCACATCAGAAGGCGTGGCAATACCAGGATGAGAAGACTGCGGTTGACGTGAGAGTTCGTAACTTGCTGGCTGAACAGCCACTCTTATTTCCGGGGAACTGCACAAGCTAAACGGTCTCCGAACGCACGGATTCCAACAGTAAACGATAGTTCGCAAAATATAAAATATCCAAAAACCGACAAACGGAGTCCCATTAACGTATCTTGTATGACTCACGGATTTCATGCAAACAGGGAACCACACGGTGCGTTTTCGCTTTTGTTTTTCCTTAGGTAACCTTTACTTCGTTTAATGATCTAAGTCCATTTCATTCGCCTTGATTATGCATGTCGGACATACTAGAGTTTGTCCTACGACCCGTGATCTTCCTACAGTAGTTAAAACCCTCAATATATCAACTGAGGCAAAATTATGCCTGTCTATCCCTACACTTTAGCTTCCTGACTGACTTATCATCCATGATGAGCTAGCTAGTTAAGATCCAATGGTCATCAAAGGAGAGCTTTCTGTCATGTCATGCAAGAGAACCCATAAGTACTTTAATGCAAATTGCAGCGAGTATTAAATTCTAGCGCATGGTACCTGTAAATGCGGATATTTAGTCGGTCGCCATGGTGGTAGCCGCTAGATTGCCTTACCCTAATAAATGGTGGTTTTAAGGCCCTCAAACATCGTTGGTAGAGAGTGCAGTTGTTTATCGTTTGAAAAGAAAGTATATTGCTACACGCGTTCAACCCTATTCCAGTTTCATAGTGCATGAAAGTAAGGGCATTAGAATAAGTTAAAACAAGCCTGTAAAATAGGCCTCCAAATTGTTGTAAACACTACATTCAACGTACATTGAAATAATTACTGATTGAACCCCTTTACCGCGAGAAGCTTTGCGCATACATTCTGACTCTTATGTACGATGTGACCCACTGCTTTCCACTGTTTTTGCAACTACAGCTACTTGATTAGTCTACAACAACACGTCTGACACCACGATTATAGAGGTAGCTGTGGATGAAGAGACCCGTACTAAAGCAAACAGTATAATACATTCTCCCAAATTTCAAATTCCGACCTTTAAGGAGCACTGCAGCCACCATGAATTCAGATATCACACTCAGGGGAGTTAAGTACAGCAGTTGCATGATATAGACACTCATAATGTATAGTTGGACCTGCTCACCAAAAAATCGTGGACTCAGATGGATTTCCATGGTAACAACACACCCTAGAAATGTAATACAAGGCTTACAAACATTTTGTTAACAATTGGTCCATGGATCAGTGCCTAGCAAACCATTTTGCCTGAATGGGGATTCTAGTTAGGCTAATTCCCGAAAATTTAATCTGTAGATCCTCAGGAGCACTGTACTCCCCACAAATTTACAACAAAACCCATTGGATTTAAGATTCTCTCTATATGTTCAACTCGAATACCAGCAGGCCGCTGGGTCCCATACTAGCGGATTTATGCAGGCTGATGATAGGACGATATATCTCCCAGAAATAGCGCGTTTACCTTATTATAAATACAATGTAGACGAGATATTCGCGTTCTGTCCAACAGAAATGCAGAGCATATAGCTCGTGACGCATGTAATTTCCTCCCATACCAACTAGTGTGTATCCTGCAAAGTGGATCAGCAGAGCTTGCCTTTCTATTTGGATGTTCTTATTAGCAGCGGGGCGAACGGAGTGGTAATATGCCTGTTTACCGGAAGCAATGCGGTCCGGCCAGTATCAGTATTATAATAGTTGTGCGACAATGCGGTACAGCTTGACGCTTGTGAAGACCATATTTACTCGTGCGAGACAGATTGTCTGTCCATTAAACTAGAACTGATTACCACCGCGTGAATCGCAAATGGCAGTCCTTGAGAATTCATCCGGGACCACAATAATATCCGTGAAATAAGTGGTGCGGTGCTTACCGTACCTACGAAAATGGTATTCTTAGTGTTATCTTTTAAGTGTGACATTGCTACACGGAGACAACAGTGCATCTGATTTCCACCAAATATAGCAATTTCTGTGCTGCCGAAGTTGCAATCATCGACCGGCCACATAGGTTACTGCTGCCTCTATTGAAGGAAACTCCGTCCAATAGAGCCAACCCCTAATGTGGATAATAAATCATATATAAATACGGAGCCATTTACTTAGGTAGAACCGATAGGACCTCGAGCTGCCGATTATAGGATCAAGTACCAAATTGGGTTCGATGCCAGACACTGCATCAAGCAGGCCCAAATCAGACTACTTGTTTCGCAGGCCGTCGTCATCTTTGATCGACAGACTTGTTTACCTCGGGTTATTAAGTTGAGGTCAAAAAGGGGCTCAGGATCCTGTAGCGTCATAACCCTCCCAGCTACTTCCTTTATGCAAAGACTATTGCCATGAATCAGATTGATCAGTGATTTGCGTTAAAAAACAAGTATCAGTCAGCCCCAAGCTACCCTGGGCGTAAGGTCGGGACACCCGTCTTTCCGCCAGTTATTTTGTTTGTATACTTGCACTTTCAGCGTGTTGCATTCATTTGCCAGTTACGGTAATCCGCACTGATGAGAGGATACGAAGTGCATGCATCTGTTGCAATCCGTCCTATCATTGTACTTTTCCAATTAACGGAGGAACTATCTGTTTCAAATTTTTTTAAAAACTGATTTGTCGAAGGAAATTACAAGATACCCTATATGGCCCAACAGACGGTCACAAGTTTATGGGGTCCTTCTTTTTTATGTATGCGACTCTCCTGATATAAAGAAAATGTAGCAACCTTCTGTGAAGCATATATTAAAAGGCCACACGCGCTTAATTACATGTGACTGCCTAGCAGGATATCTCCTTATTCGGCACCAGACAGACTTAGTTCTGCTGATGAACCCACATTGGAACAGTTCAATACCTTTTGAAAGCTACCTAACATATCGAACGTTTATTCAATAGGTTCTTGTCTAAACCTTATGTTTCCGTCATTCCGAAGGTGTCTGATGCCTTCATTCAGGGTGCACAATGTATACTTATTGTACTTTCTGAACTGTATTTCTCACTCACACATTTGAAACACTGAATGAATTGTCTTTGTAGGCAACCCATCCCATCCCAGCAATTCTTCTGTCTTCTCAACGGTATTCAAATATAAATTGCATACTTAATCTTGCTATTAGTCACTTTGGGGCAGTGATGTGCCTTGTCGTAATCACAGTCTGAAACTATGCATTATTTCGAATAGTCTTCACACGTCGCAACTGGCTTTAGGTCTCCACATAAATTGCCAAACCTTATTATCTGGATGTCACCTTCCGACAGCTGATAAGCTTTTACTATATAAACAACCAGTTCGAATACCCGCGATCACATGCTCCATCGATGCCAGATAATGTCATCCTCTACCCTATATTATTACCGATTTCCAGCCCGACCTTTAACTGCTTCAGCTTTGCCACTCAGACCTAAACGATTTCTTGCCAGAAATAAATCCCAACTTATTCAAATAGTAGGTGCTCCTACCTACTAGCTCAGGCACAATTCAACAAATTACTTTGCTTCAATGCCTGTTCACTTCGTAATAAGAAGCACACTCATTATTCACTTTTATCATTCTTTGAACTAGACGTCATGTTAGTGACAGAAACAGTTGAAAACGATACTCTTCAGTCTTGCATCTATACTGATGAGTACAACAGTTTGCTCGCCTGTTGTATCTCAACACATGGTGATATTAATATTGTAAATGTCATTGAAAATTCCAAGCATCACGGATACTCGCTCCCCTTAATGGTGGCAATATTGACACTATTCGTGTACGTGTCACTTTAGAAGGTAGTTCGACAGCTTTTGGGTGTATTCACTCTCATCCGGATCTCAGTGCAGAAGATCTAATTGCCTAAAGCCCTTGTTAATCTACTTAGTAAAATAACCCGTCAACTGTGGTTGCTTGGGATAGTTTGGGAAATCAGTATGCCTGCTGTTGACTAAACACCGGACGCCCCACCTGCCACCTGTTCAAGCATAACATACACATGGATAAAAAAATTAATTCATTCTCCCGCCACAGGTAACCACAACCTTGATATTTCTCCAGTTACTAATGATAACAAAATCTTCTGCCATTATCGTATGTAAATCCCCTAGCAGCAAGCGCAAGAAGACACAACACAACAGTCCTATATATACCAAAAATGACCTTCAAATTAATTGTTTTCCGCACCACTGAAATCTTTGCATTTAGAAAGTTTCTACTTAGCGATTAACGCTCAAATGGTTGCTGCTGAAGTTTACAACTATCTCGACCGCTGTTTAAACCCTGTCGTTTCTACGAGGTATCGACGTGCTCCATATACAGTGAGATCAATTTCCAACTCCGTAAA
This sequence comes from Dicrocoelium dendriticum, assembly GCA_944474145.2. NCBI lineage: Eukaryota > Metazoa > Platyhelminthes > Trematoda > Plagiorchiida > Dicrocoeliidae > Dicrocoelium > Dicrocoelium dendriticum. The sequence continues at coordinate 145,679,429 of OX104063.1, read as the reverse complement.
CTTGCCGATGATTTCGTGCAACCTCGAATGCACTAACGGAAAACGCCGTTGCATCTTTTGTATTGCAGCAACAAAGTGCCATATTCGAACTGGTGGAATTCGGCTAGATAGGCGCCTGACTGACGAACAGTACTTGCTAAACATCCACAATACAGCGCTGCTGAAAAGCAGAAAGAAACCTTAGCAATTGTCTTCATTTTGACCTCCGCTAACCAAAAATAAGTGATCCAATTCACACAAGTAACGTTTTTAACCACCAGTTTTGCTCCATCTCAAATACTACGGTTGGGCGTCTTGGGCAAACCCTCCCTATGCTTACTAATATTTGATAAGAAAAAGTAAGCTCCAATAATCCAATACTACTTATGAAACGTATTGTAGATCTACGTAATCCAATATTGCGCTGGCATAGTAGAATAACACTACATTCTTCCCTCGGTAAAAAGCAAGCACTTTGCTAGAAACGAGCAACAACCATTCAGCCAAACATAGGTGTATACTCTTGAAGGTGTTGGAACTTCGCGTAATGTCCAAAATTTTTACATAACGATGGCACAAAATCTAATCAACGCCTCACAACACGGTCTCCTAAGTTCGCGATCCCGCAATACATATTATATCAATTTCTTAATCTTCTGATTAATTCGCATAACTGTGGTTCGTCAGCAACTCTCGTCTACTTTTAGCTGTAAAATATATTTAAGCGAGTTCGCATAGATCTTTCTAATGCATACGCAACCGTGTGCTAGCTTTTTCAATGTTTTCCTCACGAACAAAAGCCAGGTTCTCTAGGTTTAATACGCAACACATGTGCTTAATACAATCACTACTGATGTGATAGAAGGTAATGCCATGGTCACATTCATTTTTCCTATTACGAGTGACTGATAATTTTGTTGTCTATCTCTGGCACACCTTTTCCATTTGCCGATGAAAAAAGAGGAGTTACATTTTTAAACCCAGCTGAGTCAGTGATATTCTCAGTGACATACGGCGTGACTAACATACGCCTGATTGATGGTTTCCAAAACGGAGGATGTCTTTATCCGTTAACAAAAACCAAGTGCTATCCTGCTGATGTGTAATCAAACCACGTTCGCTTAAAATCACCATACTAGTATCGACCCAGTCAAACACACCAAATCCATGAGCACACCAACATTTTTTAGCGCAAACTTATCGGAGCATCAGTATTCTGTACAAAACTTTCAATTCGAAAGAGTCCAATGAGGCCATGTACAAAATACAAACATGTTTATTACTTGAATAATGCTTCTTAGTCCATTGCAAATCTTGAGTAGGTGATCGTACAGTATTACAAATTTGCAATGGCAATTCATTTAACTTTTATAGGCCATTCCAACATATTGTCACACAAGGATTTATGCGATACCATACAGCTAGATCTCCTGTGGCTGCATCGAATGAAACGTGGCCTTATCGTAATATATGATACCTTTACCAAAAATACTTTTCGCAAATCCAGTAATACAACCAGTGGAAAGGGCAACGTTTCGCACCAGCAATAACATCAAAAGCTAATTCTGAAAGGAGCAAACGAGTAGCGGTAGGATAATATTTTCCTAATGCCTTACTCCGTTTTATGGAAAAGTATGCTAAATAAAAAACGGGAAATACACGAGAGAATAAAGCTTCCATAGGGTGCGCATCTATTTCTCAACCTAAATTCAGTTACTGCTATATTGAGGTTAAGTCTGACACATAAAATTCGATATGAAATCAGGGCTAGATGGATGTGATTTAAATGACCGGTTTCCCCTATGTTCACCTGACACAACTGATTAATCCACGATTAGCATTGACAGTAACTTATTTGTCAAATGACCATACTTTCTCGTTTAAAATCATATATAAGCCTACGAAAGCAGGGCTTTGTCTTAAGAGCTTTGGTGTATGGCGAGTTTGGTTGTGAAAATGCAAATAAAACATTTGGAGATACTACCCCGCATAAAAGCAAATACACATGACACAGTTCCATGCATCGCTGAATAAATGTTAATCTACTCTTACTCTCAAATTCGCTTTCATACAAATTCATCTAACTGAATAAATCCACCGAGATCAGATGGAGAAAAAAATAGTACTTACCATTTTCGTTCACATCTTTTTCCGTTGTACGAAATGATCACACAAACCACTTCGTCTGTGACCCGCAGTGCAGAGAAATACAACTCATTATATTTGACTGACGCGATTTGATTGGATTCCTAAAATCATTTTTAATATCTACCATATTTTCAGATGCGGGCAATAGTGTCTCAGTGGTCTGCAGTTGGCTGATGACTCAGTGAGCAAGGCGTCCAACGAAAAAATCGCTCCAAATGTGATTTACATAAACACTCCAAAGGGTTTAACAAAAGCAGGCGCTCCTCCGTTGTACAACAAAGTATTGACCGCAGAATAGCTGGCGCTTAGCTGATCTGTTTTGAAAGTTACCCACGCGGTGGAACAGTCAAAGTACGAATTACCGGAGCAAATTCTGACATGCAGTTACACTTGTTTGGTGCACCAGAACGATATATTCTCGGTCGGTTAATGTGCGTAATATATTTCAGCAATCATTTCAATGCAAATAGTTGCAGCATATGGCAGGATTTTGGGAACTATTTGCTCAACTATAAACTGTTTCTATGTTCAAAACGATATGGATCGTATTTAAGAAAAGGTACAAATTATCCAGCTTCCCGTGAACCCGGCAAAGTGCCAACTAGTAAGGATGCTTTTCAGCTCCAACTACCCATATCCGTTGCAGCATGACATTATACAGCAAATAATCAGAGATACGGTTCTAGGAATCACTGTGCAATAAAGTCCAGGAAATTGGCTTCTACGTGCGAGGGCAGCAAATGTGACAGATACGGATTTTGTGACTTATGCCGTGAAAAATTGTAATGTTGAGCGACCTTTGATACTCTCAGAGATGAACTCGCATATTCGTCCCCAGGTTCAGTATACGGTTCAGGCTTGGTGTCCATCTCTGCACGTCTCTTAGACAGCAATAACTACGAGCCAGCAAGTAATGCAATGATTGTGTGATCTAAATTGCCTGCCGCGTCTTTGTTCAACTGATATTTTCTCCCTAGTACACCGACGACATCGCAATGTCTCACTCACAACTTTTCGATACTGATTTTTGCTGGCGTTTGCTCCTTACAAACAGTGCCGAAGCCATAACTTCAAAGCAGTGACCTAGCACGCCCGCTTGGATTGTAACTAGTTATTTTGCGCATTTAGGACCAGTTTACACTGCAATTCAGTACCAGGATATAAGGTGAATGCTCGAAGCGACGTGACCTTTGAAAAGCCATCCGACATTCATCTAACTATCTTCAGCTCTGTGTGTCTTATCAGCCTACTGCTTTTTATCTCAGCATACACTGGTGACAGTAGTTTTCTTCAACACGTTCTAATCCAATCCAAGCGATTGTTGCGTACCATTGTATCTGATTAAAGCGTTGTTGGTACGACAATCTCGACGTATTACAAAATGAGAAACCGGTGCGTTGCTAACCTAGCACAAACCATATACTGAGTATTTTAACCGTTTGAGAATAGTAGCCACTTTCTACCACTTTCCAACCCAGTAGTTGGAAGTACATGGCAATTACCGAAACATTGTCCCTCAATGTATACGGAGCTAAGCCAAATAAAAGGTCAATTAGCCGGTTATAATGGCCGATCTCGATATTTATCCCTGGCTGTGCCATATTGTACTTGCTACTGCTGCCATTGTGAATTTGTCCTTTATACTTTTGCACACATCATCTGTGAAAGTACTTGCAATAAGGGCATTTCTTAGCATGATAGTACCCTATTTCTAGTATGCTGTAGAGCATTATAGGTGTAGTATTGCGGATGCCTGCTGCCTTATTCTAACAGTCGCATCACCTAGTTCATTTTGGGTGTTCCTACTCGGTGGCTGCTACAATGGTGAATATCTAATCCAAGCGGCGTCAGTTTCCTTTACGAATTCATAGGCCCAGAATAGCACTTGACCTATAAAACTTAGTCACTGTTTAGAGAATGCAGATAGACTTTGTTACAGACTTGAATAGAGCACACCAAGAAACCAACCGGTTTTCATGTCGAGTATAAGCAGCAAGCCTACGAATAGCCAGCAACATAAACATTATTCTTGCCCTTCATTCGAACATTTAATTACTAATTAAGCAAACTGCAGTAAACCATCTCTGGATCTGACTCCCATAGCAGGACTGGTAACATTTAGTCTGTTGTTTTCTCTGAGAGGTGATACTGTCTATTGGATTCGTGAAAAGTGCCGCAGATCGAAAGCACAAATATGGCAATCTTCCCGGGCTTGAGCGCCGCCGTTACATACACCTTAGACAGAGCAGTCTAAGAAGCTTTTTAACCTATCGAGATCATTTTCCAGCGATACCAAGGGGTGTACAATGATCTGCTTGGAAGTACTATCCTGTTCCGACTGTTAACAGCTTTGTCATACTTGGCTATCTTTCCGATTCTACTCCACCTTGTGGAAAAAATGAATAACTTAGATGTTTATGTTTATTCCGAATTTTAACACCTGCCAATTCTTTTTTTGGATATTGCGCCGGAAGGTTTCGGGTTCTTGTTGACTAATGGACAAAAAACAAAATGCAACAGAAGATTAACTCAAAGGTAACCAGGCTCGCGTATGCCATTATTAAAGATTGGGCTTCAAGGCCAAGGAAAGCAGTGTTGTGGGCCATGTCCTCTATGCAGTGGTCACAGAATCAGTACAGCTTTTGCATATACATACTGCCACTGCTCTGTTCCTGTGAATGTTTTATAGAATATTAATGTATATTTTTTATGCTAGCGGGTACCCATGCCCATATTTACAACACGTTTTAAAAATCACCTTAAGCAAGAAGCGTGAACATAAATGCAAAGTACATCAACGCTTGAGGAGGTCACTCATTAAAACGCGCAATTAGTCGGAACCTTGCAGTCACTGAATTCCGAAGGTATAAAACGTATTATTGCACACTTTTTGAAGACCCTTACGAAGTATGTGTCGCTGAAGGCTTTGCAGCACGGACCGGTGCATTCAATCATCTTTGGAAATCATGCTGCAAAACAGTCGTCAGGGGCTAAAATATTTACATTAAATAGGTTGTTTCGGAGCATATTGGAAGTTTAGCCGGTGCAGCGTTTTTATTCCGAATTTTGTATGTAAAAGTTCAACTTATCTATCGAGTCATGATAGGTTTGTAATGTGCCATAATCCTTGCTCAGTCAGATCGCACCTTTCTGTTTATCCGGTTTGCACTGTTGCAGTTGTAAACTCCGTTGATCGAGAGCTACAACTCATTTTGACAGCAACCATTTTATTGTGGTAGTGGGTAATTGCTTCTCCAGTGCTCGTCGTCCGTAGTTGTTTAAAGCACCCCAGGTGACCTAAGGCCTCGTCTCAGATGGATAAACGCACGTGAGGGCAACCTAGGGAATGTGGATTATTGAGCATGGATGTTGACTTTCAGGAAAGCTAAGACATCGAGATCGATTCATTAATGTTTATAGATTATAGAAGCAAGCTTTTAGGAAACTGAAACGAAGCACGTTTGGAAAGAAATCATCCACACTAAGCATAAGTAATTGATGGTAGGCAGCTTCGGATAAGTAACCATCAGGCTCGTTCAATGGAACGAATAACCTTCGTATGTGGTCGGCCAAAACGTTCACGATAATGTCTACCTCAAACCGTAACTCTGTGTTGATGCACCAGTAATTAGTGAGAATCACAGTGGAACATGTCTGACCAGGGCAAGTTGAAATGCATATTGCTTCACATAACGTTTCACTGTGACCATGGCGATTCTTGACAAACTGACAAACCACACGTTCCATATTTTCTTTATACATTCTGTCATCCACATTGTAGGTGGAAATCTTTGGATTTATCAGCATGCCATGAGTCAATCAGGCGCATTACGGTACACCAACACACATCAACCAAATGATAACTTCAACCTGCATACGTGCACCTACATACATGTTTATGCCATTCTGTGTGATGCTTTGTGATGACCAGATGATCAACATAAGCATATGGTTGCACACCTAGCAAACCAACTAGTTAAGTTTATGTGGATAGAGAAGGATAGACGGAACCGGAGTTGACCTGGTTTTGTGAGGCAGGTGGACGGGGTGTCTAAAAGTGAATCCTCTCGTAAAGTGTTTACATGAAAGGTGCAGTTGTCTACTGTTCGTTTTTTACGGCTTACTCGATTGGGATTTCTCGGTGTACTGATAGTTGGAATAAATGAACAAAGAAATTGTTCAGGACTTTGTGCATTTAAAACGCTTCATCTTGTGAAAGTAGTTTGGAAGTAGGGAATTTGGTGGCAAATCAGTCAGTTCTCATATCGATTCACAACTACTGCAACAAATGGTGTCTGCAGTTCCGAAAACAATCCGCTCCTGAGTCATTGTCATTTAAAAGGTTTGTATAAATTAACCATCCCGTATCTTCTGAAACAGTACTTGCTATTTTTCTTCTAACCTTATGAATTGGTGTTAGTGTAAGCTGAATCGAACATGACAATTTTAAGACGCTGGTTCACTATCTGTGGGTGTCACATAGTCTACCACTTTCAACGTACTCAGTGGCTTGGCAAATACTTTTGCCATTCGGAGAAGTGGTAAAATTTTCCCCTGGCAGTGGGAAGAATAGGCGCGTGAAGGCCACACAATCGACTCAAGGTAAAGTGCACATGAATTGTTAATGAAATGTATGATGGTTTGGGACATTGAAGTAAATGTGGTGAAAATTGACCACTGTGAAGCAAGTAACATCGCTAGGCGGAAGGTTTATGCACGTGTAACCTATGGCGCAGGTGTTGTTGGTCACACAGAGTATCATTAAAAGATTCAACTCTTAGCTTCTTCGGATATTTTGCCTGTAACATTTAATTCCGAACATATGAAGGTACCAAAGATATTGCCCACTGTCACATGCAACCCGTGGCGGAATGTCCCTTCTCGTCCCCCTTTCTACGCCTCTGAATTTACTGACGGTTACTGAGAATGGATTCCTCTATTAGCTCAACCTCAGTACGCACAATCCGCGGCTGCTATAACCGATTAGCATGTAAAAACGCTTGCCTAAGAAAACTCATTTGTCTAATTCACGCACGTTAATTTTTATGTCATTAGTTACTTGTTAGGTTAGATTTGCATCCCGATTTAACGTGTGATCGCACCAAGCCGCAATTCGGTTGGGCGGTCTTATATTACTCGTAAGTAGCAGGGTTTTAATTGTAGTTTCGTGGTATTAATCGCAGTATTTCACAAGCTACTTAGCACAGCCAAGTCATGAAAAGAACCAGAAGCGTTTCGTTTTATTGGGGCTCTTTGGTGGTGTGTATTCCCTCAATTCCCTATTGGTGATCCAATGCAGGACAGCTAGTGTCAGATGCCAAGTACCAGCAGCTTAATCCACTGAGCCATTGGGGACTTCGCCTAGGCTACATAATTTGAAAGCTAACTGGGATATAGCACCACCTATCTTCCAATGTCACTGACAACGGCTAGCCTGCGAGATGATGTCGCCCTTTCGCTATACGCTATATCAATAGCATCTGAATCTGGGAGAGGCTATTTATTTGATCTCCCTCTTGAGTAGCAGGATTTTAGTTGTTTTGCGGTATTCATCTTAGTATTTCACAAACTACATAGCACAGATTAGTCCGGAAAAGCAGCAGACACATTTCGTCCTATTGGAGCTCGTCAGTGCTGCGCATTTCTTCGGTACCCTCATGAGGATCGAATCCATGATCGCTAGAGGCAGATGTTAACTAGCCAGCAGCTTAAGACACTGAGGCATACGTGCCGTTAGGTGGGCTACATATTTTGCAAGCTGACTGGGATATAGCACTAGTGTCTTAAGCTGCCGGCTAGTTGGAATCTTACTCTATCTGTCATAGGTTCGATCCCCATAAGGAGATAAAGTGAATGCGCATCACTAACGAGTGCTAATAGGGTGAATTACATCTGGTGCTTTTCCGGACTAAACTGTGCTATGTAGCTTGTGAACTACTGAGATGAATACCGCAAAACATCAACTAAAATCCTGCTACTCAAGAGTGAGCTAAAATAAATAGCCTCTCCCAGATTCAAGTGCTATTGTTATGGCGTATAGCGAAAGGACGTCATCATCTCGCAGGCTAGCCGTTGTCAGTGATAATGGAAGATAGATGATGCTATATCCCAGTTAGCTTTCAAATTATGTAGCCTAGGCGAAATCCCCAATGGCTCAGTGGATTAAGCTGCTGGCTACTTGACATCTGCCTCTAGCTGTCATGCATTCGATCATCAATAGGGGATTAAGGTAATGGGCACCACTGACCAGCATTAATGGGTTGTTTTGTCTAGACAGGTTAGGCTAACCAGACTAAAGAGGTTGGTCGCTAAGACTACACGCACATGCATTTGATTATGTTTATCCACTGAAAGGCTGTTGCCCATTGATTTTTTCGATACAAAAGAGCTGGTTATGTTGAACGTAGGGACTGAATAAAATTTTCATAATAATACAAGCAAACCTTCCTTATTTATAAACAAGCCACTCGAAATGGCATTACTAAGCTGTCGTTACACAAGTAATTTGTTTGACTAAATTTGAAACGATGCGTATAAACACACATTATAAACAGCGAGTATAGCACATTTTCAGGCACTGAAGCACAAACATAATCCGTGGCCGCTCGTGAGTAATCATCTCATTCTTACTGTTCTTGCTGGTTTTCCGAGAAAACTGAAAACCTGCGTCTACATAACTATTCATTTGTGCTCAACTAAAGTCAAGTTCCTTACGTTCACTTTCTGACATTGATTGCAAGATGACTATGATACTGAAAATCTGTAGGTACTTTTCCCCATCAGTTATCGTGATATATTTTTCTAACCACCGTCTGTAACCTATCTAAGTATGTCTTATGCAAACTCAGCCATTTTTCACTAGTAAGCGACAATTAGTTATCCTACGTTAGGCCGAAGCAAATGAGTATTTGCCAACGCTATAATTGCCTGCTAGCTGCTGCCTGCTGACAGCTTACACTTTGTTGCATTTTCTTGCGAACGAACGGATAATCATAGTTTCAAGGAAGTAGAGATTAGGCAGATCAAGTTGCTTGCCATGACATAAGTAAATTGGCTTCCGGTATTCGTTCCTCTTGGTTGGATGTGGTGAAGGACATAGCTGCGCCGTCTTCTGCAAACAGTGCCGTGTAATTCAATAGAGAGAAAACCGCGCTATACCACACCTAATAACCTAGTGAGGTAAGTCATTGTTGTTCGCCGTGGTCTATTGATTTTAGAAACAGGTTCATAATAATAAAACTGTGTGTACCAACCCCTGGGTCAGATTGAATACACACTTTTGATAATACCCGAAAGGATGAAATGGTCGTCTGGCGCTTATCTGGAAATCTGATGGCTTACTAACGGAACTTAGATGTGCTGAATTCCGTTGAAAGTACATTTCCCAAGAAATATGCAGCTTGTTGACAAAATTAGTGTTTATCATCGTGATGTGAAGAATGACTGTCCCATACTACTCTGTTCTAAATTACATACAGACTTCTGTAAAGACCAGTCACTTAATGCATCTTCAATTTGTGCGTACGTATTATAATTTTCAGTGCATTTCATGAAGATTGCCTTTAGACACCTGACCGAACTTCAAAAGTGAAAACTCAGGACAGAATTTTGGTAGCTCTGACCTCGCGGAGCTAGGACTGAAAAGGTCACTTGCTCAGGTAAGAGGAGTTTCATGATTAAAAGATAGCTGCTCGTTCAGCAGCCATGTGTAAATTATCGAATTGGTTAAATTCTTACCTTTAATTACCAGAGCAAGCTGTACCGTCTCCATGATAAAGCTTCGGCAACAAGCATACACTTAAAGAAAGTCCGTTGGGAATAGCAGCCTTAAAGCGTGATTTCTTCAAAAAAAATTTGTGTCGTTTTTTTGTCAGTAAGGTATGATCACAGACCAATAATGGTTTCTCTATTTGCAGGGTTTATATGCGCTGGCAACTTTTGTTTTTACGTATTGTATACATTGAGAAACTTTTATCTTGCTTTGTCCGACAATATGTGCTCCAACAATGATGTTTACACGCAGATATTCGATGTAGAATATTTACTTCAGGTTTGTTTTTTGATTGGCCCTATTTGTTATCAAAGTTGGCAAAGTGTAACAGCAAAAGATGTTACCTATCTGAAGGCAAAATTAGTTTGAGTGTTGAAGCTGCAGAGGACGTTACGTAGGCACACCCATATGAATGGATCCTGCAGAAATTATATATCGACCAATAAGGAAACATTGGCCTTTATTCTGAAAAGTTCGTTGGCCATTTTTGTTTCCGTATACTTTACTGTTAATGTCAGGATACAAATTCATTTGTTTAATTCTTGTCTACCTGCCCAGAATGAAAATAGGAAAAAACAACAAACCGCTTCTGGCTTACTCATGGTTCCAGCTGATGTTACGTGTAATTACCCTGGCATTCAACTGGTGGACCAACCAAAAATTAACAGCCAGCGCTACACATAATTCCTACTGAACACATTCATAATAAGGCTGAAATTGCTTTGGAATTTATTGCATAGCTATGTCTACTTAGAAAGGCAATCTAAGTTCCGAACAAGCTGGAAACTGGTACTATTGCAAGGAATGAACTTTTAACAAAAACAATAATATATACAAACGTCCTCAACGGGAACTGTGGGCTTTACCATTTTTTCAGTGTCATTCCACAGACCCAAGTTCTTTCACTAGGGCAACTGAGACCTGTGTTTTCATGATATTCGTTTCAAAGTAACCAACTGGAAAATACAGCTATCTGCTCCAAAAAAATTAATATCATAAACTGGGGAAAAGAATCAAGGTTTGTTGCGAAAGCGAAAGCACATATATCAGGAAAATCCACATAATTATATAACGACTAGTTGTCCAGAATGCATTCAGATAGATGTTCTTGCTCTCATAAGATATGTTTGAACACCAGGTGAAGTCGAGAGTACCTGGGCTTAAAGATACTAGCTACGTTTGCATTGCACTCCAAAATACCGACTTTTGATCAAGACTCCTATCTACGTGTGTAACTCCGCTGACGCTTAGTAAAGATTTGGTAAGAAAACGTCGACTGAGATGGTCACAATTTCAAAAGACAGTAAATGGTGAAACAATTGTTGGACTTTGATGGCCCCACATCGGTTACAACATAAATCCTCTATTTTGTGTAAAATCAGAATTTACTTTTGCACACTTGACGTCAGGAAGAAAGGAACTATTGTTATGCTATTAAAACACGTGTCTTATATGCGACTAGTAGGAACTGACGGTAGTGATATGAATAGTCGTTACCCACCGAAGCAAAAGTCCATTCAAAACCTCATGGAAAATGCATGCATTTAATTTGTCGCTAGCTATTCGGAAAATTTTGCTTATGTTTCGGTACAGATGATGAGCATTTGAGTTGGCTATCTTCAGTTGAAATGCGAAGTCAACATTTTTACAGCTGCTATCGACAGCTATCGTGCGGAAGTGCCGAGAATAAGATGCAGGAAATATTAAATTCGTAGTCATAATTTGTTATGATATTGTACAGTTCGGCTTCGCAGCAGTGATGTGTGCGTATTTCGTATTTTGCCGCATAATATAAATATCATATACCTACTGGTGGAGCATTTAATGTATCACATAACATTGAGTCACCATGCACCTTCTGTTCGCATGGTCACATAAAAGCAGCGTTTAAACCGCCTTAGAATCATGGTCAAAATCTTTCAACAAATATCGATATTTCAGGTAATGTAATAAATATTCGCCGAGTCCCTGCGTTTTGCGTTGGTTCTGACAAATACCAGCGGCAAATGTAGTACCAGAACGGACTGCCCGAAGCTTTGTAGGAAGTGGATGTGCGTACGTTCTTTATGTCCCAAGAACGGGTGAATATCCAACGATTTCCAGAGTAGGACAAAAGTGGTCTCAGTGAAGGTAAACTGGCCGGTAATTTCTCGAACGACTTTGAAGAAATCTAGCAAAATCGTGCTAAATGATACCTTACTGTTAGACCTTAGACCAATCTCCGGATACATATGGACCTATGCTTTTGTTAGGCCAACGAAGCTGACGTATCTATCGCTTTTGTTTTAAAATGTGTCGACTTGTATTAATATCTTTGGCAATATTCTGTTGTAAGAACTAATATGAGTGGATAAAATGATCACAGAAATCTTAGCTTTAGAACACCGACATATTAGAACAGTATATATGTATGTAATCTCAACAGTCCAGCAACTAGAAATAGAGCCAACAAAGCCATGGAGATCAGTGGATAGGAGACAGTCATTGCGTCATTATCATCGTGACATGGTAGTTGAAGGTGGGCAACACACTTCAGCTAATACGCCGCAAAAAGAATGGAACATTTTGACAAAAAATAGAACAAAACATTTTTAGTTTGCTAGTCACATGCCGATTTTTCTCTATTTTTGTCATTTGCAGTGTTGGTAGTATTAAACCTGTGAATTAATAAAATACTGTGCACAATTATTCCACTGATTCCGGTTGCGGGCCATGTCTTCAAGAGTGTTAAGCCATTGTCACTCCTCATCTTTAGGTCCCCAACCTGGAAGACGTACGGATCAAAAAGCGGCTAGACACAACGTCAGCGATTTCATGTGCTGCCGCCAAGTGGAAGGTTGACCACCACGCGGTCGCTTACATCCAGTTCCTTGACGAGCGAATAGAGCATGACGCAGTAGACGCTCAGGTGCCATGCGTAGGACATGACCGAGCCATCTTAACTGACGCAACAAAACCAGTTTGTTGAAGGAAATACTTGCATTCCCCAAAATGCGACATCGAAGGTCAGTACTATTAACTCAATGTTGCCACCAAACACGAGCGATCCTCCTTAAGCAATCGGCATCGAAGGCAGAAAGACGACGCATGTCTTCCATGCAAATCGGCCAGGACTCGCACCAATACAACAATACTGAGCGAACTGATGCGCTGTAAATGCGGCCCTTTAGTGAGAATGACGTCATGACGACGCCACAAGTGCCTCAGATTGGCAAATGCTGATCGAGCTTTAGCGATACGAAGTAAAACTTCTTTGTTGAGAGTGCCGTCAGCAGAAACACAGCTCCCATGGTAGACGAAACTATCTACCTGTTCAAGTTGTGCACCTCCGAGAGTGAGCACGGGAGCAGCTGAAAGCCAATCCTTGAGCATTACTTTACACTTCAATGAGGGGAAGCACATGCCATACTTAGATGCTTCAACCGCCAAACGATCCGGAACTAGTTGCATACCCTGAAGATCGTCACCAAGTAAGGCGATATCATCACCACAATCTAAGTCGGTCGTGCGCTCACCCTGTAGAAGCTCTAGGCCAAAATGTTGGAAATCTTCTAGGGCATTCGACGGAACGTCTTCGATTGAGAAGCTGAAGAGAAATGTGGACATACGGCAGCCCTGTCGTACACCGCTACTAAGAGCGAATTGCGAGAAAAGCTTGCCATAGACCCTCACTCTGCCTGATGTATGAAATCAAAGTGCTCGTAAGATGGCAGTATATTTATCTGGCACCCCCTTCTTTAACAAGCAACGCCGTAAGGCAGGTCGATCAACAGAGCCAAAAGCGGCACGTATGTCTAGGAATGCAAGGATAGTGGGTCTGTGATAAATGTGGCGATGTTCGAGGAGCTGGCGGAGCGTGAAGATTTGATCCACGCATCCGCGGCCAGGACGGTAACCAGCTTGTTCTTCACGGTATTATGATTCACGTACTGGGGATAGTCCACGAAGCAAAAGGGATGCCAATAGCTTAGAGGCAACCGAAATAAGACTAATCCCGCGATGATTTGCACATGAAGTGCGAGCCCCTTTCTTGAAAATTGGGACAATAACTGATTCACCCCAAGGGGAAGGCACTTTCCCTTCATGCCAAATTTTTGTGAACAGCGAGGTCAGCTGGTTAATGATCGCCACACCGCCGTACTTGAATAGCTCCAAAGGAAATCCGTCCAAGCCGCCAGCCTTGAAGCGCTTCAAGATTGGAATCTCGAAACAGACTTCTGCTTCGCCGAGTGGATTCAATGGGACGAGCCAGGGTAGGCAACAGGGTGCACTGCATGTGCTGATGGGTGGTGGATGCCAGTAGAACTGCGAGTGAAAGTGTTCGGCCCAGCGGTCCATACGCCTCTGTTGGGTGGTGATCGGAGATTAACCCACCTCACAAATGACCTTACGGACACCAGGCTTCCTGAGGCCAGTGGACCGAATGAGTTGGAAAAGCCTGCGAGTGTTGCCAGAGTGGGCAGCAGTCTCCATCTCTAAAGCATGCACAGTCCTCTATGTCTCGCGATCCTTGCGTAGGATTTGCTTAAGCAGCCGGTTGGCAGAACGGCGAAGCTCGTTGAAATCTGATTCCGCGGGGATGTATTTGCGGCGTTCGAACAACTCCAGAGAACGAGCAGAGATCCAAGACTTCAAAAGGCGTTCAGTTAGACGGCAGCTTGACTGTCCGGAAATGGTCATTGCTTTCCGTATACAAGTCCAGTGTTGTTCCACTTCTTGCGGTGGATTGCAACTGAGTGCATATGCCAGTGAAGACTGATAGCTCTCCTGTACAGAGGAATCAGCTAATCTGTTTACATCAATCTTGCGGTGCTTCGTGCTTCGGGATCCTCCAAAACACATATAGATTTTCGTGCTGACCAGAGCATGATCTGAATTAACGAAGGTGGACCAAAAGGACCTGCAGTCCAGTACGCTGCCGCGCCATCTGAAGCTAATCGCAATGTGATCAATTTGAGACAACGGTTGTGTTGGCGAAGGGGGACGCCACGTTGCGGAACGCTTCTTCGTACGCCTGAAGCTAGTGCTGGCAAGAAACAGACGGCTGTCCTCGCACAATGTGAGAAGTCTCTCTCCGTTACCAGACAGGTCCTCATCGGGCGCTTGATGACCACCAAGGTTGCGTTCGTATAGCAACAGGCGGCCAAGTCGTGCATTAAAATTCCCAGCAAGGATAACGACATCCTACATTTTAGCACTAGTCAAGAGCTGAGGTAGATCTCGGTAGAATTCGTCTTTGACCGAGTCGCCACTGCGGTCAGTTGGAGCGTACACGTAGATCACAAACAAGTTGCGTCTCTCTTCGCGGTGCCTGTTGATTCTACATGAACCCCGAAACCGAACTGCACATAGTCGGCTGTTAATCGGGAATCAGTCCAGTAGAGCCGCATCGGCCTTGCCACTCAGTGCTATACCTACACCAGCCAAACCCGCTGAGGCTGCCTCTGGATCTTCAGAAAGACGCAGGTGACTAGCAGAAACAGTAGCTAATGAGCACGTTGCAATACAGTCCATGGTTTTGTGAGAGGGCGTGATACTACCCGGTTGCCCAAGCCGAAGTAGGGAGTTGACCTAGGGGACTCCACCCCGAGCATTTGGCTAAATAACCTACCCGTAAGGCAGCGGAGCGAAGTGAAGGAATGGCGCCCAATGTGAGGCGTTGACTAAATGATCAGTTCATGCGTTTTTGTTTGGTAGATTACCAAACAGGGGCCCAATACTCCCCATGAGTCAGCACATTTGCTAGAATAAATGCCCCACGGAAGTGGAACATTGTCGCCGAGCACTTTGCTGGAACGAGATACACCCGAACCACCGAGCTGGCACCACCAGGAGGTAGTTCGGCAATCCAGCCATTTTATTAGAACAGTTGTTTTAACGAACTGGCCAGCACTCGGAAGTGCTCAACAAATAGACTTGGAGACATCAATGGAAAGCAGTATGTCCTGAATGAAACGAGACAGAAAATGGTACACGGAATGTTAAATCACTATGGACACATGAGGCACGCATACACAAGGCGCAGAGCAATAGTCTCCTGACTTTCGTGATTATTCCATTCCTTTGATCTGACTCGGATAAACAGAAGTTAAGCCTAATACCTGTTGCGTGCCTGGTTCTCCCAGCCGCGTCAAGAGAAAGAACTCACACCGGCTCTGCGCACAAACGTTCTTTTCACAACTCTGAGGTTATGTAAAACTAGCCGCGTTTCTAAACATCTCACTCATCCACTTGATCGATCGCTTGATCGAACGCACTGAGGCAGACGATGACCCTCACCCCATGTTTCAGCTACTATCACAATACCTACATATATAACCGGTGCCGAGGAGTACAAACTATTGCCGTTTGTTGGAGTTTCGGGCACTACGTGGTTGTTGCTAATAACGACGTCCTGTGGCATCGCAAATAACCATTCCACTTCGATGCTTTAGGCAACAGCCCAAGAGTTTTGGCGAAAAGCGAAATATCTCAGAGCGTTCTATGCTCTAAATGAGGGGGTAGTGATACGTCAGATGATGTTCAAGACTAGGTGATTTGTATAGTCCAGTGGGGTCTCAGCCCCGGATATAAAACAGTCAAACCCGCTTTATTGCCTACCATCGGGATATTTCAGCAGTGGGCAATATAGCGAGGTGAGCAATTAACCGGTATTGTCATTTTTCCAAAAGGAAGACAACCGTTGGCTTATTGTACAGTATATCGCCTGAATTATAATGAAGGACAAAATACGCATTTGTAACTAAAGCCTACAAAAGACGTTTATATAGAGAAGTATGACCTATAATTTAAGAAATAATGACATAAAGCATCTTGCTTGGATAGCTATAGAAACTGGCTCTACTGTATATTTTTGCTGAGAAAGCAATTCAGTGTCAGCTGTACATTATTTTGAGCTACTACTCAGGTCACTTTTATATAGATGAAGTGCAATTTTGACAAAAATCTTTGTATAGCTCATGTAAAAGTCCGTAGCTATAAAGATCATTAACACAGCCCTTTGAGCTGATTGCTGTTACTGATGGAAGCATCCGGAACTTCACCCTATGAGATGCTGCCTTCTTTTTGTTCTAGTCGGTTCTTTAAAATTTTACTGACGATTTCATCTTCAACAGTTGGCGGATCTGAGGTACATTCCACATCGTTTTCATTGGCGACGAACTCTGCTTTGATGACTGGAAATGTGCAAGCGCTGAGATCAGCCTTAGCGATGACGGTGTCATCATAAAGTGCACTGGATGACAACCTGCTGAAGTTAGCATGCGGAAACCAAGCTTTCACTGTTGCGCCGTTAAGCTGTCTCCAAATTTTTGAAACGATCTGAACTGGATCAGGCCCAGGCATCTTGGTGCTGACATCCACTGCCGATGATGAACCAGATAACATGTTGTTTTGCATTTGATAAAGAGTCTGGTCCAGAAATTTCTTTCTGCAGCAGATTTTTGAATTTATAATTACGCCTTTGTCCATGGGTTGAGGACTGATGATCGAGCTTGCCGGTAAAACTTCCGTTTGAATGTTTTTTGCCCTTTTACCTGTAGATGCGCTGTAAAATTATGTAAGAGCAAAATAATTTGCGGCTATTTAGCCTCGTCCTTTGTCCCATTCGAAGTGTAGCGCAAAGAAAAGTTCCATTGTCATCCTCGCATTTTGTTAGCTTTGTAAGTTACGAGAAGTGCGTCTACTTTCATGCCATTGAAATTCGTGGTTTCAGACATTTAAAGTAAAACCACCTTTCGGTTATCCGTGTCTGACATATACGCGCAAGACATCTGAATTAGCTTATCCATAGCTTTTCCGATCCGCCGGGATTGTCGACAGAAAAAACATAAAGAGAGCTCTCGAGTTGCTCTGTAAATTAAGCCTATTTCGTCCGCATTGTACAATTTACCATCATCTAATACATGTAGAAGTTCAGGCAATCAAGCTTTCAGCTAATCTCCATAGTCTGCTTTGTCCGAAGAATTCTGTTCGCCAATACACCCGTTTATACACTATTTGATTTATATTCTTTCGTAATTTGCAATCTTCCTTCTTTGGTAAAATAGGTTCCTGCAAGTCTTCCCCCGAATTCGTCGGCCGTTTTCTTCAGAAGTGGGCCTGTAACCGTTTTGCTGCGCTCTCGAACCGGTATCACCCAGTCTTTTGATGCAGTTTCAACTGTATTATCCTTTCCACGTCATCTCATTTTCTGAGTCTGCAGATACATGCGATAAATTCTGCCGCAGACACTTTTTGCTAGAAATCAAACTGACTAGGGTACGAAGAGAAATTTGTAAAGAACGCGACAACTTGTTCTACGAGGTTCCTGGTGGTTTAATTCTAATCTTATCCAAAACCTCCAACTTTCCTCTCAAAAACAAACCATTTCCGAAACTGACCAAACTTGTGCGTAACCATTAGGGCACCGACAATTGTGGAGTGGAAAATTTGCCCGACTTCGCGCAGTTCTGGAATTTTAAATAGGGTCTAATGTTTGCCCACAACTGTCTGTAAATGTAGCTTGCTCGTTCATTTATGATCTTTCTTGTCCTTGACTCGATCGGACTGGTCAGCTGGTTGATAAGCGAATTAACGCTGGTAGAGGCGGTGACGTAACTTTAATAAATCTACAAGAGCACAGCCCACACAACTGGGCAATTAAGCGGTGGGACGACTCCTGCAATAGGCAATTGGACGATACAATTTATCATATTTATGAGAAAATAATTCGCTTGTTGAAAAGCTGGGTAATAATGCAGCGTAGGTTGAAAACTGGATGGGCAACAAAACAGGTTCGACTGTATCAAGGAGCTAAAAGTAGAAAATTGAAATGGCGACGTTATATGCACATAAATTTCACCCTTATTCTGTCTGAGAATGAAGATCTGCCTTCAACTCCTCTCATTTGGGCGATTGTAAAATAATTTCTCAAGAAGAGGATAGCAGAACGCATCCAAGAGATGAGCTGATAATACAATAGAAATCCACCGCTTACCCAACTGAATGGGTCACACTAGACAATAAAGGGATTTCTGGTGACATTTAGGTTATTGTACAGCTAAGACAGAACTGAATGCAGGAGACAACTCTCTGTGCTTTTGCATGGTCTCGAACTAAGGTAGGCATGGCAAAACATAAGGTTGGCCACTTTTGTGTCCACATTTCTGTTATGTTACTGAGGTAAGAGATTGATCATTTTTATATTGGAGTAGTACTTTTCATTCTACAGCAACCATCAATTTCAGACGGCACACAAAATCTACTACAGTGTAGCGAGAGGTTTGGTTCAAATGTTGGCACATTATTTATCATCAAAGGAGGCATTATGCCCTGGCTACTCGATTTACCACAGATATACACTCTGTACAGGCGGTACTGATTCTGCAGGGTAAATATGTGGCTGAGGTTGGATTATGGTAGAATCTACAAAAAATTCGTTCAGTTTCTCCACAACCACTTCAAAGATTGATACAAGTAAAACAACCACTTCATTTTTCGACAACCAAAGTCCATAAGGTTATTATGCTAAAATAGGATCTGAATGCACACGTGATTGAAAACGTGCAGCTCCTCATTGATACAATCACATAAGGAGAACTCACTTAAACACTATTTTTAAAGCCTTCTGTTTTAGTTCATGCAGATGCCTTAGGTGCAGGTAAGATAACTGGTCTGCACGAATAAAGTCTTTCACAAAGACATCAAACGCAAAAACAGGGATTCAGGCAGCTTGACAACTGATAACCATGTGTGGCGACAATAATACCAAAAAATTAACTGAAGCTAATAGATGCTTCTATTTCCCGTAGTCAACATTCCAGTATTCTCATGGTCAATATTCTATACTGAAAATTGCACTTACTTTCACTTCAATTAATACAAACAGTAAGTTTTCATGGTCTATCCTGGGGTAGACGGACGAGAGATCGACCGTTTAGCGTCCACACTTGTCAAGGTGCCCCTTTTTACGTACTGAGAGTAGCTTTACATTAATAATTTATAGCTAGGTTAACTCGAATCTGGCAATATTTTTACTATGGTTCTGTCGCACGACTCTAATAAAAATGGTGACAAATTAATGATTGTGTACAGGATAGAATAGGCTATCTCCTTCTTCAACTTCAGTTGGATGTGGGAGTTCGGCCTGTCGTTTTCATTCAATTGAACTCCAATACGATGTACACCAAAGTCGGTAGTGGGACCACGTCCATTTCTATTTTTTGTAGGCAAGCTTCGTAATGTACTCCAGTTAAAATGCCGAATATTTGTGGACAATATCAAGATCTGGCAAGACATCATAACTGTGAACCATCACACAGCAACACAAAGCGTATTCAACGGAGTGCTTATGCGGCCAGTAATATACCTTATTTAAAGGTGCCAGATGTAATGTTTAGCGGACGCGCAGTTACCATGGCCAACAAGTTGGACATGGGCAACAATCGCTGCTGCGTGCTTCACTGGGAACAATAGAGTAATTGTAAAAAACAAACTAAGCTGTTCCAAACGGGACAAAAAGTGTCGAGGAGAGCCAGTTTGCACTCTTCCACTAGAACGAATGCGCGGTGCCAGCCCAGCAAGGAAGCCGTTAGGCTGCCGCAAAGAAAGGCGGCAGCTGATAGGACGTTCACACGTTTCTCGCATGCACGCTGATTGGCCAACAGTTGGACGCATTGGAGTGAGTTTGTTTGACTGAATCAAAGGAAAAATGCCATGCGTTCACAAAGGGCGTTAATTATGGATCCAACTAGCTGTATATACCGAAATGTTTCACTCGCCCTCTGCCTGCGTTTTCGCCTGGTCCTTTTGTTTGCAGAATATACGTTTTGTCCCTGAAGGACCGACATTTTACATGGTGTCAGAGAAGGAGAAGAACATTAGTACCACCCAGACGATGATTGGAGCTGCACCGGCTATTCAAATGCCTGCCCCGCTGAACATGGATGAACGCAGTTTGGCAAGCAACTGGCGTTTGTGGAAGAGCAAATGGATGGATTTCTGCACTTTATCGCGTCTGGACAAACAACCCATGGCGTACCGCTTGGCCATGTTTCGACACGCAGCAGGAGATGATGCGCGCCGCGTGCCAGAGACATTGTGTTACGACAAGAGCGAAAATGCTAACAATCTGGAGACAGTTCTTGAGAAGTTCAGTGAATACTGCGAAGGCCAAACAAACGTGACATTTCAACGCTACCTCTTCTTTTCGCAAAACAGGCGGCCAGGTGAATCCGTTGACACGTACGTCACTGAGCTAAATATTTTGGCCCGATCCTGCAGTTTCTGTAAATGCATGGCGGACAGTCTCATACGGGACGCATTGTGCTTGGGATCAATGACGAAGATTTGTCGAAACGACTATTACGAAAGCGCAACCTATCTCTGCCGCAATGTATCGACATCTGTAACATTGAGTCCTCCACTGCCTAGCAGTTCCAGCAGATGACAATCACAGATGATTCAGAGTTGTGCGCCGTTTCCAGGAGCAAAACTACGAGGGCCACGACTGCGCGAAAGGAGCCCTGCAACTTCTGTGCAACACGACATCCGAGGAACCGCGAACAGTGTCCGGCGTGGGGCCGCATTTGTGTCAAATGTGGGAAGCGCAATCACTTCGCCCGCTGCTGTCAGTCGACAGATATCAGTGCACTCGTTCCAGACAAATCAACAGAAGACACCGAACAATCGATTGGTAACGTGTCTCGGAAAGCGTCGCAGAAGTGTGTCTATGCCAGTCTTATGATAGAGGGTCGGTCTGTGCGATTCCAGTTAGACACAGGCGCGACGATCAATATTTTGAGCAGAAAGCACTGCCGCGGCGTGCAAATTCAATCGGATCAAGATTATTTGCGCATGTGGAATGGTTCCAGACTCAAGCCAAAGGGCTCAGCGACAATTGAAGTGGTCAATCCGAGAGAAGGTGTTTCGCATCGTCTGCAGTTCGTGATCGTGGATGAGGATCTCACGCCGATTCTCGGCATTGATTCGATTTTATCTCTTGGCTTTGTCATTTTTAACCATGATCGTTTTGTTTACGCTTGTCAGAGTGAAGCCGATGTTAGTGACCTGTATTCGTCTGTCTTTAGCCCCGGTTTAGGGGAATTCGAGGTTACCGCTCACCTGTCGTTAGATCCTTTGGTACGCCCGATTGCGTTACCTGCTAGGAGAGTCCCATTTGCGCTACGTGACCGATTTTCCGCGGAATTGAACAAGCTGGTTATGCAGGGTGTGATTGCAAAGGATGATGAGGCAACAGACTGGGTTAGCCAGGTCGCAATCATTACGAAGAAAAATGGCGAACTACGCGTATGTATAGACCCGAAGCCACTGAATGAGGCCCTGCGTAGAGCACATTATGCGCTACCGACGTTAGAAGATGTTTTACCAGGTTTGACAAAAGCTAAGTTTTTCGCAAAAGTAGACCTTTCTTCCGCATTCTGGCACGTTGTTCTAGACTACGAGTCCAGTTTCCTCACCACATTTGCTACACCGTTCGGACGTTATCGTTAGCTGCGATTACCGTTTGGCCTGAAGGTGTCTAGCGAAAGTTTCCTAAAGCGTTTGGTGCAAGCTATAGATGATTTAGATGGCGTAACCTGTGTGGCAGATGACGTTCTGATTTACGGTTCTACCGAAGAAGAGCATGACACTAAGCTACACCGGTTCCTGAGGCGTTGCGTGCAAATAACATCAAGCTAAAACGCGAAAAGTAGAGCTGCGGAAAGAGGAGGTGATTTTCCATGGGCATGTGTTAACATCCGACGGAATAAGGGTTGACCCAGGGAAGATTAAGGCGATACAAGAGATGCCGTCCCCTAAGGATGTGAAGGCAGTCCATCGCCTAAACAGTATGGTGAATTATTTAAGCCGGTTCCTACCAGGACTCGCTGATGTCATGACTCCGATTAGGCATTTAACTGACAAATGAGTAAATTGGAGCTGGGGGAACCAATAGGGTTTGGCTTTCGCAACCATTAAGAACCTTATCAGTAATGCGCCCGTACTCGGATATTACGATCCAGCACAACCATTGGAGGTACAGTGTGATAATAGCCAGAGTGAAATAGGTGCTGTTCTGTTGCAGAACGGAAGACCTTTGGATTTCCGCAGTCGAGCACGCACAGAGGCCGAGAAGCGGTACGCACAGATCGAGAAAGAGATGCTGGCAGTTGTCTATGCCATAGAGAGTTTCAATGATTATACTTTTGGAAGAAAGACAACCGTGTACACTGATCATAAGCCGCTGGTGTCGATAGCCACTAAACCATTGAATAACGTTCCTCGCCGTCTGCAGCGTATGCTTATCCGGCTCCAAAAGTATGACATTGACATTGTGTACACACCTGGCACACAGATGTTCATCGCGGACACCCTGTCGAAAGCACATCCGCCAGTGGCCGAACATCATCTAGAAGAGATCGAGACAGTTAGCATGGTGCAGCATCTGGCAGTGACAGAAAACCGTTTGAAAGACATAAGGCGTTTCACCGAGGAAGACCAAACTTTTGCAGCTTTGCGAGACGTTATCCTCAATGGGTGGCAAAAACAACGAAGCAACTCCGGAAGGAATTAACACCCTACTTCAATTTTCGGGACGAACTTACTGTCTGTGACGGTCTGTTATTCAAGGGAAGTCGAATCCTAATCCCTTCTTCTCTCCGAAAAGAGATGCTGGAGCGTGTCCATCGCACTCACCTGGGTGCAAATTACACCATTAATCGAGTAAGAGAACTGATGTTCTGGCCAGGAATGACAGGTCAGATCAAGGATCATGTGTCTAACTGTGAGGCGTGCCGTTCACACGATATTCGGCAAACGAAGGAACCGATGATGCTGCATGATGTTCCGAACCGACCGTGGCGAAAGGTAGCAGTGGATCTAGTCTGGAACAAAGGAAAGGATTACTTACTCACGGTGCAGTACAATAGTGATTACTTTGAAATCGATTTACTCACCACCACGACCACGCAGGCAGTAATCAACAAACCCAGATGTCAATTCGCACGGCACGGGATACTGGAGGAGCTAGACTCGGACAACGGTCCCCAGTTCAGCAGCAGGGCATTCCAGGCTTTCGCAACCAAATGGGAATACGCACACCGGCAAACCAGTCCCTATCAAAGTCAATCAAATGGGAAGGCAGAGTCGGCAGTGAAGCAAGCCAAGCGACTATTAGCGAAGGCTAGAGATACTCGGGAGGACCCATACCTCATGCTACTGGAGAGTCGCAACACTAATTCAACGGATGTTGGCCTGAGCCCAGTGCAGCGCCTATACAGTCGAAGGACCAGAACTGTGATGCCTGCATCCACAACACTGCTGCGCCCTGTCACGCCACCACTTGAGAAAGTACAGAACAGTTTGAAAAGGCGAATGGCTACTCAGAAACGGTACTACGACAACGGCGCACGGGAATTACCTGAGCTGACAGTGGGGGAGAAAGTATGGGTTGGACCAATTCTCGATGGACAGGAGCAGTGGAGAAAAGCAGTTGTGGCTGCGAAAGTCAGTGAAAGGTCATACGAAGTAAATGTTGGAGAGAAGAAGCTGAGAAGAAACCGAGTACAGCTGAGGAGATGTCCGAGGCGACAGCATGAATCAGGGAGAGAGCGTTATACTGCATGCGGCAATGAGGCGACATCGGCAGATCCAACAAATAGGACGCGGAGTGGTAAAGTGTATGGACTATTTAGCAAAGTACAGCGGCAAGAACATGAAAAAAGGGAGGATGTGATGGGAGTATACACTCGAACGAACGTGCGGTGCCAGCCCAGCAAGGAAGCCGTTAGGCTGCCGCAAGGAAAGGCGGCAGCTGATAGGACGTTCACACGTTTCTCGCATGCACGCTGATTGGCCAACAGTTGGACGCATTGGAGTGAGTTTGTTTGACTGAATCAAAGGAAAAATGCCATGCGTTCACAAAGGGCGTTAATTATGGATCCAACTAGCTGTATATACCGAAATGTTTCACTCGCCCTCTGCCTGCGTTTTCGCCTGGTCCTTTTGCTTGCAGAATATACGTTTTGTCCATGAAGGACAGACCTTTTGCACACTTACGGTAAAAGTCCGGGAGTTTCGAGCCATCACTTTCAACTAAATGTGGTACGCGTAGTTCCCACTTCATTTAGTTGGCTATTCAAGCAAAGTATCTTTAACTCGAACATGATTTTGATGCGTTTGAAGCTTCACACATAGGGGGACTAATATTGTTAATGTTATGTTTCACCTTCGCTACGAGCTCAACTGTGGTGTTGTATGATTGTGAGCATCGATATCCACCAAGTGATGACGAATTTCATACCGCTCGCAGTTCACTCCTGCAATTTAGACAGCAGCTAATTAGGCACACAATATAGTTAAGTTTCCTACCAGTAAACTTTCTTACACCACAAATGTTCCACACATGCAAGGTGTTTCCATCTGACGTTATTTTATCCCCAATATCGACGGTTTTCAGCGAATGCTGTAACGCAGAACTTTCCTCCTGATTATGGGAATACTTTTGCAATAAAACAAGCAGTTAATCGTGGTTATTGCGGACAATCGTCACACTCTATATGCCCAGTTGGACACAAAACCGAACAATGCAGACTTAACCAACATGCCATTGAACCAAAACATTCTTCTGACCTACCATTTTGGCTTAGGGATCCAAACAAGTTGCTCGAAAACCAAAATGCGCTAAATTAAAACAGGTTAATTGGTATTGCATAACGCATATGAAAAAAGTGTCTTATTATTTACTCACCTTACCGTGGTTATCTTACAATGAAATCGTAGCTTTTAATTGTTTTACGATCATCAACGTAATGTACTACTGAGTATTCACTAGATCATTTATGACCTGACATTGGTGGTCATTGCTGGGTCGGTCGTGCCGTACAATGGACTTGCCTAGCAGTATGGTCTGCATGTTACTTATGTCAGGGCATAACCATGTCTCAGTTATAGCGATGATGTCACAGGCTATTAATACTAGACGCAGCTGCATTTCAGAAAGTTTAATCAGTAAGACTTGAGCGTTGGTGTAAATAGAAGATAGATTTTGGATGTCAAATATGTTCACCAGGAGATCATGAATAATATGGATTTGCGCCGAAAGATGAGAGGCCAGCACCTAATGGTTTTTTGAGTGATTTGCCAGATCTATATAGGAATGTCATCTGTATTTTGTCTCACTTGCACCAGCTGTCTATAGTCAATCGGTAGCCTTCTCGATATCTAAGTGTATTAATGCATAGGTTTCTAAATATATGTTATGTTTGTATTGTGTTGCTAGTACTCTAGTACGCATTTCGCTAATGCAATCCTTTTGCACTTCGGACATAACTAAAGGGAACCCGGCGTAGTGTATTTTATTATGTCCGTTCAACAGACGTTGACGCATTTCGAAAGTCACCGGTCTTGGCAAGTTAAAATAAACTCTCCATTTAATATCTTAGCATATGTTTGATTAGCACATAACGCTTCGTTTTGGGTTGCAGCGATGGTCATGATGGCCGATTACGGGAGAAAAAATGCAAGCTGGCGGATACAGAAGCCATTTGGGCTAATCCATAAAAACTCAGAAATTAGCCAAATAGCATCTAACAAAATTGCACAGCTTAAAGAATAGGACAGAAGAAAAAGATTGGTGTTTAACTCACACAGAAAAATCACTTATAACAGATTAATCCGTTAGGTAATGTGGAATCCAGCGTTTTAATAAAAAAATCCGCATCTTCCCTTAATAAATATAATCCCAGTTGATTGCCAGTTTTGGGGATTATCGCGGATTGCCTGAGGATACACAAATCATCCTGAACCAGTACGCCCAAGTCACTTTCTGTGGCAGCTCTTCGCAGCACATGCACTGGTGTCGTATGGAGAGCATCTTGAATAACCTCAGCAGTTAATTTTGAACGGATCACTGATGTACCGTACATAGATCACACTGAGTTTCTGGTCAGTATTCTCTTGAACGTTGCGTGAAATCTTGACGACATTGGCAAACAGCAGGAAGTTAGATGTAAGTGCCAATGTGAGATCATTGTTACATACCAAAAACAATCGGGGAACTAGCACTGAGCTTTAGGAGAACCACATTCAACTTGTATTGGGTCAGAAAAACAGCTGCGAAATCTGACCACCAAATACCCCTGAAGGTGACAGTGGGTGAACCAGGTTATAAGAGGGTCACTGATCCCTTAAAGCAGTAGCTTAGAAAAGCGTATCCCATTATCTAGACGGTCGAATGCTTTCTAGAATTCCAGGTAGATCACATCAACATCGTCTCCAGCGTCAGTTGACTGGGTTCAGCTACTTCGTGCTTTTAGCAAACTCGTAATGTATGATCGAATTCAGCGGAAACCGTGCTGCTTAGGAATAATAATATTAGAGTTTTCCAAATAGCCAACTAGCGCATCGGCTATGATGGATTCCATCAATTTGGACAACATAGGGAGATGGGAAAAGGGCGGTACTTTGAAGCCGTGGTTTTGCTTCCACCTTTGTGGCTCTGTCAGTTGACTTGCTGCTGCTCACAATGCCTCAGGGCAAATGGTATTGACCCAGTGCTTATGCTTGAGTAGAGTGGTTAGCATCTGAAAGGCAGGTTCGGTTGTAAAGGCGATGTGAGTGAGTCCCAGCAGTGGGTTGTTAAATGCTGGAGGATCTACAGCTGGTAATACCCTCTGGAACGTGGAGACATATTGCATCCTTAGCGCGTTTGCTACCTCCGGATCCGTTCGTGTTAGGCCATTAGCCGTCTTTGGTGGCAGAACTAAATGTCTCCCCTTCCGTTGACCTTTTACGTGCTTATCCAAGACTTTTCAATTGACTCTGAAGGTCTTGCTGTGTACTGCGTATATGCGGCTTTGCCCACTCTGAGCAATTGAGTGTGGTGATTTCTTTGGGCTCCGTAGTTATCCCAGCTGTATGATGTTGTGGATAATCTATACTATTCCCAAGTTGCTTTACGTACTGCCAGCAACTTTCGAGTTCTGCTAATTACGTAAGTAACTACTTCAAACCGCTGGCAAGATTTGTCTCTTAAACATGCTTAATCTATAGACTTTGTTTACGAAGTCGGGCCAGGCAGCATCTGTTGGGGGTCCTCGTTGAGGAACGAGGAGGTGGGCTAATCGGTCGTAGCTTCTAATGCTCCGCGCCTTCTCATTTTCCTCATCTCGGTATTCTGCATAGCAGATAAAGTTGAAAATAACAATTGTTTGGTCAATACGACCTAACAAGCAGTCTACAACTAACACATCAAGCATATGTTTTTTGTTTCTAAATACAAGGTTACGTACAGATGACCCATTTACTATTCTGAACCGAGTGGGCAAAGTGACATGATTATAAAGCGGAACACTGGGTACGAACTCCAGCAGATCCGCTTTAAAATGTTCTCCGGTTAAGGCAGGGGTTTCTGAACAATGCACATTGAAATCATGCATGGTCGAGATGTGAGTGTCCCTTCCTTTAAAGGTCACGTACAGCAGTCGTAATTTGTCATTCTCTTTCAGATGCAGTGTTTGGGGGGACGATACACAAAGGGCATGCCTCTTAACTGCAAGCAGTACCAAAGCGGATAAGGAATCCAAGAATCTAAACCATCTACGACCTTGTAGTGTAAGTCGCTTAGGTACTAAAGAACTGCGCCTTCTTTTGTCAGTGTGTCGTTCCGAATGAGTGTCATGTCAAGTAGCGAAATTTCAGCGTGCGTCATTCCATTGAAAAACCACGTTTCCGGGATGCCGACGACATCATGTAATTAAAAAGCTTGGCGATTTTTCACTTCGGTCAGGTTATTTAAGAGGCTGTGAGCTTTCTATACAAGTAGGCTGGTTTACCGGACTCTAGCAGACCACCGGGGGTCAAAGAAGGCACATATGAGGTCGGTTGTTATACGTTTTTTGATGAGATGCCGATACTAAATCCGTATCTTGCTCTGGCCAGGACGCGTCCCAACACCCTACTAGATCTACGTTAGTACCGCGTACAGCAAAAATCTTAGCCGGTGTTTCTGGACTTTGCGAAGAATCTGCATTCATTAACCAAAGTTAGATGGAAAGCTTTTTCGATTTTTGTGTCATATATATGCAAAACAGCAGTTGCTGCGTGCGATCATTAAACCATGAGTTACAGGATTCTCGGTCCGCATGCTCTATAGTTTAGTGAGATAGCTAACCTTCTGAGCAAGTGCGCTACAAGAGTATTATGCCAAGGGTTTTGCAGATGAAACGCCATGGTTTTAAATCTTGATGAGAGGACACTTGAACATCTTAAAAAAGAAGCGCTAGCAAACCACGAATTAAGATGGCTTTTGAAGATCAGGCTTAATATGTCATTTATCAGATTTTCTTTTCCACCATCGCATGTTACTTGGAACAACAGGATGTATAAGTATCTCAGAAGATCCAAGTTACAGCGATTTTGCAGCGAGCAGAACGTTTTCCACATCAGTTGATGATGCTATACCACTTCCGAGTCATGCTACTTAATAGAGGAAACAACTTGGTTCGTAAACATTTTCAACTTGGTTCATAAGCATTTACAAGTTGGTGCGTTTCAAAGTGCGGCTTGGGAGCACACACGCATCGTCGAGTAGCTTCCACATCGGTCAGACGCCGTCCGCTAACAGGATGCCGTGTGTCAATATAGGACAGCTGTTCTCAAACTTCGCGGCACGTGAAACTCTTTGAAGTGTAACCTTGCACGACGGATATTTGAGCTTCCCTTATTCACTGAAATAGGCTTTAATAACATAAGAATGACGTGGAGTTCTCCCACCACGCAACACAGGTACGGATGTTAGAGGCGAGCCAGTCCTTTCGCCTCGGGAGCTCTGACTTGGAAGATCCGCCTTCCTGTTTTCGCCTCGATCTCCGCTTCTCTGCACCCGATTTGGATCGGCCAGGAGTCGTTCGAGAGCTCTCGACTTGCTTGTTCTGGGCTGTGTCAATCGGCTCGGCCTCGGTCCTGTGGGCTGCGCTAGCGGCGTATTTGTCTGATTTATTGCACTGTCCACATATTCCCGCTCCGTAGTTCCGGGCCCAGGCTCGTCGCTAGCCGTCTTTCGCGATCCGCTCTCAGCTAGCTCCGAAGAGCTCCCCAGAGCCATTCTTGGAAGCGGCCCCTCTACACCCGCCCCTCCTCCAGGACCTTTCTTCCTCTCGTACCATGGTCGCAGGAGAGCAGCATTCACCCAACGTTTCATTCCTCCGCAGTCGATTAGGAAGTTGCCCGCTTTCTGGTCGATAATGGTGTAGGGGCCTTTCCAGCGTTCTCTGAACTTGCTTGCGCCCGGCCCGTCATGATCCGGCCGATCGTTGTTTCGTAACTTGACTCGTTCTCCAATCCTGAATGGCCTCCACTTGTGAGCCTCATGCCTGGCGTCGTAATTTCGCTTATTCCGCGCTTGTCGGGCTTTGGTTTCGCTTCTAGCTTTCCATCGCAGTCGCTCTTGATGCTCAGCTGGATGTTTCCACTCACCCTGGTTCGGTAGGCAAGTATCGAGCGCAATCCGTGGTTCTCTGCCGAACAGTAATTCGAATGGCGAGACCTTGGTGGTTGATTGCATGCTGGTCCGATACGCGATCAGAACCTGAGGCAAAGCATCTTCCCATGCCAACTTCGTGCAGTTTATCCACGTCTTCAATGTCCGGTTGAACCGCTCGGTCATGCCGTTGGTTTGTGGGTGGTACGGTGAGGTTCGCCGTCTCTGGATGCCCCACTTGTCCAACACTGACTTAAACGCTCTTGACTCGAAGCAGGGCCCTTGGTCCGTGATGATACACTGTGGGATCCCATACCTTGCAGGCACATTGAATTCGAATACTTGCGACACTGTCTCGCCTGTTTGGTCCTTGATTGGTATGGCTTCCACCCATCGAGTGAAGTGGTCAATCATCACTAGAATGTATCTGTTTCCTGTTCGACTCACTGGTAAGGGCCCAAAGACGTCCAGTCCCCAACACTGAAGTGGCTCACCAACCTCCATCGATCGCATCGGCGGTCTCGGGGACTCCATCTCCCGACTCGTTTGGCAGTTTGGGCACTCCCGAAGGTATGTCGCGACGTCCTTCCTCATGGTTGGCCAAAACACTCGCCTCCGCAGCAATTCAAAGACCCGCTCGAATCCCATATGGGCGCCATCATGAGTTATGCGCATCACACGTTCTCGCTGATTTGGTGGAACAAAAGGCACTTTCCGTCCGTCTATCGCCACCACAACGTTATCGTTTTCGACCTTCAACCTGTCCCAGATCTTGAGGAGCTCCTCCACCTCCTCCGATGTAG
The DNA here is from genome assembly GCA_944474145.2 of Dicrocoelium dendriticum. Classification (NCBI taxonomy): domain Eukaryota; kingdom Metazoa; phylum Platyhelminthes; class Trematoda; order Plagiorchiida; family Dicrocoeliidae; genus Dicrocoelium; species Dicrocoelium dendriticum. Next base: position 145,648,267 of record OX104063.1, on the reverse strand, counting down.
CCTCCGGTTTGGTGCCAGCCCGTAAGTGAGAGCACAACACCTTCACGAATTCATCTGTCCTTTGATCTCCCAGCAGGTTCCTCTCCCCCATCGCGATCGCACGCACCGGTATGGCATTGTCTGGCATGATGTCGTCCAAACACGGGCGTGACAACATATCTGGCAATACATTTTGCGTTCCATCCACGTGCTCAATGGTGAAGTTGAATTCCTGCAATCGGTAGGCCCATCGCGCAAGTCGTCCCCGCGGGTCTTTCGCCGTCATCAACCACGAGAGCGGTTTGTGGTCAGTGACGACCCGGAATTCATTCGCCAGTAAGTAATTTCTCCACTTCTCTAACGCCCACACGATGGCCAAGCATTCTTTCTCCGTTGTTGAATACTTCTGTTCCGCCCCCGTCAGCACTCTGCTCGCGTACTCCACCACCCCAGCCGGTTGAGACAAAACCGCACCGATTGCCACGTTGCTTGCGTCGACAGCCACAGTGAACCTCTCACCAGGATTGGGTAGCCGTAGACATGTCGGGGCTTCTGCTATGCCTGCCTTTAGATGGTCAAAGGCCTGATCCGCTTCAGCTGTCCACACAAAGGGCACGTCCTTGCGAAGCAGCTTTAACAACGGGCTGACCTTCTCTGCGAACTGGGGCACAAACTTTGAATCATATGCCACCACTCCCAAGAACGAACGGAGCTGACGCTTGGATTTTGGTTTTGCGAAGCACTTGATCGTCTCGCGTTTCTCCGGAAGTGGATGGACTTGACCATTGCCCACGATGTGACCCAAGCATACAATTGACTTTTGGGCAATCTGCGACTTTTTACGACTGAGTTTCAGACCAGCTTCATCTAGCCTCTGCAGTACTGCTCCAAGTCTGGTCACATGTTCCTGTTCCGTCTCAGAGAAGACGATGATGTCATCACCGTACACAACCACGCCTTGCAGGTTCGCGAGGACCATCAGCAACAAACGCCTGAATGTAGCCGGGGCGTTGCACAATCCAAACGGCATTCTCAAAAACTCATACTGCTGGCCATTGACACTGAAAGCCGTCTTGTGGCGATCTTCTTCTGCGATCGGCAGTTGCCAATATCCCGAGCGGAGATCAATCAGAGATATCTGCTTCGCACTGTGAAGGCTTGAGAAAATTTCTTCCATCTGAGGCATCGGGAATGCATCCTTCACAGTCACCCTGTTTAGTTCTCTGAAATCGATGCAAAATCGATAGGTTCCGTCGGCCTTCTTCGTCAATAGCACGGGTGATGAATACGGGCTGTGCGTTCGCCTGATGATTCCTTTCGATTCCATCTCGGTCACCTGCTTCTGTATCTCCACCAGGGTGTTCTGTGGAATTCGTCTGAAGATTGGCTTGCATTGTCCTCCTGGGATCAACGGTATTCGGTGTTCAACCCAATTGCAAAATCCGTAATCATCTTCCGCGTCTGTGAATAAGTGGGCATACCTGCTCAGTACGTTGCGTATTGCACGGTTCTGACAATCAGGCACGGCTTTGAGGGCACCAACCCGGTCGGTTCTCCCCTTGTTTATCTCGATCGTCTCGTTAGCCACGATCACCACATCGTTTTTCAGGTCAATTGTGACACCGAGCCGTTTCAGGATGTCGGTTCCGATGATGGTTTCGGTCGTCTCCTCCACGATGAACATGTCATGGCTGATGAGCGTTTCTCCTATCCTGATTCGTAACCGCTGCGTGCCCGTCACTTTCAAAGAATGCCCGCCGACCGTCTGCATCGTGATTGAAGATGGGTTTACTGGAACCCCATTGAACCTCTTCGTAATTGACACTGCCGCTCCTGTGTCTACTATGGCTCGGACAGACACACCTTCTATAGTTACCTGGAGGACTGGTACTCGCCACCGATTCGGCATGGATAGAGAGAAACAATGGGGCACATTGACGTTGGTGCAGAATCTCGCCACATGACCATTCTGGTTGCATCGGAAACAGCGGCGACCGTTCCGGATTACCCGTACATTGCGTTGTGAAGTGGTGCTTGAAGACTCTATCGACAACAGCTGCTCCACCATTTCGGAAAGGCGATTTACTTTCTGTTCCAACTCAGCATGCTGGATGCTTCTCACTGTCACTCGTTCCGACAAATTCTGGGCGACCGTCACCAGATCCAACGCTTTGCTGTCTCCCACCAGCGACGCCAATTTCACCTGATCATGGAGTGGACCGGGCAGACTTCGGATAAACTGCTGTTTCAGTAGGCGCTCTCTTGCTTTGCCCTCTAACTCGGGGAGCCCAATCGTTAGATGTCTGTCCAGCTGCTGGAAAAACACCATCAAATCCTCCTGTTCGTCCCATCTGGCTGCGTGAAATCGTTGCAGTGCTCGTTCTCTCTCCAGATCCTTCCCAAATTCTGCACACAAGGCAGCCCTCATCTCAGCGAACGAACAACCGGGTTTGGCCTTTCGAGTGAGCAAATACACCGCCTTGGCTCGTCCACTCAACCGTGTGCCCAAAGCAATTAGCAAATTTGCATCCCCCTCACACCCGCGCAAGCCGCAATTCCGTCGAACTCATCGAGCCACGCCTCCACGTCACCGGCCGCAAATTGCTCCAACCGGGTCAACTCCATCGCGATTGGTCACGGCACCAATGTAGCGAGAACGACAAGACAGGGGGGTAGACGTTTATTGCACACCGAAAATGGGCACATGAGGGTCTCGCGCGCGCCCTCGAATATCGACTAGATTTCCGTCCCACCACGCAACACAGGTACGGATGTTAGAGGCGAGCCAGTCCTTTCGCCTCGGGAGCTCTGACTTGGAAGATCCGCCTTCCTGTTTTCGCCTCGATCTCCGCTTCTCTGCACCCGATTTGGATCGGCCAGGAGTCGTTCGAGAGCTCTCGACTTGCTTGTTCTGGGCTGTGTCAATCGGCTCGGCCTCGGTCCTGTGGGCTGCGCTAGCGGCGTATTTGTCTGATTTATTGCACTGTCCACATATTCCCGCTCCGTAGTTCCGGGCCCAGGCTCGTCGCTAGCCGTGC
>OX104063.1:145090562-145644753 GCA_944474145.2 Dicrocoelium dendriticum | reverse complement strand
TAACATGCGTGTAAAGTAGTATAGAACCTACTATCGGCAACCGTAATCTCGGTAGTTATATTGCTGCGTTTGTACTGCACTGACGCGGCTGTCGTAACTCCGGTGCCAATAAAGCATAGCGACTACCATGGCAGTGCGGTGCTCACAATGTTAGTGGACCACACGTTAATGGTTGCTTAAGTGAGGAACAGAGTTTCTTCGATGTCACGGAAACATACAGCATGTCGGCGCAAGTACTGTGGTCAGGAGCTGGGACGTTGTTTACTTGAGGTATGTGATGAGAAACGCAGAAAACTACGTGGAAGTCATCTGATGAGCCAATCAGAGATCTGTGTCTGCCGCTTTCTTAGAAGGGTGAAATTACTGCACCCGGTTCATAACTACTTCCGTCAGCATCCTAGTACGCTATGATTCCTAACATTGCCCGGATCGTATAGTAGGATAACTGCGTGTGATATCAATTTTGTACGAAATCTGTTTCACTTCACTCAGAAGACTACATTTCAGGCACCTATTGAGGAGAGTAACCTACAGAACGGTACAAATCTTGAAGGCTGCTACCTTGTATGCCAGGCTTGACTGTCTTCCCCATGGTACATATAGTACACCATGTGTCAACCAGCGCACGTGATGTGGCATAGGTGGGCTGTTCCTGTACCGAGGGCCTGAGACCCAGACAATCTAGGCAATCGCGCAGCTGCAGCGACTATGTGAATGTGGTGTCTGGAAATAAGGACAGATGCGTACCGGGTCTGAACAGGATTGTCAGCAAAGGATGCTTGCAACATGTGACTCCCTGAGTGCTGGGATAGTCAGAGTGCTAATGAGTTCGTGTTCGTACCCGATACGTGCTACTGCTCAAGAGACTGCCGTGCAATTATGTGTGTGTGAATTGATAGAAAATCAATAGGGTTGTCATTGCCCCCATAGTACTCATGATTTGACCTACCTGTTTCAACTTCATAAGCAAAATGGCGCAATTCGTGCATGCCCAGTGGAAAAGCGCATTTCAGATGATCGCGAAAGTTTCTCAAGTGCGAATAGACTGTCGTAGCTCCTGCAGTATCCTAAATATACGTAAAACGTTTTCTCTATTTCCATCCATTCCAGCAGATTATCCACGTGAATATCAATCAATGATTTTTGACGTGACCCACCACGTTTTCCTTTTGTTTTGTTGGACTCTTAGTTTTGATTCAACTTCGGCCAATCTTTAGGTTGAGATTTAAGAAGATTGCAATCTGCTTTCAGACATTGCCTTCTTCGTAGGTGTTCAATATTCTTGCTTTTAGATCCGCTGGATGGCGCATGCGTGGGCCTCCTCTTGAAATTGTGTAGAGTGAACTAAGCGATGATACGGTGCACCGTATGATTACATACCTGCAATATTCGCGCTGCGCTGAGGTGCAACAAGTTTCGAGGTTAGATCGAGACGGGTTCAAACGCAGAAGTATGGGCAAGCCAACGTTGTGAGCAGCAACCATACTGGGAACAGTGTATATAGAGGAGGTCGTATTGGCCAATCTAAGTGCACCAACGGCGCAGAGCGGTAATGGATCGGCCACGACTAGAGCGCACGCCGCCTTTGTTGCAAGAGTATGGCATTCAGTGTCGCAATGGCGGGACAATGGGGCATCCAGTAGCAAAGACAGGAGATTCCGTGGCACTCTCTTCAGGGCAATAAATCGTTGCTGACTTTGTGTGTCGAACGAGGCTGAAATCGTCCAGAAGCTTGGTCAAGGTCTACGGCACGCCACGATGACGCAGCTACGTCTGGGTTAGCGAGTCAGTTGGTACCCATATATAGGTGTTACTGCAATGGCACGTGAATTGGGAGACACTAGAACATGCACTGAATGCAGACACATACTCAAAATTGACCGACGGTCTTGAACTAAGGTGCGCCATGTGTGGCCAACAGCAACATGATCAATTTGGGTCAACGTCATCGGGGGGTTCGGTGGGCACATGTGACCCGATGTGAACGTTAGTGCTTGAAAGCAGTGCTGCCAATATGCGTATTGAGGTCAACACATAGTTGTAGGAATCGATCGCCACTGTCTGTTTGGCGTGCAAGCACCTCAAAACAATCTTCCAGGTGTTGTTAAGAGTCCGAAAGGCGACTCACTGAGAAATCCATGTTACCAGAAACAATCACAGTCTCCGTAGTTCCTGTTGACTATAGAAATAGTCTTACATACCCTTCGAATTGCAGTTACTAGAGCATAAACTGATGCATTTAAAATGAACGATAACCTCATATGGTTGTTAGTTACGGCAATAGAATTTCGGTGTCTAACAGCCTACATAAGGCTTTTTTCTGGCATCCAGTCTAGTAGGTTGCATTCTGCATAATTGCTGAGGGTGATACAGACAGCATAATAATCTTGAACAATTTATTATAGCCAGAGGCGCTTAGAGTCTAATCGTTGTCAGTAGATACGGATCCAGAAATTGGAAGATTTGTCATAACGCGGTTATCTTTTATATGTGTTTAGGAGACAGTACACACCAAACCTAGGGAGTGCATAGGTGGAATTAGGGTTGCTGTTGGCCGATTTGAAAAAGTGCGTGAACGTCAAATGAATCATTGAGAAATGCGCATCTCGGTTTTAAAGCTTCAGTTACGAAGTCAGTGACAGTTCCTTGCACAATAAACCAGAGAGAAGAGATTGGTACGGGTAGAGGAGAAGAACTATTGGCGACCGGGTCGAGATGGCAGATTATACTCTCCTACTGCCCTTTCCGGAAGAGGGTTGTTGGTTGAGGTGCCCTACCCATAGTCTTTCACTCAACAGGCTGACGCACAACGCGGTCCCGTATATGGAGGTACACTTGAGTGACCCCACCCAGAACCTTTGGCTCAACAGCTTCACCAGCCATTGAGAGGTAGTTCAACTGGAGAGCGTGATTGCAGTGTCTCATTAGGATCTGATTGAGGACTGTTAGCTAAAGCCTTTGAGGATCTAGGACAATTCGATTGCGACCACAGGCAATCGCATGTTGGAATGGACGGGTTTGCACCTATTTTATCAGGAGTTGCCTGGATTGAAGCGGGAGGCAGGAAATCATTAAGCACGATCAGAGACAATGCGTGGCACTCGTGGTCTTCGCCAATCGAGCTGTGAGACACTCTAAAACCTGTTGTCACTCGTGGCTCTTCTAAGGGAAGGGGGACCATGAACCTCCACCTACCCTCGAAGAGGATTGTGCGACTGAGTTTATCCGACCCCTAACCATTGAGACGTTTAATATGAGCAGTCCTGATGGCATCTAGAACGGGCCACCGAGCGAAGCACAATAAGTCACGTAACTAGGCAAACAACCATATCAAGATAAAGTCCAGTCACGTCTCGATGGGATTTGTTTCTCCGCAATATTGCTGTTGCACTTTGTCGCATCAGTCTGAGAATTGCCTACGCTTACCAGCGCAGTTTCTACTTTTGTGACATACTACGATTTATTGATGATAACAACGCTTATTTCTCAAAATGTGCACAATCTTTTAGATAGCTGCGCATCTGAAGAATTCAATTCTCTTATGTAGGGAGACTACCCGCGTGTGAGATACTCTGCATAAGATGCTACAGCTTCTACATCCATAGGTTCGAAACGCACACCCTCCAGTTCTATAACGTCGAACTGGACCTACGTCAATGGTTCGGGATGTCGGGTTGTTCTGAGCAAACGGAAATGACATTACAAGCTGGGAACCACCACGCAGAACAAGCAATCCAAGCAAGGCAACCAAAACTGAAGCACGAAGTCCCTGACCTGGAGCAGACCCAACGTCGGGTTTCCAAGTGCTTTACTGGAACGCGTAATTCGCCATATAAAAATAGGCGGAAAAACGGGTATTACTGATTGGCTGACAATTTGCTAATGATTACACTGTTCTGAGTTAACCAACTCATGTGCTCCACTATTTACTGCAGTTTAACAATAACACTTAACTGAGATCATTCCTGGAACCTAGCAGAAAAGTTTAGCCGCAGCGAGTGTTGCTGAATTATTTGCTCTGTTTGTGTGAGTCACCCCTGTTAAAACAGCAACAATACACATCATGTGTGAGAGCGGTTCGAGGAACCACTCAAGCACTTACATGTGTTAGCAAACCCAATTGGAACCATGGCGCAATGATCTGAAATATTTCCCAGGAGCAAAGTCAGTCGAACAACGGCATAACAAAGGCAACAGGGAGCTGAACCTCGGTGAGGATGCATTCTGCTCTGCGTGCATACTCATCCTGATTCGAATCGCTACATCCATCCAACGCGGATCTTTCAACATGGCGCTCATTGAGTATGCAACACCCCGAAACACGTTGTGGTCCATACGCTCTTTACGTCCATCCATGGGTTAATAGCCCAACTTCCATGTCAGCCGCTCATCGACAACGGCATTTGTGATCGACTTCATGTCATTATTGCCAAGGTCCAATAACTTCGCACTCATTAACGTAGGTGCTTCAAGCAGCTCAGCGATGAAATGGGCGGACACACCGCAAACATATTTCAAGTATAAGTGGAAATGCCTAAACGTTCAAGTGTGAACCACCATGATAACTCTTGACCGCTAACCCCAGATGGTATTATGCGAGTTTTGCGAGTATATTCCCTAGCATGTGTGTAGCTTCAGTGCGGCCGCTTAATATTGAATACGAGTCTCGAGGGCGACAAGGCAATCACCAAACCGCACGTGATCTCCGCCAACACAAATTTATCTAGTTTCTTATGTCGTAAACCAGTCTGATATGCCATTAGGCGATTTAGGGATGGTCACCCAACGAGGGGCGCGCTTTAGTGCGATTAGCAAGGTGGATGATGTATGATTGTTTTAAGGAGGATTTTGAAAGATGTATGGAGGAAACCTATTTCCTTAAGGCTAAGTTCGAAAGCGTTATGGATGTAATTAACTGAGAAAAGGTATACACTATTAACTGCATCGTCTGACGTCAACTCTGGCGGATGGAAAGCCAAACCACTAACGGAGGTCAGTGTGAGGGCAACAAGCCATTACCTCACCAGTGTAGGGCGAGTATGGTCACGAAATGCGTACACCCAGCAGTCAGGCTATGACTAGGCGAAGTGATGAGAATTTGCTTATCGGATCACTGGCTGGACGATGGATCACGAGCATAAGACCGCCGTCAGCAAGTCACCCTCAATCCGAATCGCGTTAGGTGCCTGTTAATCATTGAGTGGTTATTGTTTTCTCTATGGTGAGTGCGGGTGTAACGGGGGACAAACGGCTTGGCAATACAACACTCTCCACAGTGCCAAGCTGCTCATCAACGGACGGTATGTTCCTAGGCTGGTGAGAAAAGTTAAGAAGCCTGGAAGCGTGTGCGACGCCAAAAAGATAGGGCGGCCTCTCATCACCAAGGATGACTTTTCTGCTTGCGTGGCTATTCGTGAGGTATCCCGAAACTGCGATCTGCGCATTCGTAAACTCGCCCAGCATTGCGACACTACCAGATATGCTGTTCATAGGATGTTGAGGGGAAAGAAATTCAGGAATTATAGCGCGCGTCAAGTGTAGGTATTAAACATATGTGATTCGGAGAAGCAGCATGACTTTTGCCGCAGGTTTTTGTATGCCTCGGACATTCATTCAACTCTTTTTACCAATGATGCTGTTTTCCGTTTACACGGTGCGTAGAAGCGACAATTTTAGACAACGTTTATTCCATGCCGATGTAACAATTCACGTATACAACCTGGCGGACAGCTCATGGAATGGGCTAGGTTAACTGGCCAAAGGATCGTGGGACTATATTTATTTTCCGGTTATGTGACTGTTAGCTTGATGTTTTGCAATACTAATGCCGTACTCTTTCTAGCATGCTCGTACTAGGAATTACTGCATAATTTATTCATTCCGGAACTAGAAGCTGCTGGGCTATTTATTACCGTTTGCTTGCAACAAGATGGCGCAGCTGCACACTATTTACAAACGGTGCGATTTGGATTGAGGGTGACTTACTGACGGCGGTCTTATGCTCGTGATCCATCGTCCAGCCAATGATCCAATAAGCAAATTCTCGTCACTTCGCCTAGTCATAGCCTGACTGCTGGGTGTATGCTTTTCGTGACCATCCTCGCCCTACCCTGGTGAGGTTATGGCTTTTTGCCCTCACACTGACTTCCGTTAGTCGTTTGCTTTTCTGTCTGCAGTCGAATCGAAGTCAGTGTTCATTGGTAATGAGGATCGGCACATTCTCTTCGTCAGAGTTGCCGTCAGACGATGCAGTTCGTAGTCGAGTCTTAACTTCACTTGCGGTCCGATGAAATGGGCATAGACCCAAATGTGACACTGCTAATTCGCGATCGCATGGCATTTGCGCTTTTACACAGCGTGCGATTTGACGGGTTCAGTTTAGAGAGAAGGCTTCGGGTTTCTTTCAGGCGCTCGTTGATGCAATAAACAGTGACACCGCTGGATCTATATTCTCAGAATGCCTGTAGGTTTTCTTGTAGAATTTGTATCATCAGGAATCATCGTAACTTTCCAAACACTTCGCTTTGAAAACAGATTTCATCCTTGTGGTGAGGGTTAGGGCAATAGCACACTAAGCCAAATGTCGTTTAATGAGTGTTAAGAATTTACATCGTGGTCTTGAATCCCCGGATTCTCAGGCGAACAAAATTCGGTGTAATTCCTGCGTCTTGCACTGCTGAATACGGAGTTAGACGGGATACAAGCAGTATAACACCATAAAGTAAATTTCTATTTTTTCTGTACTACCAACAGAGGCTGTTTGCTGTGTGGAACTCGCGTGCAATGTCAAGTGTCCAAAACTTAAGTGCAGAAATTGCGGTTTGTTGGAGCCCTGAGGATCAAGGACTGATACGAAATGACATCAAGAGAGGTAATCCCAAAAAAGAAATGTGTGCGTAGTGTTTAAGCGTAATGCTGGATGCCAGGGATTTGACATTTGTCGAAAACCACCTCCTGATCTATCATAACGCGCCATGCCACACGTATCGGGAACTCGTGTTCCAAGAATAGTGGTACATTTCTGGCAGCCTCCTGCGTCTTGCTCCATATTCTCCATAAGCAAACAAAATTGAGGACTTTTGATGCAACATAAAAGTGCATGTGAAGTAACCTATGAGGCAGAGACATTACGAGATGCTCCAGGAAGTTCCTTAGGGACTACTGTGAAAGAGTGAAACATGTGTTTCCTGGAGCGAAACACGTCAGAGGCACAGGCCTGTATAAATTCCCGGCATAGCAACCCATGACAGACAATGCACACTGGCTCAACGCATTTTGCTGATTTGTAAATTTCTCTCTTTTTGTTGACGTAAAATTGGATTCTTTGTACTAGTATAGTCACTGCTAAGCTATGCGAATCCATTGCTTTCACCTGCAGGTTTACACCGTGGTGTTTAGACTAAAATTCGTCGCAGAGAATTTTCTTACGTTTCTGCGTTAGGAGTGCCAAGACAATCAGAAGAACTCGGGTGATTGCTGGTAAGCAGGTCTACAGTGCTGCTAGTGTTGCGAGCTCATATGTTGTCACATTCGCGGCTAGTTTATAAAGGTTGAACGTCATGTAATTGGTACTGAAAGGAGGACTACCACGCGCAGAAAACGTAGAGTCATTATTTCAATCGTTAGGTTTCGCACTATTGTGGGTAGCTCAAAATTGCATGATGCCGTAGGTTATTTATAGTTGCGTGCAGACAAGTACTGTGCGATACACAAGGACAAGGCTTCGGACATAGGATACTGATCACTCTCGGGATGCGGAATAGCTGTTTGTCGTTTATTGTCAGTCCTATAAGATTGCGACGCGGTCGACTGTGCTCGCTTCAGTACCTAAGCTGTAGAGATGTAGACGGTGTATCTTGAGTCGTCGGCTAGTTGCTAGGGATGCAGCGTTCAAGAAACAGGAACCGGTGCTGCAACCAAAGTAGACGTCAGCGTCACCGTGTGCACATTTACCGAACTGGCTGGCTGGCCAAACTACCTCCTCTGGGTACCAGCTGGTTGGGTTGTGGCACACCCCGTTCCAGCAAAGTGTTCGACTACAATGTTCCACCTCGTTGGGGCATTGTGGTCCAGCAATTGTGATGAATTTATGGAGAGCCTATTGGGCCTATTTTTGGTGATCTGCCAAACGAAAGACGCAAGAAGTGAACATTTAGTCAGCCCCTCTCACTAAGCGCGATTCCCTGAATGCTCCTTGCCGTCTTGCGCTTAGTTTATTTAACCAAAATAGTCGGGGTGGGTTTCTCTAAGTCAACTACGTACTTCGGGTTAGGCAACCGGGTAGTATTACACATTCTCACAAAAACATGGACTGTACTACAACGTGCTCATCCGCTACCGTTTCTGCTTCTCAAATTCACGCGAGTTCCTCACACGCCAATTGTTTATTTGCTAACAATATTTACTTTCCGTTACCCGATTCATGTGTACAACAATCTGTCTGCGATTCTGGTTGCGCCACGAAACACAGAGTTCAACCTATGGCTCCTCTTCTTCCCCGATCCTCGTTCCGTCTGGCGCGCTTCAACGTTTAGACACTCATGCAAATTGTACAGCAAGCCGGTCTATCGCGTACTTTAGATTCCTTTGATACTGAAGTCTGCTACCATTCAGCAACCCGGTTGCAAGGTCCCAAAACTGTGCTTAAATTGACATCCCTAATGCCCACGAAGCCAGACATCACCTGCGTCGTTCTGGAGATCCAGAAGCAGTCTCAGCGAGTTTGACTGGTGCAAGTATAGCACTAACTGGTAAGGCGAAAGCGGCGCTACTGGACTGGTTCCCGATTAACAGCCAAGTATGTGCGTTTCGGCTTCGGGGTTCATGTAGAAGCAACAGGCGTTGCAAAGACTGACATAACTTGTTTGTGATCTGCGTGTACGCTCCAACTTACTGCAGTGGTGACTCGGTCAAGGCCGAATTCTACCGTGATCCAAATCAGCTTTTGAGTAATGCTATAAAATCGGATGTCGTTGTCCTTGCTGGGGACTTGACTATGCCGGTTGCCCGCCTGTTACCATACGAACGCCACCTTGGTGGTTTCATGCGCTCGATGAGAACCGCTCTGATACCGGAGAGCGGCTTCTCACATTGTGCAAAGACAACCGTCTGTTTTCTCGAGCACTAACTTTAGGCGCACGAAGAAGCGTTCCGCAACTTGGCGCACCCCTTCGCCAACACAATAGTGGTCTCAACTGGATCACATTGCATTTCGCTTCAGATGGTATGGCAGCATATTAAAATTTTGTTCGTTTTGATCCACCTTTATTGAATCAGATCATACACTGGTCTGCGCGAAAGTCTCTATGTGTTTTAGGGGTCCCGGAACATGAAGCAGCGCATAATTGATGTAAAAAGGTTAACTGATTCCTCGGTCGAGGAAAGCTATCACTGGCATACGCACTCTGTTGCAATCCACCACAAGACGTAGAGCAACACTGGACTTGTATACAGAGAGCCAAGAAACATTTCCGGACTGTCAAGCTGCGGCCTAGCTCGACGCACCTTAATGGCTAGGATTTCTTCTCGTTCTCTGGAGATGTTCGAAAGCCGCTAAGATATCCAGACGAAATCAGATTGCAACGACCGACTACGTTCTGCCAACCGGCTGCTCAAGCAAATCCTAGGCAAGGATCGCGAGGCATGGTGGTCTGAGTTTGCCTTAGAGATAGAGACCGATGCCCTTTCCAGCAACACTCGCAATCTTTTCCAGCTCATTCGGTCCACTGGCCTCAAGAAGCCTGATGTCAATGAGGTCATTTGCCAGGTGAACGAGTCTTCGATAACCAACCAGCAGTAGCATATGGGCCGGTGGACCGAGCACTATCACTCACAGTTCAACTGGCCTCCACCGGCCATCAGTAACTACAGTACACTTATTTGTCCACCCTGGCTAGTCCTACTGAATCCACCCAGTGAAGTGGAAGCCTGCCTCAAGATTAGAGACATGAAGCGGTTCAATTAGCGTTGTGGTGATCATTAACCAGCTGACCTCGGTGTTCGCGAAAACTGGCATTAAGTGAAGTGCCTTTATCTTGGGGCGAATCAGTTCTTCTCCCGATTTTCAAGAAAGTCGCTCGCAGTTCGTTGGTAAATCCTCGCGGGATTAAACTCCTTTCGGTTTCCTCTAAGCTACTGGCATCCATTCTGCTCCGTAGACTGTCCCTAATACATGAATCATCCTACCGTGAAGAACAAGCTGGTTTCCTTCCCGGCTGCGGATGCATGGATCAAGCCTTCACGCTCCACCTGCTCATCCAACATCGCCACATTTATCACAGACCCATTATCGTTATATTACTAGACATACGTACCACATTTAACTCTGTTGATCGACCTGCTTTATAGCATTGCTTGTTAAAGCACGGGCTGCCAGAGAACTATACCGACTTCATACGAGCACGTTACCATCATACATCCTACAGAGTGAGAGTCTATGGCAAGCTTTCCTCGCCATTCGCTGTAAATACCGGTGTGTGACAGGGCTGCCTTATGTCAACATTCCTCTTCAAATTCGTAATCGAAGACGTTCTGTCGAGTGCGCTAAAAGGTTTCCAACATTTTGGCCTAAAGCTTTTACTAGGTGAGCGCGTGTCCGACTTACATTATGCTAGTGATATCGCCTTACATGGTGACGATCCTTAGGGTACGCAATTTACTTTGTACTGTTTGGCGGTTGAAGCATCTAACTATGACGTGAGCTTCGCACCATCGAAATGTAAAGTACTGCCTAGGGATTGGCTTACACCTGCTCCCGTGCTCACTCTCGAAGGTGCACAATTTGAACAGGTAGATAGTTTCGTCTACCTTAGGAGTTGTGTTTCTGCTGATGGCACTGTCAGCAAAGATGTTTCTCTTCGCATCGCTAAAGCCCGTTCAGCATTTGCCAATCTGCGGCACTTATGGCGTCCCCGCGACTTCTCATTCTCGCTAAAGGGCTGCGTTTAAAGCGCATCTGTTCGCTCAGTGCTGTTGTATATGAGCGAGTCTTGGCTCCTGCGTTGGTATGTCGCTCTAACTGTGTCATCGCACGACATATGTCTTCTGATGTTCGTATTGGGAATTATAAAGGGGGATTTCTTGTACAAAATCATTCTGTGGTAATTACTGCTCTCCACCAATGATGCAAAGTTATGAGGAGTGATTATTGTCAACAAAATGGACCTATACCAGGTATCATGCAAATATCTGTTAAAGCACGATTGCAAACTCTATTTTATTGGTATATTTCTCATTTTATGTCAATCTCCATTAAGGTCATCCTAGAAGATATGTTAACCGATAACTATTTTACACGTTGTATGCCTTCTTACTGCTAGCTAAGCGTGTGAACTACGTGTTCACAGGCAGTTAAGTCGGGAATTGCGTGTTACCATCACATGAAATCACCATATGTAGGCGCAACTACCGTAGGCAGAAACTGAGGCGTTGTTCCTTTGTTAGGTGTGTTGGCCAAATAAATACATTTAGAACGAGATGATTTGGGTCATCCGACCAAGTAGCTTTGCTGAAGGAGGGGCAGTGAAAAATTGGGTTTACACAGGTGAACTCACTGTGGTGCACGTAGTATAAGCTGTAAATCCAAGGTAAATCCATAAGGAATGACGGCTAATAGAACGTTAATAAAAATCGTGTCTCCTGCTGGTATACACAAACAGGAGATGAAAAGGTGGAGAGAAATCAGGTGTTTGAATGCCAGTGAAACCTTTTAGCGACAATAGAGTTTATCAATGGGTAATGTGTCATGCAAGCTTGTGCAACAAAATAAGTGTACGGTCACCTCGGGCCTTGAACTTTGCAAGCGCGAAAAAACCTATGACAGATTCCGGTAGGACACTACCCCTTCTGCGAAGGCGTACGGAAAAGTAATTTCGACAGCTTTTCAAACGACTGTGCTACTCTGCAGCTTGAGATGATAGCATCTCAAATTCCTGTTGTGACTAAATTCTGCTCTATACTGTTGAAGGCATTCTTGAGTCATGCGATCTATCACAGAGCGGTTGCATAATTCTAAGGAAGCAACCAACGGGTATTTTATGAAGAATATAGTTTGATGTTGCGATTCTCTTGTCGCTGAGAATATACGGTTTGAGTCTGAGGGGACCACATACATCAGGGCAACGGGGTCGCTATGGACAGACCTCTGGGATCACTTTGAACAGATATCTTCTTTGGCTTGATAGAAAGACAAGTTGCTGTCATCATCGGTGAAGGATAATTGTATAAACGATAGGTAGATGATATTTTAGTAATAAGCAGCAGAGACAATTTTACCCGGCGGCTGACCATCTTTAATTCGATTTATCATATTCTATCGGTATCATAAGAAGCGGAACAAGGTAAATTGCAGCCAACTGTAAACAGCAAATCGAATTGAAGTGGATAGCGCTTTCACTTTTCAAGCTACCCCCCTTTTACATTTTAACGTGGTTTAGTAAAAACGCTCTTCTATGGGGTTAGGCGTAGCTGCAGCCACGAAATGTTAAACACCGCAGATTAATTATACACAAGACCATAATTCCTAATGTATATCCTAAGAAGTTTATTCAAGTACACAGCAGACCTTCCGGCGTGAAAACACCGGTATTGACGGCTGAGAAAATGGATATTTATTCGTTATTGCCGTTCAAGGGAGACCACGTGGAAAATGTTATCAGACGCATGCTCCGGTCCGCCGTAACGTGCACCTACACGAAAACCCAATTGGGAATCAGGCGTACTAAGCAAGGACTTGTTCCTCATAACCGTCAGAACATTTCGTCGGGTAATTCGGCTTTTTTACGTAGTTTATCAATACCCCTACGTTTGCGGTGACATTAACATAGGCAGAACAAACCGTCAGTTTGCTCAGAGGGTAGCTTAACATTTGCCAAAGTTGTTGAGATAAGTGGTTAAGCAACAAAATTGGAATAGTCTGTGAGTTAATCGTAGGCTGGCGTCGTCCATCACTAAGCGCTTCGATGGCAATCTTTTATCACGGGAACACCGAGACAGCGTTCAAAATGTGCTTAAGCAACACAAACCCGAGAATATTAGCAATTATTGAGGCATTGTTAATAAGGGTCGATCAACTTGTGCTACGCGCACAGAAACACTTGAGGCAATCAATTCGGTGACCTTGTTCTTGACGGTGGCATTTTGATGGGTGTCGCTTATTTTCCCATGTATATAATCCTCTGTCTCTTTCTTCACAGATTGTGTTTGTGACTGAAGAGTACAATTTAAGAACACAACGTTGCGATGAGTACATTGAAACCTTATCACAACTTAACCTGTCTGTTCTCACTTTAATGCCTGACCAGTATATGTGGTGATCGAACTAGAAATGATGCCGTTTAAAAGACTCTTAGACCTTATTTGTTGCGCTAAATTTGCATAGCAACTTGGTGAATAACAGAGGAGTATTAGGGGAAGTTGAATGGCATAGTAAAATATTCCTCATATCTAGGCACACTCAGACAGCTAACAGACTCCCGGAAAACCACTGTACTCGCGTTTCATCTTTTGGGGGATCGTCAGAAATTCGCATTCCTTTGGACCCTGGTAGGGCTGGAACCCGCAACTCGACTGTTGCCACTCCGTGGTTGAGACCACTGAGCTGCGGGGGACGGCAAAGTCATCGTGAATAAGTGACTATATGTGATTTAGCGCCTCTCACTATTCCCTGACTGCACGTTACTGCGGTGCAGATGATATGGTAGCCCCTCACCAAGCAATGAATTTTCCGAACATCATCCACCAATTATACGGGCGTGTTATTGCTGTCTTTGTGAGTCTGCATGTGACGAATACTTACCTATAGCATTCAAACCCCATACCACTCCTCTGTAACCAGTACGCAGACCAACCCGCTTATAATGCCATGGGTTAATTGTCGGCTTATATATGGTAAGAGCGTCGCTTTTTGAGGGGACTGCCCTGTCCTCTGCACGGCAGTTGCGTGTAAGTCAGTGGATAATGAGTGGCGCTATATCACATCTAGTAACTGACTCATGATTGTCGTTACCGTCTCCAGTAGCTCAGTGGTTTCAACCACGGACTGGAAACAGTCGAGTTGCGGGTTCGATCCCTACCAGCGTTTGATGGAATGCATAATGCTGACGCTCCCCGAAAGGATTAAATGCGAGTAAATTGCTTTTCCGTGCGTTTGATGACTGTCTGATTGAGCCTAGATGGGACGAATTTCTATCTATTTTGAGAAATTGCATTTGTTTACTTGCTGACAGTTCACGTTATACCTTGGAACCTTTTGATGCTGATGTTCTTTTTCGGATCCATCCTGTGTGTCTAATAAATGTATGCGTTTTATCCCAGTATACACCATTGTACTATTATCTTTGTCTTGACAAAATTGTCGTAGGGGTCCTTCTGTTTTACTTTTCTAAATCAGCGGCGCTTCTCCAGTCTTGAATACCAGACAGGGGTAGTAGGTGTTTATTGTAAACTATGACCGAGTGGAAGGCAACTTACCTTTTATCGAATCAATTTTAACGACGAGCTTGGGATCTAATATTAGTTGGCCTGCAAGCGGAATGAAGCTAACGGTTCGCACTTAGATGCTTTTAAACCCTATAACAATGGGAAACACAATGGCGAATAGAGAACAAGCGGACTTTCCCTCTGTGGTAGATAGTGGCGTATATCGAATCGTCGGAGTCTTTCATGGATGATAAACGCATGGTCGGCGATATACGTTTTTCTCTGTTTTTGACTACATTTAATTTTTACTCATTGCGTGAAGGACAGTTACCATGTCAACAGTCTCAGTGAGTTCCTATCGACCAGGGATGCCCAAAGTCCGGCAGGTGGGCGAAATGCGACCCGCGTTAAAATTTCAACTGGCCGGCGACTTTATCATAAAATACCAACTTCAGGATTTGATTTTTTTTCTACATGTTTAACCTCTGCTGTTATTTTAATGTCTGACTGAATATGGCCCAAATAGTTTTACTTCACACAACGTGCCCCTCCTTGTAAACAGTTTGGACACACTTGATATAGACTAACAAGTAACTCTGACGGTTCAACCCGGTAGCACTGCTGCTCAGCACAACCAATTCGAAGTTTTGCTCGGTGTGACTTAGAGTAAACCAGTTCCACATATGCACGGCTACTTTCTAACGCACATGAGATTTTACGGGAACCCTGAGCTGCATAAGTTAGGAGAGACATCAGAGCAGGTCCTGCAGGAACTAGCGCTCACCATCTCAATGATAATCTGTATTCATCAACACTCGAACTCATTCATGCAATGCATAGTCAAACGTCATTCAAAGCCGTTGATGGTAATCAGAATGTGCACATGATGATATTGTCTTGCCGCGTTACTTAAACCGGTCAAGTAATCGGAAACTTGATTGCCATATGAATGCTACTGGCAAGCCCGTTCTTTGATTATTCGTACAGTTCTGATTATGGTCTAGAAAAAAGATGATGAGAAACCCGGTTCGGAGTTACTCAGAGCCTAAAGCTTTAGTGGCATGATGACACCGCAAGGATATTAGGGAACTATAGAGGAATGGTCCATATATTACCTAAGTTTACATACGCTTTAAGCTTGTGTTCATCCACAGACTGTGACGAAAAATAGCCGTTCTGCTCTAACTTATCGTGCTAAACCCCAAATCCAACACACTGTTGCCTACCATGGATAATTATTACACGAACCATAAAGACTCAGATTAGGGCTAGTTCACCGACCCAGCCTTGGTAATGCATGTTTTATCTGTGATGAAGAGAGGATGACATGTCACTGTAGTGACTTGTAGACACACCTGAGGCAGCATAATTGCTCGAGGGCACAATAGCATTTATCAGTCAAGTTCATTATACAGATCGTTTCTTAAGGAAATCGTGTAACATAAATAGTATCTCGGACAAATTATATCCATCATCTGTCACGTACGTGTTTTGTTCCTGGGTCTCCCAGCCGCTTCAAGAGAAGCAAAATACACCGGCTCTGAACACTAGCGTTCTATACACAATTCTGAGGCAAAAAGTACAACTAGCTGGTATAGGTAAAACAGTTCCCCACTAGATTGATCGCCTGAGCGACCGCACTGAGGCAGGAAAATCCCTCCGCCTCAGCTTTCAGCCACCACCACAGTATGCAGGCTCGTAACTGGCTCATTGGCCACTCCAAATCTGTCAATATGATGTCGGACGCATATACACCATACCGCATTTGTGCGTATGTGGCATAATGGAACTGTTATGACTTTCTAACCCAGACCTATTTGCAATTTACTGTCCTGCGGTGAAGAAAAGTCGTACTTTGGCAGGTACCTATATAGGTGAAGCGGAATCCTGTTTGTTGCACCAACGAGTACCTGAAGGAAACCCGACGCATTCTCTCTAAACTAAGCCCCTTCAAGTCCCACGCCGTGTAGTACCTTAAACCTCCATGAGACTGCGCATAATCTGTGCCACCGTTGTCTCTCTGCTCCTTATATTAATTAATAAGTAGACGGATTTGGGTTTGATTTGATGTGGTTCATCGCAATTAAATTCCAAACCGCATAAGTAAGCTACCAATCCGGAAAGCACCAGACGCGCGTTTCGCCCCATTGGGGTCCGTCAGTGGTGCGCATTCCTCTGACTTATTGGGGATAGCGCCTAACGACAACTAGAGAGCAGCTTACGCCACTGAGCTATGGGGATGACACCCAAAAATTAGTAATTTAAATCTAATTGCTATACAGCCTGAACCACCCACCAATGCCTTGAAGGAAAATCCCCTGCAGAGGACAGAATTAGGCCGTCAAGTTCAGGACTTCCCTTGCAACTTTTGTCGGGGCGCTTGTGAAGTGAAGACTCGAATGCCAGCTGCATGGTCTGAAGGCCACTGCGGCTCGAAGACTCAGCCGAACCCATTATCGAAAGCACACGATAAACGGACTCCGATACGACTGCGGAATGAAACGCAAATCACTAACGGAGGTCCGTGTGAGTGCAACCAGCACTGAACTCACCAGAGTGAGGTCAAGGCTAAACACAAAGTACACACACGGAGAGCAGTCAGGTTATGATTAGGCGAGCTGATGAAATTCATGCGTTTTTTATCGGATTATTGGCTAGGCGATGGATCACGAGCATAATACCGCCGTCAGAAAGTCACCTTCAATCCGAATCGTGCTATTTGCCTGTTAAGCAGCGAGCGCTTATTGTTCGTCTGAATGGTGAGTGTGAGTGAAAAAATTTGCAAAACTGTACGTGTTTGCGACGCCAAAATTACAGGTTTGTCTCGCATTAACAAGGAGGAATTTGTGCTTGTGCGGTTAATCGTGAAGTATCCATAAAATGCGATTTGAGCATTCTTAAACTCGCCCAGCATTGCGACCCCACCAGATATTCTATCCATAAGATTTTAAAGGAAAGGAGATTCCGGAATTATAACGCCTGTCAAATGCAGCATTTAAACCAATGTGATTCGGAGAAACGGTTTGACTTTCGCCTCAGGATTTTGAATGTCATGGACAACCATTCAAATCCTTTTACCGACGAGGCTGTTTACCGTTTGCACGGTGTGAGGAAACAAGAATTTTGCACAACTTGTAATCCACGTCGATGCAACGCTTCACGTTTACAACATGGCTCAATGTTCATGGTGTGGGCTGGGTTGACTGGTCAAAGAATCTTCAGACTATATTTGCTTTCCGGTTATGCGACCGGTAGGTCGTTGTTTCGCAGTACTAATGCTTTACGCTTTCTAGCATCCTTGTACATGGAATTACTGCAAAATTTAACATTCCGGAACTGGTAGCCGCTTTGGCCTTGTTCATTTGTGTAAGTTTGTCGCATCGCCTATGAGTGCGGCTCCTTACCACAAGTGCCAGTACATCAGTACATGTAGCCATATGGTTGACAAATTCACTGGCAGCCATAGTCGAGTTTTGATTCAGAATCATGGCTACCAATTCATAGTGCAGATAAGTTCCTTTAATATATTCCAGTTAATTCGGTGAATATTATGAATGGGTTGCAACTTTGTACTTTAGTGGCTTAGTTCGTTCAACTTTCGCGATGCAGAACGCCATGTTGTAGTTGTAGCCCGTTAGTGGGCTGTCAATGAGTGCACAAGTGGAATGAATCCTCATGGTGAATGCTAAATCTAGGGTATTGGCATTTCCGGTTGCCCTCTAACATATTTGATGCAGCCATTAAAGTCGATAGAATACACCATTTCTTTTGTCCCCTTTAGATTGAAGGTCCAGGCAGTTGCCCGTTAACTTGTGGCACATTGAAATCTTCGCACGTAAGTTTGTACCTGTAGGTATTGCTAGCAACTGTGTTGATAACATCCATCAGCTGCTATTTTGCATGGTGGATTGCTCGTGGAGGTCGTTAGGTACAATAAATTACAAGATGCCAACCAATTGTAACAAGTTTCGCGATCTAAGTTATATAACGTGGCGAAGTGTTTTACGCATATCGAGACATATACTTACAACGCACTTTTCCGCATTAGCAGCCATTGTTGGGTGTTTAAGAATATTCAATTGGAAAGTCAACCCTAACCAGGTTTATTGAAAAGCATGTTTTGCCTAGTTGATTAGATATTCCTAGAATAAGAAACCTATCATGTCATCTTAACCATTTGCTTTTGTTCCAGACATTCCGAGTCTGATTCAACAAGTGGCAATCCGTATGTTACTCTCTTACGGAGGGTATTTGACCGTTTTGATTTATCCATCTTCGCCCGGGTGCTGAACGTCTACGTACGTCCCAACTCGAATAAGTTATCCAAGTATTGCAACCCTGCTTAAAGCGTGACCTTGCTGCGCTCGAAAGACCCTGAACAATGAAGACTGGCAAAGACTAGCGGCTCCTTCCGTATCCGAACAATTGCAGACACTCGAATTGCTCAGTGGACACTACGGGGAGACCTCATAATGTTATAACAATTACTGCGTGATCGCAGTCATGTATGCCGACACGCTGTGAAGCTCAACCGTAACAATATCTTGAGAGCAAACAGCCTAAAATTAAGCCAATAAGCCGGGTTAGCTACCCCTTGAAACGCCGTTCTGGATTCAGTCGTTTATGCGCCTACGTGGTCTACTACCAACACGCGTTGGCATATTGAACACAGTTCCCTAAACTGGGTTATCTTAACGGATACTCTGCAATGTAATTATTTGAACTAACGGCTTTGGAATTAGAACTCACAATGATGACGCAACTTGCTAGAGGAGAGTGAGCAATGCCATCTATCTTTACTTACAACAGGGAACACAATGTCTTTTACCGCGTATCTTTAACGCTGTAGTCGGTTAGTTCCCTTAGGATAAGCTCAGTTACATTGGTCAGACATTTGGCAAACTTCGGATACAGTGTACCTGCCATTAACAGAATTGGTGGAATAGGATGTCTTCCTTGTATGTTTTCGGCACTTCTTAAACATGAGCAAGCCGAGATGCTCAAGTGATCGGCTATGTCAAAGATTTTTGCGTGATTCCATCCCACCGTCGTTCATAAATTTTTGATTACACAACTTATTCGGTTTTATCGCTGTCTGCCACATCAAGAACGAATCGACTAAAGCCTGCGATACTTTTTGCATTTGCTCGATGTAGCCTAGTTTTTCTGTTATGACGACACCTGAACCTATCTATTTTTTCAGTATTACAAACTTTTCGTTGCGTAGCTATTGCGTTAAGGACTCACAATAATCCTTCGTCACGGTACGTCCATTCTCGGTGTCCCTACCGCAGGACTGTTTGGCAAGGTCCATCCTCGTAGTTGTAAAACAACCGATTGTCTCCTCTTTGGTTTGTGTTCAACTGGACAGATCGTTCAAATATACAAACTGAGCCTCGACAGTTATTCTATTACATGGATTTAGTGGGATAGAAAAACTGAACCATAGGGACAAGGTTCCAAGTTGGGGGCGACGTACTGGAGAAAGGATATCCTGTGCTATTTATGACACCACACGCGCACTCAATACCCTAGGAGAAACCGTCAACTAACGATCGTAAGTAAAACACTGCATTAGCCAGCACACGAAATTAGTCGATAATTCACTGCATTATGCATATATTTACAGATTATCAACGAATGCTCAGATCTGCAAGTAAGTTGAGATTCAAAAAGTCCGTTGGAGTTTTGCGCACAGCGCAGCATTCGTCTGATAGTGTTTGCTAGCACTTTCTCCGAAGTGCCAACTGTGATCCCGCGACATTCGTGCAAACCGTTCTGCTTCAATTCCACAAGAGAGTTCGGCTTATTTTTGTAAACCGCTGTTTCAAGTAACCCCAGAGGAAGAAATATCATAGACGCAAATCGTTTGACCGAGCATGCTACTCTATAGGTCATCCGCGACTGATCCGACAGTAAGCGAAGGTCTGCTTGAGAAAATCCCGCACCGTTTGTGCCAAGTGTGCTGGTGCGCAATCTTGATAAGGCCAAACAATAATAATTAACCCAGCAGATTTCAGTTCCGGAATGATACAATTTTGCAGTAATTCCATGTACAAGGATGCTAGAAAGCGTAAAGCATTAGTACTGCGAAACAACGACCTACCGGTCGCATAACCGGAAAGCAAATATAGTCTGAAGATTCTTTGACCAGTCAACCCAGCCCACACCATGAACATTGAGCCATGTTGTAAACGTGAAGCGTTGCATCGACGTGGATTACAAGTTGTGCAAAATTCTTGTTTCCTCACACCGGGCAAACGGTAAACAGCCTCGTCGGTAAAAGGATTTGAATGGTTGTCCATGACATTCAAAATCCTGAGGCGAAAGTCAAACCGTTTCTCCGAATCACATTGGTTTAAATGCTGCATTTGACAGGCGTTATAATTCCGGAATCTCCTTTCCTTTAAAATCTTATGGATAGAATATCTGGTGGGGTCGCAATGCTGGGCGAGTTTAAGAATGCTCAAATCGCATTTTATGGATACTTCACGATTAACCGCACAAGCACAAATTCCTCCTTGTTAATGCGAGACAAACCTGTAATTTTGGCGTCGCAAACATTCCGTTTTCTCAATTCTTCTTACTTGCACTCACCTTTTGGATGAAGAAATAGCGGAAAATCAATGTTCGCGCGTTTCATCCTTTCGGGAATCCTCCGCAATATGCATTCCATCGGACCCTAGCAGGGCTCGAACCCGCAACTCGACAGTTGCCAGTCCTTGTTGAGACCACCATGCTACTGGGGCAGGTAGCGCCCATCTTGACTTAGTTACTAGATGTGATATAGCGTCTCTCACTCTCCATTGACTTACACGTTATTGCTTTTCAGAAGACACGGTAGCCCCTTCACCAAGCGACGCTCTTACCAAACTAAACCGGCAATAACTAGTGACATTATAAACGGTTTGGTCTGCGTACTGATTATAGAGAAGTAGTATAATGAGTTAAATGGCACAGGTAGATATGACAATTTTCCACCCATTTCCTTAAACACCCCTTACTTCTCCTCTGAAATCAGTAGGCAGACAAAAATCATTATAATGCCGTAAGTTAATTGACCACTTAACTTTGGTTTGATCGTCGCTTTGTGAGGGGCCACCCTATCCTCTGCACCGCAGTTACTTGTAAGCCAGTTGACATTGAGCGGCGCTATATCACATCTAGTAACTGATTCTCGACTGCCGTTGACGTCCCCCGTAGCTCAACCACGAATTGGAAACAGTCGATTTGCGGGTTCGAGCCCTACCAGCGTTCGATGGAATACGAACTGCTGACGATTCCAGAAAGGATGAAACGCGCGTACTATGCTTTTCCTGGTGTGTGATGGCTGTCTGAGTAAGTCTAGATGTGACGAATTTCTAACTATAACACGATTCGGATCAATGATAACCGTATTGCTCCTGATCCAACGCCCAGCCAGTTATCCGGTAAACAAATTGCACGAACTGCATCACTTCGCCTAACCATAACCTGACTTCTCTGCGTGTATGTACTTTGTGACCAGCCTCGCGCTCACACTGGTGAGGTCAGTGCTGGTTGCCCTCAAACTGACCTCCGTTAGTGGTTTGCGTTTCAATCCGCAGACGTATCGTGTGCTTTCGATAATCAGTTCGGCTGAGTTTCCGAGTCAGAGTGTCCGTCAAGCGATGTAGTTGACGCTCGAGTCTCCACTTCACATGCGGCCTGTCAGAAGGGTCAGAGGAATCTGTGACTAGCCTGCGTGCAGTCTAATGGACACCTGCGCTCCTACACAGCTTGTCGACTGGGCGGGTTCAGTTTCGATAGATGGCGTCAGTTTTCGTTCAGGCGCTCATTCATTCTACAAACAGGGATGCCGCTTTAACTATCTTCTCAGAATGCCTGTATTTGCGTGTCGACAGTGCCAGCCATGATTGAATAGACTGTATGTAACCTGATGCATGTGGTACTGCCAGGGTCAAGCGGTATAGATCTGGCATGTGCGTTCACTCGCAGTTTCGCGGTAGTCGGGCATCCAGTACTTATTCCTCTTGCACTTGTTTGTCCAGATGAGATTCAATCTAGACGAGGAAAAGTCTTTCGCGCAAACCGTTATTCAATCATTCAGTTAATCAACAGCAGTACGTCAGCCATTTGAACTGATGTTTCGTTGTCATACAACCATGATGGCCTATGTAATGAAGAATAAATTTTGGGAGAGAAGGGGTACGAACCTGAAAACCTTAATGTCTTAGCAAACATTCATGCTCAAGGCGTTTACGTCTTGTGTAGACAACATACCGTCAGAAACGGCTGGCTATCGTGCAAAGATAAGGCGGCATCGGCGAGACAGCGTCCTTGCAGATTTCCCTGCCCTGCGTCCTAATCAGCCATTACGTTGCAGATAACTCAACACAAAATACATTTTGAACAGGCGATCCGATTAAGAGTCGACAGCAGGCGTTTCACTGGTCTCCTGTAAATGTTCGAGCGAAGCAAAAGGCGAGTCACTTGGACTCCAGCCCGGAAGGCGAGGAGGACCAACGGCACCCAGTTTGGTTGTCAGTGACTTCATTTCCTGCTGCCAAGTCAACTTCTGTCCACCTCGAGATTTGCGCCATCCTACACCTAGCAGACTAAACAACGCCGTCCTAGGTAACCGGTGACCAGGCATACGTAGCATGTGCCCGAGCAAACGCAACTTATTCAATGCTATCTGTTTTTCTAGGGAGCCAGCATGATTATCACTACCTAGTACTCGCCTACGCACTTTATTGTTGTGGACAGGCTGGTGCGCTCTAAACTAACCGACTATGGATTGTCCTGCAACACCTGAGTAGGAAGAGGTCCGGGAGCAGGAAGCCACCTGAACTGAACTTGGGAGTTTTCCTCCCAACGTGACATACGGCGCTCCTTATTGTGTATCAGTGCACCTGCGCTGTCTGGTTGTCTCACTGGTGCCTGTTTTCTAAGGACCAGTGGTGCCGATCAGCTGGAAGAGTTCGCGGTAATTGCCTACTGGTCCTGCCTCCTCCATTTCTTGAGTCCGACTGGTCCACCATGCTTTCTGGTTAGCAAGTAGACTCCGCTTATTTGGCGCTTAATAGCCCGTCTGGTCACATGTGATCAGAGACAGCCGGGAGGTTTCTTCTGGATTCCAACACGTTCACTGATCTGTGGGATATCCAGTGAGTGGGACGGTGACGATTGATAGTGCCACAAGCAGACGCTCCTGCGTCGTGCATGGCGGCTAAAGTCTTATTCCATTAACCTCAGTGTCATTAGAACAAGACAGCGAAAGTTCGTTACGTAGTGCGTGTTGACAGACTTGTCTGACCGAGGGCTGAGACAATTTCTCAGTTGCCAGTCGGAGGAGACGCGTGGTGCGTCTCCTAGTAAAGTTCATGGAGAAACGACAGCGTACCAAGTCATGATCAGAGTCGACGCAGGTATATCAGCACGATCAGCAATCTAGGTTGGAACCACTACACCTGTAACGTATGGCAATGTGTTCAATTTGGGTCCACTGCTGGCCAGCTACAGGAGGACGCCAAATATCATTTCGGCGCCCACTGTGTCTAAAAACAGTGCTACCAGGAAACAACCGTTGCTCCGCATACAGTGGCAGCAGATGCTCGCAGTTGTCAGTCCTTTCGGAGTGACTGGTTGGCGGCATCCGGTTTCGGATTTGCTTGTCACTATGGCCAGCCACAGGACGCCTGTGCCTACAGAGGGACAAAGGGTGGCTTGCGCTGCACCACACATAGCTCAAACCATACACCCATTATCCAGTATTAACCCGAAGGAGTAAGACCGGGAGGCATGTGGATGGGAGCCACATTTCATCAACGGAGTTGGCGCACACTCATTCACAGACAAACACAAGTACACTGTATTTGGGGAATCAACTGCACACAAGGCGGTGGCTGGACCGTAGTCCGCTCCACACTGAGTGCATGGAACCACCTTTCGAGCCTAGCACGGCCACAAGGACCGTGCACCCCGTTCCCTCCAGCAACGACTAACTGTCTCCTGGAGCCAGTATGGACGAGGTAGTAGGTAATAGACAGGTAGGCACCATTGTCAACATGCACATCAAGCGCAGCCACACTGGGGATAAAAAACAACAACCAATCACTTGAAACGACAAGATGAAATAAGGTACATCGAATAATTCACACAAATACAGTGGTATAACTATTCGCTAAATTATCATATGAAGTAAGTTGGTTAGCAACGAATCCTCGATAGGCTCACGACGCCAGCAAATACATTTTAAGAAAAAGGCACAACTACAAAAATGTCCTCAAAGTTAAGTATAATTGGCTTAAGCGACGTGTGCAAGTTCAGGTAGACATTAATTTTAAATTAATTGGCATTATGCGAAGAGTACAAACCCACCAACTGAAATAAAGAGACTTAGCATGCAAGCGCGCGGTTAGTAAATTGCACGCAGCGGACCTACAAACACAGCGCCGGTTCTGCCTACTTTCTCTGCAGGACCCGTCGTCGCTTCGATAGCTGTCCCGAGTGGCCTCGCTAATGGCGCACTAGACCTGCGTGACTCAGGCATTCGCGACCGTATGTGCTACAGCACCATGCGCTCGAAGTCGATGGAGTACAACCCATCGGTGGTTGCCGCTTCCCCACTTGCCGCTTCTTCTCTGTGTGTATGAGGTCTTGCTCCCGCACTTTGTGAATTGCCTTCGTGATTAGGTCGCGCCATGCACACCGATCAACCGCCTTCGATTCCCATGACCTGCAATCAAGATTAGAACATGAGAGACTCAATTTGATCATGTCATCGTGACGTAACTTTGGTTTCCCCACATACCGCTTCCCAATACTCAGCTGACCATGAAATGTTTGTTTCGGTGTTCGTCAAATTCATACAGGGCACATTACCGGTCCATTTTAGGTGTCTCAGCAAAAGTATGCAGTCCACCGTATACATTTATTTTGATACAACACTTCCGTGTCCGCAACTCTATCGCCCCGTCGGATGTGCAGAATCCGTCGCACGCACCGTTGATGAAACCGCTCGAGATATCGCACATCCCGCCGGTACATCGTCCACGTTTAATTACAGTATAGAAGAACGGATAGCACCATGGATTTGTACACCAGCAGCTTCGTGCCAACGGCAATCTGATGGTTTTTCCATACTCGGTACTCAAGCTTCCCGAATGCCGTCGCTGCCTTCGAGACGCGCATACGCAGCTCACTGTGCATCTAATGGTCAGTCAACATCAAACTCTCAAGGTAGCAGAAGCAAGAGGTGGTTTCCAACACTTCC
Organism: Dicrocoelium dendriticum; assembly: GCA_944474145.2. Taxonomy (NCBI): domain Eukaryota; kingdom Metazoa; phylum Platyhelminthes; class Trematoda; order Plagiorchiida; family Dicrocoeliidae; genus Dicrocoelium; species Dicrocoelium dendriticum. The sequence goes on along the minus strand of OX104063.1, from coordinate 145,619,078 downwards.
GCATCAATGCTGATTCGCGGCAATATTGAACATTGCACCTCCAATGGAGGTTGAAAGGACAACCAGGTACTGGAACCATTCCTCTAGGTTTTGCGACCGTATTAGGGTTCACCTGCGACCACGGCCAGACGCAGGAAGGTTTCGGCCGGTTTCATCAATTCGACCAGGGGCTATCTGGCTTGGGGCGAGCAGTAGCAAACCATTGAACACCCGCGGCTGCCCACCCCACACCGTCAAAGACAATGAGTGACGCTCATGCTCTAGTAAATAGAGCTGTGAGCTTATAACCCGCACTCCAGTTTTCGCCCATGGCTAGGTTTTACGGGAAAAACGGCAATCGACCACTTCCTAACCCTCGAAGAAGATATACTTGGATACTAACAGGGCGCCCACACCTTGTTAGAACCCAAGGTGCAGGCGGTCATCGTTCATTGCTAAAGTGGCTTACACCAGGTGTGTTCGTCCATACCTTGGAGGTGTCCGCTCATCTGCGTGATCTCCATGGAGTGTTCCCCAACTGGTGCTTTCCTCTGTGTTCACTCCTCGTGCGCATGGAACTGTAATTCTGATGTCATCTTCACCTTTGGGGAAGTCGGCATGGCTCGCTGTTGGTGTGCCATCTTGCACCACCACACTACTTATACCCGGCGCAGTAGTATCTACCTTTAATCCACCACCTTCCTCTCCTCCAAAGGACTCGCGTCAGCTGCCTTCCGTCGGAGTCTTTCTGACCGCCGGGGATGTTCACTGTATGGACGTGTTTCCTCCTCCAATTCGTACCACTTCCTCAGCTCGTCGGCATTCACCCTCTACGATTCACCTTGCCGAGCGACTGTATACACTGGGCCTCGCCAGTCGACTACCTCGTACGGCCTTTCCACTTCGCTAGGAGTTTCCTCTCCCCTGGGCCGCAAGTGGGATAGCGTTGATGGTCCCTGTACTTCACTTTCGAACCAATCTGAAACTCGATATTCCTTCCACCTTTGTTGGTCTGTAACTTCGCCATCCTCCGCGCCTGAGTCGCTTGTAAGCTGCGGTTGGCGGTCTTCCGGTTATTCCGTGTCTCCTCGGGAGATATAAGGCAAGTTGGCCATATTCCAAGCTCTGGGTTCACAAGTAGACGAGGTTGTCGACCGTACATCAAATGGAATGGTGATTCCTTTGTGGAAGCCTGTTTGGTTGCTTGATGGGCCAGCAACAGTAGCAGCAACGTTTCCTTCCAGTCTCCACCTTTTGCTGCTATCCACTCCTTGACTGTTCTATTGTTACGTTCCGTCAGGCCATTTGTTTGCGGGTGGTATGGGGTGGAGCGTAATTTCTTAATGCCAAGCTTCTCCAAACAGTTCCGGAATTTTTCACTCTCGAATCACGGCCCTTGGTCTGTTAATATGGCCTTTGGGAATCCGTGAGCTGCTACCAAGTGATTCATGACAGCATGGGTAACGGTGCTAGCCCGTCGATCCGGGATTCCTGTCGCCTCAATCCAGCGCGTGAAGTGCTCCGTCATCAATAAAATATATTGGTTGCTAAGCCTGGTCAATGGAAACGGCCCCATCATGTCGACCGACCAAAGTTCACCAATTTCCGAGACCGGGATCGTCATCAATTGCTACTGCACTCCTCGGCAATCCGTTTTCATGAGCTGACATTGTCTTCACGAAGGTACGCACTTCTCAACGCCCCCTTTCATCTCCAGCCAATACGCGCGTTGTTTTTGCAGATCGTAGGTCCTGGAACAACCTGTGTGCGCCATCTCGTGACAAGAAACTACCAGATTCCGCCTTAGTTTTATTGAAATGACTGACACCGAAGGGTTGCTACCCCTTGGTATCCACATTAAGATCCCTGCTTCGTTCACTTGCAGCTTTCCCACTTATTTTGCAAACGGTCCCAGCTGCTTAAGTTGGTTTTTGTTGAAGTTTTTCTGACCAGCTAATCGCGCGGTGATCAACTTGCGCAGGAGTTTGTCACTATGTTGCTCAGTTGCCAACCGTTCTGGATCCTGCTCGCACAGTATACCGTTAATACCGAAAACTACGCTCGGCAGGTCATCATCATCTATTATGCATGACAAGAAATCCCCCGTTTGATTTTCCCTCCCCGGCACGTGTTTTATCGTGAAATCATACTTTTGTAGGCGCAATGCCCATCTTGCCAGCTTTCCTCTGGGGTCTTTGGCAGACTTAATCCACTCCAACGGTCTGTGGTCTGTTTCGACGTGAAATCGCTGACTCAGGAGATATGGCTGCCATTTATCTAACGCCCGGACAATTGCGAGACATTCTTTCTCTCTGGTTGAGTATCTGCGTTCCGCAGGTGTCAAAGTTCGGCATGCATACTCAATAGTCCCATGGTTTTGTTTCAACACCGCACGGATCCCGACATCGTTGGCGTCAGTGGCTACCGTGAACACCTCACCAATGGGCAATTTCAGGGTCAACTCCTGCCTTCCCATTTCCTGTAGAATCTGATCAAAGGCTCGTTGAGCTTCTGCATTTCAAGTGAATTTCCTGTCTTGTTTCAACAGCTCGTACAAGGGTGAGGCCAAGGTGTTAAAATCCTTGACGAATTTGCTGTAGTATTCGGCGCGGCCCAGGAATGTACGGAGAGTGCGTTTCGAGGTGGGCACTGGGATGCCTTGTATCATCATTATCTTCTCAGGTCGCGGTTTCAGTTCGCTTTGTCCCACTTTATGGCCCAGTAAGGTGACACAGGTTTTCCGATCTGGGATTTTGGTCCATTTATACGAAGTCCCGACTGCTGAATGCGTTCCCGAACTGCCTCGAGATGATGGATATGTTCCGCTTCTGATTGGTTATACACCACGATATCATCCCCGTACACAACCACGTTTTCCAATTCACTCAGCAATCGCAGCATTAGACGTCGGAAGGTAAACGGGGCTCCTGATAATCCAAAGGGCATCCTCTTAAACTGGTACTGTTTCTCGCCAAAGGTAAACGCCGGCTTCTCTCGATCTTCCTGTTTTATTGCCAGTTGCCAGTATCCTGATCTCAAGTCCAGGACCATGAATATCCTCGACTGCTGCAGCCGATCAAAAATGTCAGCAACTGATGGAACTGGAACGAAACGAATCAAGGAAATTTCATTCAGTCTTCGGAAGTCGACACAGAATCGGTACTTCCCATTCCTCTTCTTCACTAGGAACACAGGAGAGTTGTACGGGCTATGTGCCTGCTCTATCACGCCAGCTTCCAGCATTTCCTGCATTCGCCTGTTCACCTCAGCCTCCAGATGGATTGGTATCCTTCGAAGTCCATGGGGCCGATACGGTTGGTGAGTTAGCGGGATGGTGTGCTCGATCCAATCGCAAAACCCATATTGGCTTCTGTCATCCGTAAACAAGGGTTGGTATTTGTTGATCAGCGACTGCAAAGGTCTCATTTCTCCACGATTAATGAGTGGTAGTGACCCGCATACCATTAGAAATTTCTCACGCTTTAGATCAATGACAGCTTTATTGAGCTCCAGGAAATCTGCTCCCAATATGGTTTGTTTCGCATCTGGTGACACGAGAAAGAAGTGTGTTCGCTTTCGTCCCCCGATTCCCACGATGTGTTCCGCCATCCCATCAATTCCCACTGAATGACCGCCAACCGCTCTTACGATCGTGCAGCACGACTGAAACTTTTCACCTCACCGATGGTTGATTAGTGCCACCGCGGCACCCGTATCGATCAGACACCTTTCCATCGTTCAGTCTACTTCCATCTTTGCTTCAACCGCACTCCTGCTCAGCGCCCCAAGTACACAATCCTCGATCCGAAAAGAAGAGTAAGGTTGCACACGTTCATTCGTCACACGAGTAACACCACGCCTCTGCGGACATTGTCTCTTCCAGTGCCCCGGTTTCCCGCAGATGAAGCAACATCCCTTTGTGCGCACCCGATAACGCTGAACGCGAAGCCTATTGATGTCTTCCGTAAGCTGTCCCATCATGCGTTGTAATTTGTCCATCCGCTCCACTTTCTCATGAGGCTCTTCCTTCAGCGCAGCTAGTGGTGCGTCGCACAGGTCTCGAGTAACTTGCGCCAACTCCTCCAATTGCATCTTCTGAGTAGCATTCGCAATCCGAACGCGCTCCGCGGTTGGCTGTAGGAGGCCGGCCAAAAACTGATCCACCAGCAACCGCGTCTTTGACGGCCCATCCAACCCCGGCAAGGCGCGGTCCAACAAGCTCCTGAGGTGCACCGCAAACACGAGCACCAAGCCGCGACGCCTTGAACCGTCGCATCGCGTCCTGGCGGTCCACTGGCGTGTCCAGGCTAGAGAGCAACGCTTCCTTTTGCGGTGGTCCACTCCAACTTGACCGGACCTCTTCCCGCCGCCTCCAGAACCGCCTTCGCCCTGCCCTTGAGGAGACCCCGCAGGGTCCGTCTTCAGTCCTGCCGCCTCTGCTACCTCCTCGAAATCCTCCAAAAACGCCTTCACATCCCCGTCTTCAAATGGTACCGGCCAGGGAATCTTCATGACTTGCGAGGTCACGGCACCAAATGTTAGAACCCAAGGGGCAGGCGATAATTGTTTATTGTTAAGGTGGCTTACACTAGGTGTGTTCGTTCATACCTTGGAGGTGTCCGCTCATCTGCGTGATCTCCATGGAGTGTTCCCCAACTGGTGCTTTCCTCTGTGTTCACTCCTCGTGCGCATGGAACTGTAATTCTGATGTCATCTTCACCTTTGGGGAAGTCGGCATGGCTCGCTGTTGGTGTGCCATCTTGCACCACCACACTACTTATACCCGGCGCAGTAGTATCTACCTTTAATCCACCACAACCTGACAGGAGAACGACTGGGGTCCTCAAACAAAGACTTCGATTAATTGTACACCTGAAGGGTACCGGGTCTAGCACATTGTCAGTTTACGGACGCATGGGATTGGTGTCCTGAATCTTAACAGGTGAAGGGCGTTACCCAACTTCCACTTAGCGGCCGTCACGAGGAGGCGTCAAGGGAATGAGCCAATAGTACAACAGTAGCAGCAGTGGATAGACCATCTGTCAGGATGTAGCCATCACCAGCCTCAGCGCACCACTGGCTCCCCGTTCGGGGTTAATGTCATAGTTATCACCCAGCTGAGCTTCTGAAAAGCAGGTACGTCCCACTTATGCGTTCATACCCCCTTTAACTTATGGTAATGTGGTCAATTTGGGTCCATCGCTGGCCAGCTACAGGAGGACGCCAAGTGTCACTGCAGCGTCCACTGGGTCTAAAAGCTGCGCTACTGAGAAGCAACTGGTGCTCCGCACACATTTGCAACAGACGCTCGCCGTTGTCAGTGCGTTGGTGGTTAAGCCCATAAATACCACCCAGCTGAGCTTCTGAAGAGCCCAGACACCCTACTTCTGCGTTCATATAACCTACAAGTACTATACCATCTGATGTAGTAGCACTGTGTAGTAGCGCGTTCACTGGGAGCATAAGCAGAAATCACAAACAAACAGAGTTTTGTATTACTTGGCGAATCAGCCTTAGCTGATAACTTCAAACGGGCTGAACATGAGCGGCTGTTCAACGGAATCCAATCAGCCAACGATGGTTCAGCCTTGGAGCATGGAATGATACATGCACCAGCTTGATCCGTGGGTGTTGCATCGGTGTCTCTGGATGCCTGTAACTAATAAGGAGACGATAAGCCAGGCGCAGTTAATTCAACAACTCCTTTAGGTTCATTGACCCCAGTTTCGGACGCAGAACACATCAATACCCAATGTGTCCAAGGTGCGTGCGAGTGCAGCCTATTGACCTATTTGTCTTAGAGTGTGAACGTTGAACGTCGCCAGGGAAAGCGGGCACGATGACCTTAGAAGGGACTGTTGCCGATAGGCGTTCGGTGCGTTTCGCGCGAAGGTTGCTGCAGATCGTTCTACTGCAATGACACTTCTGTTGTTGGCAATTAAGGTGGGAATTGTAGAAGGAAGGTGAATACTGGGGGTCGGGGTGGGAGTAAGAGAAACAGGTGGAGAAGAAATAAGAGAGGCGCAAGTATTAGCATGTGTTCGCTCATGCTCCCTCCTGTATGCAGCAGATAAGGCGACCCTTGATAATCTGCCCGAAGGCAGACGCAGGATGAAGTTTACTTTTGAAGAAAAGTCATGGTTGCATGTGGGATGCGATACTGCCAAGGCGCCCAAACATAGACAGGAGGACAATGAGGGTCTTCAACCAAAGCTTTTGGCTCAAAAGCCTGTCCGCAAGGAAGCGGGGAGGTGAGGTTGATTTAGTTTTAAAAACTGGACGCCATCCCATTTCAAACCAACTACTTGTAGGAAAAGGTGGCTGAGTTTGTCTGACCTTTCACCATTTACCAACCTGGTAGGAGTGGCTTTCAACTGGACCGGAGGTATCATCCAGCTCAATGGGCCAATAAGGCACGCGAACCGTCGCACCACATTAAGGTCCCGTCTAGTTACAACGACAAGCCGTCAGTGGGCAAGACGAATCGGTATATGTTTTAGCCCACGGTTAACTGTCGCTCCAACGGTTTGAACGGTGGGGTGTTCCCCATATGTACACTTAGATGTGCGATAGGCCCTGATCTTACCACCAGGCTGAGCAAAGCTCCAACGGCAGGGTAAAGACTGAACATTTACTAGTTACCAGCGCTCCTAAGGTTAGTTCAGGGACGTGTAAGCGTTGCGTTCGAATATAGCAAACGTCATGTGCAATTAAGGTCATCGCAGTAACATGTGCGCTCGGCACTGCGTCACTTGCGAAACGCGTTCTTAGCTATCAGTAGATTGCATTAGCAGATCTGGAAGGGACACGATTTTATTACGTAGATACGAATCTACCAAATAAGTGCGCCGTAATTGTTATAGGTTTTATAGAAAACATCACCATCGTCCGGTATGTTCAACCGCAGGTGAAACCCAGTCTCTGCTCGTGACGAAATGGTTCATCTGAGGATGTCGGCAGCGTGGTCTTGCCTAGTACCTAGTTTCTTCCAAATAATATTTGGTACAAAAGCTATGTAGCTTCATGCCAATTGAACTAGGTTAACTAAAACTTCGGCGAAACAACACCTCAATTCTTCTCCCGAGTCGTCGCATCTGCTTGTTTCATGTTTACTTGAATGCACTCACTATCCAAACCAACGATCTGCTAACACTTACCGGCGATCGCAGCCAAGATTGAAGCTACATCATAATGAATAGGAGCTAGCAATAACACGTAGGGGACTTCAGTAATGCCAAACGGGAAAATATGCAGGTCACCAATTAAGGTGCAACTACTGACAGATTATTATGGTATACCCACATAAGAAGCAGTATTGCAATAGATGACTGTGCAGTGTTTTCAACGAACAATCAGCACATTTCACGATTAAATACACATGCTATAATTAGCATGTTAGCTTGCAGGTATGGACATGCAGGTATGGGCTAAACCAACTTACTCTTAAACTAGGTCCTTTTAAGCTGGAGAAATTTATTTCCACGGTATTTAATTTGTTCCGCCTGCCTGAATACTCTACTCTTTACTGGCCATGTTGCTTGCACTAATTGCGCTTATATTCGGTAACTTTGTTGCGTTTGTGGCATTTTTAAGTAAGTGGTGGACATTTTTCCTTACCGCGGATTAGTTGTTAACCAACTTACTTCATTTGATAATTTAGCGAATAGTTATACCACAGTATTTGAATGCATTATTCGATTTACTCTATTTCATCTTGTCGTTTCAAGTGATTGGTTGTTGTTTGATATCCCCAATGTGGCTGCTTTTGTTATGCATGTTGACAAAGGTGCCTACTGTCTATTACCTACTACCTCGTCCATACTGACTCCTGGAGACAGTTAGTCGTTGCTGGAGGGAACGGGGTGCACGGTCCTTGTGGCCGTGCTAGGCTCGAAGGGTGGTTCCGTGCACTCAGTGTGGAGCGGACTACGGTCCAGCCACCGCCTTGTGCGCAGCTGATTCCCCAAATACAGTGTACTTGTGTTTGTCTGTGAATGAGTGTGCGCCAACTCCGTTGATGAAATGTGGCTCCCATCCACATGCCTCCCGGTCTTACTCCTTCGGGTTAACACTTGATAATGGGTGTATGGTTTGAGCTATGTGTGGTGCAGCGCAAGCCACCCTTTGTCCCTCTGTAGGCACAGGCGTCCTGTGGCTGGCCATAGTGACAAGCAAATCCGAAACCGGATGCCGCCAACTTTGTGAGATAAACCGTGTAATCGTAGGTCGCTATAATTTGCTTCATCTTTTACCTATATTGTTGCTGTGCATTGCACGTCCGTTTTCCTGATGCCGCCAGTTCTTGGAACTGTATCATGTACTGACACTTGATTGGATTTTCATCTAAACCACCTGTGACTCAATTATCCGCGGTTGACTTCTAGCTGCTTTCAGTCACGTACATGCCCTGTGATGCTGTGAAACCATGGATCATCGCCATATTGAATCTTGCTTATGAGTGGAGTTGTACGAATTTGCCGAAAAATAATTTCACTGAAAATGTCAGATGAGGATACATTAGACAAATTATGCACGCGTATAACTAGTGCTACCAGCAAGTTCGTACAATGTTAATACGGCAAACCCAACAGAACTTGTGATGTGGGAGTAAAAGATTGCTCTAATGCATTCCGGTGAGTGAAAAGCTTCCAAAATGGAAGCTTTGTGAGCATTTGCGCACATTAAAATAACAAGAACATATATCACCTGATAATCAACCCAAAGAAATAAATCGGGGTTATAAATTAAGCTCTCCAGCATGAAGTCCTTGAAACCTAACATTGAAAAATATATAGAGATATCGGTACTTATGGGAAAATTACCGCAAATTTGTTGTTGTTTATGGAAATACTTGGGTATTGCTCTTCTCAACACTGGCACTCCTCGACCGCGGTTTTGTCCTGGTTTGGACTCTTCAGGTGGAGATAGCCTGACTTGCGGTGGAACCCAGAGCCTAGTAGTTTACGGCTGACGCCTTGAACACTATGCCGCTGAGATTCGCGAGTAACGCTTGTCACAGCGGAAGTAATTCAAATCTGAATTTATGGAACACGCTGTGTGATTAGGTTGCGACTTACAGCCTGGTAACATCTGAAGCACCAGTTCAATTTGTTTAATCCCAGACTTAAAAATACTTTACTGGCTTCATAGCTGGCGGATTCGTGGAACAGTACCTAAGTTAACCACGGTTGGTTGCATCCGGTTCGGGACTTGTCTGTCACTGCGGTCCGCATAGGACAGGCCTTGAATTCCTGCGCTGTCAGATGGATCATGAGTGGCTTTTGCAACACCACACACAGCTCCATCCACATACCCCAAGTCCAGGGTAAACCCAAAGAAATAAGACCGGGAGGCATGTAGAGGCGAATCACCTTGCATCAATGGAGCCGATCAGCATTCCTATAATGTGCACAGCAGCATTCCTATCTACCTGGTTTGGGAATCTTGTATACCAGAAGTAGTCAAGGCGGTGGCTGGGCCGTAGTCCGCTCCACACCGGAAGGAACCAGTTTTGAGCCTAGCAACCCGTCTACCTTGCACACGTTAACAGTCTCCTGGAACCAGCAATCCAGATAAAGGGTAGGCACCTTGGTAACATTCACATAAAGTGCGCCTACATCTGGGGTATCAGACATTCAACACAGAATCTGAAGGAAAATAAACACGCAAAATTATTACGGAACATGAAGCATGCTAATAAAACTGAGTAAATGAAATGAAATAGAATAATTTTATCTAGGTTGAGCAAACCTAGTTTGAGTGTAAATCGGTGTAGCTCAACTAAAGAAACACGTTATGACACCGTTAACCATAACATGCCCAAACCACGTAACTCCTGCTATCGTGACAAACAGCTATGTACCGGGTCACGAAAATTAGGCCGCAGTTTGACCTCCACTAGCGCACAACTCCACTTCGTGATGGGCACACAGCATATCCAACATTCCGTAATTGGTTGCGTAGTCACTTCGCCTGCTTTAGATAACGCTACTGGCTGACGTGTCAACCTGGAGTGCCGCTCGTAAACGCCCCTCTAACAAGCACTGTCCGCACCGATTTCGCTGATCTGTCAACCGTGTCGTGACTTTCCTTTTCTGTCCCATTAACCCACTACGTTCGCCCCGATGCGTTTGTCCCCTTTTCCGCAAGCGCTGGTCAGAATTCGCTTAGCCCACATTGTCTTGTCTACGCATTCTTGTCAGTCTATCCACACGTTGCCAAATTAATCATTAGTGTGAACGTCTGCCCTGACTTCGGCCGCGCGGATAACTTTATTTCCCGCTTTGTTTGCGGCCCATTCTTATTGAACAGCCTGCTCGACAGAGTACGCATTGTCATTCCAAACTAAACCTAGGAAGTTTTTCAAATGAACATGCACATTTTTCGGCTCAAACTTTACCAAGATCATCGCGTGTCTTATCTAATACAGAGGTCCGGCATATCGGCCGGTTGTTGTCCACGTTGCTGGGATCGCCGCCTTTCGTAACCGGTTCTCACATTGATCATTTCCAGTCGCTCGGCAATGAATCAATAAACAGCGACTTGCTGAATAGCAGTCACCAAATGCGTGATGAGGGCCGATAGCAATTTGGGGATGTCGGATGAAGCCCATCAGGCCCAGAAGGCTTGGTACCTTTTAAAACTGGCGAGCAATTCGTGCACATACTCAATGCTGCAATCCAGGCTGTCCAGTTTGGCAAGGACCGTATGCGTCAAACACTACGAACGTCTGGTTTTCTGCAAAAACGGAAGCAAAGTGCGCCGCCAATCTGAAGCACGGTCATTGCTGGAAGATAGGGTCTGTCCGTCCGTGTTCTCTAATACAGGCCAATCATCTGCCAGCTTAAGGAGTCGTTTCACCTATGCAAGGATCTTATGGGGAGCTGCTTTTGCTGCGGTTGCAAGCCGCTTTTTAAAGCTTCGGCGTTTGCTCGTTTTTGCTCTGTTGTAAGTAATTCGTTGCTACTTGTATGCTTCTTAATATTCAGCAATGCCAGTTTGCACTACTTTATTCTATTGCCGGCGTCTAAGTAGAGCCGGTATGCAGTACTCTTTGTCAAACCAGTTTGGCTTGAACAATCCAGCTTTCCGATATTTAAGGGGCACAAATGGGACGCACAATGATTGTACTCCCTTTTCTATGATTGATAAACAAGCTTTAACTAATGAATCGTGTACTAGCGACCATTCCAACGGGTTCGCAGCTAGAGTGAGGCTATTGATGTTCGCCGTCCATTAGCTGAAGGCTGGCTACATTGGAGGAGTAAACCGCAGTGGCTGCGCTATGCTCGTCATGACCATCAAGTGGTCACTAGCTGCCAGGAACATGTTTAGGACCTAAACATGTTGAACGCAGCTGATCAGCAACAGGTTGAGACGCGATGGAGTCGAACGCCAGATAGTGCGTGTAGGCTGCTTAATGTGTTGCGTGGCTCCAGTTTCAAACATCCTCTCCCCAAATTCCGTCTTGACTTATCAGTAGATGGGGAGCAGCTCCACCTTGGGCCACTGTATTCCAGGAAGGTTGAAATCGCCCATGAGCAAGAATTGCGGACGACTCATGCAGTTGCGCACATGAGGCAAACAGTCTAAACTGCGGCTCATTGGACGGCAATACACAATGCCCACGGGGAGTTCTTTGCATCTCAAGTGGCTCGAACACAGTATCTGGGCACACAAGTCACCAGCGCTTCTCTAACTGCCCACGAGTCTCTCGCACAAGGAACACCGGACGTTAAGCATCACGCTACCGAGACCATTTGTTTTCCTCCTACCGAGGAATCAAGAATATACGCCGATTTCGACTTCTTGGGGGGTTATTTTAGGTTTTAACTTTGTTTCAGCTAGGCCCAATATGTCTGGTTGCCGAGAGACAAAGTATTGTCAAACGTCGTCACTTTTGTTCGCTAGACTACGAACGTTCGTAAAGGCTATACGCTAGCCGCAGTAGGAACCGTCGCACGTGCGTGAAGCATTAGTGACCCATTACTCCGGATTCGGAGCGAAACCGGGGTAACTATTCGAAAACTTGCAATGCGGGGATTAGTATTTCCGCCTTCGTTACGCCGCTTTAATTCCATCACAGCAAACTTGAGCTTCTCACAACCTGCTATTTCCATGTATACAAAGACCAGTTTTCTTACATCGGGACCAACTATACTTTCGTTTCACATAGTAACGCCCTTTGTGTTATTGATGCACTTTAATGGTTCAACCTAACCACTGCTCACGATATCTCACAACCAGAAGCTTAGCATTGGAGACGGGTGGGGGCGGTTTGCTCCGAGCGGCACTTGACAGGGGTGGGATTTTTATTACCTTTGATTGTTCGATACAATATATATCGGGCAAAATATCCTGATAAGCTGACGGTTGAAGATTTAAATGTTATTCTGTAGTACCAACAAACCATTTACGCCAAGTGTCGCACCTGTGCATACGTTCTTCATAGCGATCTGCTTAATTGTCCTATTGCGATCACTTTTACCACATTTACCTTAGTGTCTCAAACGATCATCTAGTTCAACGAAAACTAATGCGCACTTTTCCTTGAGCCACTTGTGTTCCATTCACGTGCCTATTCTGTCCTCAGTCAGAAAGGAAATTTTACTACCGCCCCGTGCGGCAAAAGTAGTTGCTACGCCACTGATCCCACTGCAGTAATCTGAAAATACTGCATTGTTGTTGGGAATGGAGGGCACACATTGAAAGTGTTGCCTTAGATAGGCCTAGTGTTTTGTCGCCCCTCGTGTGTAGATTTGAAACACAATACCAGCTTAATGTCTAATGTACGTATTCTCACACCAACGGCTCATGGTATCTTCCATTCTTTCCGATTGCTCCTGTGTATGCCCGTTTTAAGCCACAGTACATTGAAAAGCGTTTGCTCTACGTGGGGCTTGAAGTTCAAGTTACTAACTACCTTGGATTGTTGTTGTTGTTGTTGTTGTTGTTGTTGTTGTTGTTGTTGTTGTTCGATATACCTGTGCCGGAAGCACAGATTGCTAAATGCTGTAAACATCAAACCGCTTGGAATTCTTGTGTGAACCAGTATTCCAATTCCGGCATTGTACATTGTTGAATCCGGTGGAAACGCGTTAACTCTAGCTTTTCAAGAGTTTTGAAGCATACAGAGATAAAGAATAACCAAGGTATCTTTCACTACGTGATCATTAACGGTGGAACCTGTAAAGGTGTAAATTCTCGATCTTCTTCGGAGAGTTTGCAGCGCGTACATACTAAAGAGTGAAGATGAACCGTGAGTGGCTGGTCGTGGACAACGCCAAAACCCACATACCAGATGATGCAAAGTGGACCGTGAGCTCTTCTCATTAGCTGAATTTGCTGTCGCCATACTACTATACGCTAAACCCGGCAGTTTGGCCTGAGAGCGTTCATTTTAAAACGAAAATTGTATATTTGCATGAACGAATACAGTATTGTTAGAGATGGTCAGTCGAGGAAAAACTGTCCCGTTGCTGCTTTATTCAGGTTGGACATCATACTGGGGATGCGATTGGTGCAGTCCCGCTACGTTACCATTGCAATACCCTCTTGAGTGACAGCAATTCACGTCCGGTCAGGCGCAGAGGTAATTCAAAGATGCTTACGCTATTTAGGAACGACATGTTCATTCAAGGCGAATTGTAATAAACACAATAAGGGCTAGTTCGATTCCTTTGCTACAACTTTATTGCCTTTGTATGAACGTCATTGACACTGAGAGCTGCGGTTGCACAGTAAATTCAGTTTCTTTAACATTTTTGGCTTTAAGGTTGTTTGAGTAATTCCTGGCGTCTAGGCGATGCGTGTAAGTTAGTCTCGTGAACGTAATGTTGGAAAATTGGGGCACTGGTTACTACCAGTTCCCGTCTCGCCCCTAACGTTAAGTGTCGGAACAACGTGCTTTAACCTGTGAATACTTGTGACGTGCCTGTATGGCTTCTGTGATTAGGAGATTTTAGGACCAACCACCGTTGGTGGGGCACTTTTTCCACTGGTCACGCCCGAACACACTATCATTCCGGATTTCGCTAAAAGTTTTCTGTAAGCATGACAGCCTACATTCCACACTCCCATGCGTTTTCTAGTAATGTTTCTGGCAAACATCTGTGTCTTGAAAAACCAGCATGGTTGCTAAGCCGTTGTGATCAGTTTGTTGAAATCACAGTATACTTATTCCAGCACCATCGGTGCTTCCGTTTGTCTAAGTCCTAGATAATTCTTCAACTAATTCCCTTTGCACATCGCTGCATGTGAAGTTACGCGCCAGTTCACGATATTTTTCAGGGTTTTCAGAACAACCCGCAGGTTGTAAAGTAAGCTTGCATGATCGTTGAGTTACATCGGTGTCTCTGTCGCAGTTCTGTCGTTAGTCATTTTTAAATACAAATGTTTGTTATTACCTTCGTACCTGGAATTTGGTGGTCTCGGCATTCTTAACCTATGAGCGCTACCAAGTCCCAGCTATGAAAGTCAGATCGCAAACGTTTGCTTCTTGTTGTAGCTGACGAATGACATGCTTGCCGATGAGGTCATTTGTCTGCAAAATTAGACTGCTTTCTTATGTCGGCTCGGAGTTGCATGAAATGTAATCATGGTATGCGATTGTATCGTAAATTGAATAGTGTACTTTTAACTGGTAATTACATTTACTGTTTGTGAATCGTTAGTAGTTTTGATAGGTGGATGCGTAAATAAACACCCGACCAAAACATTTTATGCAGTATATGGGGAGTGGATCCTGGATTCCATGGGTAATTCCTTATTTCCTTCAGGCCCACCATCCGTGTACTGATCAAATGGGGCATTTATTTGGTTCACCTGCTTGAATGATGCTGGTAATTCTCAATGGATGTACCAGTAGGTAACTTGAATCGGAACACAAATGTAAGCCTGTTTCGAACTGATCGATAGTTTATCAGTACACTTAGTACCACCTGCCTGGTTTTGAGCAGCATAATAAATTTCCTCAGACGGCACTAACTGTGGCCTTCTTATGTATGTGCATGTGAAACCAAAACAGCTGCAGCATCGTACGCATGTTACTACAATACTCCTCATCCTATACAGTTATCTATCCCGCATCCTGCTCATAAGACTTGCACAACAAAGACTTATTTACCTACCGGTTCCACCTGGCGGTTCTTGAGGCTTCGGTTTCCTCGGTTGCACTAGCCCCACAATATTTATGAAAAGATAACAACTAAGCAGGATCTATTCAAAAAGACGAGCTGCTTAAAGCATAACTGTCTCCACCTATACTACGAAATTTCTCGCAACCCATTGATGTACAGCCCTTCCATGAAGTTTGCAATTAGGGTAACATGTGGCTGTCTTAACCGAAAATCTGAGTAGGTTCAATATGTAGTTTCATTGGTTCAGGTTATTAAACACTTCCGTCTCAGTGTGATTGGTGTTGGTTCCGGAAATTTGGTGAACCCTCCACCCACATAATGTTGTTAATTACAATGATGTATGCCGTGGTCCATCAAGAAAATGTCGAAATCCGTACCTCAAATAAATAAAAAATATGCTGATGTTCCATGCATACCGAAAGTACAGATATGCACTTTTCACAACAACGCTGTCACCTGCGGCTCGGTTGAGCACAGCGCATTTTTGGTAAAACTGTCGTACCACATGGGATCCAGTTATTCAATTTAGAAAAAGCAGCTATGCACACGCATTCACAGTCATGTAATACAACCATGTTGGTGCTGTTGCCTTGATCATTTTATCCTCATAACAAGGACTGGTTGAGTGTCGGGTGTTTTACCGGGGCGACTGTCACAGGTCTTGCGTCCCACCGGTCATGTTCTACAAAGTGACGGTCGCTTTCATTCATCTCTTGTTCGTCTTCTAACGATTGGTATGCCTCGCGGATCATTGGTTTGGCCACCTTAGCGTCAATTCCTCGTGCGAGGTTATGAAAGTATTGGCTATTTGCATCCGATGCAAATCGGTTAGGGGGAGGGAGAACGATGGATTCTGTAGCTTGTTGAGAGTCTCCGACTGGTCTCGCTGGAACAACGTAATTCTTGTCAGCTGACAACGCATTGTTCGCATGGAGTCCTGCAAAATTCACTGCATGATTACCAGTGGCGATTTGACACTGAAAAGTAAGAAAAGCATTTGTCTTGATTGCCGTTAGAATTCGTACTTCAAGCGATTGATATTAGCTAGGTTGTTCTCACCGCATTTTGCACTGCTTTTCCAGCTTAACTGCTAGTTATGAATCATTTCAACAATGAAAACCGATTGTATCATGACATATCAAATTAGCGGAACATTGCTTGTCTGTAGTCAACTGCCGTGAGGTCACGCAGTTTTGACGCTACTCCTCTTTATGAACTTACTACATACAATCTTGGCACATACGCTAAGTAAATTCTGATTGACTAGCGTTACCCACTAGATCTTTGCTTACAGGAATGTCTTTAGTATACCGCCATTAAATTCCGTAGCGCAATTGCAACAGAATTTTCATCATAACCTAGGCGCACATCAGCTTACTTGTCCAGTTTATACTAGAATGTACATGAGAGTGCTCTTAGCGTTATCGAATGTATTATACGTTACAAACCACAACACTTCGTTTGGTGGCTGCAGCTCATTTAGTAGCCAGTATGCTAACAACCATCACAATAGGGTTGATTCAGACACGGTCCAAACGAGACCTGATGACCCTCCCAATTGAGTCAAGCGTAGTAGCGTAGGGGGTTGTCCTTTGATCTCCGTCGTTTCGTGATCGCACCTGTGATGCGATCGGTTAGACATAATCAACTGAACTAGTGAGCCTACTTCGAAAATCACGGTGCGCGAAAGGCCGAGTGGTAACCAAGCAACAGTCTGAATTCACATATGTAACGGATGTAAAGCATCAGCATAGGATGTAAGGCTGCTTCACAAAAAATAACTCCGTCTATAGAGTCGCAAAAGAATATTGCTGCGATTCTTAACTGTTCTGCAAGCATACTCAAAAGTAGTATGTAGTGGCCTCCATAATCATTTCATCCTAAAGGTGCACAAGTATTGTTAACGAAGGTGGATGAAAAGCACAACATATAGGATACTGTTTGGTTCCGTTCAGAGTGTATGATCATACCACTAATGATGAATGTCGCCGTAATGACAGGTAAGTAAAACAACCTGAGAATTACTATGGACCGTGTGCCAACTGCAGTGTGGCTATGTCGGGCCCCGATGCCCACAAACAAGCTGCGGTTTGGATCATAGTATCCAAAACAAGCGCATAAGCAATATTGTAGAGCCAACTATCGCAAGCACACGGACTCCCAGGTACGCGGGAAGCCAGCATCTGCCGAGTTCAGTGACTCCAATCGTGACTAGAGTGGTTTGTGCACGGGGTGCCTACGGCACATGCTACACCACTGCTTCCGGTTTTATCCAGTACTGCCTCACAAATTTCTTTTGCGCCCATTTCTGAAACCTCAGAAGTGTTTAGTTTAAGCTGGTACTCACGTTTCGTTCACTGAGTAGTCAAGGTAAAATCACGACGTTTTGCCCGCAGTCGCACGTATTTGTAAATATTCGTGAACAATTTACCTTCGTTAAAATGTTTTCTTTTACTTTATACGGAACTGTCTCCTAATGTTTACACTAGTTGAGAACAGTTCAGTGGCAATCTGTGTGCTGAGAACGGACACATACCCTGGACAATTTGAACCAACTTCTACACAACCAAGAGTTGAATGGAGAACATGGGCGTAATGTATATATAATAATAATGGTATGCATGGAACCTCCTATGTTTATACGCCAGGAACCTACGTCTTTTAGGCCAATGGCCATCTACTGTTCATTGTATTTACGCTCCGAACTGGTGTGGATACACAGTCGTGACCAGCATATACTGACATTAGCTTTGTACTGCCTTCATTCGGGATCGTAGTTCAACAAAACAGATATAAAGATTAAGAAACGTGAATAAGCTCTCACTGAAATTGCGAATTTCAAATTATTCTACCAACTCCAAACATGCTTAATCAGAATGCATAATAAGAATGAATACTGGATGGACATCCGAATAAGCCACAATGCTACTGAAGTTGTCTAACTATGTGTCGTAGAATAAATGGCATCCCTCCTTTGATTAATTTAGAACCCAGCAGAGATATGTGAAGCATCTAAGTAATTCTTCGTCATACTTGATCTTCGGAGCTGAGCATATACATACATACAAACGTAACAAACCTTTTAAGCTGAGTCCATAATTCGCTCAACGGTGTCCACCTAACTATTAAGACAAGCAAGTCCTACTTCATACTACCTTCTGATTGCATTCAGCTATCCGTAACTTAACAGGGGGTCGATAGACCACCGATGCTGTTGATCACGCTCCCATGCATTTGGAATCTAGCCACTTTCTATATCAATGGAAAATAGAGCTCTCCGGAGCTTCCCGCGACTTGTCCATGGGCGTTGTTTAAAATACTAAATCAACTTGTCATCTGACTGTACACATATAGGTTGTTTTCAGCATGCAGAAATGTAAATTGTTTTTTATTATCAGACTTAAGGTATACTAATAATATATACATGGCAACACGAGTGAATTTGGATCGATGCTCACATCCTTACCTAGCTAGTTACGCGTCGTTTGGTGTTGTATTTTTAGCATGTAAAATGAACAGCTTACAACCCAAAATACTCCTCCATCCTAGCAATTCTCAGTTTTTTCAAGCATTGGGAACTGTATTTGCCAAAACTCCGACGGATACTCCAAACGTATTAGCGTAACCAAGCTACTTCCCCTACGAAATGACATTTTCAGCTTTCGGCACAAAAGAGCTCCCACATACGGGAATGAGAAATACTGAGGATTCCATCACACTTACAATCACCAGGTTGTTTGAAACACAGAAATATGTAAGTTCATTGTGTCTGCTAAGACCCACATCATTGTTTTCTGAACAAGCGACCGTGCGCTGCTCGTCAGTTGCGTTACCTGAACTAGATTGCAGAATCTGTTCATCGCGACTATGCGGAAGTGATCGTTGCATGTAATACAATAGGTAATTCAATAACAATGGTTTGTAGACAGGATTAGAGGCCTGTGGAATCCGGGACCCATTACTTAGTTGACCATAGTCATACCTGATTGTCCACCATCTGTTAACCAATCTAGGTGATTACTGCTCTTCTCTACGCCCCAGAACTAGTGGGGTCATGCAAGGGAGCGTGCATGGTCCTTCACGTTTCCTATCTGGTTCTCTGCCATGTATATAGTGCATACGTAGTCACCGTACACTCATTCGAACCGGATTTACCATGATTTAAAGTGATCCATCAAATGTGGAATTATCTTTTACCACTAAATTCCCAACCATTGCTAACGGATTTGTCTGTCATCCGTGACTGAACGCAAGCGGATAACTCATTCACTAAGTACCCATTACCCTTCGGTGTAACGAGATTCGGTGCAGAATTCTTAATGAAGTCTAAGCTTATTACAATCGTGTGTATCTCAACGCATTTGTGAAGGAATTTGTGATCTCTCAATCGGTGTTCAGCGTTGTGTTTAGATTCCTTTACTAGGTCCCAAACCAGCCGGACCTAACATCGATCAATCAACCGACCAACATCGCCACGTGTGTTTACTAGGGGGTCACTGCTGACAGCGGGCGCGTCACGCTGACTCACACTTATAATTGACACGAAAACCTGCACTAACTGATCATCCGACAAACACGTGACCTCAGCTCTGTACGTTCTCGGCAAATGTGTCTCACTTTATGAGCAAGTGTGGTTTGCGTGATAAATTGGTGAGGATTGGGCTAGTCTGCATCAGTTGCTTGAAAAGCTGCCACACAAAATACCTCGGGGCGGAGCCGAGAAAAACGAGACGGTACATTAACGCGACAGGACGTTTAGGTTCTGCCCAATATGCGTTGCTATCCCAGTTACTAGCTGCCTAGCTGTGCTTCTGAAGAAGCGTGAAAGACTAATAGCTGCAGTCAAGCAAGTGGTGTCCGCCAGGGTTAAACCTATGAGAAGAAACGGACCTACACTTGTATGAGAAAATAACCCCCCGATTCCCCCATTTGGACCAAGGAAGACAGCCAGTCCTCCCAACATTACACCAACGACGGACTCATTCTGTACCAACTCATTTCTCTCTCTGTCCCATAATTAGAAACGTACCTGCAGCGTACTTGTTTGACCCTCTGTACAGTGTGTTGCACCTAGTACATTGTTCGCTTAAATGGAGACCCTGCGCTGCAGTCAACCAGCCATCGTGAGGAAACAGGTAACATATGCATCTGTTGCCGCCAAGCGAACACCCGAAATAGCACCGGTATCTTTGGTGGCGGGACTACAGAAAACTAAACTTTCTCAACACGGATGGTCCCCATCAATGCCGTTCACTACTTCACCAAAATCACCAGAAATGAAGTCTCCGAAACGAGTAGCCGCCAGGTGCAACCATGGTGCCTTAACCCGTGTGTGCACTAATGTCCCCAAACCTAAATGCAACTATTGAAAGCAATGGGGTTCCATCTGTACGGCAACCTGTGTCCATGCTGATCCTACGAAATTGAAACGCATCCCTTGTCCCCCAAAGGCACTGCAATATGACGAACCCCGGTTACTTCGGGTAACACAGAACTAGGTGGATGAGACAGAGGACGTTATGCTGTCTGCGAATCGATTTCGCAGCGCCCCAAGTCGAGCGTGCATGCTATCTAAAATCCCGTGGATAAACGTGCAACGAATCCCACTAAAAGAGAGAAGAACAGAAAATGTCAAGCCAAGGAAATTGTGATTGCTTACAGTGTCCTTGAGCTTTCTGATTCCTCCACCGACGATGTGCAGGTACACGACCGGAAGCAATGTCACTACATCCGTGCGGCTCCTTCTTTCGAAAAGATCCCAGCTATATCTTAGAAAGTGAAAACCTTATCATCGAACTAGAGGAGGTAGGGTCCCAGGCTTTTGAAACTGGTGTCGTAATCAGAGCTAATGTCACAACTTCTTCTATAGTACTGGACTAAATTCCGTGGCAGGTTGCTAACAAAAATTCGTCTGAAAGTAGCAGGGACAACATCACTTTCTGATGACAAATCACAGTAGGTGCAACGCTCAATAAAAAACACCAACTGTAGGACCTGACTCGGTGACGGTTTCAAAAGTAGCCACACGAGCACGAGCAAACACTGGGATCCAAGGCATCTTATACTTGAATTTTTATCGAATTCGTCTCGTAAGTCCGCAACCCATTCAACAAACGATTAGCCGCCAAGCTTACATCGGTCGGCGTAAATTCATTCACTTCATTCATACCACCCAACACACTTTTGGTCTCCGAGAACCTCTCATGCCTGTAAAAAAACGCCCAAGATCTACTCAGTAAATTAGCTAAATTATACTTCGACATGCGTCAGCAAATTGGGACCTCACCTTATCACGGAAACATAATTGCGCTGTGAGATAAAGGGTACTGAAATCGCACTAGCACGTACATTCGCTTTCCGGAATGATCCAGCCTGCAAAGGTGGTAGGGTAGCCCTCCACTTTTAGAACAACCTGCAGTGTGAATGCATTCACGATTCAAACACCGACATACCTGACTCCATGAAGTGCAGCTTCCGGCTGAGAGGGAACGACTTTGGTGTAGTAACTTTCCTGTACCGCCCACCATCGTCTCCACCTGAGATGGACTACAACTTGGTGGCTGCATTGAGGCAGGTGATAAACAGGAAGTACAGTGACGTTCTAGTAGCCGGCTAGTTCGAAAGCGTGATAATGGATACTCTTCTAGGCCACAGTGATAATGCAACCTTGCATTTCCTGTAAACTTGCTATGCTGGGTATCCCGAAGACCGAACTCAAACTACACCAACCATAACCAGTTACAACACCTTAATCCGAATTGTTGAAGTGACTGAATGGAGTTTCCTAACCGAGGATGCACCCGAAATTGCTTGAAAGTTTGACAGTAATTTTAAAAAAGTAAATTTAGCAACCTGGGTAGTATGGCATCGGCAACAAGACTATCAGTACGAGAAACATGACGTCGTATATACCGAGTGGGACACGTAAACTCATGGTGATGCGCAACGCGGCGTGTCATACCCAAAAAACCTATCCGAGTCCGAGTATTTAAGAAGCATATGTTGTCCACCGTAACTACTGTACCCAGTTAGTGTCTGAGGACAAAGTAGCTTATCAACATGCCTTAGTCGAGCAATAAACTTCAAATCCTAAGCTTCTGTACAAGCATGTAAACAGACTCCGCAAGTTAAAAAGGTGATTTCCCCCTATTGAAGCAACCAATGGTCTAATTCGGACAGGTAAGAAGAGTCGGATGTTCGGCAATAACAATTCATACCAATGTTTAACTGCATCCCGTGGTCTGCTGGACCTTTGGAATCTATGATGCCCACACCAAGACTGACTCATACAAATTTTACGGCAGACATCTTGATGAGAAAGCTACTACCCATGCGCCTACACACCTGTCCAGGAATTGACGACATCCGCCCAAAGATGCTTGCTTTGGTGGCTAATATTTTGGCTGAGCATTTGGAGCATTGTTCCAGCACTGTCTTGACAAGCGGCACATTGCTGCAATGTGGAAACACGGAATAATAAAAGCCATTTACAAAAGGGTTAGTCGTCCTGACCAAGTAAATTTTCGATCAGTGAATCTAGTGCTAGTTCATTCAAAAACATTGAGGCTATCACTGCCGACGCACTCATGTCTTCTCCGACAGCTTTGGTTACATTGCTCAACAGCCACACGGATTATGCTAGAATCGGTCGTTCCAAACCAATATATTGTTAGCACGAGACAACTCGACCGAAACTGTGAACCTTGCTGCAGGATTTGATTTGGATTGTTTTGATTTCTCTAAAGCTTTCGACCGCTTGGATCATCGTATCCTTCTCGTCAGTCTATACATATGTGGCATTGGGGACCCTTTTTTCGCGTGGATCCGAATTTATCTCACACAGTCGTCTGGAGGTGAGAGTACATGAATCCAGTGCAGATCAAATTCACGTCGAATGCAGTGTGCCACATGGTTCCGTACAGGGGGCCGGTCTATGCTTGGCCTTCGTGAACGACCTAGTGAGTCAAATGTACTTCAAACCGTTTACTATAGGCCGATGACATCAAATTTTGGCGAGAGATAAGAGCTTCAGAATACCGTATTCCGCTTCAAATCGAGCTTGACAAGATTTGTGTATGGTGGATCCAAAAGAGCCTTCCATGCAATGTGGCTAAATTTCGACTACTCCATTTAAACACGGAATGGTTCCATATATAATCTGGGAGAATAAGAACTGTAACACATTTCTCTAGAGAAGAATCTTGGTGTGATGGCCCAGGAAGATCTCGACTGCTCGGATCAGTCGATAAAGGTATGAAAGAAGGGGATCTAAATCGTGGTGCTTTTGCGGAGAATTTTCTGGTAATTCAAACCGTTGGTTTTTCACCAAATACATCCCGCTTATATACCTCCACATGTTAAAACTACAATTCAAGCATGGAACCTACGGCTAAAGCGGAATCTCACAGTCTTGAAGCTTTCAAAACGTTGGGCGACCAAAAATGGAATGGGGCTGCGCCACTTGTCATACGAACATTGCCTCAGAGTGTTTGGCATTTTCGGTGGACGTTGTCACCATTTGCATGATGACCCAATGATGGCTTACCAAATAGTAAACAACATAAATCACCCCTGCTATCACTTAGTTAAGCTAAGTCACAAAGGCCACTTGAGAGGCTATCATCTCAACTTGGCAGAAAAATACAGTTGATTGGATTGTTGAAGAAAGTTCTTCCTGCTGCGTGGTTTCCACACTTGAAATACGTTTTCAACAGCTGTTATTTCAGTTCCCAGGTTAGCCGTTTTCAAAGCACGTGTCGACAATGCATTGGCTATACTGCACCATCTTACGTAATCCAAACGACCCACCCAAACAGCAGAAATACAAAAACAAACCAACGCACCTCTATTTTTGCCCGGAAACCACAGACGAGAAACTTGGGTAGTAAATTAAACGGACGGGAACACTGTAATCGGCAAGTTTGCAATTTTCAATCGTTCACTATTTCCTACTGCCATTTTGACTTCATTTTGCCCACGCTAAACCGGTCATCATGCGGAACATGTCAAGTTTCGGCTAATGTTTCGCAATATACCATTGATCTTTGACAAAATAAGGTCAGCATGTCAATAAAATAAGACCGGCCTTGACCATTCACCGACCATATCAATATCGTTTATAGGCTTCGACATGAAAAACTTCACGGTACGCTGTTGCTACTTCGACATTTATTATATTCCCTTAATGAATGGTGCCACTCGTGAATGATGAGTCAATCGGTTTAAACACAAGTATGGTCTACTACGACTGTTCGATATCCAACAATGAACCAATAAGTATACAGGCATCCACACGCGATCTCGGAACTAGGTACTAATGAACCTTCGCCGTCTTAAACAGGCCAGATAATTTTGTAAGTTTATCCAAAAAGCTACACAACTCCTGCTAGAATGCAGCTATTTTACTTACTCTCCACACCATCCTCGAGTAATTTAGTATCATTATCATCATTCTACCCGTTAGCTAGAGGTATGATACACTTCCGCTACTGGGTCGCAATAATATAAGAAGAAAAAAGAAGAAAATCAATGCACCAATTTCATGCCAGCTGAGCTACCAGCAACAGACGGGCATCGTTCCGGAAAGCTACCAGCCGACTACTTGGCAACAACAAAAAATTGCTACTTATAATTCTGTTATGGTACGAACCGTGGAATAATACATGGTAAAATGAGAACGAGTGCCGGGCTTGCTCTAAAACACTGACACGTTTACTAACTATCTGATTGTTAATTATTCTATTAGAATTTACCGTGAGCGGTGCAAGCAAATCCACCTCGAATCCCTTTTTGTGGGACTTGCAGAGTATAACAAGTTGCTGCTTTACGACCTGCCATAAATAGAGACCCGTACCTTTTGTTTACACTCGAATTGTAAAATAGATCAAATCGGGAACTTTTGCAACAAGGATAATTCGTTGGTTTTACCATAGGTCAGAAGGAACACGGGCACGAATTTTTCCTGATCAGATATGCTTATCTGTGTAACAAACTGCCAATCATACTCAAATCATTTAAAAATCTGGCGACATTTAGTAATAAACTCGTAGATTCGAAAAGAAAACAAGTCCTTAGCAGCAGGCAGGCAAGCATTAAGGACGCTTCTCTCTCACACAACCACTAATGGTCGCATGTGGGCTAAGGATATTTTGATAATTGCCCGGTCCCTACACATGCTCTAATCAGCGCTGTCAACTTACCATGCGGGCTTGTGATCCATAAGGTTACTGACCAGCATGTGGCCTTGACGTGATTACAGTAGTGCCTGGAGAAACTCAGTAGTTACATGATTCCAACAGAGGTGCAGATGGTCGAAACGTCCCAGTTTCCAACCATTGGCTTTCATCACAACCATACACTAAATCTCTGTTATTTGAATTCCGTGCCTCAATATTGCATACATGCTTTTCGCCCGTCTACTTACTGATCTATGGTGCTGCAGACACCTTCGCGGAACGTCAAAATTTACGTGTTACTTTTATTGTATTCATTATTAATGGTATTATATACTGCGTCACGGTTGCCGAACCATTTGCTAGTGGGCCATAAAAGCAAGTTCATTTTTTGCGAACTATAATAAACTGCTGCAGGAGGTTGATTTCCTGAACAGTCATCCACAATTTTTCGCTTACAAATAAATTATCACAGTAACCCTACACCCATTATTGTCACAGGCGCACATAATGAATTAATAATATTAGTATTCAAGATCCGATGTGGTGATAGTTTCATTGGAACTACTACTTAAGTGCATCACATGATACATTTAACCAGTTAACGATACAATAGCCGCCATTCAGAAAGTTGTCAAATAGAATTACTGTTTCCTAATTGATGTGCACCGCCCAATGCATTGGTTTCGCTGCTGACAACAACGTTTGAAGCTCCAGTTCAACTGATATTCAGTATCGTACCGTAGACTTCACACTTCAGACTAATTGTGAACAACTTGAGAGGGTGTAAATATAGAGTAACCGATTAGGCGTTTTTGTACTAGCCATAGTGCATGTTTGCCATTCCAAAGAGAAACAATACCGCCTGTCTGCATATCGAATTGTATGAACAATTGAGAAGTCCTAGGACTCCCCAAATATATGAAGCTTATCAATTTTAATTAGGCTGCTCTAGGTAAACCTGTCAGATATTTATTATCACGTCAGAAGACGACTAATCGGTCTCCATTTCTGGTTTACAATATGTATTCCTACTTACCTAATTAAATAGGATAACTTATTTTCAATCTTTATTATTGGCTAGTACATAGACCAACCATTTTTCTTACCATCCACATGCAACAGCTGGTTTTGACTGCTGACTTAAATGTGAGCATTGTTTTCTATAAAGCCTATTATACATCTGAGAAGCTATATTATGAAATGCTACTTCCAATACTTTAAAAATTCTATTGTTTAACGCACGCAGAGAAGAAGTTAATTATGCTTAATATACTCAGGAATGCAGAAGACAAAGATATTTAGTGATAGACTGTTTGCAAATAGTACTTCCTTGACAGTTTGACTATGAGATTGACATGAGATGGATTAGTTTACAACCAGCTTTTGTCAAACATCGGCATCGTCTGGAGCTTCCTATTAGGCCCCAATGTGATACCCCAAAAAATGCAACGGCTATCTTGAACTTGCAATTTTCCTTCGTAGTCCTGAATGTCATCCTTAGTTCATGCCACTTGCAACCTTTTATGCGAGGGAAATTTTTCTAATAATCCTTACAGTACGTCAATTAGTATTGTCGCCCTCTCCTACTCATTCTGGTGGCCTAAGGGTAATCGATTCAAGCAAACGCCCCCTGTGCCTCATTACTTCTCAATGTCAATGAATAAGACTAATTTGGCCCTGCAGCAATGCATACTCTAGGGATTAGTTCCAATTATTTTCATAGAAATCCTTTAGATGTGTCAAACTTTCCACTGGCTTGCTCTGATGCATTCACAGCTTTCGATGGTCATTCTGTGTTCCGTAACGGTCTGTTGGTCTCATCGGTTGAACGCGCTTGTTACTAGATCCTATTTTCTTTTGTGCCACACGGAATTATCGATGCATGAAGCTAAATGGGATGATGGTTAAACTGAAGATGACAGCGCCTTCGTTAGCTTTTAATTGATGTATTCCTTAACTTAGTCAACCAAAAATAAAATGTTTCCATTATTTATTAGCTTGAAAATACATAAAAATTAAAGTAGTGCAGGCTTCATGATTGTGGCTGCGAAAATTTTAGAAAAAGTTCTTATCATATTTGGGGTGAATTACCAACAAAGTCTGGCCTACCGCTTAGTCAAAACCAGCACTTAGTAGTCAAAAGTCTGCGATATTTTCGCCATGTCCACCTACAGGGTTAATCAAGAATGTTACAGGTGACAGTTCGTCATGTCAAACGCGAGAAAAGATGAAACTTTGATGTAAGTAAATCGTGAGGAATTAATGAATTCAAGATGAAGAATCTACACTTACATTGAACAGCCTGTCGTCGTGTCTCTGAAGATAGCTATCCAGTAGCTGAGAAGTATTCATCTGATTTGAGTACTGAGTATTGTTGTAGTTCCTGCACGAACTTTTCTTCATCAAATGCCAAGCTCCTGCGCCAGAGGACAGGTCGCCTGTTGAAAAGAGTGAAATTTCACTTCGTAAATGGCCTTAGTGTCATGCACAAAATAGTCTGCAAGGTGGATTAATGTACACTGAAATGTAATGCATAGTTTTGAGACGCCAAAGCAAATATTTAGCTTACCTAACGCAAAGAAATTCGCCTCGATATAACCCTTTAAATACAATTCTCGGAAAGGAAATTCTACTCACCATTATTCACACATACTGGTAGCTGTGAAGTGTTTTGGTGTTGCTCTCTACCATCTCTGCATTCCATCACGCGTTTCATTATGTTTTTGACCCAGCAAGTAGTTATAGTGTGCGTCTATATTGGAACTCGGAATATAGTGGTTGGCACCTATCGGCTTGATTAGTACGCCACGGAGCACCGCGAGTAGAGCTAGGTAGATGTGAACGACATCAGTGCACCAGCTGTTTAGCATATGAAACCCCGTGTGTTTCTGACAGAAATGAGTTTCACCATGTTAGTTAAGCTATCCAGCGACATCAGTTCTCTCAGGTGAACGACGTTTTTCAAATTAAGCTTCATTCATTAAAAGGACGATCATGAGCAAGTTTTGTGATTTGCCAGCCATCCACAGCTTCAAGTTTATCCTCGAGAAGACTTTTAACGTAAACTACTACTCATTTCGGGTATCCCCTCCTCCATTATTTGACTTATCGTACTCTAAGTATCGAATTCATGGTACTTTCTTTAATGCGCATGCACATTGCATATGGTTGGTCTTCTGGGTTTAACAGATTTTAGCAAAGGCACGGCGAATGAACTCGGGGTCGCTAAACGCAACGACTAGTAAAATAATTTACAAAGTCTCAGTTACAGGTCTGTACTGTATACACAAAATTACTATTCATCTTGAGGTTTCCGGCTCTCGTTAATATCACTTAACGAAATGAGGCTAAGTGCTATTCAACTACTTTCTCTATGCATAGCGTTTTGCAGTTATTACTCCATCACTTTCCTGTCTTGGCTGACGCATCATTCACAACAAGGCTGTCCCTTTACATTGTGCCATGAATTGGAAACCGTAAATGGCAATTAAATGTGTAAAACCGGATCACTACAACTATCCCGACGACTCGTTGTCAGATCTAGAGCCAAAGCTTTAGTTTAGGATAAAAATCATTCTCATATCTTGGTTTGTCTGGACTGGTGTTATCGCCGTACATCTACAACAGTAAATTAATTTTTAACCTGCTTTAGCCGTTGCACCAACTGAACTTTACTCATTAAACAATAGATATTTTGTTCCGTTGCATTCAAAATCAGGAAAACGTAACATTTTACATTTCTGACTTACGCAAGTTTGGACCCAATCGGTAACCCTCATCTTTCAATACCCGGTGTAATGGGTACAGCTGCAATGCTTCTGAAGCTCCGCCATCTACAGCTGAATTTCCATACTACCCCAAGTATCCCTGTTGCGAACATCCTTTATCAAGACAATCCACGTTGATCTTCTTGTGGCATTAAACGTTCCTGCTGTGACAACTAAATTAGCAGAATGCACTTGGCCGCGCTGTGGACACTGAGTTCACGATTACGTGGCACTTCAGTTATTGGGATCGATGACCCTCACGCGATTATAATACCAAGTACGCCCAACCTCTCCTCTTGCTCTTAGCTGCATGCCTCAGCAGAGGCTAGCACAGTAGTCAGCGGTAAGGTATTGGTGGTCATTATTCTCCACAACAGAGTTTAGTCCTATTTGGTTGATTTGATTTCCTTGGCGATACTAATTAGCTCCTCTCACTAAATCAACACATGAATTTGCAAGTCTGTGGAAGATAAGATGCTGTATATTGCATTTAGCTTGCAAATAATGGCAGTAGGAAGCTGTCCTCCGTGGTCCAGTGGCATAAGCTGCTGACTAGCGGTGAAAGCATTTGGTGGTCTTGGGTTCGAATCCTGATGGATCCGACGGATGGGCACTACTGATGATGCCCAAAAAGCTGCAACTGCAGTCTAGTGCTTTTTCGGGCATGTGGACGATTATCTTATTTGGAATTGGCTGCGACGAATCACCTTTAACTATTTAACCATCTTTCTTTTTGCTAGGTGTAAATACGAAATAAAATGGCAGTAGCTTTACATAGGCTTTACATGTGCATAAAAAGTCTTCAGTTTACTCCGAATCCAAGAGTAATAGTGATCGCATGTTTCGAAAGTACACTGAGCATTTGCTTTATCTTAGCGGCACATCCCTATAATATGGCTCCAATAATTATCCAATGCTCCAATAATTCCTCTCTAAATTGGGCCTCGTTGGATCCAATAAAAACATGTCACCATGATTTCATATTGTTTACAGATTGTCTCCGATCCCGTGTGTCGGCTTTTTTTCTTATCCAGAAAGCTGCCAATTTTACATGAAGTGTTCCAGGTGTTAAACGTGACTAATTACCGGGAACTGGAAAGCTATGTGAACTCTTAGCTAGGCAAACTTGGCGGGATGCCATGCATTTAATGCATTCACCCACTCTCCTTACGAACGTCGCATTTCTTTGGGGGAGTATATCCGCTACTGTAAAGGCTACATTATCTGCTTACGTCATTAAATGCTGTCATCACATTGTGCACGGAAGTTTCATAAGGTTAGGGGACCTAATTTCATCCAGAGACCACATACTTTCTGACACTGCGCACAAAATAAAAAAAACGAACTATCGGGCTTGGGAGAAAATGTTACGTGCTAGCTGACAAGAAACTGATGGATCCGATTGGATAAGGAACTAAATTAGGATTATTCCAGTTGATCTCATGAATTGATGTCGGTATGCAAACTATGCACTGTATCGGCTTACTAGTTGACGATGCTGATTGACATCTGATCTGCAGCTGGCATGGAACTTTGTAGAGCATTTCTGTTAGCCTCCTGCTCCGGTAACATGTACTCATGTGTTTCAAATTCTTGGAAGATACTTGGAACCGATCGAATAGTCATGAGTTCAGAGAGGTTTGGAAATGATCGGTTGGTATAAACGTTTGGTAACGTTTCGATCTCGACACGAGAGCTTCGCCAGACCAGGTGAATCAATGTGCAATTGGTGTGGGATTTTATAGCGAACAGGTCGATAACCGTGTTACCCGAGACTTGAGTCATGATGTCATTACAGTAACAGTTGGTGATGTCACCTCAGGTGGTACGATCACAGTGGGAATAGTCCAAGGATTCCTTTGTGCGTCATGGCAATGACGAATAAGCCCATAGTGTTGACAATGGGAGTCAGTTTGCACTTTCCAGTCTGATCCACGCACCGATGCTCGTCAAGCTGCCTGGTTTAAGACCGCCCGCCACGCATTAGGGAGTTCTACCCCCTCCATTCTATTCACGCAGTCATCAGATTTGACATTTTCCACTGCCTCGGCAATCAACCGCTGAGTGGTTGATCGTATACCCCTCCTAATGACCTCTACGTTTTCGAGGTCTATCTGATGACCCGTGTCTAATGCATGCACAGCTATGGCCGAGTCTCTTACTATTGCCTGGTATTCAAACTCGTTTCTTGGTAGTCTTGAAATGCGCCTCATATGTTCCGAAATTCGTGTGCGTAATTCTCTAGCTGTTTGGCCTATGTACGCATGTGCACAGTCCTTACATTTAATTGCAGAAACGCAGTTAGTCGTCCTATCCTTGGGAAGGGGGTCCTTTAGGTGTACCAGTGCGGAACGTAACGTTCGACCTCGCTGAAAAATCATCCTTATATTTTCCTTGTTTAATACCCTCCGAATTGCCTCCGAAGTGCCTTCCTTGTACGGAATTCCGACCGTCCCTATCCACTCGGCTGGAGGTCTTGTCTGCCGGTGTAGCACTTTATGTAATTGGCGTTTGACATGTCGCCGTGGGTAACCACTTTCTAATAGTTTGCTCATTGTCACTTTCCGCGCAGGCTTTTTGTCCTCCTCCATCGTGCACAAGGTTTGTGCCCTGTGGAACAGCGCTGACGCTATCCCAGCGTAAACCTGTTTCGGATGACCCGAAGTATAGTGGAGTACGCCGTCAGTATCCGTTGGCTTACGATATATTGTCGTCGTTAAATTTCTCCCATTCCTGTGAACCAGACAGTCAAGAAATGGTATTATGCTGCTACAAGATTCCAACTCAATAATAAACTGTATTCTCTCATCAATGGAGTTTAAGTGATCAAGCAACTCGTCCTTCTTATCCCGTTTAACAAGTACAAAGGTGTCGTCTACATGACGCCACCAAACTTCTAGTGAATTAATGGTGTTTGTTAACGTCCTGTTCTCGAAGGCTTCCATAAACATTTTCGCCAGTACAGGGGATATTGGCGATGCCATGGCGAGACTGACTGTAAAGCTTCGACTGAAAAACGAAGTAAGACATGTTAAGACATACTGTCACACCCTCGATTATCTGGATTACTGTTAGTTTCGTCTGCTCATTCAGAGTGACGTCTTCATTTAGATAACGTCTTGCAATTCTTAGCGTCTCTGCTTTGGGTACATTTATGAAAAGTGATGTACCATCAAAGCTGACCATCAAATCATCTGACTCAATTTTGAGACTTGATATCTTTTGAGCGAAGTCATAAGTGTTTTTCACGGATGTACTCGTTCCCCTGTTAGAGGCTGCAATGGCCTTGCCAAATATCTCGCAAGTTCATGGGTCGGGGAGCCTATACGGTCGAGTATGGGCCGTACGGGAACTTCCGGTTTGTGAACTTTTGGCGAGCCATAAACCCTGGGAGGTAAAGTCGATTTTGGGTATAGACTGTACCACTTGCCTGCCCCTAAACCGTCTTTCACGGTTCTTAAATAGTTACTAACCTCCGTTTTACTCTTGCTCATTACTGACGCCACGTTCTTATCAACAACTACTCTATATGGACCCATCTCCAAATGTTGTCCCATTTTCTCTAAGTATTCGGACCAGAGTTTTTCCCTTGTCAGCCTTTGTAAGTACAATGCTGCGGTCATCTTTCAAGGAATTTAATGCACTACGTTCAGTTTGCGGAAGATTTGGCTCACCCGGTTGCTGAAACTTAATGATATTTACTAACTGTTCAGGCTGCCTGTGGTGGATTAGTTCATAGTCTTCAGCAGAGGCTGACTATAAAGTTGACAACGCCTCCGTCGTCTATGTGCTCCTTGACTTTATCAGCCCTTGCTGGCGCTATTAAAGGATTGTCTGGAGGTAACCCGCATTACTTTCACCATTCTCTTCCAATGTCTGTGAAAGTTACATCAATGTTTTCAAACTGAGAAAAGCGAGAATAGCTATGTTGTAGAAAACGTCAATCACAACAATTGTGTTTACTAAAGGGATTTTAGTTTGAAAGAAATATTGACCAAGTGCCAGCCAAAATCATTGTCCTCTAACTTACAGAAGGGAGTGAATCCCATAGGAGGGGAGAGCAGGAAGGTTTTCAATGGGCATCTGACTACAAAGACCGTATGTTCACATTGTGACGGATCTAAGAACAGTGCATGCTGAGACCACCGCATGCTGAGACATAGCTGTGTTCCCCGACTTTGAGAGGGTATTCGGTTTAATTTTCCATTGCTTTCTAAGCTACGTCCTGTGCCCCGTATCATAACATAACAGATAGCGTCGGAGTTTACAGTGGCTCATTTCCCGTCTTTTCTAAAAAAATTGACTTCAGCTATGGATTCCCAATTCAGTAGTTTATTCGGCTTCAGACTCCCATCTATTATCGGAATGTTTCTTTGCGGAGTATCATGATTCAGGCAATTGGGTGTTAAGTAACGAGGATGCTGTTTTATCTAGATTACCGAAGACAGCATCTCACCATGGACAATTATGCTGCAGTTATTAACGGAAGTTTTCCAGCTGATTAACACCATCGTTTGGCGTGTGTTTCGCATCCTTAAAGTTATCTTGTCCCTCAATGAGTCCTTGACCCTTGGCGAAAACAAAGAGTAACCTGTTCAATATAACTTCTTGGTGGACTTCGAATCTACCGAATAAATTTCCTTGAGTAGAATGTCAAAACGAGATTTCGAATGCCATTTAACCTCCGAGATAAAATCTAAAGATGTTAGATTCTCCATATTGTTCACATATGTTTAATGGACATGCGATTTTTGAAAACACCATCACTGCATGCTCCATGTAAGCTTAGGGCGGTGTTTACCTTGATGATGACATAATGGTTACTTCTTTGACGACGTTCAAAGGAATA
This sequence comes from Dicrocoelium dendriticum, assembly GCA_944474145.2. Classification (NCBI taxonomy): domain Eukaryota; kingdom Metazoa; phylum Platyhelminthes; class Trematoda; order Plagiorchiida; family Dicrocoeliidae; genus Dicrocoelium; species Dicrocoelium dendriticum. The sequence goes on along the minus strand of OX104063.1, from coordinate 145,585,171 downwards.
GTGTACCCCGGCTTAACCTATATGAATCTGGTAGGCAGCAACCAATTTCAATCTGCTTCGGCTACTGTCGCAGTGATGGCATTGACCAGGGCTCACTGCAATCTAATAGGCAGTACACATGAAGAATACGCTTTGCAATGCATCACATAACGAATACTTCAAATGACCATCCAGTTAGTCCTCAACCGTAGAGCTAAGCGTTGACCATCTTGACCCGGTAGCCAAAGGGTTAGATGTTTCCGCTATGTTTCAATAGTCCCGGATTGCAGACCTGCCCTATCCACCTGATGAGATCAAATGAAGTCAAAATGCGTCGTGGCGTGCAGTACTTTCGGGCATATAACACTCAATTTCAAACCAGATGTAACTCTTTTATAGGAGCTTTTTATATTTATTTACCAACTTGCTAAGTTACTGCCACATTATAGGACATTCCCATGTCATACAGCTCAAGGCTTGTCGATCATTATAGATGAATCAATGGAGTCCCTCCTCAAAAATATGTCCAATTCTGAACATCAAGTTGGAGAAAGCTTTGTTAGGCGGCCCAACCTCAGCCTGCGTCTTTTAGCCTTAGATTTCCGGTAAAACTGTTTATGTCATTACCATTGCTCACGTCAGATCGGACAGACTTATGTGGTAATCAGCGGCGCCCACCGTCAGTTTATCTACCACATCACTTCATACTTTCGTGGGTTCTTAGTTTGCCTTTAACAATCTTGGTTGCTTCCTTGCGAGTGCTGAGCACGTCACACCATAGATTAGTACACAAATTACGTTCTTGAATCTATGTTATCCATAAACACAGAAGGGGACTTCATCTATCTATGAAGTATAATCGTTGCCACTGAATGCCGTCACTCTACGTGAGAATGAGTAGTAAACATTTGGGCCAGAAGATTTGCATGGAATTATAGCGTTGGTCAAACTATGACTGCCGATCTTGTAATATCGAATGGAACCCAAGCGTTCAAAATTGTGATGAGTGTAAGCACATACCGTGGATACTCAGGTAATCTGGTTAGAGCAGTATGTTATGATAGAAACTTCGCATAGTTTGGTGACATCAGATATTGGAAGACGGTCGCTACTTATCTAGCAAGAGCGTGGATTTGTCCACCGGATTTAAGAGGGAAAACTACTTGTGAAAACTTTTGAATTGACAGTGGGATATTAAGTCAAGGACAACTCCAATAGGTGCTGTTCCTGCCTCCAACCCTTTCCTTTGGAATCCAAGTGAAGCACATTTTACTAGACATTGTTGGTAGCCGGCACTGGGGGTACGCTTGCTATTCCGTACTTGTGGGACTGGCTGTTTACAAGATATTTGATGCGGAGCTCTGTGATTTAAGGTTGAATAAAGCAGTGAAGGTCTTAAGGAACCTGTGTCATACACGCTATCACACCTTAGCCGAATAGTCATCCGATTGCAACTGTGCGCTTTTTATGCTGTAAGGGTCCTTTTCCTGAATGTAATCTGGTTATCTCACCTTATCCCTATTCCATAGTTTATCATAATTTTATGGTGGTGTATTATCAGTTCAACTCACTGGCTTAGTATACTTATGATTTATATGAGAGTAAACACATTGAGCTGTGCCATGTTGAAACAAACCTGCGTTTCTTTCGTTTGCATTATCATCTTTTGGCGTACCACTCAGATTCGCCAGTTATGTATATGCAACACCAGTGAGTCTCTTGGGCCTCTATTGTGAGTATTAAGTATACAAACCCTGACACCCTGATTCAGTTTATGGTAGTCTTTTATCATCAATTGACGACGGTTACTTAAAGTGAGTAGAAATACAACGCTACAATGATGATTAAAAAATTCTGTGCTTTACTTTTCTACCGGCTCCGCTAGTGAGCAGTAATATTTTTCACCCGGTTTTATGTTCCATGTATGCTTTATTGCATTACTAAAACCAGTAGCACATACTGACAACCGATGTATTTTAAGATTGTTTCGACCTAAATTCGCTAGCCTAGGAAGCGTTTACAATCGTTTTGAGTAAACTCGATTTTAGTCAAAATTCATTTGGCGCAAAGCATTGAATTTGGCGCTGCAAATTGCAGGCAGCTTGGTACTGCATTTTTTTAGATGCATGGGTCCATAGAAGTGAATGTATGGAGTTGCTCAACATGGCATCGCATCCGAACGATATTTTGTTTGCTGGCAGTTTTGTCCGTGACTGTTTATCATTAAAGATGACTGTGGTGCAGGCTTTTCTGCTTCATTCTTTACCCTCTGCATTCGGTTTGACTTAAAGTCAATATCGCAGAGTTAACTTTATGAAATTATTCTGGAGTCGCTGCAGTGTCCTCTACATGCAGCGCTGCACAAGACACTCGACAGCCAGCTGCGCGATATCACATAGCCATATCCCTGGTGAGTTTCCTAACGGCTAGGTGGCTTTACCCACTGTCTGCTTATAGTACGTTTGCTGTCATTCGACTTACAAGCAACGTGTGAAGGACCCAAAGCTAACTATTTCCAAAAGTGTAACCGGAACATGCAGCGACTTTGTCTAAGTACAATCCTTTTTGATTTTATATCGTTCTACAGTATCAAACCTATACCTCGAATTCTAGCTAACACTCGCCTGTAAATGTCAAATTCTATGCAAGTGCATTAGATAAGACATTTTGCTATCTGTCCTCTAGTAATGCGCCACTGCTAACAATAGAAAAGGTTAATTTTGTTCCGGAAATTACTAAATGATGACATGCTGCTCATCACCTGGCCCATCCTTTCTCTGCCCTTTGTCCTCTCTGATCTTCAGTTTTACAAATGAGTGCCCGTCTTTTCTAGACGCGTATCAGACTGTTTACTGGACTGTCCAATCCGACGAATATAACCGTCTAGTTATTGGCATCAAGTTGTTTGAGACAGCACTACTAACATACACTCACACTTTGGTTTTGTATCATCGTTCTGCTTGCTCTGCCACAAATAACAGGGCATGCAATAGTTTTGAATGAGCATTGTCCATTCTCAGAGCTAAATTGTAAATGTATATTTAATGGTTAACTTTTTTCCACTTTACAACACATACAAAGGACTTCCTTGATCAGATGAGAGTTAATAGAAGTAGAAAGTGTCCTTGAAAGGCGCTCTGTAAAATTTTGACCTACTTTGGAACTGATTCTTAATTACAGATTCGGAGACACCCCAATTGCTTAAATTTTTGTTAAACATATGTTAAACTTGTGTACGGTAAGCATACACATTTGATCCTCAGTCCGTTGCAAACATATTATGAACCGCTAACCGGCTCCTAGTGCACTTATTAGCAAATCAGGTTACGGAGTACTGCACAACTCCAAATACGCAAAATAAGGAGTTGAACCAGCGCAACACGACGAAATGACTAACTATGTGGCAATACGTGTAGCCGAAAGGATATGAACAGGAATATGCATAAGTAATGAAGACTCCATGAACAAACAGGCCGTCTTCCCATTTCTACAAACTGCTTTGTCAGTAAATAGTTCACCCAAAATAGTTGTTTTCAGCACACACAAATCCGCAGGGTGATACTTCCATTCTGGACACAGTTCGTACAGCTGGGCAAACCTGTTTGTCGAAAAAGTCATAATTTATTGAATATTAGTAAATATCCGAAATCTGAAATTCCTTTTTTAGTTGCGAATTAGAACATTAGATGACGCATGTGTTTGGGTTGACACAGTGATTTCGTGCATTCTCTTCGGCCAGGTACATTCATGTATTGAAGAAATAAAGCTGTTGACCGGTGTTCTTCAAATGCCTCTTGACTACTGAGGCACAGAAACGTTTAGATTGACCTGAGGAAACTTTGCCTGTTCCATCCGTTGGCGGTGCCACTTTGGAGTGTGTTCATTGATTCGGGCACTTAGATATTGCTCAGTGCGATTTTGGCGTGTTGTTGAAGATCATCTCGTTTGTTTGAGGTGGGCCGAAAATGTCTCAAAGAAAACAAACAAACACTTCGGCTTTTTCTTAGTGCGTTCGGTAAGTTTGATGCCTCAGTCTTTCCAAATTTTTTGTCGCGTACATGAGGCTGCACGCGGAACAGGTTACGGAAGAGTGCCAATCCTCGCTGAAGCGTCACATCACCACGCTCGTTACTGCACAACGCAGGTCGACGAAATATTTCAGACCATTGTCCCGTCATCCCACCCACTTACACTGGATACCCTCAGAATATACATTGGCGGTTATCGGCGTCTAAAGCGCGAGCTCATAATGGTTTATCAGAACCTGAGAAACCTCAAACACACATGCCATTCACTTGAAACTCAGTCAAAACACCTATCTAAGGGGTCATCAGTTTAAGCTGGTCATGCATTACAGTCGACTGGAAAGTCAACTAAACTTCTCCTTCTGAGTATCCCAGCTATGAATCGCGCCCTCCGCATATGTACATAATGACCCACTTTCTTCCTTTTCAAAAATGCTTTGATACTCTAACCCATTTAAACTACGTCAGGTAGCCCGTGACCATCAGATGCAGACATTAGTGCACAGCAAGCAGTGGACGTTGTCGTAATCTTCCTCGCACATGAGTTACTGCAAACCCCTCGGTGAGTCATTTATTTCAAGCATTCACTTACTGTCACTGCTTTTTCTTCGATTATTATCACCCTAACTACCCCAAGGGACAGGTCAAGCACTCCTTTGTATGCACGTCATAAACCAAGGCTGCATTGCTGCAATTTTTCCAACAAAGTTGTCCCCATAGCAACATGGGAACGCCCTGAACAAATTCTAGGTGTCCGAATCAATGAACACATTTCAAAGTGGCTCATCCAAAGGATGGAGCTCGCAAATTTTTACCAGGTGAACTGAGTTGCTTGGCTGTCTTTGCAGTTAAGAGGCATTGAATGAGCACCGGTTACAAGGTAAACACGGATTAGTCATTCACAGTCCTCATACGCAGTGAAAGGTCTCCCGTTATCAACCTCTGGTAGCCATTGCTGTCGCAGGAAAGCGCCCACCACTTGGGTTCAGAAACGACTGTTTGTGACAGTAAAAACGCCGTGCAAGCGCTCAATGCAGAAATCTTAAAATGGTTGACCAGTAATCGATTTGATTTGATATTATTTTGCTTACTTTGATATTTGCATGTACTTGGCCGACGAGAATGCACCACAACAATCGTCTTCTGATTTTCATATTTGAAACAGTAACCGAATAGATATACATCGGTGTTGATCGGTGGCGTTTTTGATAGCGAATGGACTTTAGAAATCCAGTTTTATGCCGTCGTCTTGTGGAAGACAGCCCATTCACTAGGTGCACCCATCAATCTCATGACAATGCTCATAACTAATTATTAGTACAACCTATATTCCCAATTCGGTTTATTTTATTATGAGTCAAGACAAGAGTGTTTGGAGCCCAGTTCAATTTCCACTCTGAAATCAGTACAGTTAGCGTTATGCACCATGTTTATTCAAAAAGTAATGCGAGCACCGAATATTTGCATGTAACTGCATCTCCTATGGTGTTAGAGGATTTTATGGAAATATTCGAGCTGTGGGCGTTCACAAAGTTGACTTTGGCGGAGACTTGCAAGTAGCTTCGTTTTATAACTGCACTTGGACAAGAAGCGTATTCACCCTCAAGAAATCTGGCTTATCTTTTTCTACCGTCGAAATAAACTTAGTAACCTTGTGAGGCCTTATTTTGACTTACGTATTATCGGGGACTTTTGTGGTGACAGAGTAAAGTTCAAAGTACTGACGCGGCAATCTAATCAATCTGTTCAAGGTTTTACTTTCAAAGTTTAGTTGAGCGATTCATCTTGTGCACTTGGAGATAAGCTTGCTGAGCATCGTACAGATCGTCCAATTACCTGTATAAATATCCCCGATTTAGTTCTCCAACGTCTATTACTTCCATCACTTCGAGTACTGACCCACTAACCAGTGAATTTCATTTGTATGCACAAAAAGGCTGTTTCTGATAGCAGAATTCTCAAATGAATTTTGTCGATCAGGAAAATTTGTTTAACTCAACCAAACGGGCAGTTCATGCCGAACCGAGAAAACAGTGTCCTCATGGAATTATTGATTCACAAACACAGAAAAATTTTAGCAGCGTAAAATGTGATCAATTTGACAAATAGCTTAGTCTTTGTGTTTCTTGAGGGAAACGATATTCACACTATAGTTGTAAGTGTCGAAATTCCAAATATCAACAGCGTTGGAAAATTGGATATATCCTCAATGTTTGCCGTCGCAATATTGCAATATTGTGAATAAGTATAAGGATGCACCTGAGAAATGGCCAGCTCATTTACATTCGTGAAAACTGGTTGTAAATACAAATGGTCGTTTATTTTATATCCTGCGCTTCAGAGATAGTACGTTACACCGGTTCACTGTCGAGACCGGTAATGTAGGGTTGCCCGCTTCATAAACTACTATTTATGATCTGCACCCTGATATTCAACTGGATTCTACAGATATTACTGTTAGACGTATTACCGGGCGCACCATTCCCGTGATTTGATTTTATAATTTACGTTTGCTTTTATACATTATAATCCTACTGCTGGTAAATGTGTTGAAATTCATCAAGGCTTACATATTCTCCGTCTTAAAGTTTTGCAGGCGCTTAACCTAATTGTCACTTTTCTGTCACATGCAAATACTGTTAATCATATTTTTAGTATGCAGCACAATTGTTCTGTGACTTCTGGTAGAATGAGAATACCGCCTGCTGTCTGAATTTAGCCGGTGATACTATTTGTTTTTAATGTCGTGTACTTCCATTCGATCTAAAGAAACCTAGTCGTAAGGTTTTTATGATTCTCTTTGAACAGGAATTATGGTTCCAGTAAACGTTCGCGATGGGTCACCTTTATAGTCACACTGTTAAAGCCTGATGTACAACCTTTGAGAATATGAGGTGATTAGCACATTACCCAAAATATGAAGCAAATGGAGTGCACTTGTTCCATGAGAGAAACTAATTCTATTATTTCTCTTTTGTGTGGATGCAAACTTTTCTTAACGTATGAGTTAAATGTGGCCTATTTGAAGACACCACTGACTGATTTTCCTTATTAATTGGCCGCCATCAATACAAGATTTGGGCTATAGAGTTATCGATTCCTTTCCTTCCGTCTTAGCGTTTCCAAAGTTATAATCCAAAGTGTGATGATGTATATTGTGAAAGGTCTTGAAAGTGATAGGCTCTAGCAGGACGATGTGTTTGTGCATGCCACTGATCAGCACACCCTGGATAATCTATTGCTGACAATTTTAATTCGCCTTAAGAATGTTAATGGGAATATCAGGTTCAAGGCCACGGCGGCCGGTTCGTAATATATCTCTCTGCTCCCAGGCCAGTATGTTCAAGTTTTCTGTGTCATATATGGTAACTTTTGTCTCCACTCTCTTAATTCTGTATTAATGCTTCTGAACTATCTAGTAATATATTTTAAACCGTTTTCGGTAGTAATTCCATCGTTCTAGACTGACTTTATTCTCGTCCGACCTGGTCGTATTTTCTCGTGCCCTCGTCAGACCAGTTTTCCTCGTTCTTTTCATTGTTAATGTCGTTTTATGCTATAAATATTTGCGTAATCGACTCAGCTTAGTTATTTATATTTACTTAATCATAACTACCTGTACTAGTTTATTATAATTTATGTGGTTCCACATTACGCTGATTTAGTCCTATCGATCGGTACTTATTTCTGTAATGCAAAGCTAAGCAATGCTATTTGCTCCAAAGTCTTTGGACATTGCGCAAATGCGATTACATTCAGTTTCTGAAGCGTAAAGTTTCATATTTCGTGCATTCGTATGTTTGTGGACTAAGTAATTTCGAGTAATTCAAGTTATTCAGCACAAGATTTTGAAGACCATTTGTAAGCGATCTCAGTCTAAAGTTGGGCAGAATAGAGCCGAAAAGTCGGACAAGCGGATTAGTAGAGTGGAATTCGCTAAAACGCGCAGCTCGAATTGTCCTGCACCACAAGCAGAGAAACACCCAGCGCTTAGTACGACAGCGAAGCTATCCATGGAGCAAAGTGCTAGCGCACCGGCAGGCTCGGCTTCAAGGTCTATGATTTCCTTAATTGAAACTAAAGCTCTAATTTGTACTAAGCAAATTAGTGATAAGGAATGGAAAATGAAAATGCCCAAGAAACCAAGAGTATTGTCCAGCGACCTGAGGCGTTGCATCCTCATGGTTTTTCACGCAACTGAACTACGTGATTCCAAGCCACAGGTGCGCTATGAACATGACGTCCTTTTTTCAAATTCAGATTAATAGACTGCTTGGCGAGGATGAGGACGGGCTCAAAATAAAACAGATCGCTCGTCCCGGAAAGAGAACTGAGGACGAAAGTCGACCTATGAGGGTGAGTTTTGTCGAAGAGGCAAATCCTAACTTGATATTGTCCCACCTTAACAGGTTGGAAGGTCTAAAGATCTATGTGTGCGCTGACTTAGACCCAGCAGAGAGAGAGAAACTCAAGTTCGCGATGATTGAACGTATGCGACTCAAGAGCGATGGAGGAACAAATTTGCATATTTTAAATTTTCGGGTAGTCTCCCAGATTCCTCCGCGAATCCGTAGCAACAGATTTCTGATGCTTCAGCCGCTCCCCGCGGTTCCTACTGCGGCCTGCGCGTAGTCTTTACTAACATCTGCAGACTGATGAATAAATGCGATGAGCTGCACTACTTTGTAACCTCTCAGTGGTCATACCTATTAGGCCTTGCTGAGACATGGTTAAACTCCGACGTAGCCGCAAAATAAGTGGAAATCAGCGGCTACTCAGGCTTTCGCTGTGATCGACCGTCAAATGATCGCGGTGGTTTTCTGTCTTACGTAATGTCTTCCTTGTGTGGGAGACTAGTAAGCGCCTAGCGAAACGCTGATGATCTATGTGGGTAGTTATGTTGTTCGATTTACCTCAGACGCTACGAGCTGCTCGTGGAAGCTATATATCCCAATCCACTGAGCCGCTGCTTGGACTGGTTGCCGCATGTCCCCAAACACATGGGTTGTCAGCTGATTCTACTCATGGGCGATTTCAACCTACTTCTAATACAGTGGCTTGAGACTGAATTTCTCTCCGGCCGTTGCGAAGTCGAAAGGAAGTTTACTGAGTTATTTGAAACCGGGTACACACAACACATCAACTAACCAACGAGCATAACTGCGCGCGACGCCATGGTGCTAAGACCTGCTTTTGACCAGCTGTGATTACCATATGCATGATCCTCAACTCTTGGAGCCCCTGGGAGCAAGTGACCACTGGATGATCAAACCCAGGTTGAAAATGCCGGTGCCGTATTTTCCCCCGCTAGACTCGTTGCGATGATTGCTTCGGTTTTACTTTCCTTGTAGATACTAGCTCCAGCAAATATTCTGAGAAATATAGTCCTAGTAGAGTAGTAGTAATGAGCGAGTGGCTAACGAGGTAATCGCCACTTATTGCTCACTTGAATCGTAGCCCTAGTTATCTGTATTTAACCAAGTTGTACCGAGTGGCAGGCGATACCGGAAAGCGGGTCTGGGTGACATGGACGCCATTTGTTTGACATACGGAGTTCCACCGTTTACATGTATAAAAACATGAGTTGATACCGTTCGTCATAGATTAAGGCACACTGGTGTATGTGCATTCAGCGAATTAAATCTACTTATATTGCCCACCATTTTTAGTATGGTGTACTCACGGAACTCGTCGAAGTGAGAAACAGCACACGCAGTGCCGCCGTAGTAATTATGGTGCATCATATAGCCACTGGTTTTAGACGTGAGTTTTGCTTCGTTCCTAACTTTTGCCAAGTATGTGCTTTATGAACCATGTAGAGGTTGACAATTATGCGGCGATGAGGAAATCCTGTTGCAATGAAACAGCGTGTGGCATAGATTCACCCTCAGGGGTAATATCATGAATAAACTAATGGTCACTGAGACAAGCAGAGCTAGATTGTCCGTTTAGTTAAGCTTTTGAGTTTTCATTGTTCGTAGTTCAATAGTATGGACATTAAAAATGACCTGGCCAAGCGGTTTTAAAGCAGGTATTACCTAAAATCGCAGGAAAAAGAACTCGTTTTAAGTAGTGTTTCATGAGGGGGTTTTACCAGTGATGGTCACCCGTACGATCACTTTGAGTTTGTTGCATTAAACTCCAACACAACTATCAACGTAGCGAAAAATATATTGGGCCGCTCCAGGTCGTTTGTTTTCTTCGAATCCCTTAACGTACGTCAGAACTCTCAGGGGGAAGTGTGGACTGCACGTTGAAAAAGTAGTCGGACAATGAATACCTTGCGTAGTACTTGCAGCTTATTTCAGCCTCATCGCAATTTCGTGGGACGCTAATATTGATAATTTACAGTTAGTTCCAAATAACCGCCAAATGATTATAATATTTTGCTAGTATATCCCTTTCCTGAGATTAAAGGTTTTGTCCTTATAAATGACGCCTACTTTAGAAATCATCGTCTCCCTTGACCAAAATGAATGCACCTGTTGTATGTGGTTTTATTAGTTCGTTTGCTTTCATTTACATTCATGTAGTAAGACAAGTTTAACCTTTCTAAGCAAGTCAAATTTCGAGCTACTTCAGAATGACAACATATTTATCGTTCCATATTTCTCGTACAAATAATATATATACATATATATATTTATGTTCTGGCTAAAAAACGGCTAATTCAAAGTGCACTCATTAGGTCCGTGGCCCTTTGTTTCCAACTCTAATAAATCAGTAATCTGTCATCCTACTGGGAAATCTTTTAACAATACAAACTGGTGAAAACTCATGTCTCTAACTAATACTGACGGCTCGTATAATTTTGAAGCTGGCAAAAGTTTGCAATCTCATTATCACTGATTGTATGGCTTAAACAATGTTACTCATGCTGCAAATGTTTAAACCATAAGACCATGTTGCTTACCGTGCACGTTGTCGTCACTACAAACTGCCATCGCGCCTTGAGTTAATCTCTCTGCATACACGCTGGATACCATCGGATTTGTTTTAATCCGACCGTTTGCTATGGCTTGATTAGGAGTAAAAGTTGAAGTATGATTTCTGAGGACGTAATCTGACATGTTACGATCAAAGACATCGTTTATGGCGCATTGAAGGTAACGTGGATGCCGCAGCAGTGACGAGATGTTGTGATGTGATGGTTGACGTGTTAAAAGCAAATGACCTTGGCGTTCCAGGCTGTGAGCGTTCGGATACCCTGCAGAACGAGCTGCAGATATGATTGACGCTGTCGCAGAATTTGGTGATTCTACGTGATGTGGTTCGGGGTAGATACCGAGATTCGCATTCACCCTACCCGTGATTGGAGTGTTTCTCTCGGGCCCAGGGTTCCTGATTTGCAAAAGTGGATGCCCTTGGAAATCGACCACCTGCGGGCTATTGTCAGAATGTATGTATGCAATTTCATTCATTGCGGGATCGGTGATATTAACGTTTGCCAGCTGAACGCGAGGGCTGAAATCCATTTGGCTCTGTGTTTGCACTTCCAGGTGGTTCATCATTTGCAGACTCGGACGCACTGATGCAAGGTAGGAGTGCTTGCTTGATAATAAGTCGTGTGCTTCTGTTGCGGTCACAGGACGGCTGATACCAGTTTGGAAGTCGGAATACTGAAGCAAAAGCGAAGGTTAAATTAAACTAACAGCCGCTTTCTCGGGCTGAGTAAATTTGAGGGAATACTGAATGTGTATGCAAATTGGGCACCGTTCTCCTGAGACCAAGCGTCACACGTCAAGAAGAGAAACAATTTTTCTACCCCATTCATCATATTGACATACATCTAATCAATGACCAGATGTGCGTAACGCAACACAGTTGATAGCACAGCATTTTATCTTAAGGTTGGTCTGATACGGTAAACCATTGAAGAAGAAAATCGTAAATGAGATTACGAATGTGCGGCAGACCTCCCGTCATTGCTGGAGCGCTTGACTTTGTCAAAATGATAAATTTTCGTTAATCCAATAGTTTTAAAGTTAAACACAAGCCTGTTGCACTCCTCTATGACCAAGTTGATTCAACGCTGCTTCGTCGGACTATATGCTGCTCTCGCCTACAGATTTGGGAATCATATAATGGTTTTATGAACATAAGATCGTGTTCAGTGTTAGTGTTGTTGCTCTGTATGCCAACCACCCTAACATGTAAAAGGATCCTTGGTGATGCCTCATTGCTGCTCAAAAGACAATGATCAGCAGGTCATAACCAAAATAATGGTTGACGCAGGTTTAATACCACTAAGACGAATAGCTAAATGCCGTTTATTTGTATCATGTTCATTTAGTATTGCGTTCACGCCCACACGCACCTCTTAACAATTCCATTCATCGTGATCGTTACCCTTTTAACTGATGAACCAAAAGCTATATTTCTAATCCAATTGAACTGGTTGACGTTGGAATAAGGTACGGAGCGGAAACTGCCTGGGTAGCAGTATTTTTGTTCCGTTGCAGATTAGGCATGGAAAAACTACAGACAAATCAAAAAAGGGTCGTGATTATTATATTGAGGCGGAGTTGTCTCACCTGTTGACTCGATAAACCTGGGGTAATCAATTCATGCAACTCAGATTGTTTTCTGTTCTTCTTGATTCCAGTGGGTTGATATGCTTTATAACTGGCCTATTTCCATGTAATGTGCTGGCAAGATGCCTAAATTGCTTTGTCTTTGATATACTAATACCGGATGGTTTCGAAGACTCACAAGTTACATCATTGGCTTAGAATCAAATCGGTACCAAGTTGAGACACAGGATGCAAGTAAAAGCTGCCCACTAGTTATCGACGCATCAACTCGCATAACCCAGTAAAAAACCCAAATTAAGCCTGAGTTAATATATACCAAATAAATCAGTGATTTGCCAAGCACCATAACTCGCTTATTTACCTCAGACATATATTATGACGTGCAAAATATCACTCAGTTCAATCGAATCACAAAATACCTACCTGGTCAGCGGAACGCGCGGGCAAGTAGAGGTTGTCGCTCATGCTAGCTCCGTCCAAGTAAGCGGCGTATGAGGGCTGATGATCAACGATCATTTCAGCAAAACTCTGTCTTCTGGAACGACGTATCATCGAGTCATGTCCATTGAACACTATGCGAGTGGGAAAGGTTCATCAGACCAGTGAAGCAAAGCAGCCATTTGTGAATTTATAATTTATAGTGCTTCGAAACAATTGCGTTTTCAAACTGCCTAAAAAATTGGTTGGTTGGTTTGCAGAAAACAGATGCGTTCTTACAGTGGTTGTGTAAATGTAGTCCAATTTTTTAATTGTTCCGTCTTTTCAGTGGTCGATTTTATGAAAACGTTAGGCAGATAAGTACACTCAGGCATGTTTTAGTCTACAGAATATACTCTGAAGATGCTGAAATTTAGCTCAGGTCTGAGCGACGAGTTTGATTGGACGTTATTCAACTTATACCAATTAGGTGAAAATGCGTCGCACATGCACATGGGTCTAGGTTTCATAATTTGTGGCCGATAAATCACATATTGCAGAGGCCAGTTTAAGGAACAACAGTCAACTGTTCTTCTATGAGTATCTTCAATTAATCCTGAATCAGCGCAATTAGTACAGTGCTGTTTCTAATAAACAGCTGTGCACTGAAGGACAGTGGAACAGATTGAAAACACAAATAAACGGTCACAAATGCGTTTAGAGTAACATGAGCTTCTATAATATTCCGTGACAGCTGTTCACTAGCAGTCGATCAAACGCTATGATTCTCTGGACCAACGAAGTAGACAACGTAAATGTTAATTGCGTACATCTTGTCAATAATGATGGCCTGATCAGTTGGACGATTCTAATGTAAACAAAGAACCTCAGTTGAGATAGTGAGTTGTACTTTAGTCCCCAGTGCGTCGAATATCTCCATTAATAATATAGATACCTCAAACTATTAACCATGCCCTGCATGTGATTCAATGCCCACAACCACAGGTTGTTTGCTAAATAACCACTTGAAAATATTACTAAGTGAACGGAAGGCGTACTTACCAAATTAATATATCTGTGTGTAGTTTTAAGAAAAATGTTTTGACCGTAAACCACCGAGCAGTTGGGTTTGCTCTCAGATAAAATAACTCACCAAGAAATTACCCTTGTGACGTTGATGCTGCGACAATAGGCTAATTATCTTTCTATCGGCTTGAAATCTATTTGAGTTCTGATTGTCACACGCATAAGCTATAAGAAAGCTACAACTGTTTGAACTAATAATCTACCTATAGACATGAGGACTGCCGACTATATTTTCCGTATGCGTTCACGCCAACTGTTCGCTTTTCCTATTCGGTGATCTGGGGATCATCCATCGTATGTTACCAAGCATCTATCTAAATCAATCGAAGCAATGACAATGAGTTCCCTGCTAGAAATGAGGAGAAGGGATGAAATAAAACGCATGAAAATGTTATTTTCTATGTTAACCTCATAAAAACTCCAAATTACGCCAATAGTTTTCATAAAATATCGCTATACACTTGCTATAAAAGCTTGAGTAAACGTAATATAACCATGTGACAACAGAGTAAAACTGCAGTTACTCAAGGCATATACTTGCGCTGCAAATATAGTACTTTGTGGACTAGGACAGTCAGGCTTACTGTGCATAATATGTGACATTTAAACAAGATGATATAAGTTAATATTCAGATGTATGCTTAATTCTTTTACTTTGGTTGTATTGAAAACAACAGCATCCGATGTTTACTTTTAGAAAAAGAAGATAGTAATGCGGGATGGATAATATAATAAGTTGCCGGTGGTTGAATACTTCGAATTACATACAACGGTCATCTGCTCTCATGGTGCTAACTACCGCTGCCCGTTTTAATAACGATCCGCAGAAACTGAGGCCATAAGGCGGCATTTCTGACATGATCGATCAATTCTGGGTATGACATATTGCTTTCATTTATAAAACAACTTATACTTGGATATGGCGTGTGCCGTCGGAGAGGAAACTTTTGATCGACAATTATTGAAACGCTACAACTCTTATTCAGAATTCTTCCAACATCCTTTGTACAGTTTGTTCTGTAATATTAATGACTACAATACGCTTGTTCTAATGTACTATATACGAGTGGGTCGAGAAGAAGGTTCAGCGTCTAAAAGTGGTCGGCAGTCTGTCGCGAAACCTTTTATCTATTACTAATAATGGAAAAGCATATACATCCTTGTGCACATTAATTGAAACAAACTACGATTGTGTCTCTTTTTCTATGAATATCATGATTTGTACATGAAAGCTGCCCTTTTGGCATTTATTTTTTTATTTTACTTTAGGAATATATATTTCATCATTGTTTGTGATTCAGACGATGTAATAACTGCGCATGTCTAGTCGTTACATTGCGTCATACATTTTACGGTTAGTAAGGTTTTTGTTTCAACTTCTTGTTTTTTGTGATTCAGTCATTGTTTGAGATGGACGTGACTCCCAGAAGGCGCATGAAGATCCTGACCTTGTACGAACACACAGACAAGACCTACGGGGACATAGCAAGAATAGTAGGCGTCAGTCCGGCAACCGTCAGCCGTGTGGCCAAAAAGAAAAAGGAAACGGGATGCATTTCGCCAAAACGCAAAGGGAAATGTAGTCCTAAGAGGAAAACCACTGCCAGGGATGACGCTTACCTAATACGGGAAAGTGTTAAAGATCCTCGAAAAACTAGTGACGCATTAAAACGTGATTTGGGGGAGAAAGGAATAGAAATCAGTTCTTCAACGGGATCTGGCCCCGTGCCACACATCAAAAATGGTCAAGACTTTTTCAATACTAATCAAATAACTATCTTGGACTGGCCTGGGAATTCACCAGATTTAAACCCCATTGAAAATATGTGGTCTGTTGCAAGCAACACTTTCGTGGCATGAACTGTACGACAAAGGAGAAAATTATTCAAGCTTTAATTCAAGTTTGGTACAGGGACCCAAGATGTTGAAATGCGCCAGATCCGTCAGGAAAGGTCATTTTAATTCTGGAACAGCTCTTCTTTGGAGAACATCTATATATTGTGGAGAGAGCATCATGCCCTTGACTGAATGCAAGGCGCCGGCGCCGTAATAACTAAAGCACCCCCAAAACATCTGCTTTTGTGGGTGTTTCACAAAGTGGTCAATGTGAGAATCACGAACCTTTTCTCCCTCTGACCTCCGAACATACTGACTTCTCTGGCCATGAACATAGAAACGGCTTTCATCGCTGAATAGGACTTTTCTCCAATCTTCTTTTGTCCTGTTTTTGTAATTTAGTCCCCATTCGTAACGCTTAACTTTCGTTACTTTTGTCAGAAGTTGTTTTTTCACAGGCCGTCTGGCTTTCCGACCAACTTCCAGGAGTCGCCTAAGAACCGTTACAGAACTGATTTCTATTCCTTTCTCCCCCAAATCACGTTTTAATGCGTCACTAGTTTTTCGAGGATCTTTAACACTTTCCCGTATTAGGTAAGCGTCATCCCTGGCAGTGGTTTTCCTCTTAGGACTACATTTCCCTTTGCGTTTTGGCGAAATGCATCCCGTTTCCTTTTTCTTTTTGACCACACGGCTGACGGTTGCCGGACTGACGCCTACTATTCTTGCTATGTCCCTGTAGGTCTTGTCTGTGTGTTCGTACAAGGTCAGGATCTTCATGCGCCTTCTGGGAGTCAAAAAACAAGAAGTTGAAACAAAAACCTTACTAACCGTAAAATGTATGACGCAATGTAACGACTAGACATGCGCAGTTATTACATCGTCTGAATCACAAACAATGATGAAATATATATTCCTAAAGTAAAATAAAAAAATAAATGCCAAAAGGGCAGCTTTCATGTACAAATCATGATATTCATAGAAAAAGAGACACAATCGTAGTTTGTTTCAATTAATGTGCGCAGGGATGTATATATATCGTTAAAAATATTTGCTACGGATGAATATTTTCGTTTGACAGGGAATCAATGAAATAGAATTCCATTTTGTCTTAACAGAGCTTCAAATATAGATCGTTGATGCGTAAACTGGTGAGTGGCCTACGGCGTCTAATGGCCGAATACGATAGAATCGCCTCCTACAGGCTCCACGTTTATTTCCTTGGCTACCACGTAATGAAGACCCTATGGAATTATCTGTTCTCAAATAAACAGTTTGCGGCTGAATGTAACGTAAGAATTTTAAACTACTCCCTGTGAGCAGTATTTCATCTAATCCCGCAACTACAACTATCGCAGACCTGCTGTCAACATCTGAAAGGTCGTTGCTTCGTGACTTACACCACATCAACCTGAAATAATTGACACACGAATTCAAGTGATTGCATAAAGTGTAGACAACGAATTATCCTAAATGGATTTACGTTTCATAAATGATAAAAAACTTTCAGTTGTAGCAGACCAAAGGATCGCCTTGTGACTATCTGATACTGGGTTTATTTGCTTGTCACTCTCTTCAAGAGTTCGGGTGTTACCTCTAAGCTTAGTTATATGAACCATTACTTCGTGAATGTTCATGAAATTCGCAGCACCGCTGTATTATCAATGGCCAAATTTCTTTCTTAACTTATGTAACAATCAATGTTTCCTGCTGTAAATTTTACCAGCTAAGATGGCAGGGCTTCACTGTACATTTTTACACAACCCTTGTTTTTTGGATTACGGCACCTTGCGCGACCATTTTACTTATGTGTAACGTCAAGCTATATGATAAACATTTAAAGCAGGGTGTTTTGTTGTGGCCTTGTAGGTTACTGAAAGTAACTGTGATCATATATAGTTGCAACAAGTAGCAAGAGTGCGTAATCAGTTTGCTTAGGCAACTAGTAGACTGAATTACATCAAAAATTCGCATTGATGAAGATGCAAGTGAAGCTGACTTACTTGTATGTCCTCTGCTCAGTTTTTTCCGTTTCTTGTGAGCTAGCAGTAAAATTATAAGCAAGTTCGCGAAGAGTACCAGGGAGCCGAAAATGGAGGCAGACACAATGAGAAATAAGGTCCTGTCCCCCTTCCTTTCTTCCATCGAACTACCGTCAGTGTTACGATTGTACGAAGCGGCGTTAGCAGCCAGATATTCCGTAAGCTCCCATGGCTCCCCTAAATTTCCAGCTGAAGATTTACCTCTAGCTTCATCTTGCATTGCCTCTTTGTCCGGAATTGGATCGTGAGCTTGAAGGTAAGCAGAAGACAAAAGATTCAGTGTCAAGTGTTTCGATAATTAGAAACATTTTCCCGTTTTGTAAAATTTTTACTAGCTTACAGCATGTTAGCTTTTTTGGATGTCACAATCCTTGTTATATTCGGGAGTCAAGGAGTGACGGATATTTTTGGATGAATTTGCCCGAGTTAAGTCTGCCGATGGTAAATACATTCTCCTCTTATAGCACAGAGGCTGCTTTTAACAAAAGCCTAACTACGCCTCGTGAAATTGATATTTATCAAAACCCAACGAACTTAACTCATTACTAAGCATTGTAACGCAAAATATTTGGCCGTTGTTTCATAAACTAAAAGTTACAAGGTACTAGTAAATTTCATGAAACTCAATCACTTGCGGTTATATTGCTCTAATAGGTAGGTGGCTTCTCCAGCCCCATGGCATGTTGAGCTTATGAGACCGTTGGCAAAACCCTTTCCTAAAACAACCACCAGCACTGTAAATTTTACAACCGACGCGGCACGGGAGAATTGTGAGTAATTAAGTGCTTGGTAATGCTATTTGCCTACTTTCTTCTTATATTTAATATCAGAAGTTTAACGTCCCATTTCAATTGTGGTCCTTCACGTGCTCTGGGAACGGTGAAGCATGATAACCTTAGAACACTATTTTTTCTGTTTGTTTCGCACTGATGCCCATGTGATTGGTTATCACAAACCACAACCTGTCGGACGAAGCACGTGACCCGTGTGTGGAAAATGCTTTTAACCAAAAAGGCAGTGACTTGTTCATGTGTACACGGTGTAGCCGTGTCCTTTCACTTAATCTTGTTCCAATTTACAATGCAAAAATTAAACAAAACAACGGAAACAGCTGATAAACATTGTCCATAGCGTAGAATGCATTGTGAATCCCAGGCTTCAGATTAGGTACACATAATTTGGATGGAGGTCCTAGGGTCTTTACATGCCCACTGACTAACGATCGATGCGTGTGTTAGTTCTACACCATGCTTAATTCGCCTGTTCACCCAATGTTGCGGTAAGTACATTCCTAATATCATTAAGGCTGTGCCGTCAATGTGTCATAAACGTTTGCCTGCAAACTTTTGCCATCTAACAGTTATCCACTCTCTTCTAAGAGCCCCAAATTCTGCAACTCATCAAACTAACGTAAGCAACTATACTATACAAGCGTAATGGGTCATGTTTTAATCAAATGGAATGTAAAGATTACGGCTATAAATCAGAGGTACGCTGTACATTCTGATTGCGCAGACTGAAGCACCATGCTGAATTACTCATACGGTCACGGCTTCAGGAACACGTCTCCTAGATTGACGACATATCTTTAGTTTGAAATATAATATATGCTGTACCTAATAACTGATCTTCATCTGTTATCCTAAGTGAAGCATAATTTTAAGCTTTTCCCACAGACCCCACCACCGGATCAGCTAATAGCATTTCGACTATTGTGAAACAGCACTGAAACATCTCACTCGTTTGTTGCATCAGTGAAGGAAAATTGAATTTGATCGAAATAGATTACCTGGTGCTCAAGTCACTTTAGTGCATCCGCAAGCAATCAGCTGGATTCAGTGTGATTCAGGTGCATGCAACACGTTTGGTCAAGCTCCACTGAGTCAAGCCAGACAAGGAGCTTAGTTCGGATTACCGGTTCACGGAACCGTCATTGATAGCTATTCATTTCCAAATGCAATTTCAAAGTGCCCAAGTTTAGGGAAAAAGGAACTAGTGTGACTGGGAGTGAATATTGTTGGGATCATGCAATCACATTACACAGTAGACTGTTGCGTTACGATGCAGGAAGGAACGAATGTTTAAAAAGGCTGTATTATTTCGACTGACAAGAGTAAGCAACTGATCCTTATCTGTCCAGTGACTGACGTGCTTTCACGTTAAGTTTATTATAAACAGCCAAAAGTTTGTAGAAATTTTCCGAGTTGGTTTTGCAGGCGCAAAAATGAAGTTACGTTGTCATTGACCAACCTTCACTTTGCCATATAAATCTGATGAGTTGTACCTAAAATTAGGAACTGTAAGGCAAAATCCCCTAAAGGCTAACAAAGCCAATAAATCCGTTATGCTTCTGCTGATCACGGGTACCTTAACATTCATAATATACGTTCTGTTCACCCAAACTCCTTAGTTAGAGTTAGTTCAGCATTTTCCGGATTCAAACCTCATCTTTGCTACATCCCAATATCGTGACCACCGGGCTGTCTGAGTCTATTATCGGATCACCAAAAGGAGTACCAGGTGAGCTGTCGATTAATATTGACTTAACGAAAAATTAGCCATACAGCGCAAACATTTACAACATTAACTCAACTTCTCTAGCGGCTTCCATTGTCTGCATCGTTTTTGTTAACCGAAGGAGGATTTGCTGCCCTAATTGCGACCACCCGACAGGGCCGAAAAATAGGGTGCATATTCGAAAGAATGCATGTCGTTTATCACACTGATTAGCTAGATGGCATGTGCATACGCTGTCATCTTATTTATTCAGTCGACACATTTGAACAAGCTAAGGTGCTGCCGTGATCTTATCCTTTTAGTGCTAAATTGGTCGAGTGTAAGATAACATAATTCGTTGCTAATAACTCTTCACAAAACCGACTGTGGTTTTCAACAATGACTTTATTCAACAAGCGCATAGACATAGACTTCATACGTTAGTCACTATGGAAGTAGCAAAGTAAAAGTATCGACAGCTGCGGTTTGAACCATGGCAACTGGGCGACGCAGCAATCAAAGCAAAATCGGCTTAAGACCTGAATGTTACAACCTGAGATACTGCGCAACATGTACATCAAAAAGTGTCACCATATTAGCAACAAATGTGCAACTACTGACAAGTTGCAAAGTTCGGAATTATTGAGAGACCTTGTGTCTCTAAGTGTGTATGAAGGTATTGTGATGTTCTGCAGGTTGTGTTCTATCTGCGGACGTTTCATTACCAGGCTAGGGAAGTTACTCAATGAGACTTTCAAAGCGCCTTCCCCTGTCCAGTTGGTCATTGCTCGGTCAATGCTTAAATACCGTGGTCCGATTAAATCAATGATTAGATTGCTTAGCTTGGTAATGAAACCTTTATCACTAAGACACCCAGCTAGGAGAACAAAATAAAAATTCCTTTTTCAGAGTGAATGTGGGTAAAATAATAGACAGTAAATCTTATCAAATCTGCTATATATGTAAACATCTGAGAAGAAGCTGGTGATAACTAGCCTTGAATCTGCCTACTACCAGATTCCACAATCAATCAACTGTTCAGAACTAGTAGGTCAAATCGGTTGGTGACTAAATGTGTGCAACCAAAATGACAATTTCAGTGGGCTCCTTAGAAACAGATTAGCCAACATGAGCTATCAGTAAGTCGTAAGCTTTTTCCTCTTCCCTGTTTAAGAGTGCGGATACTTGACTAAAGCCATAAAGATTTTTAATCAGATTATATTGCAGCAAAATTAAGCTACATACCCTATGCTGTCTGCATTATAAAAGACATACCTGTTTTCATTGGCTGCGTTAGTTGTTGTGTGCTCTGGTATTTACAGAACAAGAGGTCTAACAATAGATCGTTTCTAACAATATATCGTTTCTTTTATGCTATCCGTGTAACAATTTTCCAAGCTTATACGTACTCATATGTCCCTAGTTGCTGAAACGGTTCAGCCATATGCTTTAAGACTGGCCAACCCAATGTAGTCATGCATGCATACGTTTGAGAACCAAATTTAATAATGTAGGCGGCCGTTGCTGTTCTACACGCATAACTGGTGAAGTGTGCTCACGTCACATGCTCGCTTAATACTCAGACTGTGTAACGGATTGATAGTCCATTTAGAATACCTATCTCACTTATGACTATACGCTTGTAAGTGCTGTAGTTGCTCTGCATTTTTGGTGGAAACCCAAAGTATTCGTCGGGAACGGCTTAACTTAGCCAAAAATGCAACCGCGAATATTATGGTTCTCGTTCAGAATTGGTTGTCTTTTTCTGAAGAGCTGTGCGCACCCGAATGTTGAGTCGCATTCGATAAACCCGGATTGACTAACACAAGTCTACCAGCTTGATCGGCAACTTCACTGGGCACACCATCAACAAATGTATTCAGTTCAGTTTACTCATCTTATAGACGGTCAATGGATTTATCTTGCTAGTGTTGAGTATAACTCATTCGCGGTGCTATGGAAGCCGAGTTTAGAAATGATCGAGAGGTCTGGTGGACGCCGCATGTCCCTGTGAGGGAATATGTTGACACTTCAGTGAACTTGCACGGACTTTTCCCTCTTATCCGATTTACCGGTGGTAAGAGGTGAACTGTAAGCTACGCGGTATGTGGAATCAGCGCTAAGCCAATTCACAAAAGACAACGCCGGTATGTATACTGGGCAGCGCACTTTGACAAGCAATTGAAATTAACACTATTAACGTCGAGTAGCAATTCTTGTATCCATGTTATCATTTGGTGTGTAAGCACCTCTCCGTCATCCGAGGCAGATGTTGTCTATGTGCCCAGTCATCTAAAGTGTTACAAATTCATCAGACACGACCATTTTTTCCGGCTCTTATTAAGGATAGGGACGCATCTCTCCGTGAAGTGACTATCCTCCTTCAAGATATTTAAACTACAGAATAACTCCATTTTTTTGAGGCCCAACCGACATTTTATCTGTTTTCAAAAATAGTAACAGAACAATATGTATCAAGTTACGGGGGATTAGCCTCCCATTTATCACGCTCAAACTGCGCGTTTCCTAGATTACAAAAAAGGCGGGGTCAAGTACGCGAACAGTGTATTAGCGAACAATAAGCTAGTCTCGCCCAGGTCGAAGCTACATGGATCACGTCTTCGCAATCCGCCTGATGCGAGAGCACCAACGCGTTTTCAATCGGAATACCGTCGTTTGCCTCCTGGCTATTGGTGCATAGCTAGTTTCTGGAGCTGTTTATTTAGAAGTAGGCGCCCGAGAATGTTGTGAACATACTTCTAAGACTATATTTAGTTAAGTTCGAGTGAGATGCGTGCAATGGTGATCCTTCGCAATCCATCGATATCAGGAGTGGTGTGAGATATGGTTACTCCCTATCACCGATCCTTCTCAACTTCTCCGCAATTAACAACTTAGAGTTTACTCTGGAAAACTGTCGGCCTTGTGGCCTCGAATTACTCCTGTGTGATGGATCCAATGAAGTAGAAGATGCTGACAGCATCAGCATAATCTGTGAGTGTTCGCCTAATTTCCAATATGTGATGCGTAGTTTGGGAATATTTGTTCCACCGTTCAGGGTGACCTCCAAGTGCGAAATTTTCCTGCGGGACTGGTTAGATGTTGCTATGACCCTCACTTTACCGTCCCTTCTTTGGTAGTAGTCGACAAATTCGTTTACTTTAGTAATTGCAGTTGAGTGAATTAACAGATGAGCTCAACCTGCAAATATTCATCGTCAGGTTAGCCTTTTCCCATTTCCGGCATTCCCCGTGTCGACTTGATCCCAGCATTAAAGATCGAGACTACGACACTACGTTAGGAACAGGGTTGTTTATCGATGGGAAACCTTGACCTCCAGAGCAAGTCAGGTCTATAGTCTCTACATTTTACAGCTCCCCCAGTAGCATCTACCTTGTGCGTTGCAACTACCGAAATGAAATGATGAAGTTCGACGTGTGACTCGACCACCAGCTGAACTCAGTAATTCTCTTGCATGTGCCCCGGTTTCTCATGCACATCGACCTTAGTTCCGCTCAGCGGTTGCTTTGCATCGCCTTGATTGCATGCACTTGCTTTGACTGGCAGCAGCAGAACGATGTCAACTGACAACATGGGTTCGGGGTGTCAGGGCGCTGACATTGTAGTCAACCGCATTTGGATTGTAGGCCAAAGACTAGTAAAAAACCTAGTTAGTAGCGCTATCGCTAATGCCACGGAATTGTTCCCAATGGTGACCGCACTGAGGAACTCCAGTTAAAATTAAACATCGCTGATGCAGATGCTGACTCATTAATTAACTAATGGATACCCCATTGACTGGCTTCCGTTTGTGGCACACCTTTGGGTTTCCTCGCATAAGTAGGCTTATGATATGTTTATCTTGTCGCACGAACACAGTAAGATTGTAATGACACATCATAAGGCAACACAACTATGACAAGAAAGTGCAATTATTATGGCAACGTTACCTTTAGTAGATGCCAATAGGTATGGCGTGAAGCCAGTGGATCCCATGAGATGATTGCTGGCACTCACTGCCACTCGATAGCTCGTGGCCTTCTGTAGACCTATACAATAAATCCAATAGTAGGTATGCATAATTAGAGTGAAGCTTCTGATTCCGCACAATGTTGATAGGTTTAACGGGATGTCACACACATTTTATCAATAGTCATTTAAGTTGAAATCGATTTATTATTCACTCTTTGGGTTATTGACATTTACACAAACTGAAATTGTGGTCGCAAATTAGTTGACAGCAAATGTTAATTCCGTTGGGTATAGAGCTTACAAGGTACAAACATTACTAAATGTTGTAAGGGATTTTGGCTTAGGTCTCGCTGATTTCGCTGCCGATAATTGGTCAACGTTTGGCGGACATCCAGTACGTTCTCTTGAATGTTACTAGGTAAGGCAGATTCCTCATGAGTCGAACTTAATTACATGTAAGAAGAACTTCCAAAGTTTAACAGTTGTTTGAACCAAATATTTGTTATTTTAGTGACGGTATTTGGCAAAATATGATACAATTGCGTTTCTAGTTTAACCTTAGTATTATATCAGGTAGTTCACTCTGATGTTCGGCAGATTTCAGTGTACAGATACCACTAACTCATAAGACCGCTTTCCTCTTACGAATGACGACGACATTTTATCGATGCATTTTAATGTTAGAAAGGGATGGCAAACCACATAAGCGGTTGGTTAAGAAAAGGATCTGTCCTACAGTTTCTGAGGCTCAAACATTGAAATTCTTTAAATCCGAGATTGCAAAACGACTGTTTTACCAAGTTGTTACATGCCTACGATTTTAACTAAGTTTGCGTTGAGGATTCCTGCGTTTACCACCGGAATGATTTATATTGGCTTCCTTATAAGATACTGTGTTTGATCGATATGGAATGAGGCCATTCGGTTATTAAATGATAATATTTCCGTAATTTCGGTGGGTTGCAAATACACTGGTTAGCATGAGGCATTGCTTTGCAGCGACATGTGACTCATGCGGGTGGCTACTCTTAAGGAATTGTTAGGTGACTCAGTGTATTGCATTAGGACACATCTCATCTGGAATTTCCCATGACCCCAGCTCGACAAACCCCAGAGCATCCAGAATGGTAGCTCAAGTGCACACTTATGCTGCATAATTCTCTGCAAAACTCTAAAATCAGCCTCCATCGGGTCGGTGATCCGACCACATAAGTCTAAGTATGACGGATTCAATTACTATGAATTGTGTCTGAGTTCAAACATAAACAACAATCATGCGAATAGTAAGGTGGAAGGCGGAGAACATTCAGAGGAAATCTGTAAGTTATTACAGCTAGTCGGGATAATATTCTAACAGCCAAAAGCGTGAAATTAAGTGCAGGGGAGTCACTTATTTTGTGAATGCATTGGGTCCTACAGGGTCCGCAACCACTGCTGTGGCTCATGCTGTTGCTCCGGTCCATGAAAACGGCGTTCACTAGTATGACAAGCCTTTCGGTAAAATTCTTCGTGCCTATATACCAACCTATTGATCGGCGACCTCTGTTTTCCCCCACTTGGGTATAGTGACAGCAACTAATGCTCGCCGAGCACGGCGGTCAGCGAACTTACGGAGGACTTGATTTAGCAGACTTAGGCTTTGGTATTGTAACATTTAATTTATGTGAGCTCCGTAGTTTGTTTGTCATATGCCAACTGACGGACCTAGGATTTACTCAAAGGGTGTTGGAACAATGGTTTTATCCGGTTAAAAATAGTTAAAGCTTAAAAGATTCCCTAGGATGGTCCTGATGAAAGTACAAAACATAGAAGAATTGCCAGCGAAATTAGGTTTACACCAATGAGCAAATGATCCAGTTAGCAAAGTGACGCAAGTTAAGAATACATACAATACGATGATAGTAAAGAGAATGTGAAAGAAATATTTGAAACTGTAATTAGGGGAGTAGGGGTTTAAAACATACTCAAAATTTTGCATGGTTCCTTGCCATGTCAGAGAGGGTTTCCAGCTATATGTGTTTGTGATTTTTGCGCTCCCGGCTAGGGAGTGGACAGTTCTCTACTGGGACCACATTTGAAGTCAGGGACTAGATAATTTTGCCTAAATCTTACTTTGGCCAGCACATTTTAGCTCCTAACCGACTTGTGCGGGCACGAAGTGTGCACGACAAGTTAAACGATTAGTGCGCATCCGAAGAACGTGCCTAAGCCACCGAAGCATGTGCAAAGGTACTATGGAGCTGGGCGATCGGCAAAGTAAGTCTCATCTAAAAATATTTCAACGAAACTCCTCACGCAATTCTAATGTATCTATCATGCACCATCAATGCTCCAAAGGCAGCGCTGATAAAAACATACAGTCTTTGAACATTCTTTGCAAGAACAGGCCAGGCGGGAATCTTTTACCGCAGCATTGTGGACTTGAACTTTCAGAGCGAGATTCAGGTAACTTGACGTTAGAAATAGCGAAGATTAGAAAGAACAACCCGGGCATAAATACGCAAAAGAGACCACATCCGTCAAAACGTTAGCACTGATGAATCTTCTGAGATGAGTAAATTTTCTACCACATCCATAGAATAAGCAGAAAGGAAAAGGGTAAGAGTAGATCCTAAACAGTCCTGTAGAAAACCTGTTTTTTGTCACAGCGGAGGTCATTCCAAGCTGGGGAACAGACGCTTTCAAACTAAACAGGACATTTTGAGAGGCCTGTGAGGAATTGCAAATTGCAGCCATGTCATCTGCACACTTCGAATCGGGAAGTCGGCTAACATACTTAACGGGCTCTGCTTTTATCAACTGACAACTGCAGAGACCAGTACGGACAGAAGGGGCCAAACGGAGGTCATAAGTCCAAGGGAACAACGATCGTTGGTTTGCTGAATGTCTGAAGAAGCTGGAGTACTTGGCGGAGCTTAAATTTTGCTTGAGGCATCTCCAGCCGCAACGGAACGCAGTTTGCGTCTCGCGTATGCTCTGTTTGCGAATCAGACCGTAGCGACTTAAAAGCAGACAGGCAAGCAAATCGGATGCACAGTTTGTTCGTGAACACTTTTGTAAGACGAATACGACATCCGAGAGCCACCAAGCGGAGGGGAATTCTTAATACAGCTAAACCACAAGGACTAGGAAGCTTAACTCCCGAAAATGAGATGGACTGACATAATTGCACGCAGCAGCAGAGAGTTCATCTGAGCCACGGAAAAGTCGCGAATTAGGAGGCAAAGATCTTGACCAGCCTCAGGGTCAGAAGGTGCTAAAGCGTGCACAAACCCGGCACCAACTTGGAATATTTTGTGTGAAATTACCAGTGCTCCGGGCGAGAGAAACTGCCGTACAAAATGCTCAACATTTGATCTTGTTAACAGAGCAATGACTCGCCACAGGTCCCGCACACATTTTCCTTTACAGACTGCATTTGGTGAGAGTAGATGAGGTGAGGAGGCAGACAAGTTTTGTCCAAGTAACAGGCGCAGGGTTTGAGCTACGCCATCTGCAGTGCCTTTTGTTCCCCTGCTTTCAACAATTCCTCGGCTACTAGTCCAGCGATTGGCGATCTCATTAGCGTGCGCGTTATCTATTTTTACCTTTAGCCGTTGAAAGTGAACTATGGGTGAGACGGAAATCGGGCGACCCCGTAAGTCAAATGACTTAGATTATGTTGCTTATAGTTGCCGTTCCGTTTTATCAGAGTAGGATCAGCCATGTCTAAGATCTCAGATACTTGGGAAGTGATGTGAAAAAATGTGATGTGAAGTGATGTGTAAAATTCAAGACCATTATCTCGTTTCCTTTTTTAAAATTTCCAAGGAAATGTTGTGCCGATGTGATCGAATTTGCTGAGCCTGCAGTTAAGGTTTCAACCATTTTCAGAGTTCCCTAAACTGGTTGTAAATCGCTGTCATGTGTAATAACATGATAAGGCGGGGCGATGCACCATTTTGTGTACACTGGGTGGGCCGTAGATTGGTAGTAGCACTGTAACCTCGGGTCCGGTTATGCTGTGTTCTATCTTCGTGATCCGTCCCATTTGTTGCAGACTTCCGAGAGTTCTTTTGCTCTTGAATCCAGGGCGTTCTGTAGGGTCGTCACTTATCGGCTGGTGTGTTCGCATATCCGAACAGTCCTTGTGCTTTCTTCATGTAGTCAGTTTTGTCCATTATAAGCGGTAGACCTTCCATGTCGGCCGGTAATATATTAATGGTTTTGTTT
This sequence comes from Dicrocoelium dendriticum, assembly GCA_944474145.2. Lineage (NCBI taxonomy): Eukaryota > Metazoa > Platyhelminthes > Trematoda > Plagiorchiida > Dicrocoeliidae > Dicrocoelium > Dicrocoelium dendriticum. The sequence continues at coordinate 145,556,572 of OX104063.1, read as the reverse complement.
TTTTGAGGTTTATCAGTGTGCAGGTTGTAGAAATGAACATCATTCTCATCCTCGCCCCTATTGACAATAACTCACATTAATTTACCAAACTAGTGGGACTCGATGGGTGCCTTTTTTGCGCTCAAGCTGCATGTGCTTTTTTCCTTTTGTGTCTCAGACCAGGGATGATGCTAATATACTTACCCGCTGGCTTCAGCTGGTCTGTTGCATGCGGCCTGTGTTGCTTCAGTTGTGACAAGGAAGTCGACGGGATTGGAGTCTTTTTAATTGACTTGCAGAACTCGCACAAGGACTGATCTTTCACTATCTGGTGGGGTTTGTTCAGCTAGATCCTTAATTCATACATCTTTGTTTGCTGGTAGATATTGCGTGATTCCATCTAGCTTAGGTCATTGCTTCTGCTTTGTTTGGAGCATGTTCTTGTGGGTTATTATAGATATCGCTCTCATAAGCTCTATGGCCAACTGGTTACCGAGGTTGGATAAGCATATCTCATGTGGTTGGTTGATGGCTCACTGATAGTTTTACCGTCGTTTGTATGCATCCGTGATCTGATCGGTGTGCTTCGCATACCGCTAAGGGCACATAAAGCTTTCGCTCGAACACTTCCACGAAAGGTATATGTTCTCCTCACCATTGCTGAACTGGATGCCGGGTAAAATAGTATTGATTATCTGCTGTGTCTGTTATTGTCTGGTGCGTTTAAGGATGAAAATAGAGTCGTCCACGTAAAGTACCTAAAGTCGGGGCAGCGGTATCTCATGTGCCAGCAACTGAACTGGGTGTATGAATTAAGAATTTACACAAACCAACCCTACCAGCTGCAGAAAGCATTTAATGTGATAGGATTTTTAGATACTCAAAAGCATTCCGATCCCTTTGATTTACTTGTCGCATTGGAATCAACACAAACCGAGTGCGATGTCATGTGTGAAGTCAACCTGAAATTAGACAAGGTATCATCCCCCCTCTGAGTCACAAAGTGGAAACACACATATTCAGCATACGCACAATTTGCAGTCATCGCCTCCCAATTGTTTGGAAATTACTAAGAATAGCTGCTGTGATGAGATTAAAAAATTGCAGAAACGGTACGGATTTAAATGATGAAGCAAGCAGCTGTTATACCGCAAGCAAACAATGCAGATGATTGAACGCCTACGCGTCTGTACCTATACCCTGGCTAGTTAACAGTTGGAAGTGCCTGAGTGAGTTTGTTTGACTGATTCATGAATGAATCTTGTTAGTTACATCGAGACCTCCACACTCAAACTAGGCTGCCGTTACCGGTGAGCCTGACTTGTCGAATAAACCGTTCGTTTTTGAACGACGAAGTTTTGCATACCTGTTGCCTGATTTGAGGATAAGTGGGATATTCATTTCCTCTAGCTGCGCACTGATAAACCTCAACAAAACAAAATTATTTTTTATATTACCAACCGACATGGAAGGTCTTTCGGTCATAATTGACAAATCCGGATACATGAAGAATGTAAAAGAAATGCTGGGTAATATAGACACCTACCAGCCTATAAGTAAAGACCCTACTGAAAGCCTTAGAGTCAAGATCAAAAGAACTCTCGGAAGACTGCAACAAATGGAACGGATCAGGAAGTTAGAACACGACAAGACGAAACCCGAAGTTGCGGTAATACTACGATTATACTGCACACACAAAATAAGGTCTCGCTTCGCCGTATCATGTCATTACACGTAGCGCCGAATTACAACATATTTAAGGCATTTTGCGAAAGGCTGAAACACCTAATAACAGGCTCAAGATGTTCGATCCTATCGGCAGAACAATTCCTTGTAAAACGCAAGGGAATATCTGGGTGAATGGTTTTCTCTAATGTTCTAGCTTTGTTCACATCAATTCACAATAGGTCGGGATAGGTAACAATACTGACCCTAATTGGAGAACACGGAACGGCAACTACAGACAACATAATTGATGTCATACGAACTATGGATTCGCTCGAGTTCCGTCCCATCCCATGGTTCACTTCCAGCGGCCAAACTTAGGAACAACCAACAGGCAAGTTAACTGGATAGCCCATCTCTGGACTGGTAGTCGAGAAGTGATATAAGCACTGGAAAATGTGCACTGCCGGTGGCGTAGCCCAAACATTGCGCGTGTAACTTGGACAACACATTTTCCTCTGCAAACAGTCCATTTAATTATAGTCACAGCAGCTTCTGCACGTTTTTATTCTTCATCCATTGCCGCAACGGTATGAGAATAATCCATTTACTATTCCTGGAGATTTCCATGCAAATGCATTATTTGTCCCTGGTAACTACAGCATATAGGAACTCGGTGCACACCGCTCAGATCGTTAACTACCGATGTAACTCTCCGGTCATTTACCTGCACATTTTCGCAAAGGCACATTTCAAACGCAGCGAATCCACTGCAGCACGGTATAAATGTGTGAACACCTATGTACCTTGTTGCTATGGTCTTTTGTGCTGCGGACACTTTTTCTACGCTGACTGATATCGAAGAAACAACCCCAGCTTACATGTACAGGTAAAATGTAATGATGAACGATTATACAATAACACATCCATTGAATTTCTATGATTCCAGTAAGGCTTTAAATGCTTCGCGGCATAGCATTTGCAAGTGGCCAAATCGTGAGTCTTCTGCGGAAGTTATTCAAGGTGAATGACTTGCATAACTAAAATACCTGCATTTTGTACAAATTTAAGTAAAAATTATGACAGGTGCTCTCTTGACCAAACTGGAAGGAAACCCGTCGCAATACTCTACTACCAAACTGGGCACGTGACTCACGCCTCGGCAATTTCTGGTAGCACGGAAACGACGAAAACCATGTGTACATGGTTCACATTGCTGCAGACAAAAATTCATTGTGAATCGAAATCGTGCTTCAAGACTATCGGAATTGGAGTAAAATGTAGTAACTGTATTAAGGTATACCATCACAAGTGTGCAAGTTTAAGTGTAACGAAAGGAGAAGAAGTAGAGTCACACCATACTCTACTTGGTTCTATGCAACGCATGATTAACTCACTAGTAAGATGCATCAACGTAGTGGTTCAGAAATGTGAAAAACATTCAGCTATTTTGTAGTTTGCGACGGCTGGTCTAGAGAGCACATTGAAACCAGCTGCATCAAAACCCGATTCCCCAATGGCAAAACATATTTTAAAATGTGCAGCAGAGTATAGTTACCACTGTAGAGTTAACAACCCCAACCCCAACCACAAGAACCAGTAACCAAGGTCTGTCAATTCAGGCAACCCCAATTTTGCACAGAATGGTTTCTCTCAGGGGTGTGTCTGTTTCACATGGCAACCTATTGCATTCAGGTTTACCTAATACTGCCAAAGTCTGACAACTTACGCATCCGTCGTCGCTTTATGCAAACTCTGGGCAAGGTTAGCGGGTATACCTTAAACTAGTCCAAAGTGATGACACGAATACCAATGTGCCTCCGAGAAGACCGCCCACCACTCCGTCAGTAAAAGTAGGCACTATCTCATTCAAAATTAGTTAACCTAAGAAGACACAGGAATTGGTGAAAATAATTTGCTCCAAAGTGCCAGAGTCAAAGGCAAACTCCATTAAAGACAAGCTACAGAACCCATTTAAACTATGGGAAGTGATATACCAAGCTAGGGAAATCCATTTCAAACTGGCTAGCATGTGTCATACCGTGCGTCACCCACATTCAATTCACTATGGCAAATCAAGGCTACTTCTGTAGACATTTCCTGCAGCTGACAAAGTGGAGACCACTCTCTTGTCAGCTCCTTGTCTTCCTGATTCGACGTGCGCCGTTGGTATGTTCCCTGACATATCTTTGAGTACGCGTAGGCAAAAGAATCAAAACCCAGGGGAATAACGCAAGCAGACCGACGAAAGTTTGCTATTTGTCCATTGGGTCACCAAAATCCAGTCTTCCGACTAGTCGTAGGCCTAATTTCATGACTTGGAAGAGTAGCGATACATCCGCGACGTCCTCTCTCTTCATAACCGGATTGGCAACACAAACTTATGGTTGCTCATAGCAACCATCTATAAACAAATTAGTACAAGGTTGATCAGAAGTCTGTGTAAGCCAACATATGTTTTCGGTAATTCTCCATCAGGCTTATACAATTACATGAAATGCAAAAATTTTGTATACAGACCCAACGGGTCGTCAGTCAACCAAATTGATTCAAGTGCGCTGTGACAAACCGTCGGTTAGGTTATAGTGGTAGTCGTACGTGCGTACAGGTCAAATGCAGTCCGCCCTGGCCAAGGTAGGTTCAACGCGTGAGTGAGCCTTTTCTGCGTGCACAGTGCTGGTTCTTACAGCCGCATGGCGAGGTCTTCTGCGGCGTCTAATATGCGCTTACGGAAATACTTTGACCAATTTTCTGGGGCCTGATAGATTGCTTTGAACGAATCAGCCGACTTCGTGGCGTGACCCGTATCCCCAAGATGCCTGGTGATGGCCGAGTTGGTGACTTTTTGGCCTCCATTTCCGAGCCAGGCCGTGTGGTGTTCCTTCATCTTTTCGGATAAGCATCTTGTCGTACGACCAACGTAGCCTGCTCCGCAGGAACAGGTAAAGGAGTAAACACAAATTGATTTGGTGTAGACAGGCAGCTTATCCTTGAGGTTTAGCCTCACCATTGGGCTGCTGGTGATCCGGATTTGCAGCCTCGCCGCTGGGAAGGTATTCTTGAGTGTGGACGAGAGACGGCGGGATAGGTTCTCTGATACTATTTCCACTTTGTAAGGCAGTTGTAGGAAAATGGTTTTCCGTTCCGCCGTCAGGACCATAGGTGCCTCCTTGTTTCGTCCCATATTGGCATTAATAAAATTCTCTAGGTAGGCATTCTCTTTAAGCGTCGATCGTGTTAGCTGCAACTTTTTGAAAAGAGTATCTTTCGAGCAGATTCTTTCGGCCCGGTTCACAAGACTGAGGACCTAGTTTAGCTTAATCCGAAGCGGCACAATGCTATGAAAGTTTATGTACTGTCCATTCCAAGTGCACTTTCGGTAAACGCTAAGTTTTACTGCACCACCATCAAGTCTTTGTAGAGCTACATCGAGAAAATGGAAAGCGCCGTTTTCTTCTACCTCGTAAGGGAATTGTATAGCCCTGTGAGCCTGGTTAAATACGCTGGTGAGCTTCTCGATGTTACCGGATGTGTCAAGTAGGACGAAGATGTCATCTACGTAACGGTGATATATCGTGAGGCTACTGACGACCGCTTTCAATTTACCCTGTTCCAACATACCCATGAAAACATCAGCGATGAATGGTCCTAGCGAGGAACCCATTGCAACTCCATCGCGCTGTCGGTATATATCCCCGTTGAATAGAAACTGAACATTAAATGTACACCTTAGCAGTAATTCTTTCAGGGCCAGAGTTGGGATGCCAATATTAAGATGGTTCTCGTCAACAAAGCTGCAAATGAACTCAAGCGTTTCAAATAAAGGCACATTCGTGAACAGTGAGGTGACGTCTAGAGAGCACATAGTTTGGTTCGTGACGCTGACATCACGCACGGCGTCTACAAACGCAAATGTCAGTTAAGGTATGTACAGCGACTCGTCTACGCAAAGGCTCAAGAAGTTCAACCAACCAACGAGCGATCGAGTGGTATGGGATGTTTCGCATGTCCAAAACCGGGCGAAGAGAACAGGTAGGCCTGTGGGTTTTGGGAATGTCAGGCTCTACACCAAACATGTGGTTAAATGGGTGCTCGGAAGTTGAAATCTGTTACACAACAAGCTGCGATAAGTGATACATCTGAATGCGATCGAAGCCCGACCACTGTTGAGTGAAAGAAAAAAAATCCAGCGAAAGTTGTCGCGAACCTCGTTCACTTCATTTTTCAGCAGGAGTGCATTGAAATGCAGCATCCTTCCAAGAAGGAAGGAACAGGTAATGCTAATCTCTTCTAAAAGACCAATTAGTGGATGATCTAGGCAACAGACCGAAACCGCTCTAGTGTGTTGGCAAAAAATATATCCAGAGATACTACTGGCATCCGTTCCTACAGAGGTCGTCTAAACGTTCGTAAATCTATGTGTTTAACTACGCTTCTGGCATACGTTTCTATCAGTTGTTTGTATAAAATGTCCTAAGGGATTCTCGGTAAATTGGTAGAACTTTGATCTCATTAAACTTCAACATGTTTGGATCACATCATGGTAACCAACTCATGCCTGAAAGTGGTGAGTAACGAGCCGAGATGGCATTACCCGGAGTGTCTTTGGCAACGAAAGACTTACAAATAGAAACAGTGTATTTATGTACTACCCTTTCAACTTTCGCATTGAGCACCTAAACGACCCTGGAATTCAAACTTCGGAGACTATATGATGCTGCCTACACCTACACCTAGCACTGAATCAGACCCTAACTTTAGCTACAAAGAATCTACATTAAAGAACTTACATCCACGTTTTCTTGGTAGAGAAATTCAGTATGCATGGCTTAGAAACCTCGTTTATCTGGGTGAGCACTTCAAGGCGGATCTGCAAGAGCTAAAGGCTGGTTCACCGATGTGCAAGCACGTCATTAGTCCAAAGCGTTTCAAGACAGGATTTCGTTTTCACCAGCAAGGGACTGATGATCGACGTAGCAACGACGTTCACTCATTTGGGCCGCAGCGTTCACGCGACCTTAGTGTTCCAATACTTGTGCTATGCAGAGTATCTTAAAGCAAGTAATGAGGATGCTTACATCATAACCAACTCATTGGTGCGACAAGATAGTCATTCCTAATTGAATCGTTACTTGAAAGGGCCTGCTTGGAATTTGTCAATTGATTCAACTTGCTCTTAGCAAGTTCGTCTGAAACCAAAATCCACAGACCCAAATAGATGAAGTCATTCCTAAGGAACAGGATTTTGAAATGTATAGCATTGTTCAACTTAGCATGGCACAGCCATACAGCCTCTTCAAACGAAGGTACTTGAGGCGTCCATACTATACCATGAAACCTCTGCGTCAAAATCGTCTTTGAGGATAGAGTACATAACCAACAAGTCCTCATGGTAAAACTTGGCTCTAACCCAAGGTTGCTCTACATACATAAACAGTTTTCCTCAGGTTGAGTGCAGAATTCATACTCTACACAGCATGCGAGTTAGCACAAACGACCCAAACGGCGGATAAGGTTCTTGGACAACAATTTGGCCGTACCTTCCAGGGTGTGCAATTATCTTACACCATGCAGCATCTCATACCGCCATCAGGCTTTGACCACTTATCTTTCACAACGCAGCTGTATTGAAGCGGGTGATTTTAATACCCGAATACATTTCCTCAGGTGCGGACAGCATTCGCCCGAAGGCGCTAAAAGTTATCATCATAAGCTTAACTGTATCATTAGCAACACTCTTTCAGCGAAGTCTTAATGAGATGCACTTAGCACGACGTGGAAGCACGGGATCTTCACTCCCATCTACAAAAATGTTGGCCTTCCAGAACCAGAAAATTTTCTTCCGATTACATTACTTCCGGTGATCTCCAAGAGTATGGAGTTTTATTGTAGTTGAGGCTCAGATAGAGTAAATGTAGAATAACAATATTCTCGTTCCGGAGCAGTACGGATTTAGCCAAAATCGGTCGTGCACCACTAATCTGTTGCTCGATCCTGCAACATAGACGGAATCAGTGCACCCCGACGTAGGATTGTATGCAGCTTACCTGGACTTTTTAAAGGCACTCGACCGCCTGGACCACGGCGTTCTACAGCACAAACTTCAGAATTATTGCATCGGCCATCCCGTTCTAGGATGATTATGCGACCTTCTCCTTCAACGTTATCTGAATGTAATGGTTCTCAGGACCCCGTTGGAACCAAACGGATTTAAGTGCAGCATGCCTCGGAGCTTGGTAATCATGTCACGCCTGTTCCTGTTTTTCATAAATGATCTTGCAAACGTGCTGTCTTCAAACTGTCTGTTATCCGCAGATGATCTAATAATATGGTGTGCTGTCGCTTCAGTGGCGAAGTTCACGGCCCTACAGGATGACCTGGACAAAGTGCACACATGGTCCACCCGGAACATGCTACATTTCAACACCATGGAGTACAAAATTATGAGCATACTTCTTTAGAGTACTCACAACGATCAACTAGGCTCAAAAATCCTAAAGCGGGCTTCCATTAATGCGATCTTTGCTAGCTTTCGCACGGCGACCTTGGGATTTTAAGGCAGACTCTAAGGGTCTCACAGAAAGTAAACAAAAACTTCGGCCTTCTTCGTAGAACTTTCGGGAGGTTTGAGGCCTCAATCTTTCTGAAAATGATTGACACATAGGTTAGGCAGTACGCGGAATACACCATCCAGGCGTGGGAACCATAGCAGATGTACCACTTCAGCGCACCTGTTACCGCACAACGCAGGGCGACAAAGCACGTCAGATGTTTGTTCCGCCTTCCTTACCCACTCAAACTGAAAACTCTCGAAATATACAGCGAACGTTACCTCCATTTAAGAGGCAATCTCATAATGGTGTATACAGAGAAACTCCAACCACACATTGCATCATCATTGAAACGCAGTCAAGTCACATATCTGGAGGGTTATCAGTATAAGCTGGTAACATAATACAGCAGACAGGAATGTCGACGGAACTTCTTCTCCCTCCGAGTGTCACAGCCATGGAACGTCCTCCCGGCAAACATAATTAATACTCCTACTTTATCGCTGTTCCAAAACGCCTTGACGATACTCGGACACGTTTACACTACGTGACATAGCCCGTGACAATCAGATGATGGCATTAATGCGCAACAAACAGTGGACGGGATTATAACCCCCTTGTAATCCAGGCAGGAGTACTCGCTTATGTGCCAATCCAAAGCCCTCGGTGAGTCATGTATTTCACGTCCTCTTACTGACACGACGTTTTATTTTGCGACTTTTACTCTCACCATCCAATGAGACATATCAAACGTTCGCTTTTAGACCCGTAATAAACCATTGCTCCTTTGCACAAGAAGTATGTTGTAGATCATCAGTTTGATCTGGAAGACATCAATATCCTTGAAATAGTAAGGAAAGACAGAACGCGTGAGTTCAGTGACGCCTGTCATTTGGGCTAAAACCAAAGCAAAAGGCAACTGAAGCCACAGCGTGTCAACAGTACTCTGCAAGTCAAGTTAGTAGTAGGTATCGACGGGGGGAAGACGTAGTCAGTTGGCCGACCCACGTGAGCCAATCAAAGGGTGCTATTTATTGCAGGAAACAGCAAATAGTCACTTGGATCTGGTAGTGGCTTACAATACTCCGCGAATCCGTCCTTGCTGGCCGTACTGAGGATTTTGCCAGCTTCGCAGGGAAACAGATATTTATCTTCTTCACAGACTACAGCTCTTTTCAGATACAACACAGACATAGTTAATGAATGAAACATTCACATTAGCGCCTCGGTCGCCAATGCTAGCACAACAGCCGAGTTTGTTGAATACATCGACCATTTCCAATTACTGTCGGGTTACTGCAACAATCGTTGACTTATAGGCCTGGTAGATCAACAGTGGTTGCACCTTGAACATGGTAAGCACCGCATCACGTGTAATCGCTTTGCGTATTCGTTTACGTAGCGTCCAATTCCGATACAGAAACAGCTAAATGGATCACATTCTTTAGGTTGGTCACCTAATGAACTGACAGGATATCGACCCCACAGAACATTAAGAGAATATAGTCATTTGTAATAAGTTAGGTTGCAAGGCCAACATAAAGGAAGATATAGAACGGATATGTGGAAGTTAACTTGTGACATGGAACTCAAGCGACATTTTTCCGTAGGCTCCTACCCTATATCAGAAGTCGTGGAACAAATACCCCACGGTGAAAACGGGGTTCACTAGTACTTTTTTCATAGATATGTATAATATAAGATATGTTAGAGGAAAACCAAGATAGCAAGCTGTTCGTAAGTGTGCTCCGGCTCCAGTACTAGACTTAAATATGCAGTGAAGGCAACAGCAAAAGTTGCGGGAGTCAGCCTGATCCGGCTCCCACTGAGACCATTAAATCTTCGCAAATTATACCCGTCAAAAGCGTAACGATAATACAGATGATGCCGACACCAAAAACCGTTTAACTCAAGGTTCATTGAGTCCTTTTATATAAAGGGAAAGTGTTGACAGCCGCCAGCCTATTCACTGTCGCGGTAATGATGAATAAAACCGGTGGATCCGTTAAAACGATTCACCAATGGTCTAGTAGCATGTTTCGCTTCGACGCAACTAGCACTCGTCTAATCACTTCCTAACTAAATTGTTTGACATCAAATACTCAAGTTGACTCAAGTGAATCAACATGCGGCGGTTTCACAGCAGGTTTGCTGGAAGGATCCTTATAAGCCTCTGTCCGACGGAATTTTTATAGAGGCAGAGGAAGGATCAACTATTGTGATTTCTAAGCTATTATCTTACTAACTGAGTGCTTTCCTTGACACCTGTACTTGTTTTTCTGAACAGCACTCGGTTATTTCAATTTATATTGCCTTTTGTCCTTTCAGAGGTCTATGGCCTCCATTAGCGCTTCTGCACAGTTTGAAAGCAGTCAGCAGAAGTCGTTTCAAGCAATTTGGGACAAGCTATAACTGGATACCCAGTGAGACGTGTTTACATGCCTCGATTAATGTTCATGATGCCTCAGAGACATACTCCAAGTTCAGATGGCTCAAAATAAATATATTGCTTGCATCAACTATATTTCTCAGGGCATATTTGAGATGATTGGCCGGCGTTTTAGCACATTAGGTTGATTTGAAATTAGAAATGTTCGGCAATTTCGTCTGGACATCGCTGAGTTGTTTACTGTGACTTAACTTTCAAAGTATGAAGTTAAGCAATTGGACGTTTCGATGATACTGGAAGTGCAAACGCCATAAGTTCGTGATTTAGAGCATTGCCGGACCCAACAAAGCGTTCCAAGTTGACTGACAGCATTTAACTGCTGAGCGCTATCTGTAAATGATGAGCCCCTAGTCGTTTTGAGGCCATATCACACAGCAACTCGATGCGTGCCAGGTGACATGATGTGAAGGTTTAAGGTAGAAGCTACCAAAGTTAACAATATTGTCTTCGCATACATGCTGGCATCGATTTATAGCAGCTCTTCTGTAGCACCGATCCTTAAACGCCCTCTCAGGTGATGGTTAGAGTACGGTAGACGACCCATTTCAGTATGGATGTAGTCATTCCGACATCAGCTTTCCTCACCGTAGGAACGCGAGTTAGGAGTTGATGATAGCATTCGTCATTTATGCCCTAGGAGCAGCAGTAGACTGCTGCGTAAGACTAAACGACAACAGAGTACAATGTCTTCAGACGGTGCTTGGTAATTCCAGTGGTTACTCAACTTACAACCACTCCCATGAGGCCGTTCACTGGTACATACTAGATTAGCATGTCCAGTATATTTGATGAGGTCGATGCCAAAGATGTACAGATCGTAATCATTGTCGACCGAGTAAAAAATATAGACTTGACGTCATCTTTTAGAAAGCATTGCAGCCATAAATCACCAGAGTGAGTGAATAGTGAAGAATTGCGTTGATCTCTCTAACCCAGAGTGTAGATGTTGTAAGAATCAACTGCAATGCTAACATGGGTTTGGTGGATGCACTCTATGCATCTATGTCAACAGTGCAGTCAGTGCAAATCTGCTCAGAGCTTGGGGTAGAAGGTAGTTGCCAGGGCAGCTAAAGAAAATTCAAATAATTGAAGTTAGTGACGGAGTCTAGGGGGTAGATGCTGAACTCCGACTGTGTACTCCGACGCCAGTGTTCATTTGACGTAATCCACATCTAGTCTTTGAGACAGCAGGCCGACAAGCCCGTTAATGGGTAACTGGTGTTTTGCTCGGAAATATTGCTGACTTCTGACGTTACAGAAAAAGAAAAGTTGAAGGCTCGTGCATTTTAAATATTAATTAACTACGTTTCCTCCCTCAAAATTGCTGACGGAATTTGATGCGAAGCCCCTTAGGTCCCTAGTGTAGATTAGGAGCAGTTTGGCAGCAAAGAATTCGTTAGAAGGCGCAAATTGCCAGGTAGATTGTGGCAACACTACAGTTATGGTAGTAGAATATGGAGACTGCGAGTTGATTGCCCCACAATAACCTGTACTTATTACCATAGTATATGACTCATTCTGTTTTATGGGTTGCTACATATATTTCAATGAAGACACTGGTGATATTCTGTCCTGACCATGATATTTCCAGCGAGACAGGAAGGTGAGCCTGATTCACAAGCAATATTCTGGTCTGACGAAGCTCGGATAAGCTTGACGCTGGAAGAAGATTACGAGCCGCGGCAGATATTATCCGCAACGTATTTTTGGGAATGGACTGTCCACAAGCACTTAGCCTATGTCAATCAGTTCACAGGGGTTTCGAGGGAACACGCCAAAGTAAGCTGAAGGTCGTTATTATAAACAACAACGCATAAAACAGCGGGTGCTGTTTCGGTCTGAGCAAGCTTAGGTGATAATTTATTGTAGGTAAAATGTAATTACTCTACTAGTCTAGTAGGTAAAAATTACAAGCCATAATCTAGGTGTAACAAAAGCGGGGAACGGACATTCACATGTGTATACAGTTTTGTTACGTTTCAATGTGAACATTTGATAAGGAGTAAAAACTCCTGTGCATGTGGAGCAGTGCAGGCTCTAGTGAGAGTAGAGACAACAGAATAGTTTGGCTCAATTCCATCTCAGGACGTAACCAACGAAAAAGACCTGATCAAACTTCTAGTCATTTTAGTACTACGACACCAAGAACTTCACTGCAACCTACATTGCTAAAATGCATACTTACCTTCAATAATGTACGTTAGCGTCTCACTTCTCAAATCTTCTTGAATTTCAGCCTGTTTGTATTTATCCGGATTCTCGTTTGGCGCCCAGCGTAACTAAAAGAATTTCCAAAGCTCATTAGTAGGCTACAGAATCCTAGTATGCAGTTATGTCATAGTAATATTAATACGGTGTAAAAATCTCACTTTAAATGTGGGAAACTTAGTTGCAATAATTTTTTAATACAGCTAACTCATCATCGTCATTCCCAGTCAGCAGCCTTAGGCTAGTCTGGAAAAGCACCAGCCCCCGGCGTTTCGACCTTCCGGGTCTCCTCAGTGGTGTGTCTCTCAGCGGACCCCTGCTGGGTTCCGCCCCCACGACTTCAGGATGCCAGCAGCTAGTGATACTTCGCCACGCGTGACAGCCGTGGACCTGCGTGATTGACAGTTTGATTTTGAAATAGCCTGGCTCATCTACCACTGCCATGCCATTTACAAACTGTGCAGACAGAGAACAATGGATAGTCTCCTTAACATTTCGCTTAGGCGTTAATTTTTCGAATCAGTCTGGCTAAGATGAACTTTTAAGCTCGTGTGCTTTTTCCCCAATTTCACGCACAGCTAGCCTTGCTACTCATTGGGGTCATAGAAACGCAAACGCATGCATGCAACTATGACGAAACGTCGTGTCTCAAAAACTACATTTTTTCTTAGTGATTACTTGCTGCTGTGAATAGAAACTCACTGACCGGCTTATGCAACGTTTACTCAGATGTTCTAGTAGTTTAGTGTATTCGACCACTGTTTCGCTTTTTCTGTATGATGAATCAATATTTTCTGGGAATTATTATTAGCACATAATCCTTCGTTTAATGTATGCTGCAAAAGGAAAACCGTTGGTTGTTTATGAGGCTTATGATCAGTTACTAAACCGCTTCACTTTGTTAATCATCTTTACAATAAAATTCATCTGATACTGTTTTTAATAGTTTTACAGGCAAATTCAGTCTAATTGCATCGTGCGCGCCCGTGAACGTAACCGTGAGAAGGGCAACACATGGATTCATTTGAATAACCCAGTGAGTCACCCTAAAGTAAATTTTCGTTTTTCTGTCATTTTATAATCTGTATGATCCTCACCACGGTCATCCTCATTTTCGTTTCTTATAAATCATGTTTCATTCTAATTTAATAAAGCAGTGATTTTGTGCTTTCCATAAATCAATTTCATATTTAGGCTGGCTGCACTAGCATCGTCATATTAATGGAAATAGCAACGAAGTAGTTTTTGTTGGATTGGAAGGGGCTAGCTTAGCTTAACATCTATTCAGTTTATGCGAACAGTTTGGTGTCATTATTTTCTAGTTGCGCTTCCTGAAACACTCAGCGTAGAGCAAGGAATCAAACGTACCTTCCAGACTGATTTGATGTCACTGAGTTAAGTTGTCCTATGAAGCGTTCTGTCAATTTATTAGGGTAGAGCTTTTTCATTTACACTCATCCCAGTACCTTTAAACATCAAAACAGTTGCTAATAAGATTCGTTACATTAAGACTTGACAGCAACGGATACTCCGACGATGAAGTTGGAACAATGGTTTACTTTTTCCAACCAGTGATTAAGACCAATGAGCTACTTGGAATGGTTACATAATTAGTTGAATTGGCTATGGATAACTGAACTCTTCCTCTACCCTAATAAGTGTATACACCAGTAGTATGAATCACCATGAGGAAACATCAGTCCACTGAGTTACTGGACGGGTGGCGGCTGTGTGCTTGTGTCTTCCCGAAACTATAGTTTCTGTTATTATCTCGCAAGTTGGAAGGTAAGATTTTGTGCGGTTTCGATCGGCACAAACCATATTTCTCCACGATTTTACAACTGTAAAGAAAAAAGGCCGCCGGAAATGCTTACATCGTCAACTTGTATTGCGAACGGTCAAACGTTTCATCCCTGAACTTATACAAATCCATTTAACGTGTACCACAAGATGAATGGTGTCGTCAAACTATGTTTCAAAAGATGTTCCGATTAACTGACGGGTTAAGAAAACTTTTTTGTTAACTGACGTTTGAAAAATATTTTAACTTGGTTAATCAGCAATTCCGTTTCCAAATGATTCAACGTAATGCATGCCAACTTTCCGACCATTTTAATACGGCTGCACTAGACGTACCGTGACATTTTTTGTTTCCTGTAGGGAAATAAATCATACCACGCCACGCCGCTGTTTTTGTTTCAAATTCAACTGACTCTGAGAACGTTGTAACAAGTGGCCCGTAAAGGGAAGAAGATGATGAATTATCGGAAATATATGTTCGCTTATAAAGACTTTTAATGAGTAAGAGTTAGTTTGTTGACGAAGCATACTGTAACGTTTACTATTTAAAGGAAACTCCTACAGGTAGGTTTCGGATACAGTTAAAACGCGTGCTATAAACTACGCTTTTTCAATGACCACTAGTTCCCGAGGGACCATATTTTTCGTTATTATGCAACAATTGCGCTTATGATAATGCCACTTAGAAATAAACATAAACATCTGTGTTTCCGTCAAACTTTTATCGGCCGTTTGCTGAATGCTTGTACCAGAGGTAAGAATAAATATGCGTGTGCACTGGATAGCAACATTTCGTTTCAGTTCGGAAAGCTGTCTTCCGAATTTTATGGCAATATCACTTATGATTAGTAGGAATTTAGAATGTTATTTGTTAAATGTTCGGTCAGTGGACTTTTTGTTTTATTTCAGTCAAAGGCTATCAAATTGACACTCAGGGGAGTCTACGTGCAAAAATGTTGTAGCTTACCTTGGTGGATGCATGCTTAATCGCCTATTATGCCGTCCACTGAAACTGGAATTGTCGAGTTTGTTCGGTGATTGAAGATACTCATTTCTAATTGTCACTCAGTGTTTTCAGTGCGTAAATTTGTGCTGTGGCATAAATAGTCGTTGTTTGGAACTTTTTTAGACTATCCGTTTACCAGAATGCTAGTACAGTCACAATGATTGCGTGAGTTTTTGGTGGACAACGATAACGCTAAATATCTTGACGGTGGTGAATAGAGGTAGTAATTTACTCTCGAGCAGTGAAATGAAATGGAAGCGCATCCTAATTAAGAACTTCAATGTGAACAGATGTCGTTTAAATGGCATGTTTCTGCACCATTAAAGCACCCGAAATCTTTATCAGTGTTAAATTGCAAGCAGCATCATTGCCACACTTGATACCTAACAAAACTTCGAACCCTGACTATTGCTGTCTGCCAATTAACCTGCCTAAAGTTTTGAGTCAGAAATCAGGAAACACTTGTTTTACCATTTCCATGATTAATCATAAATGGGACCGCAGATAGCCCACATTACCATAGCTCACTGCCAGCGGAGCAAGCATGTTCATCAATCATGTATCGTACAATAAAGCGCTAGACCGTTAATGAACGACATTAAGCTGAAATCCGTTGGCTTTTATTATGTTCATTTATCGGTGGTGCAATAAAAGCGCTGCATTTAGACCGGAAGCGTCCACTTAGTTTGATAAACACAGTTTGGCCTCTTCGGGTTGCAAATCACCAGAGCCACTGCTTGGTTGGCCCTCCAATTTAGGGACAAATCAAGGAGTTATCATGATCGCAAAGGTTAGACTTAGATGAATGTTCATGGGGTGTGAAGGCGAAATGTGAAGGGATGTTGATTGCCACAAGACGCGCGTAAAAAACTAAGAGCGTATACTCTACCATCAATAAAATCGTTGGTGATTACTGTGCAGCGGAAAGCAACATCGACCGCAATTCTTCCGATCCTTAGTACAGCCTTGGCTCGAAACATGCTGAGTGAACCTACTAGTCGGAGACAAAACTGATGGCTCAAATATCTGTAGGCAACTGAACTCCAAGTTTACTGCACTGTCGTGTGACACAAGATGTGGCCTGAATTCCATTGTCTTCGTTTAGATAAATTTATTTTTAAACATCCCAGAACAACTAACTGCTGGTGGTAAGGTTTCAGCTTAGAGTTAATTACACAGGGTAAACATAGAAAACAGGCAATTTCGTTACAAAGAATCTGTGCATCCGATGTAAACATAACATGCGTTAAATGGGTAGGTCAAAATCCCTTAGTATTGCTTTGGGCTCAACTAAGATTAAGTAATCACTAATGGTCATAGTGAAGTCATGCAATGCGTCAAATAGTGTGACCAAATAATCATGGCTAGGAAACAAAGGCACTGGGATTGACTTAGAGAAACCAATTTAGAGAATCTAATTTGAATGAGACAGTGGAAAGTGTTTGATATCATTCATACGCTGGAGTTAACAACACATTGCACGAATAGGAATAAGAATGAATTCGACTCAATGACTGCAACATGTTAGATGTAATATCTACGCAACAGCATAGACAAATCACTTGTTCTTATCTATACATATGGGAGCTTCCTTGCCAGACAACTGGTATCTCACATGGTGAGTGGTTTTCTGTTAGTTATTTTGGAGTTCCACTAAATAACGCAAACAGCACCTGCCGGGATAAGTGGTTAGGATGCGTATAGCTTCCTATGATCTAATCAACACAGGCTGTCAGAGGTTTTAGTACTGAAGTTGTTACAAAACGCCAAATCATATGCTCGGCACGGTTTCGTCGGTATTCCTCGTGGACAATGCTACTCAGGTTACTTCACAGGTAACATCCGTTCAGTACATTATTGAACAAATATGTGAAATATCGCCGAGTCGTGTGGTTGACTATCAAGATTGTAGCGTTGTTCTCTCTGACATTCATGGTAGGCTGACTACGTATAGTCACGCGTTTTAATTTTGAAGTTGAAAAGGAGCACTCGCTTTCACGATGTCTCCAATGGCTTTTTCGGTTTATGTTTAGTCCGTGCTAACAAATCTATTCGTATCGTGAATGAACATCCCAAACTGACTAAGATAAATGGTGTAGCTCTCAGACGGGGAAGTAAGTGCATTCTATTCGCTAATCTTTCCTTTTCACATTTCAAGATTTTTAATTCGTCGTTGATGCCTGATGTATTGTTGTTTTAGAAGTATACATTTTGACATCTAAGCAGAGCTTTTGTATTTAGATACCGCACTATAATGTCGCTGTTGAGCTATTCAGCGCGGTCCTACTGAATATCTCCGTGGCATATCAACCAATAGGAAAGTCTTTAACATAAACTAGTACGGTGAATCAGTGAACAATCATTTATTAAGGGCAAAAAAGCAATCGTTTGACAATTCAATACTAACAGGTTCTTTTAGGGGCGATTAAATGGTGTGCATTAAGCTTCAGTAATTCATTGAAGCTGAACGAATTATACGCAACATGTGTAGTTCGTTGGTATAAAGAAGTATATATAATTAACTTAACGGCATTTTAACGGATCACTGTGACATCGCTAAGTTTCTCAGTGTTGCGCTCCTATATTCCAGTTTAGGTGAACTAAAACTGTTGCAAGCTTTCGCTAGTCTACCAAAATATATGAGAACCTGCTGCTGGGGAACCGGTATGAAGTACAGTAAGCTCCGATTTGTGGACTCCCCCCACTGATGTAGGTTACTGACCCGATCAGTTGCAGTTGTCCGAACATTTAACTAGAGCAAACATGACAGTCGAAGTATTTAATCACTTGCGTTAGATCCAAGTCAACTAGCATTTTCAATCAGGGCGGTTGAGATTACATTCATGTAATATAATAACCCAAATATACAAATCATGCAATGTTGGTCCACAAGACAATTTCTAGTATGCCTTTTTAGTATAAGCAATTTTATTTGTTCCGTTTTATTGTAAATCTGTGCACGTTTATCATGCTGATAAGAAGTGTAAATCTGCTTCATATTTGCTTCGAGTCAAGTCAAGTCAAGTATGCATGTGTGTATCCATTAATGGAGGATATTTAGGTCTAACACACCAGCCACGGACAGGAAAAATAATGAAAAAAATTTTGAACATGAAGATAAGTGTAAAACCAAAATTGTTCTAACCGTTGCGAGTTATTAACAGTAAATTTATTGGCCATTTCTTAAAAGACCGAAATACTGTTGTTCGCCTACTTAACAAGGAAAGCACTGCCGTGGTATTGAAACCTCTTTTGCGGGCATATATAGATTTGCGGCCCTGTTTGGTCGAGTAGGATACTACGCATCCGAATAACTCTATGAAGAAGGAGTGACAAACATCAGAGAGTACTTTATGATCGGTTACTTTGGATTGTTCATATAACTAATAAAAGCTAATTATGAATAAGTAATACTTTACCAGATATGGAAGTGATCAAAAGATCTACAGATATAAATATCAAGTTGGTGTCTAAAGCAAAGCTCCAGGTATGGATATCCTTGCTCCTGTATTCGCCATACTGCCGGTAGTCATGGCTGTAAAGGATATGCCGCTGCAACACTTACCTGAAGCTTGAGCTTCACTGCTGGACGTCTCTACCATAGGTGTTGCGAAGACACGCTGTCTACAGTTTGCATTAATCTTTGTATGTTTGGTATATATGGTTAGTTTGGAAACGTTATTTAACGGGCGCATGCAGAATCATGTTTGAAATTATGAGGATAGCGGTAGGAACCAAATCGGTGCCACAGAACATTCAAACAAGTGTTGTGATTTAACTTCTGCTGTATTTGTTAATGTGTTGCACTTCTTGCTTTTGGTTTCAACGCACAGATCTGCTAAACTCGAAGTGATATTGCTCTTTGTATACCTTTCATGAAGAACGCAAGCAACGGTGCAGAAAGAAAGACTAGGCTTTAAAAAATAATGCAATTGCTATTAACAATTTTTCTCGGTGAATATAATTGTCAAAAAAAGGTAGTTAAACAGCTTGACTTTGGAAACAGTAAATTTTCCCGCGGCCCATTCGGTACTGTGGATTTGGAACACATTATTTTACCTTCCACATCACTTATGCACTCATTCTATTTGACCAGGCAATTGTTAACAGGGAACTAGCAAAATGAAATATATCAAGGCTACAGGTACTGATGTCCCGTCTCCAAAATTTCTGAGTATGTGAATGTTTCACACTCACTTATGACTGATTTTCAGCCGATGTTTAGTGCCTAGCTCATCCCCGAAATCAGAAAAACATTCGTAATAACGTTGTAGTCAAAGAGCGAATCGCAGAAAGATAGGCCAATTGTGTGTACCTCCACGCATTTGAATGTTTCGGAAAAAGTACCACTTCTTCACATTTCCATGAGCAAACAAACAGGAGATAATAAACAGTTAGAAACAAGCAAAGACGATGTACACGGGATGCTGTTTCGTTTCTTATGCATTACATTTCATCTGCTTTGGACAGAATGTAATTCTGCGGTTCCTGTTCCCCTATTAAAATGCCACTTTCAAAAGCTTTAAAATATCGTTACTGCCAAAACGTTTGCTATGAAATGGCGTTCCCTATATTCCTGTAATTTAATGCAGGACTACAATAAAAAATATTAGAAGCACGCAGCTATACTCTAGTAGGATTTCTGAAATCCCTGCGTTTTCTATAGTTTTGCTAAGAAAACATGTTTATACCAACCTGTTTTATCGGAATTAAATGCATTGGTGAGGTATTCCTAGGGTTAATTTGTAAACTCTTTTGAAGAAGCACTGAAACTCCAACGGCGTTTAAGCAAACACTTGCGTTAATCAAGCTCCCCATCCCTTTTACGTAACCCATCCAAGATTTGTCACGATATATCCTAATTTTTCTGCCCCGACATAATGCGTTCCATTTTGATTCCCTCAGTCTTCTGGCAGTGGCGGACAAAGACATCCTTCGTTTATCTATCGTAAAGTAACTCGCTGTATTTTTTCGTGTAACTTATCCTGCTCGACTTATAATCTTGAAGCATTTTCACATCTCGAAGCAAACTATTTACGCTCTCAGACTCAAAAAGCTTTCCATTGACAGTGGTATAATTTTAGCTTAGTTAACCCATGTATTCTCCTCCAGTAATTCAACTACTGTCCTTTTATTTTCCCTGCAGGATTCAAAAGAATTATGATCCTGTTTGCGACTTACGAAAATTTATTTTTTGACGCTCCGAATCAGGCAAATAATCCCCATATATTTTTGTCATTTGTAAGCATTTTGGCGCATACATCAATCTTTCAACTAGTTTTCTGAAAGACTCCTCTCAACCCATGTAGTTCCACGCATTATAAAGTTGATTATTTTCGCGTTGTTAGTTTTATCGCAAACCTCGTCTTGCTATATATGCCTTGCTTAATATTCCAACCACAGCAATGAGGTAACAATTGCGAGCACGTCTGCAAAATTGAAACAGCACCCTTATTGTTTTCCTTATCAAATTTATTTGTTTTATACTGAGCTTATTTCATATTATCCACGCAACTTTATTACAAATTGCTGAAAACCCTCCTATGCATTTCCATCAGCGTTGTCTTGCTTTGAATTGAAGCGCCTATAACGATCTTTGGTACGGGTTGCCTATGAGTCATCGCAGTCAGACAGCATAAAGTCCATTGGCAAAACCGCGTGGTATACTTTTAGTCTTAGTAGCGCTTATCGACAGAGCCTACTCTCCAGGCGGCATCGTTAATCAGTCCACAGATTAATTGCTCAGTTCAGTGATTTACGCTACCTGGCCAGTGGAGACGGCAGCGGATTATTTGACTAATTTCCAACTACCGCGTAGTGGGACTCAATCCACTGCTCCACATTTTACTGAAGTGCAGATTTACAGTTGGTCTCAATTGTGCCTTTTTTATAATGTCACGCTTATTGTTAACCAATGCCAGAAGTGGATCTTCAGGTCGAGTACAGATGGTATTACGTTTGAGCTTTCTATTCCTTTCCTTAACATATCTCGGAAAAAATCAGCAACTTGTTCTATGCCCATATGACATTTACATCTACTGGAGCCAGTGAAATTTCTTTGTCTAAACTGTTTTCGTCATCCAATGTATTGATTGCAGCCGATACACAGCCATACAATAGCCAATTATTTTAAGTCACAAGGAGATTGCTATGGGATTTATCCGATACTGATCACTAGAAGATAGAAAAATCTGACAAGCTGTTTAAGAGAAACTTAGTAACAGCTTGCTTTTAATATTTGCTACAAAGCAGATTACACTTGAAAACACGCACTGGTGTGTTACACGAAGGAAAGAGAGCACAACCAGCTCAGATTGCAAGATGATATGTTTACAACATTCAATATTACCCAGGTTGCTATCTGGCAACTTTGCTAAGGCAGTGATGGCATCCACGGAAATATGGATTTTGTTGCTATGATGCATCCTTGTTGTCCACAGGTCCAATGGTTACATAAATTTAGAGCGCTTGACCACTCATTCAACTACTGAGCGACAGGTATAGAAAAGGACTAATAAAATCTTCACAATATCTATGTACTAGTGCAATGAGACATGTTTTCAAGGCGTTTTTGTTCTACACAAGAATAAACTGCCGTTGACAAACATTATGCTGCTTTCCTTGTTAATGCAAATAATCCATAAGAAAACATACTCTAATCGTTGCAGGGAAAAGATCCTGCAGCAAAATAATAGCACTGTCTTGTGAATCTTGGTCTTATCTTAATCAAACATAAAGCGTGGGAAAACACACGTCGCTGTTCAATGACAAGACACATGTAAGCAGATTTAATTGATCAAGGTGGATAGAAGACATAAGGTGCTATATGGCAACTTTTCTTGGCAATCTATGGTACAGAATGAAAGGATGGATCCAACAGAGATCCAGAACGCCGCTTCATCTTTTATTAATCCCTCAGTGATGACTGATCACCACGTAGATCCATCGAAGACATTCGAAGTGCTATTAATCAAACGAAAATCGGAAGGGTTGGCAACTAACAATATTACATGTGACGGGCTTGTCATACCAGAATGAATGGACGGGCCAATCGAACGAATCAGGTAACCAAGGGGAAACGGACGTAACTGCTTTGGTGGAGTGACATGGATTGGCCGACCTTCAACTGAGTTAATCATCACTTTTGCCTCAGTAGGGTCGTTTTTTTAAGGTGAACACGCAACTTATATTCAAGAAGTTTGGCTTACTAACCGTGCTGTAATTTTTGCAGTTATCTTTGCTTAATAAAGGCTTATGTCTTCAACGTGATGTCAGAGAATCCAAAGACGAACACCACCGACGGCGTTTGGATACTGCATGCATCACGAGCGTTTATTTAGATGCCTGCCACATTGCACATGGATGCACGGAACTAGGCGATTAATTGGCGTCTATGGAGCAACAAGTGGATGGATTTATGCAACTTTGTACATTTGGACAAGAAACCGATGGCGTATCCCTTGACAGTATATCGACACGCAGCCCTGGATGACGTGCGCCGAGAGATAGACACATTGCAAATCGACAAAGATAATGATCCTAATAAATTTGAAACAGACATTTAAAATTTCGGTGAAATTGCAAAGCTCAAACAATGAGATCTACCACCGCTACCCTTTCTTTTCGCGCAACAAAGGCTTAAAAAGATCCGAGAATATGTTGGCACTCTTGGCATTTTAATTATTCTCAGAAGAATTTTGTGTAATATTACTGGATATTTATTATTCGTACTACCATTACAAACCCTACATAGCGATATCATTTAATTAAGTACCATAACCTGCATCCGGAATACTAAATTCCGCGCTGTGTTTAACAGATTTCCAACAAACAGTAATTTTGTAGCAGTAAACTTGGGATATGTTGTTCTGACTCGATACAGCATTACAAGGGATTTTCAAGCTATCCTGACTCGTTTCGGTGCAACATGGCTTGAAGTAGCTAAGCTCTCTCTGAAAGCTAAAGCTAGAGCGATTGACAGGACTACCCAGGCAAATGCTATGTCAAACAACCAGTGATCCGTCTCACACATATGAAGTCACATCCGACTAGCACGTCAGACAGGACATATGCGACCACGCAAGTGCGGAGTAATCATGGTGATTCGGCATTCACAAGGGCCACTGAATAAAAAGTGCTAACAAAAAAACTAGGTTTAAAAGTTCATTAAAAAGCGCGGTGTTAAGTGTCTAAGAAAAAATTAGGTTCGATTGAAGAAAGAAGGCCGATTAGCGTTAATTTACCTACCGTGGCTCGCTTATGGTGAACGCCGGTCATTTACGGTTGTTGTCCCCAACATCCAATAACCATCCAATCTTTAGCGAAATTCGCAACATGCTACTGAGCGTGCAGAGACAGGAATTTCTCTCTCACCTTAGTGGTGCGGACGTATGGCATTCTCGGCGGACGAGTGATTTAGTGCAGGGCTCAACTGAGAAAACCATAACCTCTAGGCGCACCAACATGAGGCTGTTTTGATCATGAGCGAGATGAGTACAGACAGCCACAACGTGTTTCCGGCGTTTGTTAGCTGTCAGCTAACTTCGCGCTGAGTGCTGAAGTTCATGGACAACCGTAGGCGTTCGAGCGATCGATGGTTAGCTGTGCGTGTCTCGCTGGCTACACAGCGAAGTCGGCTCAGGCCACCAAAACGACAGCGTGAATGTACGCCCATGATGGCAGCTCAGCTGAGGACGAGGTTAGGCATTGCAACCCATGTCAAGGTTATTGAATCACAGGTAATGGAGCACGAGCAGACAATGCAGTCGGGGTCACGTAATGTTCCTGTCAGTGAGCGCTGATAATTCGGCTGTACGGTGAATGCGGTTTAAAATCCGCATCAGCTTCAAGAAAATACAATGCAATGAACGCTGGAATTCGTCTCGTCACCGCTCGGTACGTGCTGAAACTAAAGAAGAAGTTCGAGCAAAATGGGTGTGTGACAAGAAGAGAACCAGACCGTTTCGCATAACCAGGGACGACCGTTCAGTTTTCGCTGTAATCAGTAAAGTGTCAAAAAGTTCCGATCTCAGCATTCGTCGGATCGCACAGCATTGTGACACAACCCGATATACGATACAGCGGATATTACAGGAACGAACGTTTGGAAGATTCCGTGCATTTCAAGTGCATGTTTTGAACCCCCTGCGATCCGGAGGAGCGGCATGGATTTTGGCCCTAAAATCTGGATCACGGGGATATTCGTTCCGTTATGTTTTCAGATAAAGCATTGTTTCATCTGCATGGACCAATGAAACATTACTGTTGGACAACCAGCAACGCACGAAAATTTACCGCATCACGTCTGCACCACAGTAAGAATTTGATGGTTTGGGCCGGATTAACAAGCCAGAAATTCTTAGGCCCATATGTTTTCCGAGAATGTGACCGGTAGGTTGTTGTTGTAAAGTACTAAATCCTTATCTTTTCCTACCATCGTCGTACTTGGAAATGCTGCAGAGATTTGTGCTTCCCCAGTTGGAGGCCGAAAGGGCATGCAAGACTTTTTTCGTGGCAGCAGGATGGTGCACTTGAACGTTCTGCTAAAACGGTGTGTGCTTACCTCACCGACAGATTTGGCCACCATTGGATCAGATGCGTTGGACCAATGGAGTGGCCTGCTCGCTCACCAGACTTAAACCCCATAGACCTTTTTCTATGACGCTACCTGAAGCGGCGAGTGTATAAAACAAGGCCGCGTACATTGGACCAATTGAAAGAAACTATTGTGAACGAAGGTCGCGCGATCACGAGGGATACATTGGAGAAAGCACGCGCCAATTGCATCAAGCGGTTTCTGCACTGCAAGCAGAACGCCCGCGGACATTTTGAACATATCCTTCACTAGCATAGATGATCGTTCTAATACATTTCTGTTAATATATTATCCTTTTTCACAAATGCGTTAGCGACTACACTGGTCCGCTGACATATGGTGCTAATGGTGCGTCCTGTCGGATAGAATTCTTAACGTCCAGGTTGTCGTTGAGTATATAAACAGCGTAGGCAACGAAACGTTCGACTGCTACTTAGGGCGGAATCACTGAGCCGCAATGAGCTGAGGTGCGTCCAGCCTTAATTAAAAGCCGACTGTGTTGTTGACGCAGTTTCGGGCTATTGCCCGTGAAGTTGGTTTTCGGGATGAGTTGCGGTAGGTGGCAACATATGGTAGACTAATGTGAAGTCTCCACGTTGCCACCTGCAGCGTCTACTGAACAATCCGAGTACTTTTAGTCGCTGCTGGTGAGAAAGGTTGCACAATCCTTTGACATATTTTGTTGTTCGATCATAGTGAGTTTCGAGCGCTGCAAGGTCACGGTTTAGCCAAGCGTGTCAAGCCTGGATTGCGTATTCGACGTGTTAACGCACGTAGGCATGGAGCATCATAGAGAAGATGAATGAATCAAAATTTTCGAATGTCATCCGCAAGTTAACAACGTGCTGGTTACTACTTTTGAAACGGATTCCGACTGCCTGGAATAATCGAAGTCGTCCTGCACCAGCACACTGAGGTCAAGTTCCTGAGGGCTTCTCTGCAGGTCATATGCCCCAATTTTCAAGAGATAGGTGTCTCTTTGGCTTATGTCAACAATGTGTCACTTGACCACATTTACCGGCAGTGAATTCCTCACAGGTCAATGCTAGGTTCCATCTAGGTCGCACATGGACGATCTTGTGGTAGTCCATTCTCTTGATCACCGGCCAACTATTACCGTCATCCGGAAAAGTAAAATTTTTGAGGTGATGTCTCACGCAAGATCGTCGCACTCCACTAGGTTACGGTCGGGCAGAGATGTTCGGACTCTAACCTAGAACTGCTGTTCACGGAGAAAAGTACCAACCCATGCTAATAATGCATCGCCCAAGTTTTCCAAGTAGCCCGTCATTATGTTAGCGATGATAGCTTACATGAGTTTGGAAAGGACAGAGAGAAGTGTTACCGGACGGTAATTGGTAGGATCAGACAAACTTCTCTGAAAGAATCCGGCAAGTGGCTGGGCTAGGTGAATGTCTGCTGCCTGTATTGCTTTAGGGTGAAGGTTATCCACTTCAGGAAACCTGTGTGTATGCAAGGATGGTAGCTTTCTCAGAACCATTTTTGCTATGAATTTGCTGCTGGATAACAATGATGGTGTGGGGACGGAAGCAAGTATTAGGTTTGAGACTAGTACCCCTTGGAAAGTAGGTCAGTACCGGACAATTGCGGTTGCCCGCCATTTTTTGTGTTTGTACACCCACCAATCGTACTGAGTGGTGTGATTCCACGCTGCAGCATTCGAAGTGCATTCAAGTGTCGTAAATAAGGCTATGGTTCGAAAGCAATTGTTTCGCTAGCTCCGGTCGGTGTGATCACTTGTTATGACGACCCAAGGGTACATATTACCTGGTCAGAGCTACGTACACTTTCTTATTCTCTGCGTCAGGATTGTTCATCTAAAGGCGCCATGTGTTTACCCAAAGCCATGAATTTTCCACCATCACATGCAACCAATTTTATTCATGAGAAGCCAAACATGCACATTTATGTCCTTGGGGAAAAACCTGGCGCCTGCGCATAAACAATCCTGACTCATAGAATAAGAAAGAGTACGTAGCTCTGACCAGGTAATACGTACCCTTGGGTCGTCATAACAAGTGATCACACCGACCGGAGCTAGCGAAACAATTGCTTTCGAACCATAGCCTTATTTACAACACTTGAATGCACTTCGAATGCTGCAGCGTGGAATCACTCCACTCAGTACGATTGGCGGGTGCACAAACACAAAAAATGGCGGACAACCGCAATTGTCCGGTACTGACCTACTTTCCAAGGGGTACTAGTCTCAAACTTAATACTTGCTTCCGTCCCCACACCATCATTGTTATCCAGCAGCAAATTCGTAGCAAAAATGGTTCTGAGAAAGCTACCATCCTTGCATACACACAGGTTTCCTGAAGCGGATAACCTTCACCCTAGAGAAATACAGGCAGCAGACATTCACCTAGCCCAGCCACTTGCCGGATTCTTTCAGAGAAGTTTGTCTGATCCTACCAATTACCGTCCGGTAACACTTCTCTCTGTCCTTTCCAAACTCATGTAAGCTATCATCGCTAACATAATGACGGGCTACTTGGAAAACTTGGGCGATGCATTATTAGCATGGGTTGGTACTTTTCTCCGTGAACAACAGTCCTAGGTTAGAGTCCGAACATCTCTGCCCGACTGTAACCTAGTGGAGTGCGACGATCTTGCGTGAGGCATCACCTCAAAAATTTTACTTTTCCGGATGACGGTAATAGTTGGCCGGTGATCAAGAGAATAAACTACCACATGATCGTCCATGTGCGACCTAGATGGGACCTGGCATTGACCTGTGAGGAATTCACTGCCGGTAAATGTGGTCAAGGGACACATTGTTGACATAAGCCAAAGAGACACCTATCTCTAGGAAAATTGGGGCATATGACCTGCAGAGAAGCCCTCAGGAACTTGACCTCAGTGTGCTGGTGCAGGACGACTTCGATTATTCCAGGCAGTCGGAATCCGTTTCAAAAGTAGTAACCAGCACGTTGTTAACTTGCGGATGACATTCGAAAATTTTGATTCATTCATCTTCTCTATGATGCTCCATGCCTACGTGCGTTAACACGTCGAATACGCAATCCAGGCTTGACACGCTTGGCTAAACCGTGACCTTGCAGCGCTCGAAACTCACCATGATCGAACAACAAAATATGTCAAGGGATTGTGCAACCTTTCGCACCAGCAGCGACTAAAAATACTCGGATTGTTCAGTAGACGCTGCAGGTGGCTACGTGAAGACTTCACATTAGTCTACCATATGTTGCCACCTACCGCAACTCATCCCGAAAACCAACTTCACGGGCAATAGCCCGAAACTGCGTCAACAACACAGTCGGCTTTTAATTAAGGCTGGACGCACCTCAGCTCATTGCGGCTCAGTGATTCCGCCCTAAGTAGCAGTCGAACGTTTCGTTGCCTACGCTGTTTATATACTCAACGACAACCTGGACGTTAAGAATTCTATCCGACAGGACGCACCATTAGCACCATATGTCAGCGGACCAGTGTAGTCGCTAACGCATTTGTGAAAAAGGATAATATATTAACAGAAATGTATTAGAACGATCATCGATGCTAGTGAAGGATATGTTCAAAATGTCCGCGGGCGTTCTGCTTGCAGTGCAGAAACCGCTTGATGCAATTGGCGCGTGCTTTCTCCAATGTATCCCTCGTGATCGCGCGACCTTCGTTCACAATAGTTTCTTTCAATTGGTCCAATGTACGCGGCCTTGTTTTATACACTCGCCGCTTCAGGTAGCGTCATAGAAAAAGGTCTATGGGGTTTAAGTCTGGTGAGCGAGCAGGCCACTCCATTGGTCCACCGCGTCAGATCCAATGGTGGCCAAATCTGTCGGTGAGGTAAGCACACACCGTTTTAGCAGAACGTGCAAGTACACCATTCTGGTGCCACGAAAAGGGTCCTGCATGCCCTTTCGGCCTCCAACTGGGGAAACACAAATCTCTGCAGCATTTCCAAGTACAACGATGCTAGGAAAAGATAAGGCTTTAGTACTTTAAAACAACCACCTACCGGTCACATTCCCGGAAATATTATGGGCCTAAGATTTTCTGGCTTGTTAATCCGGCCCAAACCATAAATTTCATACTGTGGTGCAGACGTGATGCGGTAAATTTTCATGCGTTGCTGGTTGTCCAACAGTAATGTTTCATTGGTCCATGCAGATAAAACAATGCTTTACCTGTAAACATAACGGAACGAATATCCCCATGATCCAGATTTTAGGGCCAAAATCCATGCCACTTCTCCGGATCGCAGGGGGTTCAAAACCTGCACTTGAAATGCACAGAATCTTCTAAACGTTCGTTCCTGTAATATCCGCTGTATCGTATATCGGGTTGTGTCACAGTACAGTGCGATCCGACGAATGCTGAGATCGGAACTTTTTGACACTTTACTGACTACAGCGCAAGCTGAACGGTCGTCCCTGGTGATGCGAAACGGTCTGGTTCTCTTCATGTCACCCACACCCATTTTGCTCGCACTTCTTCTTTAGTTTAAGCACGTACCGAGCGGTGACGAGACGCATTCCTGTGTTCATTGCATTGTATTTTCTTGAAGCTGATGCGGATTTTAAACCGCATTCACCGTACAGCCGAATTATCAGCGCTCACTGACAGGAACATTACGTGACCCCGACTGCATTGTCTGCTCGTGCTCCATTACCTGTGATTCAATAACCTTGACATGGGTTGCAATGCCTAACCTCGTCCTCAGCTGAGCTGCCATCATGGGCGTACATTCACGCCGTCGTTTTGGTTGCCTGAGCCGACTTCGCTGCGTAGCCAGCGAGACACACACAGCTAACCATCGATCGCTCCAACGCCTACGGTTGGCCATGAACTTCAGCACTCAGCGCGAAGTTAGCTGACAGCTAACAAACGCCGGAAACACGTTGTGGCTGTCTGTACTCATCTCGCTCATGATCAAAACAGCCTCATGTTGGTGCGCCTAGAAGTTATGGTTTTCTCAGTTGAGCCCTGCACTAAATCACTCGTCCGCCGAGAATGCCATACGTCCGCACCACTAAGGTGAGAGAGAAATTCCTGTCTCTGCACGCTCAGTAGCATGTTGCGAATTTTGCTAAAGATTGGATGGTTATTGGATGTTGGGGACAACAACCGTCAATGACCGGCGTTCACCATAAGCGAGCCACGGTAGGTAAATTAACGCTAATCGGCCTTCTTCCTTCCGACTTACCTTGTGTGCATATCCCCTGCCTAGTTTTTTGAGCAAGTTTACCGTGCCTCTAGGATTAAAAGCTTTTTATCCGATGTTTTCCTGTTTAATTTTTTCCAAGCCCAGTTATTATCTTACCCGCATGCTCCATGTTTATGTGGATTTTAGGTCTGTACAGCTGACACAATCCCTCATTCTTTTATTTCAAAATTACTACTACCTACATTGCAAGTTGGATGGAATTTTGACCACAATAAATCCCACAGATGTTAGTTATAGAGAAAGAGAAATCCCAGATTTCCCTAATAGTTATGGCTCCGATTTTTAGGGTAATTCTTTTAATACCCTAAATGAACCGACACCAGAACACAGGAAATCTGTTGTTTTTGCATGAAGACAGGAGACTCATCCGCAACTGATGAGATTTTCATTTCGATAGGTATAACTGCGTGTATCCCTTTGTCTAATCTCCCAACTTAGTGAATAACAAGAGAATAGTCCGGTAGCTTCTAAGAAGAGCCGACATTGTACATTAACATCACCCCGTCCCACTAGATCGGAAACTGAAGAGCAAAGCAGATATACTTGTGCGAATGCCACCGGTTCCTTGTCTTACCTTCTAAAGTAGTACGTCTGTTCCCATGACAAGTCAGATATGCAAAGAAACAACAACCTGTACTGGGCGTAATGTACTCGAATGTCCTTGAATCAACGTCGACGTAAAGAATAAGCAATCTGTTGGACAACCTCAGCCAGTGGGACACCCTAAATAACCTAATCAAAATTGTGCAGACATCTGCACACATAGTTTGAATCAAACGGCACCACAACTCTAGCTTTTACGGAGACCCAAGACTTCCGAGCTTTATGCTTAACGCGACCAAAGAAGACAGTTCTGCTGCTGATAGTTCGACTCGGAAATGAACACTGCCCAATACGTGACTTTGTAGACATCCCATGCGGCAAGCGTCATCAAAATAATCGCACCTTAGGTGACTAGCAGAAGGAAAGTTCAACCAGTACCATCGTTGTTCACGACGTTCCTGCAAATGAAGTTTCCTATGAACATGCTCTAAACATTTATTATAATAAAGGATGATGTATGCTCATGAAACCTTCTCCTAGTAAGGCGTGTTAGTGAACTCGATGTCACAGATACTCACCTCACTGAAATGCACAGGATGCTTAGCGAGGCCGGAGAGAAGCTGGTGCATGTTTCAATGCAGGCCGTCATCAGAGCGTCGGGCGAATGAAGCGAGCAGAGATGGTATGTCACCCGAAGAACCAAACCCAATCGGAACTGTAATAGAATAGTATGCTAGTAGTGCTTCTGATTAATCTGTGAAACCTGTTGATATTCTGCCTGATCAGACATCATAAGCTGTGCGTAGGAGGTAAGGACATACTGCGCAGCCAAAACATAAGACGTCCAATCAGTCGCCATTTACCTACCGAAAAAATGGTTTGTTGCCGTCAACCCAATGGTCCGCGAAACTTCCCCTATACCTTGCACAATCCCTACTATATTGCTGAAATCCGAGCAACTTTCATGTATGTGCATAAAAGCCCAAGGGCTACTCAGTAAACTTACGGAATTTTGGGTACCTCACGTCGCGAATGCTCGGAACCTATTTGTCATTAATGAAAGGTGGTTACGACATAAGGTTACTGATGCTGGTCTGGGATAGCAGGAATGCCACGCATTCGGTACTACCGCCCCAGCAGTTAGGGTCGTTCTCTACCTTTGCAGTGACCTGCAGTGTGCAATAGTTGTTGATCCTGAACTGCATGTTACCGACTCAAGCCGTTGCCATCTGTGACTAAAACATAACGACACACATCTTTTAGCTGTCGTTTATGACCTCCCAACATCCTTTCCAGAAATGGATCCTACCTTGACACGTGCCTTGAACAACATAAAACGCACTAGTTACAGCCAAATTCTCATCTCCAGTGACTTCATTGGACACCATCCGGAAGTATCGGCATCATCCAATGAATAGTACAAAGCAGACTTGCATGAACTTGTAGCTGACATTCCGTTGCTCAGTGATGTGTATTTATCCGTTATATTCAGGACAGCAAACAAACAGCCTGTAGAGGACCTTGTGCTTACAAAGGCGCAGCTTGTGATTGAGAAATTATTGATGGAGTGTCCACTAGATCCCAGCGACCATTCATTAATTACGCGTAACCATGTTTGTTATGCAGATTTTTCATCTGATAACTCGGAATTAACTCATACAAATACACGCAACTACATCCTGAAAGGATTCGTTGAGGTATTCACATTGGAATTCTCGAACGGCAGTCCCCTGGACAGCTTTTGGACGGAGTACATTGTAAGGCACAGTGAGATGGTCAGCAGGGCATCGGAGACTAAGTCCCCCCTGTTCTGCATAAATCCCCAGCAATTCTAAGAAGCAGGACTATAGAATGCATGACAAAACGGGATGATGCATGGTATGACCATAGGTCTAAGGCAGACTCAGAGACTTGGAGGAATCTCCTGATCAACTGCAACTATTTCATCACACTTGTTCATAAGGACAATGGACCTTATCAACAGTGTCTAGCAAAACAGTTTCTGGCAAACAGCAGCATGGCGTGCCTACAAGAGTAATCCCGACTCAGAGACTTGGGGAAATTTCCTGACCCATCGCAACCATTGCACTGCACTTGTCCGTGAGGACAAAATAACTTATCAAGAGTGCCTAGCCAAAAAGTTCATGGCAAACAACAAACAGCTATATAAGCATGTCAATAAGATCCGTAAAGTAAAGCATGGAGTACCCCACTATTCACGACAGGCGGTAGAGTATAAAGCGCCGAAGAAGCAGCTAATGCCCTGCGGCTGCAATACGCCCCAATGTTTGAACTCGCAACATCTACCTGTCCCATAATACCAAGCACATTACCGACACCATTGTTTACAAATGTTATTTTCAACCCATCAGTTGTGCTAAGGAAGTTACTCTCACTGCATGAGCATAGTTCTCCGGGAGCAGAAAACATCCGCCCGAAGGCACTGAAGGCTACGGCCACCAAGCTAGCTAAAACCACTGTCACAGTTCTTTCAAAGGTGCTTTAATGAACAACAAGTCCCCACTAAGTGGAAGTGTGGCATTATAACCCCTATTTTTAAAGGCGGTAGCCGTTCCTATCCTGCAAACTATCGTTCAGTGACTCTCCTCCCTGTGATCGCGAAGGTGATGGAAGCAGTCGTTGCTGAGGCGTTAATAGACTACCTGGAAAAATGCAACATTTTGGTACCGGAACAGCATGGCTTCCGTCAACACCGGTCATGCACCACCAACCTACTTATTGCACGAGGTAGTTCGACGGAAGTGGCCGATGATGGGGTCGGAGTCGACGTCATCTATCTGGACTTCTCCAAAGCTCTCGACCGCCTTGATCACCGCATTCTACTTCCAAGACTACAAAGTTACGGAATCGGAGATCCTGTACTTGGTTGGATTGGCAACTTCCTTTACCAACGAAACCTTCAAGTACGTGTTAGGGGACCATTCTTTAACCCAATTGAGGTGGAATGTGGTGTCCCACAATGTTCAGGGCTGGGACCGCGTTTATTCCTGGTGTTTATCAACGACCTGGTAAGAGTCATCTCCTCAAACTTCCTGCTTTTCGCCGATGACGTCAAGATATGGCGGGCGATTAGTAACAAGGCAGATCAGGATCTGCTCCAACATGACCTAGATTGCATTTACGAATGGTCAAAGAGGAACGAGCTTCAATTGAACATGGCTAAGTGCAAAGTGATGCATCTGCGTCACCAGCCGGTGAGCACTTACAAGATTGGAGACCACACCTTGGCAAAGGTTTCTCAGGAGCGTGACCTGGGTGTATTGGTACAGGAAGCTCTCGGGTGTTCAAAATAAACAGAGAAGGCGAGGAGAACCGGAAATCAATACTTCGGCCTGCTTCGCAGAGCGTTCTGTGGGTTTGAAACCTCAATATTTCCCCAAATGCTTAACGTCTACGTGCGACCTCACGTGGAATATGCTATTCAGGCGTGGCAGCCGTGGCAGAAACAGGATCTTGTTGCTATCGAGACTCCTCAACGACGGGCAACCAAGAACGTCAGGGGCCTCTTTCATCTGCCCTATAAGCTCAGACTGAAATCTCTAAGTATGTACAGCAGTCGATATCGGCTTTTGCGGGGGGATCTCATAATGGTTTACCAGATTCTGAAGAACCTAAACTACATTTGCCGTCCGCTGCTGGAATTGAACCACAACACTAAACTAAGAGGTCACCCTCTGAAACTGACAATTCATTATAGCCAGCTTGAATGCTGTAGAAATTTCTTTTCTCTCCACGTGTACCAGCCTTGGAACGCCCTCCCTAATTATGTCGTCTCTGCTCCCAATCTGGCGATATTTGAAAAAACGTGTTGACGATGCATTTTCTCACGTACATTTCATTTTATGACTTGTTAGCCCGGGGCTCCAAAAAGCAATCAAACAGTATCTTGCCAAACGCCTAATCAGTGGATTGATGGATTTATACGTTTAATACGCGAACATCTCTGCTATCCCACATAAGTCTATGGTGAGTCCACCACAACGCTTTTCACTGTATTATGCAATTGATTTTCGCAATAATTTCCATCCCACGGGACTTGTTGAGCGATGCTTTTTTACCCGTAATAAACCATTGTTCCATTGTTATATAGGAATTTCAACAATATTCACAAAGTAAAGCGTGGTATCCCTCAACTTTCACTACAGGTGGTAAGCCTCAAAGCGCCGGATAAGCAGACAATGTAAAGTGGTTACATCACGCCCAGACTTCCGAACTCGCAGACTTAACCGGTCGCATATGGTCAAGCACATCAACATATCAAGGGTTTACAGCTGAAATTTCCAACTCAGAAACTTGGCTAGGGTAGTTACTTTCATTGCGCGATCATACATATGTTGGAGCTGACACATCTGCTTCAAACCCTGAAGGCTGCGACCACCAAGCTATCTTAACCACTGTCACAGTTCTTCCCACTATGTAGAAGCATGGCATTATTATCACAAATTTTATAGGCTGTGGCCCTTCAGATTCTGTATACTATCTCCCAGTGACCCTGCTTCATGTGCTTGCGAAGGTGACAAAAGCGGTCCTCGCTGAGGATTTAAGGAGCCATCAGGAAAAACACCCGTCTTGGTACAGGAGCAGCGTTGTTTCCGTCAACACCGGTATGCACCACCAATCTGCTAATTGCACGAGGCAACTTGACGGAAGTGGCTACTTGTGGGATCGGAGTTGACTTCACTTATCTGGACTTCTCCAAAGCATTCGACGGCCTGGATCACGAAGTCTTACTTCACAGGCTACAGAGTAATGGAATGTGAAATTTTGTTCTTGGTTTTATTGGCAACTTTCTTTACCAACAGAGGCTTCATGTACATGTTTAGGGATCACACTCTAACCCGACTGAAGTGCACTGGGGGTGTTCCATCTGGCTAAATACTGGGACCGCGCTTATTTCTGGTGTTTATCTTCGACCTGACAAGAGTTATGCCCTACAAATTCTGCTTTTCGCCAACCTCAAGACATGGAAAGCAATTAATTAGAAGGAAGCTCATGATCTACTCCAACCTAATCTGGATTACATTTGTCAATATCCAACGCGGAACTTACTCTAATTGAACACAACTAAGTGCAAGGTGATCCATCTGCGTCACCAGCCAGTGAGCGTGCACATGCTTAAAGACCACATCCGGCAGGAGTGCGATTTGGGTGCAATGGTACAGGATGATTTCGAATACTCGCAAAAGCGGAGAAGGCGTCACGAACCGGCAATTAACACCTTTGGCTTTCTTGGCAGTGGGTTCGGTCGGTTTGACCCCTCTATCTTCCTATAAATGCTTAAGGCCTACGTGCGACCGCACCTGGAATACTTCATTCAAACATATCAGCCGTGGCAGAAACACTATCTCCTTGCTGCCGAAACTCCTCAGCGGTGGGCAACCAAAGATGTTAAGGTTCACTTGCATCTACCATATCAGAAGTCGATACCGACTTTTGCGGAGATCTCATAATGGTTTACTGGGTTCTAAAGAACTCAAATCACATTTGCTGCCCACTTCTGATACTAACCACTACACTAACCTAAGTGGTCATTCTCTAAAACTGACAATACAGCATGGCCGGCTGGAATGCCGTAGAAATTTCGTATTAGTTCAATTGTGTCAGCCGTGGTTCGACCTCCAACATTTTGTCGTCCCTGCATCCAGCTAACAATATTTTAAAAAATGACGACGTTGTACCATCGGCATTTTATCACTTGTGTTAGCCAATAACTACATAACGCTACATAACGGTGTGTTTCCAAAATCCCAACCAGTGGATCTATGGATTTATAATTAAATCAAGTGAATATTTCAGCTATTTTACGGAGGTCCATGGTGAGTTCATCGTGAAGCTGTTCCGTTTAGCATAAATGTTTATGTTATCGATTCTTTTCATCCCAAGTTTCTTGTTAAGAATTGTCTTTTAAACCGTAATTTACCATTGTTCCACTGTTGCATTGGTTTATGGGAATACAAAGGAAGACAATAGCTTTACGATAATTTTCCTTCCTAGCAGCGAAATTTCTTGTGATGCATTAAATGTTGCTTGGCCACCCCTAAGACGAGTGTCCAGTTTGAGGAGATATATCTAACGACACACAGATAACCAAGACTGATGACACATAGGCATGTTGTTTACTATAATTCTACAACTGCTCAAGATGAAACTATACACATGTATTCTCAAGTGATATCCATAGACCAATCAACGGGTGAACAGCCGCTCAGCGTTTTTCCCTAATCTCCTGGTTTACGTGTAGGCACGCTTGTCTCTAACACCGAGGAGCTAGAAGCCTATAAACATAATTTGGGGAAAGAATCACTGTTTTCATATGGTATGAAGTTTGGGGGTTAACAACAATGAGCAGCACCATACGTCATAGAGCCTTTCTCCTCCTGTGTACAAGCCGAAGTTTCCAGCAAATGTTGACTCACGAGTGGTGTTAAAGACTATCTAACGAGTTATATGAAAGCAAGGGAAATACAAACATTTATTTTAATGCATCTTACCACGAAGAAAATCT
The DNA here is from genome assembly GCA_944474145.2 of Dicrocoelium dendriticum. Classification (NCBI taxonomy): domain Eukaryota; kingdom Metazoa; phylum Platyhelminthes; class Trematoda; order Plagiorchiida; family Dicrocoeliidae; genus Dicrocoelium; species Dicrocoelium dendriticum. Next base: position 145,519,038 of record OX104063.1, on the reverse strand, counting down.
CAGGCAAACAAATGCAAATTCAACCGTTTTACATCTTGAAAGCACTGCATTGGCAATACAATACTGTTAACTAGAAAGAATATCGGGATCGTATAAACTTTTCTTTGAAAGTAGTCAGTTCGTCGAAAGTTTATTATGACAGATTTGCAGTGCTTTTACGCAAAGATCGAATACGTGTTAACCACTAATTATTCGTCAATAGATCATTCGTTAGTGAATCAGGGATCTACTCACTCATCGCAACATAAGGAATATGCCATATGATGTTAGCGTCCCCGGTGCAAAGACGATGTCAACGCGCTTTAAACACCAGAATGCAGAGGGCACATAATCTTCAGGGGCTTGTTTCGCACCCTCATTCCGATGCGGACTGCAAATGCTTGACTAGTAAAACGGTGAATATCGGCTTCTGCGAGCGAATCGTTTCATGGGGTACCAAATAACGGTGAGCCTCAACTACGCCTGTCGCGATCTCTTGCCACTCAGCTAAAATACTATTCTAACAGGCCACCAGCTTAAAGTGGCAACACATTTCAGTCAGCTGGATTACCCTTAAACCTTACGCCTTGAAATGAAATGTTTATCTAGTGGTGCGTCCATACATTTACTCTTTCAAAAAAGTTTCTTGACGACATCATATCACATGACATATTCCGGAAGAAGGCGTAAAGCGAACATAACTGTGCGCTCACAGCTCTTTCCTTAAAATAATGGCGTGTAAATCAGCATCATTGTTTATGTGAACCAATCTGATAGTTAACTGGAACCCGAGTTCACACTTCTTTGCCAGTCATTGTTAACTTCGGTTTCATAATTTTCACTCCGGTGATTCCAAGGGACTGGCCAAGCCGTTACAAGCTTTCCCGTTATAAATCACTGCTTAATGTTCATTGGTATTTCATAAACCAGTGTCTATAGCCACCGCGAATTACGATGCATTACATATCCAGTGTGCTACAACACTACAATTTATCTGCTGATAAGTATGAATTTGACAATAATAACCACATTCGCTGCGTTTTCTAAGTTGATGACAAATTGCTGCTGTATAAATTGGACTAGGAAAACAAATTCAAACAATTACTGTCCTGCAACACTTTTTAATTGGCATTCTGCAATCAAAAACGTTTTTTATACAAATCTACGCCTTGACTGATACAATCTACTCACGTGGAACTTCTGTTTGGGGCCACCATTGGATGCTTGAGTCCAACGCACTGCCATGGTAGTACTGGTCGTGTTGATCAATCGAGGCATACTGGGCATCTCAGGCTTGGTTGGTTCTATCAGATCCACCTTTCCCACAGCCTGCCCGACTTCATTTGTAACCTACACGAAAGACAGTGCTGCTTTGTAGACAAGCTATGAACCGCATCACAGAGGTTTCTACTTCCGGTAAATGTTTGCAGTCTAGTAATAACTTTAGAAGAAATTAAAGCGAATAGAATGAGGCGTGCAAAATTTCCACTAATGAATGTTAGATTTCGACGGCGCATGGTGTGCTTGAACTTTTCGTAGTACACACATGCGTCCACCGGCTACTCCGCCAAGTTTTGCCGTTTCAGATAGTTAACAGTAAGGCGCAAATTGTTGTTTCTATCTTAGAAACATCTAGCACTCCCAAAAGCTTTTTTTATACCTAAGGTATCTAGTTAATAATAACCGGTACTTACCAGAGCTGGTAATATCTATTAGATTGGAAAGCTCTTGTCGGAAGTTTTGTACTAACTATTAAAGATCCAATATAACTGATGGTCATCAAAAGCACGAATTGTTAAACCAGGGGAGTCCAAATTCTGTCCCGCGGGCCAAACGCGGCCCACGTTAACGTTTTAATTGAAAGTATAGTTTCAAGCTTGGATTTTTTTCTTACGGACGACATTAGATAGATTACAAAAATTAAAGGACATCATGACTGAATACAGCCAGCCATATTTTTACCTCACAAACTTGGCCCGACTTGCGAAAAGTTTGCACACCCCTATCCTATACTTTCGCCAGAACTTTGCCATCTGAACCGATACATATTTTGCATCTTCTAATTTTAGCAGCAAACTTACGATTTGGTCTTTCTTTTGCTTTATTTCATGTGTATGCACCAAGTAAGCAAAATGCGTGCTGCTAAATTTCCTTTACCATATTAGCACTTTAAACACTGTTACACGTAACAGGCAGTGAAGATAGTGCTTAGTTCTTTCGCTTCCCTCGGCTATCACTTGCTGTAAGCCTAAACCAGAATTAATAAAAACTACTTTGACCCATGTCTGTGAAAAGTGTGTAACAATACATTCAGGCAAAAGGTGAGCTGAATCTCAACAATCACAGGAAGTGTTGTTCTAAAAATTTATTTTATGGATGAAAGAATGTTATCCTTTGTGATGTAGCAACTATTGAAATTAGACATACACTTGATTAGGGAAGCCAAACCACCGAATCAGCTGCGTCTACAGACTGCAGCTCATCGATCTTATTCAAGTCGCATAAAGTTTTTCAAGCATATTCGACGCTCTAACGAAATTTATCCATGACAAATTCGGTTTACCAGCTCTAGGAAACCGATCTAAAACACTGGCACTGTTTGCACAAAAAAGGCAGTTGGAAAGTAGGGCTGTAGTATGTGTCGGTACTTAGCCCCAGCCTATATTGTTAATATAGTGTCTAGCATATCGACCAGGTGCGTAGCTCAGCCAGATGCATACATGGCTGACTGTTGAAACACAAGCGCTTTGCTGTCCTTCCCAATGCGCCATAGGTGAGTTCATGATCTCATTGTTACCCCTTCCAGAGTTTGCTCAGTTAGAGCTTTATACTTCGTTATATTTCCTCTGAACCATGTGACCAAAAATCTTCATCCTTCGAAATAATTGCAGCTACGTAAAAACTATGTAGGTTGAGCAAAGTGAGCATCATGCGCATAGAAGAAATTCGCTATGACTCGATATAACGCTTATTCACCATTTAATAAGGATACTATGATTTCCATCACTCGTTAACTTGAGCGTGTCTGTGGTACAAATGCATGTAGGCTCTCCGAGAACCGAAGTATTCGTGAAGTGCACAACCGTTAATTATACTCTAATGAATGTCGTTAATCTTATACGCACATACACAATGGAACTTATGTAGCAGTTCCGGAGCTCCTATTTTGCCATCTTTTTAGTCATGGCTACATTACCTCGAATGTTATAAATGTGGCGCTTCCTACATTTTCAGTGAATCTATCTCCAAGATGGCCACGCACATTCGTTTCATCGCTTGGGCAAAATAACAATGCGCAGTCATTCAATTCTTCTCTCACTGTCAGAATTTACGAAGCGGTTTGGTAAACAACTAAACAGTCGTGTTTTCACATTTTCTTGTTGGTTGTTGTGGCGCGTTCTCTAACTCTATCTCCTGTATAGAGTGAGCTGTTTTTCACCGGAGCAGTGCTTTTCTGCGCTGTGACAATTATAAGTAGGACATAACTATTCTGAAGTTGTTTATGTCGTTTTGAGGATAACTTACTCCCTTGGGCATTTGACAAATTACATCTGGATGTCTGAGGTGAGGGACCAGTCGAATGCAGTTTGTAGACAACATTAGTTCTGACTCGAAAGATAATATGTTTAACGGGTACGACTATTAAATAGGGCCGCCATTTTGTTCCAAATATACCTTGCAGTAATATCGTCCGAGATCCGGCTCTTTCGGTTTGATTAGATATAGGATGGCATGGTACAGACCAGGCTGGATAATTCTCACTTCAGATTGAAACTGACCACCTTCAACTAGGGTCAAATTGGCGGGCTCTCGAATCCACTCCACTTTTGGCATCGGCTCTGCGCCAACCACACAGGTCAGACGTGCTTGATTAGCTTCACTTATGCTGTTGTTGTTTGGTGAATTTGACAGGTGGTGATGTTCAGCCGGTGTCCGCAGACTGACTGAAGGCGCTGCCTTTAACCACCTTGGAATGGAAATGATTTTCGGTGCAACTAAAGTGAAGGAAGAGTGGATTAGTGGATGACGTATCGTTCGATGATTCAATACGCAGACCTGCAACCATCATTAATTTGTTTGCAACGAGACTAATCAATGGGTTCCGTTTTGGGTAACGTGCTTAGGTTTCTTTAGTGTTTGCTCAGTACTACAATGCAGAAGGCCATGGCCTGCTCGGTTAAGTGTAACTGTGTAAACATTATGTGTGACCGAATACTTAGCGATTTTTAAGTACCACGACATCGTTGACATTATTAGCACACCCAGTTTAACATGCTCCTGTATTTTTCCACATACCTATTGAAAAACGTAAAATATTTATGTGCATTTTGCGGTATCCACAATATTCCGTTTGCTCTTCAGGACAACGGTATTTATGTACTATGTATTGAGTACATGCTCGTCCGCTTAGCAAGCCCTATGCCCATACTCAGGTAAAGTCATTACTGATCCACTAGTTATGGCAGCCTACAGTCTGCGGTAACAAGGGATAAGCTACAAGTTAATGACACCGACGAAATTCTTGGAAAGTATTTGGTAAAAAATCATCGTTACATTTTCTGGAGAAGATAAAATTAGCATCATAATAATTGTACTATTGCTCAAACTATGGGGTCATAAGAAAAACCCAAATGTGATTTTAAATTAATTCATTTTAAACTCTTTACAGAAATATGGTTGTACACTTATCCGAAATACAACTAGAAGGCATTGCACTATTAAGACTTCCTGCCGTTTCTCTCTAGCCCCTATACGTTGCGTCACCGGATCCCCTTACTGTGATGAGTTAGAAAAGCAAGCATACGATCCAATACGTGCTAACCAAGCATCAACTTATGCATAAACATATTGGCCCATCAGTCGGATCTACTGGAATTTCACGAACGAAAATATGTTTTCTTCATACTGATTTAGAAAGCCTGGGGTGCGTCCTCTATTATTATAAATCCTGAGTCACATTTAGTCCACTGAAGTTATATCATTACGGAAAATACTTGTTTTTGATTATACGGTCTAACTGTTATGGCAGCCACCTGTCTAAGGCAACCACCTGCCTATAGTGACCAGGCAAAGATATCCCCAAGGTTTGATTTCATGAGTAATATCCCTAAGCATGAACCTGTCCATGGCGACCACGTGTACAAGGCCGCCAATTCTGTCCATCCCTAGAGTTTGACAGCACCACAATGCGGTTCCACTTGGAGTAGTTACGACATTTACCAATACAGTTGGTAATCCAAATTGGAAATATTTACCCCACAAATTAAATAATAAATATATCAAAATAATACTTAGAATAACCCAGGTTCACCTTATTTTGTCTATGTTAACACAATCATTTTTTCAATTTTCCAGACGCGTCAAATGTTTCAATACTTCAATAATGTATGATGGGATAAAAAACATAAGTTTAAAAGACCTACATCATGGAGACGCAAAAGAAAATTAAACTAAAATGTTTCAATATCGAACGCGAAGTATCAGGGGTTAATCGATTGAACTTTATCAACTTGTTGTGTAGCGTGATGCACCAAGATGAAATCTAATAGTCTTTGGAATGTAGTGCTGTCTGGTACACCCCGAGTAAACATTTTTCGATAACAGAAGAAAAAATGGTGCTTTTCACCACATACCTTTGTAATGCATTCCATTAATAACAGAGTCTTAATGAGTAAACTATTTTATACAACTGAAATGGAGTGTTGGGTCATTGGTTTCAGGTGATTGCCTTGGCTTTGTTTGTAAGATGACAGGACCAAGAGTGATGTACATGAATGTTCGCTTATAGTTACTATCCGGTACCTGAGAATGAAACGCGAAGCAGTCGGAATTCTGAGGAAAACACACTGAGTACACTAAGACACAGATTGCAACAGACACCGGATAGTCCACGCGTTGCTTTTGTGTCTCTATTTTGGGCTCGTTCCCTTAGGCGAATATCTCGTTTCAACCATTGACACCCGACCTGAATTGCATATTCAACGTGAGGACGAACAAAGGAGTTAATCAGCACTGGTGCAGTTGAGCTCACGTCAAAAGCCTCAATTTCAAGTTCGCCGATCTTGCTGCTTTCGAACATTGAAGCGAATTGTCAAGTCTTTCTCGCAAGATAAAACCTAAGCCGAGTTCACCAGTCACGTTGTTCAGGACGTGTTTCACAAAAGGACATGTGTTGACGAAGCTGCTGCGCACCGTCAGCAGGTGGCACTTTGCACGATTAAGTGGGAGCTGGTTCGCTTCTGCCATTTCAATAATACGAGTCAGCTCATCCTAAATATATACACCTGCGGATGCGGGGCGAATCGCTCTCTATATTTTGGCATCGTCTGCAAATAATTGCCTCTGAAATAGAATATTTGCAGTAAGGTAAGTAAAGTAGACTAAACGCAGTAGCGAGCTGAGGACTGATCCTTGCGGAATACTGCTGGAGAAGCACGGGTTTTCAGAGTGAGAGTCGACTACTCTTAGCTTGATTGATCCGTTGTATAAGTAGTCTTTCAACCAGTAGAGCATGGAAACATAGACAGCAAGCTATTGGAGCATACAAAAGTGATTGACCCTGTCGAATGCTTCAGAAAAATCTAAGTAAATCACATCTATAGGGGATCCTTCATCAGCCACACTGGTCCGTGAGCCCACTTAAGGAGTAATTTGGTGAGACAAGATCGTCTGCGGCTGAAACAAGGTCGGACATGAGAGACTATTGGTAGACTTTCAAAGTATCGCGTCAGTTCATCGCGATTACCGGTTCTATCACTTTCGATAAAACAGGAAGGCGAGTAATGGATCGGTAGTTGGCAGGATGCCAGTGCTTACCTCATTTGTATATTGAAGTAATAATTTCATTTTTCCACTCAGATAGGAGTGCATGGCCGTCAAACAGTCCCTAAAATGGCTTCAACTTGGGCTGCTTTGGTACGATCAAGGGTATTAAGTACGTTTAGGCACAACATATGGATTCCATGGGCACTATACTCCAAGAGAGACTGTAATAAGACTGCATAAGTTGATGCGGTGTAAGTGACGCCGGACAAGCTAGTGGGAGTAGGTAGGTCGAAATTCCACGGTATTAGTAGCTGCCGAGTCGAACTTCAGAAGTGGAGCTTTCGTGCATCCATAGCTGTAGTAATTAAGCCACTGGCCTTCTTCAGTGGTTGCATTCCGGGCTTATCCTTACTTTTGCCATTCACTTATCTGTAAAATAGCTCGGTGTTACTCGTAAATCTCGGCGCCATATTATCCTGAAAGTTGTAATTATCAACTCTAATGAACGACCGGCAGTGGTTTCTGATTGTTTTGCAATTCTGCCATGTGGTATCACATAGGCTTAACGAAGGTTGCCTCCAAATTTCATCTCTTCTGTTTATCCAGTTACTTGTTCTACTTCGGATCCACGTATCGGTCCGGCGCGCTACTCTTAATGGTACATCTTTTGATGGGGATTGTTTGACCTAGTTAATTTGCTTTCAATACATTTCATGCGTCATTCGCTGAATAATGTGTTTGTAGGTTCCAGTCAACGGTTTCTGCTAAGTTGTACAGCTTAAAATAGCCCGTTGAGTTTCTCTTTATTTATCAAAAATACTGGCATAATACACAAAACCAAAGGTTACGACTGAATGATTGCTACGGCCCAGCGAATGATCGTATGCTACGGACGCAACCAACAAATCTTCATTAGTCAGGATTGAGTCCAGGAGTGATGGCTTGTTTGAACAGCGGTGTTTGCTTATTCGACGCACATAGCTGTACAAAACTGTCAAACCCATGAATTCAAGGAGCTTCTATTTAACTGATGGCCATTGGGGGACACTGATACTATTGAGGGAACATTGATGTCGCCAATAACAAGATAGTGCGAGTACTTTCGTGAAGCAACATAGCGGAGAGCGTTTAACAGATTGCTATCGCTGTCTTCCTACAAGTTCGGAGGCCTATAGATAAATGCTAAGAGGCAAGCTTCACACGTCTTCTGTGAACCCACATCTCGACCTGCTAGGTGGAGCCGGCAAAAGAGTGAGTCGGAAATAACAAGGGAATTTTCGGGAAGGGCCTCGCATTGCAAGTAATCTCCATAGTAGAGGGCAACACTGCCACTGCGGGATGGACTATCATTTCCAATGGCTGACATCTCACTGAGTTCAAACTCTGGATCAAGTATGTCGTTTAAATTCCAAGTTCCAGTAACTGGTATGAAGTCCCAAGTTGTTGCTTCATGTCGTTGGCGCAGTTCTGAGAGCTTAGAATACCACCCCTGGGTGTTGATGTAGCAGCATTGTGTTTGTTGACGGATAAGGAGCTCGGTTCGCTTTAAGTGACGAGCGAAAAATTGTACGGTTGGTAGATCTAGTATAGGTGCAACCAAAACTTGCTCATTTGTGTCTGGGGTCCGTACTAATTGAATGAATGTTCTAAACCGTAATTATGGTGTCCTAATTCCCCTACTGTCATACCACGCTTGGATCGGCACTGATACCATTACGGGCGCAGCCAAAGTCACTTTCAAAATTTTCGGCTTGCTGCCATGTTGCATTGTGGAGGCAACTGGGCGGATGACTTCAAAAGCTATGACCATTTGCATGTCCTAAAGCTCTGTGATGTACCTACCATCTTAGAGGTCGTGCTTTACCGGTCACTTTTATGGCCATGCTTCAATTCTTGCACAGCATGAACAAGTACCATTTTCAACATCTCATTTTGACGTGATGTATTTGGGTTGGATTTCCGCTTCTGTTTTTCTGCCTATGGACTGTCAGAAAAATGCGGGAACTAACAGAAGAGTTCAATAGAATGTGGCTTACTAAATGAACACCGAGGTTCCCCGAGGTTTGGAGATGATAGATTTCGTGAAAGGCGTGTAAGACTAGTTGGGTAAACTTTTCGTCCGAGTGCGTAGGTTATTTCAGCCTGGCGGTTTCGCTGCTCGGCTTATCTACCTTTTAGCTATTCCCTACTGGGTTAGGGACGTTTGAACATATCACTGTCATCGCCTTTTAGTTGCGTAGTAACTGTTTGCTCTGCATTTATTGTGTACTGGGATTATTCGTATGGGACTGATTACCTTGTCTGGTTTGGAATACAGGCCAAGGCTACAGCAAGACTGTTTGTGTGCAATGCGGTTAATCGTGCTATCCATAGAAGTCAAGTGTCGTTGGCCAACTAAAAACGGAGGTGATGGCGCAACTTGTGCATTGCTTTGCATGCCTTCCAGGGTTTTACGAGATTTTGGAGACCGTTTAACCGACCAGTAATCATTGCTTTTTATGACCAATGGTATTCGTTTTCCGCCGGACTTTGTAGTATTTAGCCTGGAGAGTTTAGATCTTTTAACAGGTCCTACGTTTATGTCCACCTTTGTTACGCCGTAGGAATTGGCACAAATAAACACGTGACTCCTGTGGTTATCTCTGTTGTCAGCTTGTTTGCGCCACGATTAACCTTCGGTTTGTTGCTAAGTGGATTGCTGGCAATCAAAATTCTCCGACCCATTTTTATCGATTACCTATCTGCGGGAAATACCGAAACACTTAAAGCTTATGCTAAAGTCATGAAACTCTTCCACTTTGCTTATTCACCAACCTTGTGCCACCAAAGATCAAGATAGTTATATCAACACTCCAAACATATAACCATAGTGGCCCGTCACTAAAGAGTTAGGTCAGGTTCTCAATCCGAACCTCCACTGTATCCGAAATTACTTGAGATACCATACGAAATATGAAACGCTGTGATACAATTTACATTTGACCATGTGTGTCCTCATACCAGTGGCTTTACAATGATTGAAAACTAGCGTGAATGCTATGGCGTATCAATAGCTTTTGGCACCCGAGACAGTGGTAAAAGTTGTGTCCTGACAGAGGGCAGAGTAGGTGGGTGGTGGCCACAAAATCGGCTAATGATAAAGTGTGCATTCCTTTCCGATAAAATGGATGTGTTTGGGACACTGGGATAAATGTTGCGAAAGTGACCACAGTGGATAACTAAGGGGATAACTGGGAAGAGCGTTTGCACAAGTGTGACACAAACGCAAGGCCGTTGTTGCTCATGTAAACTAACATTAAAACTTTCAATCCAGCTTAACTGGGAATCTTGCCTTTTATCCTCGCTATCGAACAATCAATTGCACTAGAAATGCTGCCACCAATCACATGACGCACAGGGCGGACGGCCCCCGCCCCCTTGCTAATCCCCTGCTTGAACCTTCACGCTTGTTAACAAGCTCATTGTTGTCACACGTGAAAACAACCATCATTCCCTCAATGATGTCACATGGTTGGTACGTTGATGCGATCAATCATGTCTAAAAACCAATCCTCGTCTCGCTTACTACTATCTGCAAAGTTTCCCATACATTTCGATTTCTGTTTGTTTCGGAAAGCAGGAAGTTAGTAAATCCCGCAACAATACTTAGCTTCTGTGAAACCAACACTTTCACTCCAGTTTATGGATGTTAACAAGTCCCTGCCGACTATGCCGTTTTTATCACTCATTACCCTAAACTCCTTCAGCCATTTAACGCAGCTCTGCCCAGGAGATATTAAGTCACTTATCATATCCGGACAAATCACCCTCCCCGAATAAACTGAAGCAAGCTAGGCCGGACGTTGAGCGTATGCACGAGTTTGCACTAATCCATCTGCCAAACGTCATTTTATCCTCACCGTTGTAAGTGGTTCGTAAGAAACCGGTTGACCGGCGCAAGGGCAGTGACCACCGAGAAGTTGGAAAACTCACGGTCCCTCGCAGGGAACCATCCCACGCAAGCAGGACCTTACTGCAAGTCTCCCAGGTAAAACGATCTTCAGCGAGATCGATCTCCCATGTCTATTATCAGATTACCGTCGAGGAAAAAGGCAGACCCAACACATTACTTCTTTCGGTTTGCTTGAGTTTTTAAGAAAATGTTGGGATTTTACAAAGACCTAAAGACTTTTCAGCGCTTCATTAGTAACGTCAACCGTGCCTTTGCTTATTCTTACCTAGACGACATTCTTGCAGCGCCTTCATACCACGAAGTGTACTGCACACTTCATCAGCTCCTCTTCCAGCATCAAACCCAACACGCTGTCACCGTTAACTAGACTGTTTCTTGCATGTACCCATGGACGCCGTGGATTTTAGGGGTAAGCGTTTTGGATTCCACATTTTCTTCTGGATTACTATGTTATACATGATTTTGCTGTGGGTTTTGTGCACAAATAGTTTCCTTTGGGTGTATTTATCAGTCTATACAAAGTCGGTGCATGTCATCCGGCTAACTTCGCAGTTCTGGCTGATTGACCCAGGTGCCGCCTGTGTCAGTCATCTTGGATCTGTTCTATGGTAATCGGCCATCAGAACCACCACACCGGTAATGCGAAACGAAGTACTCTATGCTAATCAAATTTGTGCTGAGGTATTAAAAGGGGGATGGCCTTGCATAAATTGCTAAGACTTATACCATTCGAAATGCGTCAACTTCTGCAGAACCAAGTTAAAGAAATACAACGCGATGGGTTCACTTTGGTTCTGTCCGAAGTGCACAACAGTTCCACTAGTAAAATGCGTACTAGCGTTAACACAAATTATGACAATCTATTCGCCGAAACTGAACATCGTTTGAAGGCAAAATTGCCTCACTGGAGGCGATAATAGCACATCTTACACCTAATCCGTCTCTCTCAATCGCTGCTTGGAAACGAAGGAAAAGGGTCAGACGTTCACACGACCACGCGTTATTAGTAAGCTTGGGAACGACGAACCAAGTTGTCATCGTAACAGATAGAAGCATGCCTAGCACCACTGCCCACATGCTCTTATGCAATCTACTGACTGATGCAACATCGGTAACACCCACTCTTCCGATTGACCAACAAAATCAGAGGCGCTCTAAAGGCCGATCCATCTGTGCTACCATAGCTGTTCGCCATAATCAAAGCGCGACCACAGTAGCCTCACACACTGACGCCAAAAAACGAGTCAAGAACCAGTTCAACTTACAGGGACTTCACTAGATACCTCGATAACCGTGCTTCCCACATCACCGAAGACCAGGTCGAACTACGAGGCATTGACACTAATATGCAGCAACGTTCCTGAGTCCGAGTCAAATTCCTTAAGGTAGAAACAGCTGGATAATTTAGAGCAATGACATTTCCGTCGTGTTAGAAACGGAGTTCAAGTCAATCCGACTAACATACTGCGCATCACAAAACATCCAACCTTTAGTCACTATGGGGAACCCAGGCTCATGCGAGTAACATTGGGATCAACAGATAATCTCGAGAGGATGTTTTGTCGGCAGACCGCATGCGGACTGGAAAAAGTGGAATGCGCACTTTTCCGGATGTTTCATGGAGTGAATGCCAGCGGGACAATATCAATTCAAACGACCACCACACGGGCGGTAGGGAAGAAATTATTTTCCTTAATGGCGTGCCCGAGTTATCGACAACCAGCAACGAAGAAGCCCATGCTCATGACCTGGAATAATGGCGTTACATCCGTGAAGCTGTCTGTGCAGGCCACGTCATACTTAAGTTGATTACACGGTGATCCGTGTCGCCAATTTAGAGAAGCCGTGGCCCGAGGATACTGAAACTTACGGTACAGTCACAACACATGGTCGTAAAGTTACTCCGTAGCCAGCAGTTACTACGCAACAAACTTCCTTCACGTGCTCCTGGTCAACATCTTTTGTCATTCGAAAAGCTTTCCTGTATGTACCCTAACGCTCAAGTTTTACTTGTTAAACTTTCCAAAGTGCAGCTGCGTCAAGTATTAATAGCCTGCAACCTCATCACTATAACGGATACATGGTTACGCCCTGACATAAGTAACATGGGGATCGCGCTGCCAGGCATTTCCATTGTTCGCCACGACCGACCCAGCAAAGGTTGAGGGATGGCTCTGTACTTCCACAACGACCTCAAATGTGAGTTTATAAAGGATACGGCCAACACGGGATAAGATTCCATTTTGTGTTGTCTACGTTTAAAAGCAACGACACCTGCTTGGTGTCGGTCATTTACCGCCCTCCTTTCTCCATCGCTGAGATGCACTTCCATCTGGAATCTGCATTAAGGAGTGTGATAAACACAACTTACAGCCACAGTCTCATTACTGGTGACCACAACATCCACGCTCTGAAGTCCCAATCATCGCCTAGAGAACAGTTTAAGGCGGACCTACAGAAGTTTATCTCCAGTTACCCGCTATATGAACCGATCAACACTCCCACTCGATTCCGAGAAAATGATAAGCCGTCAAAACTGGGTCGGATGGTCACTAACGGAGAACTAAGGATCAACTTGGTGCTCGTCAACATCCCACTGGACCGCAGCAATCATGTAGCCATACTCTTCGAATAGATTTGCTATGCAGCATATCCCGTGGAATTCGTCGATGCAACAAAAACGATTATACGATACGACCTATTAGCTCGACTAGGTAAGATAGTAAACTGGACCTTTCCGGCAGACGACGCGCCAGTTAGTGCATGAGAGCATTTTGTCAGCCGGTTTAACTCGCTGATTTCCGACTGAACAGCGACTAAGACCTTCCACCAGATAAACGTGGTGTCGTTTCTGCTAAGCAGGATGCGAAAGTGTATAGCGTTGGGAATCTGCGGCTGACATATATACAAACTCTACCCCAGCACTGAAAACTGGATGGACAATACGATCCAACTTAACCACAGTACTCGGATTGTTTGCTAGGACAGAACGGCGTACCAGCAGAAATTGTAGTGCGTATGGTCTTAAATCACAGCCTTATGTATCAACACGTTACCAGTCAACGTAAGAAGAAACGGGGAATTCCTTCTCTTCACACAGCGGATGGACCCACACAGACACCGAATGAGGCAGCGAATACCCATCCCCTACAATATGCTCTAAGATTTCAGTGCAATCACTGGCCACAAAACGCTATGCTAATGCTTGTTCCAATTCCAAAACTCACTCCCCTATGCGTTACAGCAGAAGCTGTATTAAGAAAGCTGTTGGGAATGCACAAGCACAACTCTCCAAAAATTGATACTATACGCAGACAATCGCTCGCCACGATGCAACAGAGTCTAACTGAGCATTTGGCTCGATTCTTCCAACACTGTTTTGACGAAATATACGTGCCCGACATGTGGAAACGTGGGATATTTACTCTTAATCACAAGGGAGGTATTCGGTCCAATCCAGCCAAATATCGACCCATAACCTTATTACCGGTTCTTTCAAAGGTCATTGTAGCTATTAACTCTGATGCATTAAAGGCCTACTTTGAAGAATATACGTACATCGCATCGGAACAGCATAGCTTCCGACGAAATTGATCATGCAATACAAATCTACATCTAGCACGATCCAGCTGGATTGAAGTAGTAGACTCTGGCAAAGAAATTGATGTAGTCTTCCTTGACTTCGCAAAGGCATTCGACCGGTTAAACCATGACATTCTGCTCTTCAAACAACATACCATTGTTATTGGTTATCCTCACCTAGGACAGATTTGAAGTTTCCTTCTACACCGGCGCCTGGAATTACGTGCCTGCGGTTCGCTGTCAGATCTCATACGAGTTGAATGCGCAGTAACATAGCGTTCATTAATAGGACCGCGATTCTTTTGAAGTATATTAACCATATCCAAGGCCTCATCAACTCGAACTGCATTCTGTATGCCGATGACAAAAAGATGTCAAGATCACTCATTAAACCAGGTGATTTCACAATATTTCAAGCTGATCTGGAAATCATACACTCAGGGCTAATCCATAAGCTACTTTCATTCAATGTAGACAAGTGTACAGTGCTGCTTCTACGGCACAAGTTAGTGCATTCCTTCAAACTCCTTAACCAATACCTTCAAACTTCTTCTGGCGCGAAGGATCTCAGTGTTTTGTCTAGGTTGATTTGGATGTTCGAATCAAACTGAAACGGCGTCTAGGATGGGCATCTAACACGTGGGCCTCCTGAAGCTTGCATCCGGATGATTCAACCTTTCGATTTTCTAAAACTTCTCGTCTCATTCATACGAATACATGTGGAATACGCAATACAGGTCTGACAAATATGGCTGAGGAGAGATCTCACCGTCATGGAGATATCCCAACGCCGGGCAACCAAAAACGTCAAGGGTCTGTATACTTGGCCATATGAACGAAGTCCTCTTGCGCTCAGGGTCTTCAGCGGACAATATCGACGATTGCGCGGGGACCTCATTTTGGCCTAACAGATTTTGAGAGATCCCAAGCACACGTGCCGCCGTTTGCTAGAGTTCAGTCACACCAATAAGTTGAGAGACCGCCATCTCAAACTGACATAGCAACACAGTCATTTAGAAAGCCGTCGTAATTTCTTTTCCGTACGAGTTTGCTGGACGTAGAATGCCCTACCGGAATCTGTCAAACATGCTCCCATGCTGGCAAAGTTCAAATCCAGGGTTAACAGTGCACTTATTTCGTTGCATCATCTTACATGACCCAGTACTCATAGATAAACACTTGTATCAATAGCGATTTCACTGGCGGTCAAATCACAGATTTAATTCTACGTTTTCACCTCCTGTATGGGTACACCAGAAGGAGACACGATTTTTATCAACATCCATTTTGCCGTCATTTCTCATGGAGTTACCTTGGATTTACAGAATATACTACATATACTTCACTGTGTAAACCTTGTTCAGCTAAAAAAATTATTTTTTATTTTTACCATAGCCATCCTACGGGACCTGTTAAGGATTATCTTTTATACCCGTATCATTGTTCCATTATTCCAATTGAGAACTAGACAAGTCAAGGGTGGAATCCCCATGCCACCTCATTTCGTCATATGATACGAAGTTTCCTACAGTTAAGAAGGAAGTGTTGCGACGAAGTGGGATATATGCAGTAGACTGCATACTTTTACTGAAGCACCTGGGGTGACTCGATCAAGTGAGCCGTTTGGAGTCAACGCAGAAACTGAAACAACTCTTATACGGTCAGCTGAGTATTGGTAAGCGGCATGTGGGGAAACCAAACTTATGTTACCAGGACATGATCAAAGTGAGCCTCTCACGTTCTAATCTTGATTGCAGGTCACGGAATTCGAAGGCGGTTGATCGGCGTGCATGGCGCGATCTAATCACGAAAGCGGTTGCCGCAGTGCGGGAGAAAGACCTCATACATACAGAGACAAAGCCGCAAGAGCGGAAGCTGCAAGCACCGATGGGTTGTACTCCATCGACATCGAGCGCATGGTGCTGTAGTACATGCGGTCACGAGTGCCTGAGTCACGCAGGCCTAGTGAGCCATCAGCGAGGCTTCGCAAGACCACTATCGAAGCGACGACGGGTCCTGCAGAGAACGTAGGCAGAACCGGCGCAGCGTTTGTAGGCACGCTGCATGCGATTTAATAACCAAGTGCTTGAATGCTGTCTATTAATTTCAGGTGGTGTGTTTTCAGTAATTATACTAATGCTTCTCTTTCTCAAATAAATATCTACCTATTCTCTTTTCTAAATTTGCACACGTCGCTTAAGCCAATTGTAGTTAATTTCGATAACATTTTCGTGTTTGTGGCATTTCCGTACAATATACTTTCTGACCTCGTGAACTTACCTCAGATTCGTTTCCAAACAACCCATTTCATATGCTCACTGTTTATGATTCATGCCACCATTTCCTTATGCATTACACAATTTTTTCTTTGTTACCTTTCTCTCAAGTGATTGGCTGTTGCTTGATATCCCCGGTGTGGCTGCGCCTGATGTGCATGTTGACGAGGTGCCTACCTGTCTATTACCCACTACCTCGTCCATACTGGCTCCAGGAGACAGTTGGTCGTTGCTGGAGGGGACGGGGTGCACGGTCCTTGTGGCCGTGTTAGGATCAAAGAGTGGTTCCATGCACTCAATGTGGAGCAAACTACGGTCCAGCCAACGCTTTATGTGCGCTTGATTCCCCAAATACAGCGTGCTTGTGTTTGCCTGTGAAGGAATGTGGGCAGGCTCCATAGATGAAACGTGGCTCGCATCCACATGCCTCCCGGTCTTATTCCTTCGGGTTTACACTGGATATGGGGTGTGTGGTTGGAGCTGTGGTTGGTGCAGCGCAAGCCACCCATGGTCCCTCTGTATTTGCAGGCGTCCTGTGGCTGGCCACAGTGACAGGCAAATCCAAAACCGGACGCCGCCAACCAGACATATATATATATATATATATATATATATATATATATATATATATAAACCATTGTTCTTCGAATAACGCATCCTCCGCTGATAGTTTGACTTTGATATGGTAATTTTATGATGATTATGATTCCATTTATTTTCTTGTTTCAGTTAATTTCACCCTAAGTATTGCTGCTAAGATAATTCGCCGCTGAGATCCACATTATTTGTTTGATTTTTTCCGACATTTTTCGTTCCTGCTAGCAACTATCGTGTATAACGATAATGCTGTCCACGTCAGTAATTTTAAAGCTATCAGTCTGACTGTGAAATATGTGTTTTCACCCCTGGTTAATGGGAATGAAAATAGTAAACCTAATATGCTCTCTTTAGGTACATGGCCAAAACCTTGGTAAAGTGCGGAATCATTTGTACTTGCAACGTCGCGAATTTAAACTGAGGCATATGTTCAAAAAATGGCATCAGTATGGCGATACTTTTCGTCCTTAAATTCAGCATGTTATACGCAATCGTTTGCAACATATGTCTCAGAACTTTGTACATACGAGATGTTGCGTGCAGATTTAGGGCTATAGTAATCACCATATGGATGCCCGTTACACACTAGGTTCCGACTTTTCCTCAGCAAAGAACATTTGAGCTAGTTTACCAATCCAATTTGATGGTTACGAATAGTGGACAAATTTACGGAGCTAAGATTAATGTGGTTTAATTTCAAAAGTGGTCCCACCAAGTCGTCAGTTTCAGAGCCCTGGTAACATTCTGATAATCGATCTTAAGCACAGGTGAAAAGAAGTGTCAGCGAGATCGAGATCAGAGCTGTTAGAACACTGTATTGTTGTTCCAACTCACTTAACAAGTTAACTAAAGCTTTCGTGAACGGAAATACAGCCGAACAAGATAGGCCTTTGCTTCTCTTGCATGCACATCGGTTAAATTACTGGACTGAGTCCTTTGAAATGCCGATAAGCTCGCGTGACTGGTTTAAGCTGTTTTCTTAGTAACTTTAATCAATCTGATACGCTAGTGTAGCAATTTCAACAAAGGCTGTTACTGGTGAAACAAAGATGGGCACCTTGTAGAAACTTTTTCATATGTCGGTGGTGATTTCTTTGTTGACCGCTTTAACCGCACAGTTCGAGTTCATTTGGTACGGAAAAAAGTGCATTTTATTTGGGGCCTGGTAACCGTAACTTCATTCCTAAATGTGGCAAACTAATTCTTACATGCTTAATCATGATTTTTGTTTGAAAACAATGGTACCTAAACTAACGACATGCTTCTTGCCATCACTGCTTGTTGATGCTTTGTAAAACGGATAAGTAAGGGCCATACTTTCATCCACTTCGGTAAAGAACACGCTGATTACACTCTTCACACAATGCACGAACACCCCCATTGGTACATGAATCCATCGAAGTTGACTACCATGGGTTGAAATTTATGTGTTTATTACATGATCACGCAACTACAGTGATTTATGAAAAAGCAGCACTTGAAAGTGGGATGTATATGTGGGCTCAGGCAACCATTAGAACCCATAACACAGTCTTTACCGGTCGAGCACTACGGCGTCTAACACAACCAGTGGGCAGATTATAAGCGTTCATCAACCAGCCGGCCACAACACATATGGTGACGCTTGCCTCTGTAGATTGCACCTGGGGATCACCTTTCTACTTTTTAGGATTCTATAGCACTAATACAGGGTACTAGCCAAGGTATATTAGAAATACTCCACTTAGTATATCACATTAGTCTAAGGACATCAAGGTGCCGCCATTCCTCATCAACTCTGAAATGGAATGATCAAGCACGAATTCATACTGCATTCGTCCACTACTTCTGAGGTAGAATTGAGGCTAGTTTCTCAACTGTCACAATCAGAGAACGTGAACGATAAAGCTCCCTTTTGATGGACCTAGCCGCTATGCAATCGCTAAGGAATACACCGACTTGTAGATTTGCTTGCTTTGGTATAAGATTTCCACAGAGAATCTGAGGTGCTGCTGTTTGTCTGAGCATGCCTGCCATCAGATTTTACAGTCTTGGGGCGCTACTCAAACGACCCTTCAGATGACTTATATCTACGGCAGTAACAAGTCGGGAGATGCTGCGTAACGAATTATATTTCTGCGTATAAATGAGGCTGGAACTTACCGTGGTGCGATTGTTTGTGTGCCTCAGCGATCCATTAAGCTATACTGGGTGGTGCTTTTGCACCTTCAGAGCCACTCATACCAGATTAGTCAATGAGTAGAGGCCAGACAAACTCAGCCTCCTGTCCTCCAGGTTGGGGATTGAAATGTGGTGGCTCCTTATTCCTTAAAACGGACTCCTTGTAGCCCAACGCCAAACCCGCTGCTTTGCGGTCAGGTTTTTGAACCAAAGGCTTTGGTTGAGAACGCTAATCGTTCCCCTGTTAAAGCCTGGGAAACCTGACAGTATCTTGCTCACGCAAAACTATGAATCTTAGGTCAAACGATTTCTTGACGCTCTGGCCACGGCAGAGGATAATCAACGGTGCCCTATCTGCTGCATCGAGCAGGGTGGATAGGGGATTGGATGCCACTGCTTCAACCTTCCCATCTTCTTATTCCACCTCTTACGCATTTTCTCTCTTAGCGTCCCGTTCCAGCTTCACCTTGATCACCCCGTCTTCAACCCCAATTCTTGGCCCTCCCCCACCTTGCTTTGCTAGTCTTTTACTGTATGGTTTCAACTCACATGTGAACACGGAGCGTCATTCCTGTCCTGTAAACAGGCCCATGTCCAAACAAACGGTAAAGCCCAGTTCATCGACTTTCATTTGGAGCCCACGATCATCCATCAGAGTGGCATGCCTCAATGTACGCACATTGCTACAGATCGGTCAAAGGCAGCACTAGCCCGAACATTAGAGAACCTCTCGATCGGTATCTGCTGCTAATCGGAGAAGCGCCTACAAGACTCGAGCTCTGTGCTCACTTTACGATCCCCTTCAGGTGACACCAGCAGCGCTTTCTCATTGCGCCTATCCGGTGACGATGCAACGTTGAGCACCGGCCAAGCCGGTGTTGGTTTCGCCGTGAGTCCCCGGGCTGAAGCTACTCTGCTTGACTGGATTCCAATCAGTAACCGGATTTGTACTGTCCGATTGGCTGGCTCGGCCAAACCTTAGAAGTCGCGAGGGATTAACAGGTGTCTATTCGTCATCGCTGCCTATGCACCCGCAAACTCTAGCGATAACTCGGTAAAAGACGACTTCTATCGCCAAGTGTACGAGCTCCTCCGCCACAGAAGAAGATCGGGTACGGTAGTGTTGACTGGTGATCTGAAAGCTCAAGTTGGAAAATTATCCACTGATGAACTGCGTCTGGGTGGCAAACATGGTGTAGGCTCCCATAATGATAACGGTGGGCGGTTACTCCATTGGTGTGAAGAAGCTTGCTTATTTCTTGCGAGCAATAATTTCCCACAGAGCACCCGCAGGAGGTTGACTTGGCGCCCACCAGCCTCAAATCAACCTTGGACGCAAATCGATCACATCGCGATAAGTTACCGATGGAGAGGCTGCGTCCACAAATGTCGCTCGATTTGGAGCATATGTGTGAACACCGACCATGCACTTGTATGTGCTGACATGCGGATGCGTTTTGGCGGAGGCCAAAGACGAGGTTGTTTGTGCATTGACACCAACAAACTGGCGAAACCAGCTGTTCTGATTGCCTATCAAAGTACCCTGTCATGGGAGTTGAGTAAGCGCTCACTGGATGCAGTTGAATCTCATTGGTCGCATATTCATCAGTCCTTACTAGCACCGGAAAATCCTCATGTGGTATGTCTAATCGCCAACTTGGACATTGGGTCTCTTCCCAATCTCTGGAACTTATCGATGTTTGCCGGCATATTCCGGCTGGAAGCGAACACAATGAAACTTGCAAATAGCTCCGGGAAAAAACTCTGTGCTAGCCTGAAGAGAGACCACGTATCCTGCTGGTCTCATCGTGCATCAGAGACGGAAATGGCCGTTGCGCTTGGTAACCATTCAGGCTGCTACGGGAAACGGGCAGCAGAAGATCTGGTGTTAGTGAAATATAAGTGTCGAGACCGGACAGCGTATCCACAGCTTGTCAAAACGTTTTGAGCTTTGGGCCGAGCACTTTGAAAGGCAATTTAATCGACCGGAATTGTTAGATTTCTTGCCGGCCACTGATCGCCCCGCTCCCTGGGCTGTCCCTTTGGATCCATTCTCTCGCTCAAAAGTCGAACATGAGATCGGACTGTTAAAGTTCAATAAAGCCACGGGACCAGATGATCTACCTCCAGCCCTCTTCAAATTTGGGGTGCTTACTATTGTGGGTGATTTATACGAGCTACTAGTGAAACTGTGGGAGCAGGAAACTGTCCCAACCGATTGGAGCCGCTCCATCATAGTCCCGATTTTTAAGGGAGGCTCACGATCGGAATGCGGCAGCTATAGAGGAATCAGTCTGATCTCCATCGCCTCCAAATCGCTTGCCTCTGTCATCCTTCACTGACTGACTGCCACTTGTGAAAGCCATCTTCGTGAAGAGTAAGCCGGATTTCGTTGAGGTCGTGACTGCATTGACCACAACTAAAATTTGTGTCAGTTGTTGGAGAACCGTCACACATAGTGGCGGCCAACCGTTGTCGTGTTTCTTGATATCAAAGGTGCATTCGATTCGGTAGATAGACTTGCACTCTGGGACTGTCTACTCAGGAAAGGTGTACCTGAGTAACATGTAACTATTATCCGAGCATTATATGCGCGTAGCTTGGGCAGAGTGACGACTTACGGCAAGCTGTCGTCCCAATTAAATATCTCCAGCGGTGTGAGAAAGGATGTCCGCTGTCACCTTTCCTATTCAACTTCGATATTAACGAAGTCATGGAAATCGCGTTCACAGGACACGACTTAGAAGGTGTGGTGCTACCCCAGGAGAACGACTTCTTGAATTGGAGTAGGCTGACGATGTTGCCCTAATCTGGGACAAATCCCAGGAGTGCCAAACAGAACTGGACAGATTAGCACTGGTTGTCCGTCACTTCGGGCTTTGCTGCGCATCCTCGAATCGCAAAGTGTTGCTCCAACATGGGCCTGGACCGCCTCCTACGCTGACCCTCGGTGGGGATCATCTAGAAGTCGTTCAAAAATTCAACTATAAGCTCAGTTGTATCTTCGCCCGTTGGATTAAAGATGAGATCAGGAACCGTACAGCAAAAGCTCGAGGCGCTTTTGCTAACCTTTGCCACTTATGGCGCAGGCGCGACATCACTCTCGTCCTGAAGGGTAGAGTGTACAATACAGCGGTACGTTTGAACCTGCTGTACGGTTGTGAAACCTGGCCCCTTAGATCTGCGGACATAAAGAGGCTAGTTAGGTTCGATCACCGGTGCCTTCGCAATTTAGCTCACATCTGGTTGGAACACAGCGTGCGCAACGAGCGTGTTCGACGCCGTGTTTACGGCGCAGGAAATGGAAATGAACCGCTCAGCACCGTTATTTCATGTACCAGGCTCCGATGGCTCGGCCACATGTTTCGCATGTCAGTCCACCGGCTCCCACGACGTGCGTTGTTTGCTCACCGGGAACGTGGATGAAAGAAAAGGAGAGGTGGCCAAGCGATGACTTGGTCGAGAGGAATGAAGGCTCTGACTTCGAAGCTAGCCTCAGTTGGAGCGTCTCGGCTCTCTGGTTTGGGTCCGAAAGACGATGAATATGTTTGGCTGGATACACTTGTTGATATGGATATGAGCCGACTTCAGTGGCGTTCGTGCTGTGCGGTTCTTTGTCCCACCCCATCCCACTTAGCCTCCCCTCCAACCACGATCCCATGATTTAACATTTTATGATTATGCATAGGAAATTACTTTTTTGATGTATAGTAGCCGACAGATACCTTACCGGAACGACGCCCATCCGTTACCGGTAACTCAGCAGGTTTGCACCTGTAGCATTTTATTTCCTTCTTTTCTTTTAGGTATTGCGGCACAGTAGCTGAGGTGTTTGCCACCTGCAGCTAACGTGTATAGTGTGCAGTGTAAATAAACACGGACCCCAAACGAATTTATCATGCCTTAGGTAATAATAGCGCTTACAGCTTTGTGGTGCGACCCGCATCACTAAACTTTCAAAATGGCAAGCAAGGACCTCACAGCGACATGATAAACTGAATCATCCATTTCGCGTAGTCTCATCAACCGTTTAGTCACGACACGTTGAATGGCTAGGTTACAAAACCAGACTATCAAGGTGTAACATCACTCGTGAATCTGCAGTGGTCAAAGTTCATCTGACGCTGGCTAACACTTCGACTGGAGGAATGCGCACACCAGCGGCATCAAGCCAAGTGGAGAATGGAGACTAGATCCGCCTGTTACAGAGACTGGGTTATAGCCGCCTACTTGCCGAAACCTCAGCACAGTGAAACAGGCAGGTGGCGCTCTGTCGGCTGATTATTATAAATCACGCATGCCTTCACACATAGGGTAGTCAAATGTGTCGCGCAACCGATTTAGCGAGTAGGGGAAAAATTTCGTCAAATTTCTTCGCGATGGTTTTAAACAATATAGCTGTTCTTCAAGCAACCACTCGTGAGCTGAAAGTTAGCAGTGTCTCAATGATCAGATGCGAGGTGGATCTGAGTACATGCTAAATCTGCCTCTTGTTTCACCAAGTTATTCTCCATTAGAGCCGCAAACATTGCGATTTAGTTTCTCAATGGCATTATAAATGTAATGGAATACGGGCTGAAACTCAGTTTGAGCGGTTGCACAAACGGTTGGACATTGTCCGAAAACATAGAACTGCACTATGATTTTTTTAACTCAATCGATCTCATCAGATATAGCGTGCATCGAACCCGTGGCCATTGGGATGTTAGTTGGAACATCCACCATTTTAGCAACCATGTCACCACCAGCAAAGTTTGATGAAAGGGTTAATTACTGACTGGAGGGTGATTTTGAATTACTCGTTATATGAATGCATTGCGACGCGAACTCGTAATGTGGACTGTCCTTCCCACTGAAGTGCATCTTACTCAATTAGATCGTTTGGCCCGTAACTGATGAAGTATAAGGATATTAGGTATTGCCGGCACTAAAACCCTGCAGTTTTAATGCAAATCGAGATCCATGAACATACGCTTTCAACAAATTTACGCATGGCTCAAGGCCTGGGCATTACGTAAATTCGCCGAGATTGGACAAATATCCTGACGTAATATTGGAAATGTACTACAATAAAACGCAACGAAATGCTCGGAATGGCTCGTGAATGTATGTGTTTGTACGGTGTTAGTGTGATATGTTTCGTGACATCGCGCCACGCATATAAGTGTTGTACACTTTAATGGAACCCTTTTATTGTAGATAAAGCGAGCTATGTCTTCAACCTGAGCTTGTAAACCGTATTTATCAATTTTAGTAGGTAGATACAGCTCATTCTGTAGGTGTTGCATATTGCTACGTCCAGTACATGTGCTGTGAAGTTCTTAAAGGTGATTACATCTGGCATGAGTTACCTCGATGCAGCTGGGATTCGAGGCTCAGGGATAATTTGAGCTCCTCTGATACGAAGATTGTTGGTTAGCTTCCTGACCATATCGTTGTGCCACTAAAAGCGAGCAACGTGGGTTGATGCGCAAGACTTAAATATATGAAAAAGTCCCTCGTTTTATCCGTAAGCGTCTCGGTAATGAATGTGGTCGTCCACTAGAGCATCGAGATTTTATCCACAGCACCTCTGCCCGAAGTTTGGTTGCTCTGATGTAGCGTCTGGGAAAAATTCCCGCGGGGTTTCATATCCAGTCGTGAGAAGCTGACGTCTTAAATGACCACTGTTGTAACGTAGCCCTTCACGTCTGTGCTCCCTGACGCTAACCTAGCCGGGGATAAAAACGCGGAAGCCTGCTAGACCGAGGTGTGTTACACAGTACACCGTGCATTTTATGAGTAACGCTCTTCCTTCATCGGTCCGTCACTGAGGTGATTTATGCCAGTTCTACAGACGGATTCAACCCTACTAGCGGCCTCCACTGTCTGACTGTAGTTACCATCACGGCCGCAAAATAGCAACCCATGCAACGATAGTGAACTGGCTCCGTCAACTGGTCTGGATTGCGCAACAACCTTTGTCGTGAATAGCGAACTGAGTGGATCATCCTTCCGCTTGGTCTATCTGTTTTCCAGTCAGTGTCCCGGAAACCTTTCTGTCCCCGAAAAGCTCCGAAGCAAGGATCTGTTCAGTGATGAGTTCTTCCATGCTTCTTTCGCGTCACTTTTGTTAAAGTAGACTTGATTCCATATGATCACGGGTTCGCGGCAAAGCGCTGGATGGTTGCCGTTGAATGTTCCCGTACTGACCGGTTGATAATTTGGTGGAAGTGTGAAAGATGGCATTCCATGCGGTCCTTCCGAAGCAATGGGATCATACTGGAAATGCGCGGAACCTCTAGGCCATAATCCTCAATTGATGGGTGAAAGAAAGCAAAGCTGTTATCCTTGGGGAGTACTACTCCTTTTTTACCGTTTCTCGGATCTGTCTATCCATCTATTTGAGGGTCGGCCAGCGCACCACCACCAATGAGAGGAAATGTGTGTGACGCGGTAGAAACTAGGTACGCAAGATGTCAACGCCCTGGAAGGTTTTGAAAGGTGTGTGAGATGTTTACCTTACCTGTGCTTTGAGTTGGTATAGCCAGTTCGAA
The DNA here is from genome assembly GCA_944474145.2 of Dicrocoelium dendriticum. Taxonomy (NCBI): domain Eukaryota; kingdom Metazoa; phylum Platyhelminthes; class Trematoda; order Plagiorchiida; family Dicrocoeliidae; genus Dicrocoelium; species Dicrocoelium dendriticum. The sequence goes on along the minus strand of OX104063.1, from coordinate 145,493,191 downwards.
AGCAATCAAATTAACCGGAATTCTTTGGATGGCTGGATCGAGGGGATCTGGAGGGTGCCACAGGACAACAACGGAATTTTAAAAATAGGCAATTTTTCTTTTACTGTCGACGGTGATATCCAACACTGTCGATTTCATGTGGTTTATCGACAAACCAGGATGCTGTATTTTCTCCCTAAGACGACCTGGGTGTTTAATCAGCGATCCCCTGTCGTGAAAAATTACCACATCATCTGCGTAAGCGATATGATCGATTGAGACTGCTGGAGGAAATTTACTGTGTCAGACGGTGTATGCAACACTTCTTAAAGTGTCGTGATGAGGAGCAAGGGCTAAAGTGGACCTCCCTGACAGCCACCAAGCCATGGGTGATGTTTGCGATTCCGTAGCCATAATAAGACTTTAGATAATGTAGAAGTGAAGATGGTTCACTGAAAGAAATTGCCGCGCGAAACAACCAAGAGTGGGAGACGGAGTCAGAGACTTTTGAAATGACTTGAGAAGCAATAGAAAAACGGATACCGTTCAGCGTGTAATTGCTTTAGGGCAGAATGTAATAATGGGAGAACTTCAAATTAACCATCCTTATAAAGAAAACAAAGTTGAAGACAATCAGCTGGGGACGCGGGAATCCAGCGAACGAATAAAATTTAGTGAAGAAGACGAGTAACAAATGAAGTAGGGGATGTTGGACGGCAGTCTTCAGGGCGAAAGCGTTGGAAATTTTTGGAACAAACGTCACACCGGTCATGTTTATGTAGGTAGGATAAAGGGAAAACGCCAATAAACAATTCAAGAAAGACCTACTGAATCATGGATTCATCCCACTGATACCGTTTGTTGCGATGCAGTCTAACCCAGGGGCAGATCCATCCATTGTTCGTAGAGCAGCAGTCGTTTCTTCAATATGTATAGCTTTTACGAGATCCCAGTTTATGTTCGCGCTCTCATGTAGTGCCAGGTTATCAGGTACGGTTAATTGCGATAACACATCCTATTAGAACTCGTTGAAGCCCAGTATCACCATTTCATCCGACATGGAAGTAGTCTTCCAACGACCATCGTTTATTGTCGCGCAGTGTCTTTTCTTCGTAGATGGTAGAGGATTAGTATGTAGCCGTATTGAAGACGCCGTCGCTGACGGTTGTGGGACACTGGAAATGCTCGTAGTCTGCTAGTACTGGGTCTCCATGTGTGAGGGCATAGAGTTAACCACATTATTTCCCGGGCTTTACCAAAAGCTGCCGGCCGAGAGTGCGCCGTTAGCAGAGCTTCAACAATTGTTTGCAAGGTTATTGCACGGTGTTCAGTTTGTGAGATAAGTATAGCAAGTTTTCCTCTCGCCTCCGCCAGAGGATGTTGAAAAGCAGTTTGTTCACCTGTGGCCTCCGTATCAAGGCGTCATGTGTCTGCAGCCATCTTTGACTCGTTTTCGGCTTATGATCAGCAAAATCGACCCCCTGAATGATTCCGTATGGTGAGCCTTAGGATAACGATAGGCTGGGTGATGGAGCAGCGGGCTGTCGCCTGCCTTTTTCAGGCAAACTTGAGCTGTGTGTGCTGACATTCAGCCTGTTTTTATAGTTGTCTTGATGGCCACTCTGAAAATTTACCTGCAAAAGCTTACCTGTGCGGTTCAAATGGAGTGGTGGGTGGACCTCATCGGCTGGAGGATATTAAGGGGAACTTGAGAACTGAGTGAGAAGAAGGGATGGTGAGGTGGCGCGCATAACTGAAATAGCTGAGCAGTTATCGAAGCGTTCCCTTGCTCCCGTGGTGTCCCAACTGAGATCATCTAATGGTTTCTTAAAGCAGTCATTTGATCGGCGGGGAAATCGGATGCGGAGCAGACTGAGAAGCTGTGGAAGATTGGCGGCGGACAGTGCCAAATCCGTGGCGCAGGCCAGAAGTCTCTCATCCTCCATGGTAGACCAATCGCACTGGTGGTTGAATAGCCGCGTCAGGCCCTCTGCATTGCAAACATCCGGAGTGGTTTGACTGCGTTGCTAAGACAAAGCATGCTTGCTTTTAAGCTTTTGCTGCAGGTTGTGCATTTGAAGTCCGTCCAGTTGATGACGACAGTATCGGCTGAAAATCTCATTACTTTGCCTCGGTGGTAAATAAGGTGTTGATCTAAGCGTACGCTTGTGGAAAAGCTAGCACAGGCATAAGTCGCACTACTGAAGGAGAATGACCTCGGTTGTGCTTCTCAATCCTTTCACCCAACGGGTGCCTCACAGTGACCTCCCAACCTTATAAAAGCTCTTGTCCAGACAGTCACTTTCCACTGATGACGTCAGTGGTTGATTGAATGGTTAACGCTGTGGATAAGACTAAGAATGTTTTGTTAATGGAATGTGAAATTGTTAGGTTTTAACCAAATACCACCGGGAGTCCCTGATTAAATTATGGGGCATTGCAACTGTGACACTAATGGGATCTGACAAGGGAACATGGTACTTTCAGCGGAAAAGTATGATTATTTTCCGAAAGTCTATGTAATTCTAAGGATATGAGCTACTTCGTTCGCAAAGTGTTTGGCTGTGATAGCAACGAACAAGTAGAAAGAAAGCTAGTTCGTGAATTATAAATGCTGATGAAGACCGGACTGCTTGACACGAAAATTATTACAGCCTTGCTTTCGTGGAACGTAGGACGTACGTAGGACTAATAAGAAGTCCTCCCTCTGCGTCAAGTCGTTTCAATGGTCGTCGCACCGTATCCAAACTTGGCACGACTGTTAACCGTACACATCGAAACTAATTGGTGTAATAACAGGATAATGCTACAGAATTGTGTTAGGTTTTAACAACAAAATACATGATTTGAAAGTAGAAGAGAAGCGCATGGTTTCGTTTAATATTTGTGCATTAGTCACCGCTGTTCCTTTATCACATACTCTAAGAATAATAGGTGACGTGCCAGCAAGGTTGCATTATAGTTTCAGAATTCACTACTGCGGTTTTACTCGAAGGAATTTTCGTACACTTCTAACGGTTCCCTGAATTGACGCATTAATGGTGTCACTATGCACAGTCCCTTTGGACTTGGTCCTATCAAATATCGTTCAGTGCCACCTGGAAAACACCGAGCCACATTCTCAAATGTAAAACGTGCATTCTGATGGTGGCCACATAGATGACACTTTTGTTGTTGTAGACAGTTGAACAAGCAGTGCGTGTAGTACCGCCACTCCGTGATCGAATTCACAGTTGTAAACGAGTCTGCTGGTGTCTTCCATTTACTGAAAGCTAGCCTTAAAAGAAACCCACACGACACACATATTCAATTTGTGTAACAAAAGCCTAAGTTAACAAGAAAGGACCATGCTTTCACCAGTTGCTAACCTTGAACTACAAACGAACTTTAGTTCGCACCGCCTTTGTGGAAGCTCAGCAGTTACGTTCTGAGGAACGAGCAAGGTTGGTTGCAATGCTTCTCCTCGACTTTAGCTGAAATAGCATGTCTTGAGAAATTCACAGCGCAGTACTGTAATGTGGACGTGGAACACAGGAATGGATGGCAACTGATAACACTAAGAACAATGGTTGCTAACGCTACTACTCAAATGAGATCAAAATGAAGGAGGTTACGATAGTGTCTCCTTCAATATATTAGATTGTTAGCACAATGCTGAGCTTATAAATTTGCACAGTTAGAAATTTGTTGCAATCCAGGCTGGATTGGCTAGTTGTTCAAGTTGCCTCCTCTTACATTTATTTGTTTCAATGTAATTGCGGTATGATGCATGTCGTCTGACTGGCATGAGTGTTCACATAAATTACGTAGTATGTTCCGCTCAACCTGGTCGCGAATGATGGGAGGTTGTCCGCTGGTTCGATCCCGCGGCACATATATGTTAGCCCCATAAGTGAAAACTCATGGGAATCATTTATGATAATCAACCAACTGGGCGCTACTTGCCGGTTTCGTTCTTCTGAGGTTTCTACAATTAAACGACTGAAGTCCTCTATTTTATCAGACTGAGTTCGTCGGCCATTTCGTCTTGCCTTAATCAGGCTGACGACCACATTCCACAGTCCCAGTGTTTCTCTATCTGAGATTAATTACCCCCAGGGGGTGAAGTAGGTTTTTACAGAGGTAAACTTATGTAGGAAGATTGGGTCATCAAGCTATCGCTAGACAAAATTAATAACAAACTTATGAGCATAAAAGCGTCACTAATTAACTTTTTTCTATTGATTAGCAAGCAGAGACTAATCGGGGGTAAGTGACCAGTGCATTAGAGAGTTTTCGGTACTAAATTTTATTAACCAAATAAGTGTATAAGCCTGTAAAACAGCCGTTGTCCGGGTCTACTTACAAAGTTGTTTTAACTTTAAGTTGGGGGAATTAGTCGGATTACCAGGTAAGGGAGCGCTCGAAAGTTTCCAAGATAAGTTTCACTGCTTTCGTATGGTGCTCTACATTCCATCCGATTTAATGTTTATTCTAGAGCATGTGACCAGCGAGCAACTGAATGATAGTAAAACGACTAGCACCTTTGTGCCAAAAGGTTTTTATAGAAAGCAAAAATAATCGGTTGCATCTCACCCTTAAAAGATCAGGGACTGTTGTTGCTCCTTGGTTGGACAATGTTCTAATAAATTATTTATAAGAGTATGTCCCATTTTCCGACGTCATTTTCATGCAACCAATAGTAATATGATGTGAGAGTGAACAGGTGAAATGCCACTGAGCATTCAGCTTTTTAAAACGATTAATATGTATAAGCGTAATCAGCAGTTCCAAAACCCGAATCCCCCTTAGTGAGGTACCCTGTAGACTTGACCGTGTGCCTCACTTCACGTTATAACCCTTATGAGTTTTTCATGCGTGGTGTGAAATTGTTTGCATATATCCAAAGTGCTTCCTTCGGAAAGAATAGTGTTCCACTAATACCATGCATGTTAGCAAAACAGTCACCTTACAACGTTTAACAAAGCGTCGTTAAGAGCTTCCTACTCGGAACAGATGATGCACCGAGATAGAGGTTAAAGGTTAGGAATCTGTGGTTTCGTTTCCCAAATCTCAATTAACGCATATGACAAACATGAGCCTAAAGTATAAAAGCGACTTCATAGTTAAAAGAGAATCGGTGCGCCGTTAAGTTATCTCAACTATTCGGACACTTTTACCGTCATGCTAATTAATTCTTATCGGAGAACGTTATATACCTAGAGACGTGGAACTGTAAAATTCCAGTCTTCGGTGTATATCAAATTTACCCATAAGTGGGTGGTTTTGACGTATTTCATTTAGTTCGTCGCAGTAGCTCTGCAATCAGTCTTCCACACGCCCAGAAAATTACTGGACTTTAATTTCAAACATTTGTGGACAACCATCCGGATTTGAACTCATGACCACCAGCAGCCTATGCCATTAGGCCATGTGGGGCAGTGTCGGAAAATCGTAATTCACAAGACAATTGCGATATTTCGCGTCTAATCCTCCAATGACAAGCAAGTTGCGAGCGAAGCAGAGCACTGAGTTGACCTCTTAATGCACAGCATCCACTGGCAGAGGCTATGTACGAATAGCATTTAGAAACCGTTAGGGCAAAAGTTTTGATGTACTCATGTGCAAGGTATAGTCAGTGGTCCTCGCAGTGTTCAGCACACTGTGATCCGTTTGCATATACTGTGCTAAACTGGGCAAATTTAACAAATCGACCTTCTTTTAACTCAAAATTTAAACATATCCCGATTTGATTTGTGCCTGGCTGTTGGATCACTGGACCGCATTTAAGTGAAAGTCGTTCAGATGGTGGAATACTAAAGATACTGTGTTACTCACACGGATATAGAAGGTCGATAATGCGCACCGCGGGGGATCCGACTGCATTGTCCATGTAACATTGGTATCGTCCAACATCGCTTGGTCCAAGATCGTATATGGTTAGAGAGCTGGTGAGTGTATATGGATTGATTCTCCAACACTTGACAAAGTACTTGAAGCCGCTGTGCCAGTTACCCTTAAAGCAGTGGGATTAACACAATTCAACCGATTAGTTGGTTCTTTTTGTCAGTGATCAATAATTAATGTACATTTCTTACTCCAAGTACTCTTCATTTATTTCACTAATACTTTGAAATCTGAGTGTGAACTGCAACACATATTACAGAGGACAAGTTAATTCAATAAAAACAGCGACCAAGAACAGGCGGTTGAATATCCCGCACACACTGTTAACACCTGGCACCAATCCATGGACGTAGGCCTTCGCCTTTCCAACAGCTCTTGCTTCATCACTCGCTAATTTATACCTTATACTAATTTCCCTATACTACTTAGTATGGGAAATACCAGGGCTGTCTTTTTGTTGTTTAACGTGGGTTATTAAAATTAATGCGTCAGTTGCATCACAAAAGCCATCAACGCTGCGCCGCCGACAGTCGAAAAACAGCTAGTAAACTAGACAAGCAAAATCATTTTATCACCTATATACGGGTGAGAAGTATCACGCAGAAGTTAGAGACCTTAGACTACAATCTTATCCCGTGACATCAGTAATATTTGTTCCAACCTTCCAAGGTGGCATAATATATCCATAAGCACAACACACGAACTAACACACCTGTATCAATAATAATAGCTAATTTTGCAATACTTTTTGTTTATTTGGACTGCGACGCGTAATCTCAATATGGGCTCTTATTCGCATCGCAGCGAACTTTGGTCAATTCTATTATTGGGATCGAGGTTGAAGAACATGAATATTGGCCAAGTATCACTCTAATACAAATAACGGTCCATGTTGAGCTGATGCTTCGTAATGCAGACACACAAAGCGTAATTTAAAACACAAGTACTTCAAAATGACTGGCCAATCGTTATTAACCGTTGTGCCAAGCGTTGCCCGTCATGGCCTGGCTGTGAAATAGCTAAACGTCTCAACTGGAATCCAAATGGTCCTGCATTGTAGATGTGCACTCCCATCATGATGTGATAATCAAGCTTGCAACATGTTGTGGTCCGAAGTGTTTTCGGGCGAGCAAGACTTGATATCTTCTCACTTCAGCAGTTCCAATCTCAGGCATCGACTTGACTAGAGTTCAGCCAAATGAGAATGGCGATTCACATTAAATTAACGCTTTGCATTACAACCGCGCGTCATCCGTGGTGGTCAGGCGTCTGAAGAGGTAGAGTTCCCAACTAGTACTCACATGGTCCCGTTTTCAGGGCCTAACGCCTGATCCTGATGAGATAATCAAGGTTGAAGCATGTCGTGGTCCGCAGCGTTTTCGGGCGAACAACATCCATTACCATTTACTTCTGCCAAAGCCCTATTGACCGAGTTGGCTGTGGTTCGCTTCAATGAGAATCACAATCAGTATTGAGATTGTGCGTCGCCATCCAATCACAAACCGCGTACTTCAGCTTACCCTCCAATCGCTCATTAACCGTTGTGTTAAGCGTTAGCCATCGTGAACCTGTAGAGTCGCATGTAGTACATTAGTGTGGTACGAAGGATGCAAGAATTTTAATTAAAATCATATAGCACAATTAAGCTACATCGTTTAAATTACTAATTTTAAGATGCAGAAGTATCACCAGGACTAGAGTCGCTAGTGAGTGAAAACTAAAATTGCGTGTTGGCGTGGCCTTGTAAGGACGTGTTGGCTTACAAGTGTTCATAAGTGTCGCACGAAGTTTTAAATGCGATCGCATAATATGACGTTAATGATGACGGTGACGTGTTTCAAGAGAGCATGGAGGTTAATGAAAACTCTCTGTATTGAACTAAAACCGTGGCTGAATATTTTCTGTTTCTCTGTAAGTATCTAATCACATTTCACTGGAGCTTATATCCAACCGGTTCAATTAATGTATTGGTAAAATCGCTGACAGTTAGACATTCCAATTTGAAAACACACAAGTCGGATTTGCTCATAATATAAGCAGTATTGCAGTCTAATTTACCTTTAAGGAAAAATGTTTTATTCGATACCCTAGGAAACATTTTGATAGGTAGCATTTAGAAACACCTGCCTGCTTTACTCCCGAAATATATTTAGTGTTTGCGTGCTTAGTGAAACGCTGGTGCCATTACATTTCATCAAAATGATTATTTGGATGCGGGTTTATTGAAGCGATTAAGAACGAGCGAAATCCCCAGCTGGTCATCCCATTAACCTAATGGATAATCCGCTAGATGCCAGTTATATTGCACTTAAGTATGAGCCGTGCTATTTTTCAAATAAATTACATAAAATAACAGGTCATTTTGCTCAAAGATTTTCATGGACGTACCAAAGTAAGAACCGTTTTGATGAATTATTATTGGGTGTATATTCTCTTGCAAAACATGAATGACAGTTAAGGAACATTATATTAATGATACCTACATTTGTCCGTCAGATAATTAAAATTTTTTATACGAATATGATCCTTAAATCACTTCTGTTAGGGTAGCCCCATCTGCCAGGGCAAATTTATCGAGCTTGTTCTACCACATACATATGCGCAACACACGTAACTTGGATCCGGAAACTGTATGATACCATTACTTGCTCGCCAACAAAAAATGCTATGATAATCATTGTTCTCTTCCGCTGTTAATCCTATCCCTACTCAGAGCTTCAATTTTATTCCTACTCCTTTAATAGAAATAAGTAACTATTTTTTCGGAAAACACTGTTCGCTCTAGATCCAGTTTAAGTGCTACATTAGCAGACAAAACCCAGAAATGCGCTGTCAATTACTTCAGCACGACTCCCTAAATATTTCTTTTGCCCACAATTGAAAAGGAATCAATAAAAACCATGGCAGTGGAAGTTCTAAAGTCAAGCACAGAAAAATTTGACTGACGACGTGGGTTACGGTAGGGAAAGTAGAGAAAGCGTGAATCACAAAATTGCTATGCTTTTGTAAGTAAGTATGTAAAGTGCTGTCATGCTAAAGTGGTTACTTGAGGCTCAGGAAATTTGAGCTATTTGGCGCGGTTGTAATAGGCCTGATTTTGGAGTACGTATGTTTAAAATGCTAGTGACTGTATCGATTTAAATCGAGATATATTTTAACATTCCGCACTTTAATATCAACCAGATTACAGGGTCCGGAGTAGATAAACTCTACGCATTATTTGTGCTATCAGTGTACCCCACGAATCACAAATCATGTTGTCAGCTTTGTCCCTTTCACTGATCCCCTGGCTGTGAACCCCTCTGCCGTTTACACAAATATTTCTTTTGACCCAAACCAATCTTTGTTTTCTCTTGTACTCTATGCAGATTATGTGTTCAGACTTGCATTCTGAGAATTTGGCTTACTCACATACAATCACACAATTTGATAAACGTAAATCACTCACCATCGGTACACATAGCAACACCTGACGTGTAATCGTTGCTTTAAAATGTTTCAATGTCCATCCCTGGTGCTTATGTCACACTTTATGAGTGACCTGACAGTATTGCATAAATGTTGTGGGTAAAGGTCAAAAACGAAGGCGACTTGGCTCTGTGAACTATTGTTTTGTACCCCCTTAAGTGCATGATTGAAACACGACGGAGAAGGCTCAGAGTAGCCTCCAATTCTGATTGGTCTTGTAAAAGTATGTTTTAAGCCACATTGCATTAAGACTAATTCATTTCAATGTGTATCTTGAAGCCATACAGATTGAATTATTGTTGTTGTCGATACACCTGTGATGAAAGCAAGATTATGGAAGTATTTTACTTTATTATCTTAAGTGTTTACAAATAGCGACATGTTCCGCTTCCAGCTTTGTTGTTGTTTTTTCCGGTGAAAACGAGTTTCCTCAGAGCTTCTAAGCTTTCAGCACCTATAGTAGTTTGCTGGAAACACTAACACACACTATAGTATTCTCAGATGAAGGCTCCTCAAATCAAACGGTTACGATCAAGTAACTTTTTCGGCCCCCGTGGACAAACCTTCTGACGCATAGGGATTTTGATTCCGATGCGGAAGTTAAAACACAGATGAGTGCAATATACTATTAACACCTATAAATTTGGGCTTTTTGTTGTACTACTTAAAACATCTCTGAGCTCAATTTGTAAAGTCCTACACGACAGTGCTGCGGTTCATCGCGCAAGAGACCAGTTGTAGTACATCCGCAGGATCCTCGACCGTATCGACTGTAGCTCAATGTCCGTTATTTCAACCATCAGGGCAGTAACGTCTCCTCACCTTTCAGCAAACTGTGTTGTCTATCCAACAGCGTGAGTAATTATACGGTTTTTTTCAAGCCATTAAATTCCTTTGGTTATAGCTATTAATAATACTTGGACAAAGAGTTTTGATGATGGTGCTTTGGTCTTTTAGGATATTAAAATCTTGCCGCAGTAAATGTATATGTCAAACCATCTAAGCTTATAAAGACGCGCATGTGACTTTGACTGCTGCCACAAAACCTAGAATCGTAAACATTGCTAGAACTCGTATATCGTTCTAACTTATAGATGTCTCAAAAGCGGATTAACTTTGCTTTAAAGCAAGCGATATTTAGACTGATACTTAGAGTGTCGGCGATTCCCAAATTTTTGCCTCACTTTGGAGTTGAGTAGTGGGCATTACAACCAGTACCCCAATGATCCTGTTCTAACGCATATGGTGCTCGCAAGCAAAAGCAAAAGTGCCCCCTAAAACTTTTCTTTGAGTCTTTTTAGAACTAACCTTGTTGCAACGAATACCCGTGACAGAAGTTGCCTGTAGTTCATGTTGCTTCACTCGTTCGTCTTCTTCAGCCCCAATTTGCTTGTAAAAGTGCTTACTGATTTCAATGCCAGCCAAAGCGTAAGGTAGTCGCCGCCACCTCACAGCGGTCTCAGTTGGTGAAGGGTTGGCTTGAGCCTCGCATTCCAGTACCGCTTTTTGACCTGCAGCTGTGATGTTAACAATTGGCTTCCCAATAAGCCTTGGGCCATCTGTTCACAAATAAAACCCCAAATAATGTCAGTTGTAATAAATCAAGAGAAAACTTTTTTCGCACTATATGTCGCTTTACTTATCGCCAAAGCGAAATTTGTATATCTACAATTATAATGTTAGTTGATTTTAATGAATTTTACTATGGCTAAACTAGAGACTGTTATTCGGGAAAACGATGTAGTCTCAAGCAGAACTAATTGGCTTGGAAATCCCTAAACAAAGCACAACAGAAAACAAGACAGATCGATTGAACACGCAATGCGCCAACTTAATGGTAAGCCATGAGGATAGTTTAGTAAACGGTTACCTCCTCGCTATCCTCACACGACGCACGTTACATTTGCGATGCATTGTAATCATCTTTTATCTGATGCAAAAAACGAGTATTGAACACCTTAATACCGAAGCATTTGAGGATATTTCAATTTTGAGTGTCCGTTGTTGAATTTGATGAGGCATTTACCAGCATTTTTTTTCCAGCTAGTTGATTGAATGGTTTTATTCCGATTGTATCTGCTATCACACCACGAACTGAATTCGTGTTTTTCTATTTTTACGGTGCAGGTGCACTTTTCACATCCCACATATCGCGCAGTCAATCAAATCGCCAAACCCTACACCGAAACCTCCAAACAATGATGTCGTCGAATGTTCCTATTGCATTGCTGACAAGGAGAATACATACATTTGGTATAAGGGCGATTAATTTAATGAGTTAGAATTAACGCAAGCAGAGGGAATGAGTGTACCAATAGAAGTATCCGACTAAGAAGAGACTGGCTTAAAAATTGAAGCCAGTGAACAAAGCGTTTTTGAAAGGTTCCCATGATCTTTGTTACCAGCTTTACCTTGGATTTTCCCTTGCTTTTGGCCCACTCTAAAATCGGGAATTGTATGATAAAACGGTGTCAGTAAATTCTGTTGGCAAATCCCCAGAAATATTTCTCGCAAGAACCCTCGCTACAACAGTTACTAAACCAGCCCGATGAAGGTGACATGTTGTCTTTAAATCTGCTATGCTTGCGTTACACTGTCCATTAAGCAGGTGGTTAGCAGTGGCAGGACTTGACTGGCAGGCAATTTCCGGTCTCATTTTCAAGAGGCGTTACTTATTCAATCAGAGCTTACCCGGGAACGGAAATCAATGTGTCTGACATACTTGCTGCTGTTGACATAGTTTCGGTCTGCAGATAAACACCATGCACAACATCTCATTTAGGTGAGGAACTTCTCCTAGTGTAGGAATTCGTTGCATTCATTCCATACCGCTAACTTACTAAAGTTCGTGAACGACCGCTGGAAGTAAACAATGGTGATACAACTCAGCTTTTTTCAATCGCAAAACCGGTAATCATTAGGAGGTTTAATGTGACGTTCCTGAACTTTTGGTTATTACCATTCATAAATACTAAGTGTACTATTTTCACTAGAAGAATGTTATAAAGGAAATTTGTTCTAACTCTTGGCTGGACGGTTTATTCCGGGATAAAATGATTGTGATAGTCATTAAATGACACAGCACCCTGAGATAAATGCACCTAGCAAGAAGACATCAGAGCAAGAGTGTGGTATCAAACGAATTATAATTTCTCAGATTTTTGCCTCTGCTTTAAGCTAAAGACATTCCAAAATCTGGTCTGGAATTACATGATCCATTATCTTACTACAGCCATTGGCACGAGGTTGCATTTACACATATGAAAATGAAAACCCAGGTCATGACTAGGTAGACAACTGTTCTTAGGAATTGCAATGTTTGATTGTTGAAGTTAGTTTAGCTGGAGTGGGGTTTCACAAATTCTCCGTTTTCATCGTCAAGTAAAATCTAGCGGCAAAAGGCATATTCTAATGCAAAATAACTAGGTTAAATTAATCACTTCTTCGATCAATCATCATGAAATTAGCAAATTTTAACGGAATACATCATTGATCCATGGTTTTATTGTGGAGTTTCCAATCTCTAATAAATTCGACACGCTCATTCTGTTCGAGCTATTGGGTAACCCCAATCGCAACGAGGCTGGACCTTACCGTGGTGCGATGGTTTGTGTGCCTCAGTGATCCATTATACTGGGTGCTGCTTTTGCACGTTCAGAGCCACTCATACCAGATTGGTCAATGATTAGAGGCCAGACAAACTCAGCCTACTGGTCCTCCAGGTTATGGGGTATAAATGAGGGTGGCAACTTATGCTTTAAAACGAGCTCCTTGTAGCCCAACCCCAAACCCGCTGCTTTGCGATCAGGTTTTTGAACCAAAGGCTTTGGTTGAGAACGCTAATCGTTCCCCTGTTAAAGCCTGGGCAACCTGACGGTATCTTGCTCACGCAATACTATAAAACTTAGGTCAAACGATTTCTTGACGCTCTGGCCACGACAGAGGATAATCAACGGTGCCCTATCTATTTCATCGAGCGGGATGGATATGGGTTTGTATGCTACTGCTCAAGCCTTCCCATCTTCTTATTCCGCGTCTTCCGCATTTTCCCTCTTACCGTCCAGTTCCAGCATCACTTTGATCCGCCTTGTTTTCAGAACCCAATTATTGGCCCTCCCCCACCTTGTTTTGCCAAGCTTTTATTTTATGGTTTCAACTCACATGTGAACAAGGAGCGTCATTTCTGTCCTGTAAACAGTCTCACGTCCAGCCAAGCAGCCCATTCCAGTTCATCGGATTCCATTTGGAGCCTTCGATCCTCTTTTAGACTGGCATGCCTCAATGTTCGCACAAGGCTACAGCTCGGTCAACATGCAGCACTTGCCCGAACGTTAGAGACCCTCCCGATCGATATCTGCCGCTTATCGGAGAACCGCCTGCAAGACTCGAGCTCTGTACTCACTCTGCAACAGTAGCACCAGTACCACTTTCTCATTGCGCCTACCCGGTGACGATGCAGCGTTGAGCAACGGCGAAGCCGGTGTTAGTATCGCTCTGAGTCCTCGGGCTGAAACTGCTCTGGTTGACTGGATTCCAATCAGTAGCCAGATATGTGCGGTCCGAGTGGCTGGCTCGTTCTAAGCTTCGAAGCCGCGTGGGACTAACACTTGTATGTTTGTTGTCGCTGCCTATGCACCAACAAACCGTAGCGATGACTCGGTAAAAGACGACTTCTATCGCCAATTGTACGAGCTCCTCCGCCACAGAAGAAGCTCGAACACTGTAGTGCTGGCCGGGGATCTGAACGCTCATGTTTGCAAATTGTCCACAGATGAGCTGCATCTGAGCGGCCAACATGGTGTAGGCTCCCGTAATGATATCGGTGAGCGGTTACTTCATTTGTGTGAGGATGCTCGCTTATTTCTTGCGAGCAGTAATTTCCGACGCAGCACCCGCCTGAGGGTGACTTGGCGCCCACCAGCCTCGAACCAGCCTTAGACGCAAATCGATCACATTGCAATCAGTTACCGCTGGAGAGGCTGCGTCCACAACTGTCGCTCGATTTGGAGCACATGTGTGGACACCGACCATGCACTTGTTTGTGCTGACATGCGGATGCGCTTTGGCTGACGCCCGCGACGATGTTGTGAGCGCATTGACACCGGCAGACTGGCGAAACCAGCTGTTCTGAATGCCTATCAAAGTACGATGTCATGGGAGTTGGATAAACGCTCACTGGATGCAACTGAAGCTCACTCGTCTCATTTTCACCAGGCCTTACTTGCAGCAGGAAAATCCTCATGTGGTATGTCTAATCGCCAACTTGGACATTGGGACTCTTCGCAATCTCTGGAACTTATAGACGCTCGCCGGCATATTCCGGCTGGAAGCGAACACAATGAAACTTGCATAAAGCTCCGGGCAAAACTCCGTGCTAGCCTGAAGAGGGACCGCGAATCCTGGTGGTCCAATCGTGCATCAGAGATGGAAATGGCCGCTGCCCTTGGTAGCCATCGTGAGTTATTCCGTCTGATACAGGAATCGGGCAGCAGGAGACCTGGTGTTAGTGAAACTATACTTGACGAGAGTGGACAGCCTATCCACAACTTATCAAAACGCTTGGATCGTTGGGCTGAGCATTTGAAAGGCAATTCAGTCGGTCGGAATTGTTAGATTTCTCGCCAGCCACTGATCGCTCCGCTCCGTGGGCTGTTCCTATGGATCCACCCTCTCGCTCAGTAGTCGAACGTGAGATCGAACTGTTGAAGATAAATAAAGCCGCGGGACAAGATGATCTTCCTCCAACGCTCTTCAAATTCGGGGGACCTGCTCTTGTGGATGATTTACAAGAGATACTAGTGAAGCTGTGGGAGCAGGAAACTGTCCCAACCGATTGGAGCCGCTCCATCGTAGTCCCAATTTTCAAAGGAGGCTCACGGTCGGAAAGCGGCAGCTATGGAGGAATCAGTCTGATCTCCATCGCCTCCAAACTGCTTGCCTCTACCATCCTTCACAGACTGACTGGCATTCGTGAAAGCCAGATTCGTGAAGAGCAGGCCGGATTTCGTCAAGGTCTTGTCTGCATTGACCACATCTACACTTTGCGTCAGTTGTTGGAGCACCGTCACACATACTGGCTGCCCACCGTTGTCGTATAACTCGATATCAAAGGTGCTTTCGATTCGCTGGATAGACATGCACCTTGGGACTGTCTACTCAGGAAAGGTGTACCTGAGAAATATGTGAATATTATCCGAGCATTATATGCGCGTAGCACGGGCAGAGGGTGGGCTTACTTCAAGCTGTCGTCCCAATTAAATATCTCCAGCGGTGTGAGACAAGGATGTCCGCTGTCACCTTTTCTATTCAACTTCGATATTAACGAAGTCATGGAAATCGCGTTCACAGGACACGACTTAGAAGGTGTGGTGCTACCCCAGGAGAACGACTTCTTGACTTAGAGTATGCTGATGATATTGTTTTAATCTCTGACAGTTCCCAGACGTGCCAAGCGGCACTGGACAGATTAGCACTAGCTGTCCGTCACTTCGGGAAATGCTTCGCACCCACGAAGTGCAAAGCGTTTCTCCAAGATTGGTCTGGACCGCCTCCTACGCTGACCATTGGTGGGGATCAGCTAGAAGTCGTTCAAAAATTCAACTACCTGGGAAGTTGTATCAGCGCCCGTGTGATTGAAGATGAAATCACGAATCGTATAGCAAAAGTTCGAGGCGCTTTTGCTAACCTTCGCCACTTATGGCGCAGCGCGACATCACTCTTGCTCTGAAGGGTAGAGTGTACAATGCAGCATTACGACCCTACTGTACGGTTGTGAAACCTGGCCCCTTAGATCTGCGGACAGAAAGAGGCTAGTTAGGTTCGATCACCGGTGCCTTCGTAATTTAGCTCACATCTGGTGGGAACACCGCGTGAACAACGAGCGTGCTCAACGCCTTGTTTATGGCGCAGGAAAAGGGAATGAACCGCTCAGCTCCGTTATTGCACGCACCAGGCTCCGATGGCTCGGCCACGTGTTATGCATGCCAGCCCACCGACTCCCGCGAAGCGCTTTGTTTGCGCGCCGAGGGTGTGGATGGAAGAAGAGGAGGAGTGGCCGAGCCATGACTTGGTCCAGAGGAATGAAGGCCCTCACTTCTGAGCTGGCCTCGGTTGGAGCGTCACGGCTCCCTGGTTGGGTTCCAAAAGAGGATAAACACGTTTGTTTGGACACACTTGCTGATATTGCTAGGAGCCGAACTCAGTTGCGTTCTTGCTGTGCGGTTCTTTTCCCACCCTATCCCTATTAGCCTCCCCTCCAACCACGATCTCATTAGTTAGCCTTATATAATTTTGCATAGTAATATTTTTTGGTGCACAGCAGCCGGCTTGTAGCTTACCGGAACGATGCCCATCCATTACCGGTAGCTCAGCCGGCTTGCACCAGTTGCTTTTTTCCTCTTTTTTCTGTGTATTGCGGCACAGTAGCTGAGGTGTTCCCCAGCTCTAGCTAACGTGTATGATGGTGATGATGATCGGATAACCTGCTTCAACACATAGTTTTTGACTAGTACATTGCGGCTGTTAACAGAACTAGAACAGTACTAGAACGTTTTATCTAACTCTCCACACATGCGACTCCATCAGGGCAAACTTCGTCTTCCAATTACTCCTCATTTTGTTTACTGCCAACACACGCAGTTATTGGCGTAACCGCGCTGCTGGAATTCCATCCACTAGAAGCGTTTGTGGCACCAGATCATTGTCGACCGACAACGCTTTCGTTCAATATATAAGACTGTTTTTAGTCGCCCAGCTAGCTGCACTATATCCAATTGCCTGGTAAATAAAGTTACTTATTTAGCGCGACGGTAAATATAAATTCCTAGGTTTTGTTCGATTTTCTCTGTAAAAGGGGAATCCTAAAAATTCACTATGTACCTTCTTAATACTTCTAGAAGAAAGAATGACTTTATTTTTCGTTCAGCTTAAGAAATGAAGCGCATCCGACCTTTTGTAAATGCGAATATTTTTGTAAAATGACATCAGATCATAAACTAAGTTTACAAATGGTTGCAAGCGATAAACCAAGGGAAGTCGGTTGACGCCATTTTCGTCGACTTCAATAAAGCATTTGACAAGGTGAACCATATAATCCTTCTTTGGAAGTTGAAGATGTGTGGTGTTGGTGGTTCACTTCTCTAGTAGATCAGTGAATTCCTTATTGGTCCGAGGTGGTTTCATTTGGATAACGAGTGGACCGAGTGGTATCCTCGACCATTGGCGTCCTACAGGGCCTAGTATTTGAGCCCATTTTGTTCCTGATCCGCATCAACGATTTTCCTCAACTTCTTGGTTCACCCTGCCGTTTGCTTGCAGACAACCCTAAGGTATGGAGGATAATTGAGGTGGCCGACCAATGCGACCTGTTACGGCGTGACCTTGACCGCCTCTCCATGTTGTCAACAAAAGAAAATCTTTCGGTCAAGTCGGTATTCCTGAGCCTGGGCAAGGGTGGTAATGGTCGAGTCTACAATCTGGCCTACTAACAGTTACATGCACCACTATCTGTAAAAGATCTCGGCATGCTCTTATCCTGCGATTAGAAATCCGTTAAAACACAAACAAGCTTTACCGAAGTGGACTGCGCATGTTCCAGTCGCTCAAACACAACTTCCGCATTTAGTCTGAAGAGGTTGCTAACACCTTTTATTATCAGATTAATGCAAATTAATCAGCCAATACAACATGTGTGCAGAAGTTCATTTTCGGTTTAGCGTTGTGCCATATGAAGACCGGTGCAAGAGACTTGGGTCGTAGACGTTTTCTTATACTCCGTTGCGGTTGATCTTATCATGACGCACCGAATAGTACATCTAGGTGATCAACTCATGGTGAGTCTGCTGATTTCTCTGCGCACACCAAGCAGCCCACGAGGACAACGGTACAAGCATGTCGTACCGAATTCGAAGCAGGTCACTCACAAACTATGCATCTATCGAAGGGTAATGAATACATAGAACAATCAGCTGCAGATCTAGTGGGAGCAAAGTCGGTGTCGTAGTTTAAGAAACTCCTGGACTCACAATTTGCCGCTTTGGGATTTCGAAAATAATCACCATCATAACCGGTAGAGTTGCTCAAAACAGATAATATGTAACTACACAGGCAACTCAACTCCCTGCATATTCTCAATATGCAGAAAATGTAGAGAATTCTCACTATTATTGCAGATACACAAACCCAACGCCTGCATCAAGCGCTCACAAATGAAACGAACTGAAAAGGAAGAGGAGAATGCCTTGCAGACAAAATGTAAATGAAAGAACTGACCAGCTTACTCCGTCGTATGACTATCAACCGTATATCTTTGATTACAGAAATTATTGATGAGGAGGATTGCCACCTTAACTACCCACCTGCTATTTGTGAAGCTTTTAGTACTTTTTTCGCTGCTTCCATAATCGTTTAAAAACCAGCCTTATACCTTGTTGTCAGGAACTTACAAAAAGCGGCATAGATGTTATCGAGATTTCTTTTTCGACCATCTAACAGGCTATGAAATCTAGCAAATCAGAATCTGAGGGCATCCCCCCATCAGTTTTTATACTTGGTGTGCCTGATATACCACTGCTTTTACTAAACAAGTTCACCGTGTCCTTAATATCTAGCTACTTTTCGGCTAAATGGAAAACATCATTTATTGTTCTTCGTCAAAAGGGGCCCAAACAGCACATCACTAATTATCGACCTACCCATTTTTCTTCTATCATTGCTAGATTACTCAAAAAATTAGTTGAATGTAGAATCATGGACTTATTCCATCGTCGTGGACTACTTAACGATTCCCAGCATGGGTTCCTGGACAAACGTTCCTGTAAAACGTGTCAGTTACACTACCTGGATTATATCAACGGGGCCATTTATTCGAAATATGCAGTTATAATACTGTTCCTGAATACGCAGAAAGCATTCGACAGAGCGGCTACTGAAAAGAATCGAGTCGTTTGGAATCAGAGACCCACTATTTGGTTGGTTGACATCATACCTTAATGGGCGTTACCAGCTAGTCACTCTGGGTAATCATAACTCCTCCCAACGTCCAATCACTAGTGGTGTCATGCAAGGGAGTGTACTTGGTCCTTCGCTTTTCCTACTTTATAGTAACGGTATCAAGAAGTTCATCAAATATGGCAAGCCATTTTTGTTCGTCGATGACGTAAACATTGTCTATAAATTTCGACGAGGCGAACTCAATAGCGCAATGCTGTCCGTTTAGGAAGACCTCGATTTAGCTGATAAATGGTGCAACACATAGATGCTAAATTTATCAGCTTGTAAATTCAGCATATATCACACGATTTTTAATCCCTGCAGATTCTGTTAAACTGGACATTGAACGTATCCATGGGAAACTATCCAACTGTGATCTAGGCATACGATCCTCTTCAATCCTTAATTTCTCAGAGCAAGCGGAGTACCAAATAGCATGTGCCAAAAGATCTGTGGCTAACATATAGCATAAAAGCTATACAACCCCTTCCAGACCTGGTCTTTTCAAAATACTTACAATTCCTCTCTTTGAATTCCTCAACTTCATCTATGGGGACATGTGGATAGGTGACAGGAAAACTTTAGAAAACCTGCAAATATCATTCACAGCGCTTGTTTAGTAACTTAACCACCTCGAGTTATCAAAAGCGCTGCCACCAGCTTAAGCTCGAACCTCTTTGGTTGAGACGACTGAAACATAACCTGATGCTGATACACAACCTCATAGACCAAAAGACATACTCCAATCTGTGTACACTTAAAATGCAACATAACTTCACTCGGAATATACGCAACATGACCTGTACATTATGTGTACGGAGAAGCAGGACAGCTATCCGATCAAACTTCTTCCATGTCAGATACACTGTCGTGTGAAATAGCTTACCAGCCACAATCAGGTCTCACACAAATACAAGAGCATTCTACATGCAGTTTAGCAAATTCCTTGACCGGAACTCGATAATGACCATGTTCCCATCAGGTAAATCACCACACGAGTTCTTTCAGCATGGACCAAGTAATATGTAATCAATGATTAAAGATGGTAAAAGGAACTCAGCAGTAACAAACGTTAGGTGCTTCCAATTTATTTTGATATCACACATATTATATGTTTCACTCATGCATGATCATGATAAATATTGTACCCATGATCGTTCCACAACTCAGGAACAGCTTTGCTTACAATCGGGAAATATACATATTATTATTATTATTCGTCCAATGCTTTGAGGAAATTTCGTTAATCTGGAGAGAGTCAACGACTATCAGACGTGTGTAGTGAATCCACGCGAGTAGAATAGTCTTAATCACAAATTTATCTTTCTCTAGGATTAGAAGAACATTTTAGTGCGTGAAACTTTAACTAGAGATGGTGCCGAAAACCACCTGATAAATGCGCCTCAAGTCAAGTCAGCATAAGCTTCCCTTACAAACAAGGTACATTTCCAGCATTGTAAATCAGCAAATGTAAATCTATTAAAAGGGTACTATCATATTTGTTAAATATACCAATGGATGAAATATTGTGAAGGGTGCATAGTCATAAATCTTTCGAGCAACTTCCTGTAATCCTGAACTAAATCTCCAGGATTTGCATCCGCACAAAAGGGAACAGGTTGCACTAAAACCTTTATTCATACTTCATTTCAATGGACCTAAAATCATTTGTTTAAAGACAATGAATCGGGGATCTTGCGCGATATATCAACCTTTGTATCCAAGGCTTGGATAGAGCTGATTGGTGTCAGTGGCCTTGGAAGCTGGTTGAACCAAATATCCCTCAGCTTATTCTTGTAACACTAGTATATATATATATACAGTAGACAATGCAAAACGTGTTGTTCTACGAAGACGGTAGCGGATGATTTAAATGCTTCTTCACAGTGCCCTATTTCGTCACAAGTAAACCATGTTCATACTCGAAGATCCATTACCATATTGTACATATATAATTAATAGTATGAATAGTGAAACGTTTCCGTCGCTCTGCAAGTTTTAAACAGCTTACAGACAGGATGAGCTGTCATTATATAG
This sequence comes from Dicrocoelium dendriticum, assembly GCA_944474145.2. Lineage (NCBI taxonomy): Eukaryota > Metazoa > Platyhelminthes > Trematoda > Plagiorchiida > Dicrocoeliidae > Dicrocoelium > Dicrocoelium dendriticum. The sequence goes on along the minus strand of OX104063.1, from coordinate 145,471,831 downwards.
AACATTATTTTAAGAGAACCACAGCCAATTTCTCGTAGTAAATTAGGAGATAAGTGTTATACTTAGTGAATGCATTTTCAGTCCTACCGAGATATTTCGTAATACGCTTTGGAAACAAGTCCCTAACTCTATTTTCATTATAAAGGGCATTAGATGGTGAAGCAATGTTGCGTGGAGACGAACATCACTTTATTTTTGATTTTAGATGCATGTGGTTATAAGAACTCCATTTCCTGGACCATACACTAATTGTTCAGATAAGTGGCATGATGGAATACTGCCGAATTCACGTTGGATTTGAATGTGGTACACTTGTGGATACACTGCATAGTAACCTTCGAAAAAAATAGTCAACTGGTTTACAACCATAGACCTAGCTGAACCAGATGACAGCACCAGAAATGCGATTGCTCTAGACGAATTACAACAGCGATGGATCGCAGTTCATATCTTTATGTAGTTACTAATCCTATTTCTAATATATTCTGTATTGAACAGTGTATTAAAATAATTAGCTAAGACTACGTTATGATTACTCTATGGTTTTAGCCGGTTTCAAGAGAAATGCTGCATTGCTATTAAAGTATGGGTATGCCAATGAAGGATGTTTTCCTGGTTGTACGTTTAAATGAGCATCCCCGAATTAAACTTGTTGGTTTCATGATATTTTTTTGCGTACCAAAATGGCAGAAACTGAAAGCAGGTCAGTAATTTTAAGTATCCAGGAAGTATAACGTAGACTGTTTCCTTGCACGTGCCCTCACTAATAGTTACCCGTTGGTAAACCTGTCCATCACTGATTACGTCCAAGTGTCGCTACCCTCAGTATTGGCGTGTGTTTGTATGCAACCAAGATTGCTCACATCAAGTGAGACTTTGGAACTTGGGTGATTACAGTTCCGGAAATACATTATTGACGTCATAGCTGCAGCATGTAACTATACATCCGTTGCCTTGTGGATCTGCTTGCACTATATCAATTTAATCAGATACAGTTGTTCTCGTAGTCGATGTTCGCTAATGCGTTGTCAATCGACGGTAGCCTTGGTACGCCTGGTGGACGTATTGTGGACAAATACCTGTGCATAAAGAAGATGTTCATCCATTTCCACTATTGTTCACAGCTGTCACACATGGTTTGATTCCAAGCAGCACAAAACATAAGAACTAATTGTGGGCATAGCAAAAAGTCGATCTCATCATGAATAAGGTCTATAAATTATTTTGTGTGGATGAAAATTCGTACATGCAGAGAGGTTTTGGTAGAGCAACTCGGATTTCACCTGTATCTTGCTAGTTTATTCAATATAGAGAAATAGTGGAATATCTGCAACACTTTGGAAGGAAACGTACCATGTCCACATAGGCGGTGCTGCTTTCCAAACTTAATTGCAGTCTGCTGTTATTCTATCTTATTTAGGGCAATCCGGTGTTGAGCGAAAGCATTATGTTCATAACATTGCAGGGATATAATGCAGCAAAATGCAAACAACGTTGGCGACAAAAAACTTATTTGCAGCTCTCGCTTCTCTGATGGCAGACTAATTATATTTTCATGAATATAACTCAAAATTTGAAAGAACGTAAAGTCTAGGTGTGTTTATTTACGTTTATAGATCTCTTCGTGGTATAAAATCGATTCTAGGAATTACGAGGCTCTTCCGACACTTTATAAAGATGATCCGGCTCCAATATTTTTGTTATTAATAACCACTTGATGATTTTAACCAATACTGACAAAAGTTCGGTACTTCCTGTCGCTATAGCAACACGCCAAGGTTATCCACCCGATCCGGTACAGTAAGGCATTATGGTTTCGATATTCCTACTAGAAGTCTGACGCGTAGGTAAGCCATGGGTTTACCACTGAAAGTTTCATAAAGCCATGACTGTCACACGCCAGTATTACGAGAAAAATTATTGCGAGATGGTGTAACGAGTGACTTCGTATTTTACGAAATACGCTGGAAATCTCCGTCAATGTAAGATTGCTTAATAGCGCTAGTGGTTGCCAGATTAAATAGGCTCATGATGCATAGATGACTTGGATTATTGCATTGTTTGATTGATTCCTGATCCTACACCGTTGCGTAGTTCAAGATTTTGCCCAGATCTTACGGGATAAAAAGCTGACCTAAGAGAAAATGCCTAACTACTTTAACTAACTTTTCTAATGAGGAAGTGGTGCTTGACTTTATAAAGAGACAGCGATGCAGTAAATTCTTCTATTTGCCGGTTGATGGATAGGGCCACATTTATTGTGTTAGATTGATTTTACTGCTGAGGATTGTTGCCTTTTCACACATTCGATGGATATACCTCAGGAATCTTTTCATGATATATTTTGATAGCTTCATTACCCATTGCTGAATCTAAACTTAGAATTTTAATTGCGCATCTAAAGAGAATCTATTATGTAATAGCGTTTTTTTTCTAACAACTTTGACGCTAATTTTGAAACTGGATAACTAAAATAATGCAGTAAGTGTGTTGTCAATTGACGCATTGCTGAACGGAATGTAGTACAGACTTGCCCTTACGTAAAACAACTATCCATACTTTTTTGTTATTTTCTGCGATTTGTGGACATAGATTATCATTCCCACGGACAAAATAACTATACATTCATAAAACTTCGGATTTTTTTACATATGCACGCAATCAGATGCAAATCACGTTACGTTCATCGATTTTTGATTCAGGAACTAATACTTTACCACCATGTACATCGTCTTTATAGTCTTCATCTTCGTTGATACATGACGCATGAGATATAAGGCCCGCCTACATATACTTGGTGGTAGGTTTCGTACGTTGCCAGTAAAATATAAGTAACCAGTAGGGAAACGTTTTTAGTTTTGACGACATTCTTCCTAATTCCGATTGCACGGGTTCTAGATTAAATGATCATGGTCCAGCACAGTTATTTCAAATTTTTAAAGGAACATACTCAGCCTTCAGATACCTGACGTGTAATAACTAATCAATAAAACTATGGGTCAAAACAGCGAATGCGTACTAGTGGCATGCTGTCAAAATCAACGTCACCAAATACTGCAAAATACAACCGGCATATAGAACCTTACATGTGACGTTAAGAAAGAAATGTATTCGCGCATTTCCAATTGTGTTTACTGCAAGTAAACTGTAATTTCCCATATCTTCAATGCGCACAGGTAGAATGTGCAACTTTCCCGACTGGGTGCTGAAACGTTTCGGTGAAGATGGGCTTGAATGATTTGCAGATTCCACTAGTTCTGGATAATCTCCAGTCAATTGCTTGTCATTTTTGAACCACATAAATTTGTGCGCTGGCGGATTGGCCACTGGCTCTAAGTCTACGTTGAAGGTTCCACCTAATGGCCAGAAACAACAAAAATAAGAAGTGGGTTAAAAATATTTAAGTGCAGATTTCTCTTTATACGCTAACTGATGAGTTTGAATAATTCAAGTTAATCAAATTATGTGGTGGTTGACATAAGGTAATGACAATGACTACGGGGAGCAGTCATGTGGGCGCACAAGGCGAATATATATTTAGTAACTTCTAGAATGTCGCGCGGCTCGGTGGAAATCAGAAAGTTTTGTCGCCAGTTTTTCTAGACGTCACGCCTACTACTTTCTCCTAATTATTTAAATTGGTCTTGGTTGCCATCATAAGAGAAGTTTGTTTCAACGCACTAAATGAACTAACCCGTAAATTTATAACGGTACAAGCATCTTTGGGCTCACTGCGGAACACTGATCATTGGAGAATGTTTGTAGGAGAACTCTCCAAATTATCTACAATATTGCGGCCGAAATATTCAGGAAGCAGTAAGTCTCAACATTACTAAACGATTTTCAGACGAAGCTTATGTTTTACAAGTTCCATCGCCTGAAGCACGTATGTACATTTCGTTTTAACCTAATTCTGGGAGTTCAAGGTAGGCATGAAAAGCCAGTGGCTACTTTGCTACATAATGTAGGACAAAGATATTTGGTAAATGACAGTTACGATACTGCCATCCTGTATTGTATGAACCTGGGTGGGGAATTGTCATCATTAAAAACGACATTTCACCTCATTAGTCCAAGGGATTGACTACCACTTTTTTCTAGTCTTGTCAATTTCAATCTGCTAGGCAAGAGTCGCTACCACGCCTACTGTACGTATTGCTCTCGGAAGAGCACACGTTCCAGGGACCGGACGGCTGAATAACCCTTCCGTCAGTGTGAGGCACGAAGAATTGTGATAGTGACACCAAATTAAATGGTGTACTTGTTTGCTAACACTAATGGAATACTTTTAGTAATCAAGATCCAGTGCCTGAACGGATACAGCACGACCAGCCAATTCCAAAACGGCCTTAGGTTATTCTTCAAAGATATGTGTTATTAAAAGCAGCAATTGACAAAACATATTCCCTTCGAATGATTAAGCAAGGCAGAAATTAATCACCAGGGCGTACCAAAATATTTAGAAAATTAGGCATTATCCTTTGCCACACTAAAGATATACCGTGAAATTCATTTGGTCGAAAATGACTTGGATCTAGTTAGTTGGTTACTGTATTGTAACACTTACCTTCAACTGTAACGAGGTGCAGTATTTCAGTCGGTTCCGAATGGACTGAGCCTTCTGATATCTGCATACCGTTCGCAATAAATATTGGCTTGAAGAGGACATTGAGCAAAGTCATTTCGCTTAACGCACGGGACGATGGATAAGTTAGTATCTTACTCTTCCTTGCTGAGGTAGTGTCGGAGAGGGAAAACGGTATGGTGTAGCACTCAAGTGTGTTACCGTGATGGGTCCAGTTAACAGGTAGATGGATTTGACTACGAACTGAAAATTCATTGATGTCTGTTTCCTCTAGACCTGTGTAATGATAAACAAAATGCACGTTAGAAAGAGAGCGATCTGAAATTTTGCCTTCATTTGGTAAATAGGCTTGCTGCTTTTTAATTCAGCAACTGTGTCGCTGAAATGACTTATGATGTATTGCTTTTAAGCAAATGATATTAATCAAGTTAATTAATAAAACACGGCAAGCAACGAGAGCTCCATTTCACCTGTATTTTGCAGTGTGTATTCGTTAGTAGAAAAATATTAGATTGAAGCAAGTGCACCAAAACAAGAGTTTTATCAGTTGCCAATGTACAGTTGTCCAATGTACATCCGTACATCATTACGAATATGCAGCGCAAAACAGTCTCTAATCTTTCTTACATTTCTATGGGACTTATTCACTCGCAGCTGTTTGCAACAACAGTATAAGTAATTACCGTTCCTTATACTCTTGTGTTTGCAGTTCATTTATTGCTCTCTGATCCTTATTGCTATGGATCCCATACCTGTACCTGACTGACACAAACTCTGTCGGCTTTCTCACCGACATGCAAGAGTTGTTTGGCAGGTAATCCTATTGGCTGGTGTGTTCCCTAAATTCCAGCGCGCATAAATAACTTGATAAGATGCATTTGCTTGATCTACCGGTCTTTGTTTTCCCCAGCTCTAACAATATCCATCCTAAAACTCTGAACTGCGGAAATGTGCCAAAATAGCAATATTCTGCAGACATATTTTAGGGGATGGAATCTGAAAATTTTGCATCATATAACCCTTAGGTTTTGACACTACAACGTAATAGGGCATTAGGCGTGTGCCGTTTTCTCATAAAGGCCTAAATACAAACTTGTGTCGAAACACAGCCGATCTTGAAGAGCCTTAATCGGTTATGGCTTGTATTACTATCGAACACAACTGTTTAAAAACATAAGGCCTAAGAATTTTCCTGTAAAACCTATTTACTTTGTTCCTAACAGCAGTGAATCTTTAGCAATAACTAGCACGTTTGAGATACTGCCACACCGGACAAGACCGATACTCGTATCGACCACACAATAGGCTAATACAATTTCACTGAACCAATTCTTTGGTTCAATTTGCGCGTTCAGGCATAGGTAAGACAATGAATCTTGTCACGCACAAAATCTGCGAGTCAGTTTATGTGACGCATAAAGGGAGATGAAGTTGTTGACGTGTTTTTATAATTTGTCAATTATACGCATTTGTTGACCGAAGAGTATTTTGCTCACCAGCTTAAAATTAAGCTTACTACTACTGTGTTTCTACTTGGAGGTGTTTAGTATGCCTGCTTTTAGTACTCACCGTACTCAACCTTACATCCTTAGCTACCGAGAAACACACCTTTGAATAGGTAATATTGTACATACTAGTAACATTGCATTTCAGTCATATTATGGCCAGATGAATTCTTCTGGACTCAGAGAGAATACACAGACTGCATGTTTTTTGTATTGCATGATCCAGTGAAATGTTGCGAAGATGCAACACATATGATTTATGAGCATCACATTTTTAGATATCAACTTAATCCGGGTTGTTGCGCACTTTCATTTGTCAGTTAGAAGTACGTAACTTACACAACAATTAGGGAATTTCAATTTGGATCATGCATATACATCACTTGTTACAAATCCGTTTATAGCTAACCTTCCAGGTGGGTTAATTCACATTGTTCTGATTTTGAAGGAGCACGGTGCAACATTCGCAAGAGTGGACTTTTTTCACAGCGATGCAAACTCCAGTATATTCTTGAGGGCGGATTTGATGGATCCACTTCACAAGTCACTGACAATGTCGTTCCCATTTCTGCTGTTAGTACCATAGGTATTTGAGAGGTATCCAGATGTATTGGCGAATCCCTCTTAGATTTGTACAAAATATTTGTTGCATCGCGCGAAAGTAGTGATCGCCCCGATCCATCGGTTACACTCATGTTAATTACACTGGCAGCATATAGCACATAGAGTACAACGGGTTGACTTCTTCTATCATCCGATTCTTCATATCCTTCATTCAGGGAAGCACATCTAGCCAATGTCAAAATAAATGTCATGATCAAAATACATCTTACAAATAGCTGATATGTAATGTAAATGAAACTACTTTGTGCTCCAGTTACATTTACTTGAATGTTCTCACAAACAGTTACAGACGAAATGTTCTTGTTATACAGGAGTTTTCAAAATCTCTATAAGGCATAATATTTTGTCATATAATTGAACTTAGACACTAAATTTTCTGCTTTTTAGAGACGTCATCTATTTAACATAACGCTTATTTTTCCGAATGGTAAGGACATTACAACTAGATAACGGATTTGCTTGCTAAACGAGTGCAACCAAATTGGCACTTCGTATCTAGGGTACCCACCAAGCGACATCTCGTGTAATTGTGCCTAGCATCAAACGATAATTGCACAAATCTCAGTCACTAAAGGAATGAGATTTATTGGACATTTTAGTTTCATTCACTCTCGCATTCTCAAGGTCATACTCCAAGTAACGCTAAAGCATATGCGATCCAGACAATGCTTGATTGCGTTCATTGTATCATCTAACCTTCTGTATATTGCTACCTTGACGGAAACAATTAAAAAAATAAAAAGATGTCTTTTCTTTGCTCACCTGTTTGCCTTATTACCTACGTAAACGCAAGCATAGCCTCTATCGAAAATCGTTATAAACAAAAACAGCGGCAACGCACTTAGTGATGTTGAATGCTATAAGATATCGTTGTGTCCGTTTTGGATATACAAACCATAACGTTTTTACAATAGAAATCTTAACTTCAACCCATGTTATTTGTCAATAGGGCAACCTAACGAAAAAGCATAAGGAATGTCTTCTCTAATGTTATTACCATTTTAGCCCTAAGGCTCATTTTCCCAAAGCAGCAGAATGATGCACCGAACTATTTTCTTTGACATAATGATGAATTTTAAAATATTATTTTGGACCATTTTCCAATCGCCTAGTTCCATGATTGGCATGTGCTGAAATATGAACACTAACGAAATACCACTTAGATGGTTTGATCACAAAAAAACCCTATTGAACATCTCAGTGGTTACCTGTATTTAGCACCTTGGATTGGTATGAAGCAAAACTTTTAGTTTTACATACGGATTTACTTCCATCGCTTCTGTATTCCCAAAAGCGATATTTGGCTTGCGCATTTTGGACTGAATGAGCTGCTCTATGTCACTGCAGCTATGTTAGAGCTTATCATAATCTGAAATTCAGCAAACTAGCAACACTTTCTTGGGACACATGATTGAAGTGTCAAAATTCAAATCTCACAAGAACATTGTGAACCTTTTCCTAACATACCGATTTCCGCATTAACATATTGATCATAGCCTAGGCGCTTTTATCATTAATTAGCATGCATGGGTAATTATTTGATCAAAAACAAATGGTGGGCTTTCTTCTTGCTCCCCTTGAAACAGTGAATTTGGTTATTGAGAATCAGTCGGAATCCTGCATGAGACAGTGGTATCATCACGCAGCAATGACGAATTCTGGAAAATCATTTGTTGCACCCGGAATGTAGAATTTGGAACAGCTGAGATGAACCCACCCGTCTGTTGCTAACCACATTAGCGTTAATATGCTGGTAATCAACATGCAATGCAAGGCAGATAACTACTTCATACATTTGGCTTGGAGGTTGGGCTGGAGAAGTTTACATTTACCCATACTTTATGGGCATCTGTCAAAGTTGTTGTTTATAAAATAGTTTCGCCTGAGCTTGCAATATGGAAATGAATATAGCTGAACCCTTATTGACCTAAGCACATAATAACAGGATAGTATATGTACAACTTGTGTCACCAATATTCCAATACACTAGTTTAATAAAGTGACTCTACTCAAGCAATCCCGTTGTCCGGAACTTCATAAAGTTACAGAAACCTAAGTCTGAAATTACGGAGTCAAATTTGTCGAATGAAATTAAGCAGTGCGTTGATCTTGCTGAGAAGTGTTATTGAGTACTAACTTTATTTTATGAGGTTTGCAGCACTTTGATGGAAACCTGGACAACGCCTTCACAACCCGGCAGAAACTCAACCGTGTCGGCTGTTTATTCATAGTATAGTAGGACGAATGTGACCATGATATGAGCATGCACATGCTATCCGCTTTTGGCTGCTTTGCTCTCTGTCCTAGAATAATGATTGGGCTCAAGTTAAAACACAGTAACTCACTGCACTTGCAAGCCGTTCATGCTTTTCGTCAGTGAAAGGGTTAAATTTGAAACCATTTGGTTGTTTGGCTTTATTTCTGTGGTCGTTTTGAATTCACTTCCGTTCGCTCCGTCTGCCTTTGACTGACCTGTAAAATATTACGAATTTTGCATAGCTAATATTTGATCAACACAAACCCCTTTGCGTTGTTGAGATGAAATGAGTGTGCCGCTCACTTGTTATCCATTTGATTTCACCATTTGGGCTTCCAGCACTTGCAACACACATTAGGGTAAGATTTTGTCCTTCGAAGAGTATCACAGTTTCGTTGTGAACAGTCAATAAAGGTTTTCCGGGTGACTCTGTGCAAGTCAATTAATGGACTGTGTAGGAAGCTTAACAAAATAACACACGCAAAATAATAATTGTTTTTAAATAATGTACTGTTTAAGACGATTACTAACAAATATAATTATTTGATTGGTTGGATTTAGCTTACAAACACTAAAAAATCCTCTCGTTGTATTTACAAATACTAGGTCTGCTGTTGGACCAGGAAACGGAAGTAGTGGAAATTGCACACCTGTGCTCATCTCATGGTTTTAACTTTGGAAAATTGAAGACTGAAAATAATCAAGATTTATCAACAGTGTTTGGGATGGGTTATATCGAAACTATCACTTTCTGATGTGCTGCTTGTAAAATGTATGACGGACGCTTATTTTCAAGATGATGTTGGCTCAAAATAAAGAATTGACGAAGAGCTCAAGTACGATTAGTGCCCATAAAGATCAAAAGCTATTACTTGGCCACTGTGGACGTCATTGCCTAAAATACCTTGTAGTTTCACGATGATGCTTTGAGGGCAACGAAATGCAATGAATTCAAGCTTCCGCATCTACTGCAGGTAACCACAGAGCAAATAGAATAAAAAATCTGCCGGTAAGCACACTTTTGTGATAGCAATCCAGGAAATGTTGTTGATGAACACAAATTTCGTGAGCTCTATTGCATTGTTTTTTATGGATTCAGTATTGAAGCGTGGTGATTCGTTGGAGCGGACATCCGCCTTAGGAATATTTCGGAATTACTGGTCTGCGTTATGATCCCTATCATTTAAACATTTCTTGTATCTGAACTTGGGTGAGAATACTAATCCCATTGCCAAATAGGATACTATTCTAACCCTATTGCATGAACTGGTACTGGGAGATTAAAAACATAAACGATGCTATTATAATCAGTCATTGCATACCAAAGTTACCCGGTCCAATGCTAAGCACATGTATTAGGAATAAAAGCATCATAGATTTTTGTAACTTTGTACAGTTTTCCTGAAATATAACATCTGTAGCAAACATTTCTATATGCTTTCTGTATACAGGATAAATCACCATCCTTCTTGCAATTAGAATAATACCATTTTAAACCGAAATACTTGTGGTGAATCCTATATATCTATTCATTAAATCTTTCATTACATGCAAGCTTTGTTTTCTGTGCCATCTGATTATCCCATTTTTACTGATTGAACATTCATAAACACTTCTGTTCCTCGAACTTGTTGATTCTCTCTTCATTAATTTTATCTAGTACAATCTTCGTTGGGTACAGGGACCTCTCTTCTCTACCGTTCAGCATTTGGTGCGTCTCTCACGTGTTATGGCTACCGTCTAGTAGCCGAGATCCACCTAAGTTACAAATAAATATGCCAATGCTAACCCAACTATTTAGTGTTAAATAATTAATGCCAGCCAAATGGGACAATTTTGAGCTATTTTTAAACATGTGAACTATGGGTTGAAGATGTGTAATTCGTTATATTCGAGGTTGTTTATCCAGTATTCTTAAGAGCTTAAACATTATCTTCTTCTCTGACAGTTGTGCAGATATAGTTCCTCAACAAGGAACACGTTGGACTCCAGCAAGCAGTTCGAAGCCGAAGGAAGGTACTTACTTTTTGACCGGGTACTTACGGACTATGTCTTAGATAAGAAGAGGATCTAAGTGCCTTAATTTTTGTGAGCATAAAGAACTAAGTAAAAGAATATCAACCTAGACGTGCATTATATGTTAACAAATAGTAATGCTATGCAAAACGGTAGGTATTAGCATGTAACCAGATACTTCATCATCATGCTTGAAGTTAAGAACGCACGAGCGATGCACTAAGGTGATTCACCCAAGTAAGAAGCGTGGCCGTGTAGTTAGAAAGTAAATTTAGTTACTGTTTAGCAGGTAACGGTTTTTGTCGAACGGTTGGCTCTTTGCCCACAAGCGAGTAATTACGATGGAAGTAAGTTTGAAGTTGTTCATACTCTGTTCCATATAGGTCTTTCAACAAACTTCGACAAATTGGATCAGCCCCTGATCATTGAGGGAATGCGTGTTGGTAAAGAGAATGATTGACCTTCATTAGACGCTAGATTGTAGGGAGCTTTTGTATCAAAGTTGAGTGTTGTTTTCACTTTCGGACTTACTACTCTTAAATCTTCACAGTGTTATCATATAACAGTGCTAGCCGGTTTTAGGATTTTTTCAAGCCCAATAAGTCTGAAAAGCATTTTGCACTTAAAATACTGGGAAGTATTATTGCTTTGGGTATGCTCATTGTTTATGATTATTAAAGTAAGGATGAGCCACTTATTTATTATGCCGTAGATTTTAAGATCATTGTTAATATTTATGATGCACAATACTCGATTCGATGTCAGCTTTCTCAGTCATGCGTCCAATAAATTGACTTCTTACTTTTTATAGTATGTGATATCCGTCATAATTTATTTGAAATCTCTATTCGCAAAAGGAATGGATTTGGTAAGCCATATCAATCAGCTGGAATAACCTGGTATTTATAAGTAGCATGAAGGCCCTACGTCATATCCCGCCTAACGTTTTTCTCCATAATAGGCACCACAATCGATTGACAACGCCATTTTTATGAATTTAATTGTCGTGTTTGCATGCACATTTACGTGCATATTCGCTTGTGCGATTATTTTTGCTAATTTATCTTATCAGAGAAGTGACGAAGACCAAGAGGATGTTTTGCAATTTATCGGCGTTTACTGTGATTTTACACTTTTAAAGTTGAGGAAGAAACAATTCATGCCTTTAAAATGCCATGTTTTAAAAGTACGGAAATCGGCTAAGCAAGTCATTTGCTTTGTACTTTTATTTGAAATAATCTTTGCCGTTGCACAATTTCATCTAGTGTGTAGATGTTTCTACTTAGCACATATAATGAATAATTGTTGTTTGCTGTAGTGAAGCATCTTTCAAAACATGGAATGTCTACCTGATGTTGACAGTACGAAGTGGATAGATTGGATAAAGTCAGCTCGTCTACTCAAAATTTAGTGAGTTCGTACAGCACAGTCCTCATCAAGCAGTGCCTGCGGAGAGATATTAGCCATTAGAAAACAAGGATATTTTACATGACAGAGGTAGTAATTACAATCATTTTGTATCTGACTTCTGTAGTTCATGCAGTTCGGTAAAGCTGCATGAAATCCGTTCGCGTATTTAATATTTTGGCAGATGTACCCGGTTTTGAATATTCTCAGGAACATCGAGTGCAAATAATTTTGTGTGTATTTTTGTGATCATGAACAATACGCAGATAAAAATGTAAGTGTTTAAACATTTACAGTGAAGAATGTCATTTATAGTATCAGTTTTGGCATGCTGCAAGTCGATGGGGTGTAATCGGAATTAGATGATAGAATATTACGCAATCTGATGGACGGTCCATTTTGACTTATTGCACCGCTTTTATTATCGACTTAAAGTACATGTCCAGTTTGAATACTTAACACCTATTCCTAGACATCACATCCTATGTACCAATGGAATGTGAGTTATATAGCGTCTAATAATTTGCTGAAAATATCTGCGGTAGGGATAGAAACGGCGGAACTCCAGAAGAGAATCCCAAAGTTAGCTGGCCAAAAGTGAAACGCAGTCCCGTCGGGATTGTACGCAGCTCTATTCTTTACTTGGTTTTTGGAGACTTTCTGAGCCCCCCAGTTTGTTGAAGCTTCAGTACATAGCCACACACGTGACTGGGTTACAGATTATGGGTGAAACATTATGAAGCCTCCACATAGCTGTCGACAGCAGCCATTGAAAACCGAGTGTCTTCAGCTATTAAGGAAAAAGGCGTGTACCCTTGGTGTTTGCTGTTGTTTCCGTATCACCCCCAAGTCACGTTTTAGTCAAGGTTGTAAATATTAGATAGCATTTTCGACGTTTTGGCGCATGTAAGAATTGCACTTCATTGCAAAGGCTAATGAGTCGAAACATGTTGGCTGCTTAATTTTGCAGCTACCTCAAGCTGTTTTGAAAAGATAAGGTCGTTCGTTATAAGCAAACTAATGTCGTTTTACCGGAAAATTATCCGCAAGCTGTGTACACCAAGCGAATATATATAAACATAAGTATAGTGTATTCTAACCCCACATTTGTCTACATGGAGTGACAGGGTACTTTACGCTGACTAATTCTACCTCGCGTCAAAAACTTGCTGGGGTCAGATCTAGTGAATTCTGACATATCCTAAAAATCTATGAAGATTACGCGATGAAAAACAATCGTCCTCACTAAATCTTTTATGAAACCCGAAACAAGGTATACCCTACCACCGAGCCTTTTTGTACATCGCACCCGACGACATTTTGCGGCGGACGTGGATCCCCTTTGACTTACTAAACTATTAACTAAACCCAAGCATTTGCAACCTAATCCATAATTTAGAGGCGTCTCGAGAAGGGACTAATGATTTGTGTTATGAAATTCTTTTGAGAAATCCAGTAAACGACATTTACCCCAGCTCCGACATCAAATAATTCTGTCAAGATAGTGTGTGCAAATAACAAATTAGCAGTAGATGAACGATTGTGGAGGAAACTGTGTGCTCCGGGGATATGGTGTTATCGTTTACCGGATACTGTATCAATGCAAATGCGATGCTTGATTTCATATATTGGAAACTACAGAAATCAGCTTTATCAGCTTGCAATTGGTAAAGGTCAGTGCGTCTACCTGAATTGTGATTAGAAGTGCTGACCCCTCGTTTCGAAATTCTTCTCTCATTTATACCACGCTGATAGAAACTGACCATTAGGTTAGCTTGATCACACCATGTTGACACAATCTGGATATTTTGCGCCAAGGAAAGATCGTGTTAAAACTTGTAAATGCAGTTATCTATTGTATCAATGTTAAGGAAATACTTTGTTAAAAACATATGCCTCTCAGCCCACATTCCTCACGGTATATGATACAGACTTTTACTTGGTATTTGTAAAACCCTTAATTTTATTTCTTTGCGTGGGAAGTGAATAGTTTGTGGCACACTTACCTTTCAGAATCAGGTTATGGTGGACGTACGGTGAATAAAATGAAAGTTAAATATTGAACAAAAAGTGTACATACGTATACATGGTACCATGCAGTTTTCGCACCTCTTTTCACATTTCTTCTTCTGTCAAAATACACCCTAACTCAGTGAATGTTACTGGCTGTTACCACGAATATGTTATCCAATGAAGTTAAACTCCTTTTTCACTAGCATGCTGATGCTGTTCTTATGAGTTCTCGCCTAATCTAAACGTAGAATAACAACAGTTTAGAATTTCCCAATATTCGAAAACAACTCGACGCGATGCGACATTTGCCGACAAAACACGTGAGTCTTGGTTAGCTCAGCATGTCACTGCGAATAATAGGATGTGTGGTTTTCTTATATAATGAGTATTTCTGAAGCGTTAAGGCCATTGGAAGATAAAAAATATAGCATCAGTTATTGAATATTTCAGGGAACTAACCGTATGCTTTCAGTCTGACAACATGCTCAGCTGATGAGTTGGACAAGTTTGTTACATGGTCCATTCCTTCGCTAACGCATTTGATTGCACTCCATTTTAGTAAAGCATTTGGCTCCAAGTTGGTGGTTACCAGTTGGACAACTGAGACAAGAATATAACTAAATTCGGTATCTTCCAGCGTTATCTGGAATGCTTCCATTGGTTGTATTTCCAGCCAGTGTAGCTGACCCTCCAGAAATGCGTACCATTTAATGAATGCTTTGTCGAAATATGGAGACGTCAAGCACAGTAAATATTGCGGTCGGTCAGGATGAATATACAACAAAGCGTTGCGATTTTGTGCTCGGTCCATTTCTGCAAGTCTATGAGAAGATATTCTTGGGACGAATTTTCTTTTTACGGCTGTAAGTGTCTCCTCTGGTCCGTGGATCGCCACGCTGTTCGGGCTATCTAAATTGCGATGGCAAATGGTTAGTATTAGGTTTGACTTTCTGGCATTTGGCACAAACGTCCAGTACGATAAACTCATGTGTTGTAACGACCTAAATTCTACGCAGACGCATGTAAACATCTAAACTTTTCTGAAAGTGTACACTTGTAAGTATAGATAACCTACTATGTGATGCGTTGCAACTATATTTTTAAATGTACTAGATAGGAGCCAACATTATGTTAAAAAATTAATTGTAACATTTAACTAAACAAAATTAAATTAGCTCATTGTAATAAATAAATAAGATACAGTAACTATACAGCATGTATTATCATTTTGGTGCCATTAGGAAATATTTCAGGATGGACCCGTGTGGATACTTGCTAGCATCCCAACTAAGGTACACCATCATCTCAAAGTCACCAGAACATTTTAGCTACCTTTCACCAAGATTAATTTCGGATAATATGCAAACGTATTATGCCATGTAGAATTGCTGTTTAATCTTAGTGTCTAACTACTCTACCGCACGAAATATTATCCTTTGCTACACTCGCGCACAAACCTTCACCAAATTCTGTCAGAAGCGCGGTCAAATAAGTTAAAAAGTTCGATTAGTTTAGGGAGGTTCTGCTAATAGTCTTTCGCCTAGCAGCAAACAACTGAACATTCGTCAAAACCAGCAGTAAATTAATTTATAGATTTATTGGCTTATTAATCTATCTGTCAAAATATCGCGAATAAAATCCAACAATATGGATGCCTTGTCTTGCTGTGCTTACTGGCGTTTTAATTACACCCCAAGCCAATGCACCAAGTGTATTTCCAAACGCTGATAAACTTTTGATGAGCTTTCCTTTAAAATGTATGTTTGCTATTGACTAATAAACTCATCCCATGTCATGATCCTTGAATGGAGACTTCCGTGTGTTGTTTATTGCCTTTATTCAGCAATTTTATACGGAACTTAAGGTGGCATACATGTAACAGCTAGCGAAACAGGAAAGAAAACCAAAACTGCAAATTAATGTTGCGGCATGGGCGCTACAATTTCTTTGTGTTTTCAGAATCTAATCGTGGTCAGGAATTTAGTAACACGTTTGGGGGTCGCCAAAGATACGATCTTAACTTTTCTGACTCACTGACACTGTCCGTCTTCGCTTACAGGCCACCCTGTGTGTCGTCCCAAGTGACTGGCATCTGGGTGAGCACTCATATGAGGGAGCACGCGAGTTCACGGGGTATTTGAAATAAACTTGTGACATTTTGAGGAAAGATTCATTTTGTTCCCTTGTAAAGCTCTTAAAAACCATTCAAAATGATTATCTCTAGCATGCAGCATAGAAGCTGCCTGATGTTTGTGTAAATATTACTTTTACTTGACCAGTTTAATTTTGGGTAAGCTAGTTTCAGGTTTAAAAACACAGGCCACATTACGAATCACATTATTCCTTGTAATAGACAAACTGTTTATACCCTGCATTTTCAGCATATGAACAGGTACACAACCTCGTAAGTTAAGGAAAGCACTCCTCAATCTTTATCTGCTAACGAAGCCCGGCATCAAACTTGACTTAAGTGTCTGACGTCTCTGCCAGTGAAAGAAAATCAATTGTAATTGAACCATATCCTCTTGAAATGATCACTTTCTTTAAGGAATGCGCTGTATATATTGGATCATGTCGTAGATTACGTCGCCCAGCCTCATAGCATTCCTCAGCGTGAACGTTTAATACAAAACTCAGCTAGAAGGTGGATGGTAACTTTAAAGAAGGTGACTGAGCTCCATTCGCCATTTAAACGGTTTATGAAGGGTGAGTTGTGCTCGGATGAATAACAAACTGTATGAGGATCTTTACGGTCGCAATTGCAGTGAGACCTTTGGCTTGTTTTCAATATTAAACGAACAAAATATACCAAGTAAACTTAATGCTTAGCATGGCCATTATTATTTTACCAATCACCGTGGTTCGGAACCAAAGCACTTGGCTAAAGGATGACAAATTAGCATATGCTTTCGTCTCAGAATGCTCAAGCATAAGCGTTATAAATGCATAACTATACACTAAATACTAGAGGAGTTTAGACACAAATTAGTTGGGAAATTTTCGCTGTATTATCTAAATCATATATGTACGACGAAAAGTCAGTAGCCGTCTGGTTCCTACGTTTTGTATCTCTTCAACATTGCGTACTCCTCATATCCATGAAGATCTAAGCCCATATACACTAGCGGCCTGCATATCCAGCCAACGGTTTACGCCACTATGCCATGGGTTCGGATGCATTTGCATCCGATGGATACGCACTAACGAAGAACCGAACATCAAGTGGTTTATCGGGCATGTGGAGAGCCATCTAATTTGAAAACTACCGCTATACTCCTAGAAAAATTTACATATAAATACAGTGGATCAAGTGCATTGATGAATTCCACTTGTTTAGTGAAACAAGCCTTTTTCTCGTTTTATGTGACAAATGCGCAACTACGTATCAGTTATTCTCACGTCATTCCAAACACATTAAATGCAATATTGCGATTTCTTTAAAGGATAACTGCATGAGTAATCAAACTAATTTGGAGCACCGTGAATAGGAATCAGAAATCGTCCATGGTTTGGACAAATAGTGGGTACGCACTGTCCGGTGGATATAGATTAAGACGCAAGTAGCCTACAATAATCTAAGCAGTCACTGCTGCTTCGTTGAATAAGTGAATACTAAAATTGATTGACTTATATTGTTGGTAGATGGGTCTCTTTCAGTGGGCTTATAGGATGCTCAAACCAGCTACCTCATCTCATTGTATTCGACGGCGTTTTGGTATGAAATTATTGGCAGCATCGGATAAGCGTGTAAAGCCAATAGAAGCACGGATTCCTACAAAGCAGTCAAATTCAAAAGTATTTGTGATTGATGTTTCTTCAAAAGCTAAGCCATCTTACAACATTCTATCCGTCTATGAGTTAGCTAATCAAAGTGCTTATCATTTCCCTCTGGCTTCTACCATGCTCAGTGAGAAAGGGCCCATGGTAACTTAGCTTCTTGTTTGTGAATCAGTGCATAGCTGTTCGTCTTTGAATGCATCCAGCCTACAAGCAAATTCGTGCAACTGAATTTGTAGCTTAACTCTGTGGCAAAATACATTTGTAGATACACCGTCCTGCACGACCCTCAACACATATAACTAGTTCCATGTGCATATGTCTCGAAGGTGGCATCGGTCACACGCTCGCTTATTTGTCTTATACACTGAACACTTCAATGCGGCGTTATCAATGCTTAAACTGTTCATGTTGTTGTTCCCAAGAGACTGTTGTAGGACATCTGAGGGTTTGTAGACCATAGTTTTGCTCATGACTTCACCGCTTGCCGCTACACCACTGAAACATGTAAAACATTCCCTACCTGACTCAAAAACCGTGCACCTGGAGCTAAGTAACCAAAATCGTCCATACACTGGCTTCATTCATACTGCGAATATTAGAAACGGAATTTTTAAAATTCGACTAAACTGATTTCTCTGTAAGAAAAAAGATTGTGATTAATATGCTTCTTTCGGCAGCCTGGCTAACTTTACACTCTTATTTCTAGACTTCGAATAATGCATTATCTTGGACTAACTCAACTCAATGATGGCCAGTTAATTCCACTGGTCATTTCACTGCGTAGATCTGCCCGAACTATTCACCAACTAGATCTATGCTGTGGAGAACCTTATAACGCCGATGCATGCTGACTGATGCATTATATAAGCAATCTGACTCACCGATTACATAGGCTTCCTATCCAACGGTTAATAGCCTGCATTGACGCGTACAAATCAATGTGCTTCTAACAGTCTTCTAAAGATTTGAAAGGAATAATAGCAAGCAAGTCCAAGTATAGTATTTCTACCAGCAGGATTTGCTAAACCAAACACTGGAAATGCTCTTGACCCTCAGAAGACCTTTGGGTCCCTTACAGAACAGTTTTGCTTGCCACGTCACATGCGGAATAGCAGTTTGGTTTGCATTTGCCTATACTTGCATTACTGTAACTTGTAACCTTCACTTTGACCTCGAGCAATCAGTGAAATAAAACCAGTGTTTATGAAGCAGGATATCTTACAAATTATGAGTCTAACTCTAGTTTCGAGTTACTTGCATGTTGTTTTCTATTCTAGCTGATGGTGGGTTAGCGTGCCGTTTTATTTGTCCGACTGAACTTACGTCGTACGAGAATAGTCTTCCGGACAGTCTTTTCAGGTCCTGCTTGATTTTTCACACCGCACACCAGATCGAGCCCGTGGTGACTGGCATTCAACCGCGGTATTCTGACTTTGCTCAACAATTTATCATCAGTGTACTGATAAATCACACTTTCCGGCGGTATCAAGTATATTTTGTGCAGATATTCTCCAACACCACCGCTAGCATGAGAAAAGGGAGCTGCCGTGTCCATTTGTGCACTTCGGCGCATTCGTTCCATTCGCCAGCTCAGCTCACCTGGTGGATTGCCTGCGGGTATGGAGCGACAGGTGAAATCCAATGATGCACCTGAGTCGTAAACTGCTGACTGATTCCCTCGTTGATGTAAACCGATTAGTTCTGGATCACCAGGTGCGGCTGAAAAAATAAAAAGCAGGAAAATGACCGTAAATCCAATGGGAATTTAGAACTGATCTGGTGGCCTTAGTGTAATTTGCAGCTATTTCCCACCCCCTAACTAATTACCTTCTTAAAAGCAACAGCGAATGAGAGGTTGTACCAAAAGAGTGTTTCAGGTAACGATAGAACCCGAAGCAATTATTAAACACTTGAAGTTTTATTGTCTGAAGTGTATTTTAAAATGGGTATAATGGTGTAACTTGCTGATGTGTTCGCTTATCTTTTACAAAATATAAGCTTGATCGCAATAAAAGAGCACGATCTCTAGCATTTTAGTTTGTAAGCATGAAATCCAGCCACAATGTTTAGCAGTAGGTCGCTCGCCTGTAAGGAAGCTGATAAGCAGCTAATGCCACAATAGTTGTGTTGTAGTCAATGTAATTGAGCAGCTATTAGAAAATGCAATCTAGATTCGTGACCCAACAGATATGTATATCGCAAATTTTGTCTTCTGTCCGCGGTGACCAAGAATTACAACAGGCAACTCTTCACTGCTTCGGTGACACTGTTCCATGATAGTAGTAGTCCCCGTTTTACTCACATAAATTTAATGACCGTTTATGATCTTCAGTCGAATTCATGCTAACTCATCCTGATTTGTAAATCAGTGGGCGGATCAAAATTCATGGTGATGCTCATTTTATCCGTTTTATTTTATTTCTTCATTTTATTCTCAAGTTAGTTGAGAAAAATGTTACAGTTAATAAAAATATGTCTACCGATAAACCAGATGAGACATAGTTGTATTTATCGCAACCTGAAACGGTTTGTCAAAAGTATCTTTGACAATAGTGGTAACTTTCTTCACATTGAAAGGCACTGAATATCTATATCCTGGCCCCTAGTTCATCATCCCAGAACTGACCACTAAGGTAAGGGTAATTGCAGATTTTAACATAACACAGAGACCACGCGGGCACAATAACCTGGTTGGAAGTAAAGTGTACATTTTGCTTGCAGAAGTCGTTCACGGCGAAAAAGTATCAAAGCATGAATTGAGTGGAGGGGAATGTGTTCAAAATGCGTGTTCGTGTTAACCAGAAATGAAAGTAATAGCGGAACCGTATAAGGATGTAATGCAGTTCATAAATTTGTAATATATATATTGTAACCTCGTGATGCAATGTAATCATTTCAATAAATTAATTAGAATTTAGAATTAGATTCAAAAAGGTAAATAGGGAGATATGAATGGTATACTTAAAAATTCATCACATGGAGACTCAGTCAAACAGACTTTGCAAGCCCGAAAAGGTACTGCACGGGTCTTTCATACTTTCGGGTATCGCGCGTCCTGCGCATTCCATCTGAATCCCGTTTGGCACTAATTCTATACTCCACTTTTACCTGTCTGTGGTTGACAACACAACTACGATGTACGTTAACGAAAGTTGTGATTTAATTACTAGCTTTAATAAAGGCTGTTTGCTCTCCACTGACTTGCACATAACTTCCTTGTAGGCTGGATTCCTCACGAACTAACGAAATATCCAAACTTAAATCATCAGTTAGCTTGCAGAAATATAGATCCTTTAACATGCTATTGAATAAAGAGGAGTAGTAAGAGGACGCGAATGGTAGAAGTGAAAATTCATCACATCCAGGCTCACCTAAACAGACATAACACGCTGGGAAAAGCATTTAGGTCGGTCACAACGGCACTTACTATCTCACTTAGGTCAGTGCCCTTAAGCACAGACAGGAAACAGTCGAGTTGTTGGATCGGACTCTCTCAGGAGTCAGATGGGTTGCGCACTACCGCCGATTTCCGAAAGGTTGAAACAGCCGTTGAGTGTACTTGCGGGAGTGTATTGGCTATCTGACGGAGTTCATATGTGATGAAATTTCACGTATGCATTATTGCAAAATATGGTTTGGTATTTCAACTTCAAACTTGATGGCTTTGCCACGCAAAGCAGTTTTATATATTTACCAGCATAATATTTTAGGTTGGATAACCAAATCGCTCTTGTGTACAATTTGTTATGCCAAAAATTTACGTAGATATACAGACCGCGGTTTTCACAGTTTTAATTATCTTGCTAGCAAAAGGAGGACAAAACGATTACACAGAAGCACAATTGACAAGGTGTTAGCGACCACTGGTCACTATTGGCCATATGACTAAAGACAGATATTAAAGGCTAAGACCCACCGGATCCATAATTTCTAGACTTTACGGTCTCCCAAAGATACACAATCGGAGTTAACCATTGCTACCAGTATTAGATATGAGGAACTCGCCATATCACGCCATTGCAAAGGGTTAATATATATGTTTGATCTTATTAGGAAAAGTATAACACATCATCAACTTACGGACACTTTCCAATTAGTTGAAAAGTTTATAACCATGAACATCTTAGGATATGGAATGTTTTCTCTAGACGGTTACCTCAGTTCACGAATGCCTCACTAATGGAAGCACTTAACTTTCTTTGTACTTACACTGTGCAGCACAATACAAAATCATTATACCAAATGTTCACTTGAAGTAGCCATTAATCAGGTGTACTTATTACATATAATACCAATTAATCAATGAATTATGCAGATAAGTAGATGACGTGGCCATGGACCATTATTGGTTTACATATATATATATATATATATATATATATATATATTGCATGATCCATTAAACTAGGCCCGTCGCAATGAGGCTGGCCCTTACCGTGGTGCGATTGTTTGTGTGCCCCAGTGATCCATCGAGCTATACTGGGTGGTGCTTTTGCACCTTCAGAGCCACTCATACCAGATTGGTCAATGGTTAGAGGCCAGACAAACTCAGCCTCCTGGTCCTCCAGGTTGAGGGTTGAAATGTGGGTGGCTCCTTATTCCTTAAAACGGACTCCTTGTAGCCCAGTGCCAAACCCGCTGCCTTGTGAACAGGTTGTTGAACCAAAGGCTTTGGTTGAGAACGCTAATCGTTCCCCTGTTATAGCCTGGGCAACCTGGCAGTATCTTGCTCACGCAATACTATGAATCTTAGGTCAAACAATTTCTTCACGCTCTGGCCACCGCAGAGGATAATCAACGGTGCCCTATCTACTGCATCGAGCAGGGTAGATAGGGTTTGGATGCTATTGCTCAAGACTTCCTGTCTTCTTATTCCCCCGCTTACGCTTTTTCACCCTTGTCGTTCCGTTCCAAATTCACTTTTATCCCCCCTGTTTTCAAAACTCAATTATTGGCCCTCCCCCAACATGCTTTGCTAGGCATTTACCTTCTAATTTAAACTCACATGTGAACGCGGAGCGTCATTCCTGCCCTGTCTACAGGCCCATGTCCAACCAAGCGGTCAAGCGAAGTTCATCGACTTCCATTTGGAGCCCTTGATCCTCCTTCAGATTGTCATGCCTCAATGTACGCACATTGCTTCAGATCAGTCAACAGGCAGCACTTGCCCGAAAATTAGAGACCCTCTCGATCTATATCGGCTGCCTATCAGTGACGCGCCTGCAAGACTCGAGCTCTGTGCTCACTTTACGATCTCTTTCAGGTGACTCTAGCAGCACTTTCTCACTGCGCCTATCCGGTGACAATGCAGCTTCGAGCACAGGCTAAGCCGGTGTTGGTATTGCCCTGAGTCCCAGGGCTGAAGCTGTCCTGGTTGACTGTGTTCCAATCGGTAGCCCGATATGTGCGGTCCGATTGGCTGGCTCGTTCAAAACTTCGAAGTCCTGTGGGACTAACAGGTGTCTATGCGTTTTCGCTGCCTATGCACACACAAACCGTAGCAATTACTCAGTAAAAGACGACTTCTATCATCAAAGGAACGAACTCCTGCGCCACAGAAGAAACTCGGACACTGTAGTGCTGGCCGGGGATCTGAAAGTTTAAGTTGGCAAATTATCCACCGATGAGCTGCATCTGGGCAGCCAACATGGTGTAGGCTCCCGTAATGATAACGGTGAGCGGTTACTTCATTTGTGTGAGGATGCTCGCTTATTTCTTGCGAGCACTAATTTCCGACGCAGCACCCACCGTAGGGTGACTTGGCGCACACCAGCCTCGAACCAGTCTTGGACGCAAATCGATCACATTGCAATCAGTTACCGCTGGAGAGGCTGCATTCAGAACTGTCGCTCCATTTGGAGCACGGGTGTGGACACCGACCATGCACTTGTGTGTGCTGACGTGCGGATGCGCTTTGGCGGACGCCTACCACGACGTTGTGTGCGCATTGACGCTAGCCAACAGGCGAAATCAGCTGTTCTGAATGCAAATCAAAGTACGCTGTCATGCGAGTTGGATAAACGCTCACTGGTTGCAGTTGAAGCTCACTGGTCTCATATTCACCAGACCTTACTTGCAGCAGGAAAATCCTAATTTGGTATATCTAGTCGCCAACATGGACAGTGGGTCTCTTCACATTCTCTGGGACTTATAGATGCTCGTCGGCATATTCCGGCTGGACGTGAACACAATGAAACTTGCAAAGAGCTCCGGGCAAAACTCCGTGCTAGCCTGAAGAGAGACCGCGAATCCTGGTGGTCTCATCTTGCATCAGAGATGAAAATGGCCGCTGCCTTTGGTAACCATCGCAAGTTATTCCGTCTGCTACGGGAATCGGGTAGCAGGAGACCTGGTGTTAACGAAACAATTTGTGACGAGAGTGCAAAGCCTATCCACAACTTATCAAAACGCTTGGATCGTAAGGATGAGCACTTTAAAAGGCAATTCAATCGGTCGGAGTGGTTAGATTTCTTGCCGGGCACTGATCGCCCCGCTCCGTGGACTGTCCCTTTGGATCCACGCTCTCGTTCAGGATTCGAACGTGAGAACGAACTGTTGAAGATAAATAAAGCCGCGGGACCAGATGATCTTCCTCCAACCCTCTTCAAATTCGGGGATCTGCACTTTTCGATGATTTATATGAGTTACTAGTGCAAATGTGGGAGCAGGTAATTTTCCAACCGACTACAGCCGCTCCGTCGTAGTCCAAACTTTCGACAGATGCACACGATCGGAATGCGGCAGCCAAAGAGGAATCAATCTGATCTCCCTGGCCTCCAAACTGCTTGTCTCTGTCATCCTTTACAGATTGACTACCACTCGTGAAAGCCAGATTCGTGAAGAGCAAGCCGGGTGTCGTCGAGGTCGTGGTTTCATTGACCACATCTTCAATTTGCGTCAGGTGTTGAAGCACCGTGACATATATTGGCGACCCACCATTGTCGTGTTCCACGATATCAAAGGTGCATTCTATTCTGTGGATAGACTTGCACTCTGAGACTGTCTACTCAGGAAAGGTGCACCTGAGAAATATATGAATATTATCCGAGCATTATATGCGCGTAGCTCGGTCAGAGAGGGGGCTTACGGCAAGTTGTCGTCGCCCTTTAATATCTCCAGCGGTGTGAGACCTGAATGTCCGCTGTCACTTTTCCTATTCAACTTCGATATTGACGAAGTCATGGAAATCGCGTTCACAGGACACGACTTAGAAGGTGTGGATCTGCTCCCAGGAGAACGACTTCTTGACTTAGAGTATGCTGATGATATTGTTCTAATCTGTGACAGCTCACAAACGCGCCAAGCGGCACTGGACAGATTAGCAATAGCTGTCCGTCACTTCGGGCTTTGCTTCGCACCATCGAAGTGCAAAGCGTTTTTCCAAGATTGGTCTGGACCGCCTCCTACGCTGACCATTGGTGGGGATAAGCTAGAATTCGTTCAAAAATTCAACTACCTGGGCAGTTGTATCAGCGCCAGTGAGATTGAAGATGAGATCACGAAACGTATAGCAAAAGCTCGGAGCGCTTTTGCTAACCTTCGCCACTTATGACGCCGGCGCGACATCACTCTTGCCCTGAAGGGTAGAGTGTACAATGCAGCAGTACGTTCGACCCTGCTGTACGGTTGTGAATCCTGACCACTTAAAGCAACGGATATGAGGAGGCTAGTTACGTTCGACCACCGGTGCCTTCGCAATTTAACTCACATCTGGTGGGAACACTGCGTGAGCAACGAGCGTGTTCGACCCCTCGTTTACGGCAGAGGAAAAGGTACTGAACCGCTCAGCAGTTGTTTCACTCATCAGGCTCCGATGGCTGGGCCACGTGTTACGCATGCCAGCCCACCGACTCCTGCGACGTGCGTTGTTTGCTCGCCGTGGGTGTGGATGGAAGAAGAGGAGGGGTGGCCAAGCGATGACTTGGTCGAGGAGAATGAAGGCCCTGACGTCGAAGCTAGCCTCAATTGGAACGTCTCGGCTCTCCGGTTGGGGTCCAAAAGACAATGAACATGCTTGGCTGGATACACTTGCTGATATGGCTAGGAGCGGATCTCAGTGGCATTCGTGCTGTGAGTTTCTTTGTCTCACCCCATCCCTCTTAGCTTCCCCTTCCAACCACGATCTTATTATTTAGCCTTATACAATTTTGCATAGCATTATTTTATGCACAGTAGCCGGCTTGTAGCTTACCGGAACGACGCCCATCCGTTAC
This sequence comes from Dicrocoelium dendriticum, assembly GCA_944474145.2. Lineage (NCBI taxonomy): Eukaryota > Metazoa > Platyhelminthes > Trematoda > Plagiorchiida > Dicrocoeliidae > Dicrocoelium > Dicrocoelium dendriticum. The sequence goes on along the minus strand of OX104063.1, from coordinate 145,445,431 downwards.
CGGTATCTTAGCCGGCTTGCACCAGTTGCTTTTTTCCTCCTTTTTTCTGTGTATTGCGGCACAGTAGCTTAGGTGTTCCCCAACTCTGGCTAACGTGTATGATGATGGTGATGATGATTAAACTAGGCCATCTCGGGTTTACGTTTCTGCTGAAGTTATCTTGACGACATATTCTCTATAACTGATCAGGCGAGCAATTTACAGAATGTCGTCGAGTGTTTTATCACGGCACATCACAACGCCTCTTTTACAGTTGAAGAAAAAATTGGCAACCAAATACACTTCTTGGATGCAAACTTGAAGCGACGAGAAGATGGATTAATCCATGTAGGATTATATAGAAAGCCTTACTTGACAGGCCAATACACACACTTTCATAGTTTTGTGCCAATTAGCAGTGAAAGGACACTAGTACATGCTCTGGCAAATCGTACACGGAAGACCTGTAGTGAGGACACAATTGATGTAATGAAACGAATCAGGCAAACCCTTCACAAAAGCGGTTATACAGAAGGATTCAGTAGCGTTCATATACAGTCTAGTAGCCCAGGAACAGCAGTACAAACGGTATAGAAGAAACTACTATTTCTTCAGCTTCCTTTTATGGGTGACATACCGGCTGAGCTATGCACACAAGGACTGATACAGACTTGCCGAAAGGTATTTACTGCAGCTCATCTTAGGTTCGTTTTAACAAACAGTTCGCTCATTGTTCCTAGATTCAAAAACAAGATGACTGATCAACGCTAATCAATGGTAATCTATCGGTTCACCTGCTCCTGTGGGGTTGGCACAAATTGCGCACGACCAGGCACTTGGAAAGCGAATCAAAGAAGGTTTACCCACATCCCTAGTCGCCCAACAGGACACAACTAAGTTGAGTGTAATAACTAACAATCTGAGTTGCACTGGTCATCTGACTGATATGCGCGATTCATTGGTGATCCTCTATCGGGTGCTATCGCAGTTAGACCATCGGCCAGGGGCACAGCTGCTTGGTACCGCTGACACGGTGCGCCAGGTTGATTACTGATTACTGGTTGGAAGCAGCAATTAGAGTTTGCTCTGTGCATAGACACTCTGCACTTTGTTAAGAAATTGTTCAGCATTGTTGATGCTGTGTTCGGATCCAGCAATCAAATGTTGCAACCTCTTCCGCAAATTCTTCGCTAGTTTATATGATGAAGTTCCGGGGAGCAAGACAATTCGTCGTAGTAGAACTCCAACCTTTTGTACATTTTGTGGTCCATAGTACAATGCAATGTTGTATTGTCAGCTTTCATTCTCCATCTGTCCGTGGCGATAAGCACTTTGTTTGTAGTTTTTACAGCCTTACGTTGATCTGGTTGACCAGTGTTAAACTTGAATTTTGATCGGTCTGACCATATGTAGTTGTGGCGAATAGCAGATCTTTGGTCAGTTCGTCAACATATTTACCAAGCTCGTGGCAAGGACATCTGAAACCAAACTCTACCGGCTTAGAAGGATGAAGTCTTTCGTAAGGAGCAGGACACATAAGTGCATGGCATTAAGGGACTTCGCATGGCACACCTATATAGCCTCCCTGAACGACCATACCTAGGATGTCTACACAATACAAAGAAACCACTGTGTCAAACTCGTCCGGGAGGATAAAATGAAGAACCAACAACGTCTAGTGGAAAAGTTGTGCTCCAATCCCAAACTGCTATACAGACACGTAAACAATTTGCGCCGTGTTAAGCGCGGTATTCCTGCTCTGCCCACAGCATGCGGGTTATCCCAAACCGCACAAGGGGCGGCCAACGTTCTTGAACAACAATTTGGCCATACCTTCCAAAGCGTGCAACCATCATACATTCTGTCTAAGCAGATAACGCTGCCATCATGGCTTACTCACATATCGTTCACATCCGCATCTGTACTGAAGAGGCTGTGTCGCTGCGCGAGTTCAGCTCCCCGGGTGCGGACGGCATTTGACCGAAGGCGTTGAAAGTTGCTGCTATGAGTCTGGCAGGACCATTAGCAATTTTCTTTCAACGATGTCTGAACGAGATGCACGTCCCCACGATGTGGAAACACGGAAACATCACGCCTATCTACAAAAGTGGCAGTCGTACTGAACCAGTAAATTATCGCCCGATAACACTACTTCCTGTGATCTCCAAGGTTATGGAGTCCATCGTAGCTGAGGCTTTAATGGGGTACCCAGAGAACAACAAAATTCTCGTTCCGGAGCAACATGGATTTCGCCAAAATCGCTCCTGTACAACTAATCTCTTGATTGCTCGTGCAAACTGGACGGAATCTCTGGACGCTACTGTAGGAGTCGACGCGGCCTACTTGGATTTCTCAAAGGCATTCCACCGTATAGACCACCGCATTCTCCTCCACAAACTCCAGAAACATGTAATCGGCGATCCTGTTCTGGGCTGGATAGGAGACTTTCTCCTGCAACGTCACCTTAATGTGAGGGTTAGAAGCAACCTATCAGAATCCATCGAAGTTCAGTGCGGCGTACCTCAAGGCTCGGTACTTGGACCCCGCCTGTTCCTGGTCTTCATAAATGATCTCGCTAGTGTGCTATCTTCTAACTGTTTGCTATTTGTTGATGACCTAAAGGTATGGCGCACTATAGCTGCAGTGTAGGATCACACAGTCTTACAAGAGCACCTGGACAAAGCGTACGCATCGTCCATCGAGAACATGCTGCATTTCAACGTCACCAAGTGCAAAGTTCTCGGCATACGGCACAAGAGTATGCACAAATACCGCCTAGGACCACAAATTCTACAGCGGGCTTCTCACGAGTGCGATCTCGGTGTGATAGTTCAAGATGACCTCGGTTGTTCCAGGCAGACAGAAAAGGCAGCTAAGAAAGCGAACCAGTACCTCGGCCTTCTTCGCAGAGCCTTCGGGAAGTTTGACCCTTCAGTCTTACCAAAAATGCTTAGTGCGTGCGTGAGGCCGCACGCGGAATACGCTATCCAAGCGTGGCAACCCTGGCTCAAACATCATCTCATCGCGCTCGATACTGCACAACGTAGGGCAACGAAGAGCGTCAGAGGTTTGACCAGCCTACCCTACCTACTCAGGCTGAAGACCCTTAAAATATACAGTGGACGTCATCGGCGTCTAAGAGGCGATCTCATAATGGTGCACCTAATACTGAGAGACCCCAATCTTCCATGCCATTCCCTTCTAATACTCAGTCAAAACACTTTGCTAAGAGGTCACCAGTTTAAGTTAGTCACGCAGTACGGCCGCCTGGAATGTCGGCGAAACTTTTTCTCCCTTTGAGTGTCACAGCCTTGGAACGCCCTCCCGTAACATGCAATTAATGCACTCGCTCTATCCCTTTTCAAAAAAACGCCTTGACGATACCCTGTCATATTTACATTGCGTGCTATAGCTCATGACCACCAGATGCTCGCACTAATGCACAACAGACAGGGGATAGTGCCATAACTCTACTCGAGAATGATTCACTCCAAACGCCTTACACGAAATTTGATAAACGCTACTACTATAGAAACTGGATTTCTGTATCCTATCGACCCAAGATATTTGCACACGAGTAAGCGTTGTCCTTGCTTTGTTTTTTATTTTTCTCGCTTATGATGTGAACAATAACCACTCCCCTGTTGATTTGTGTGCGTACATTCTCATTTCAAACTCCCTTTATACGATAGTGCAGTTACCTCTGTAAGTGCCCGAACTGACGACTCCATTATCCCTTCGCTATCTTTTTTTGTCACGCTATACACCCTACATGATATGTCAAGCACCTGCTTTTTTACCCGTTATAAATTATTTTTCATTGTTCATTGTTCCGGTTTGTCCATTATCGCTATCATGCCCCCTCTATCAACTGGTAGGGTTACAATGTTCTCATATTCCGTATATGTTGGAGTACATCATGTTCCTCCTTGGCTAGGGTCTGGGTAAATTTCTTCCGAGTTAGCACCTAGATAACTGTCTGCAGACAGTGTCAGAATAAAAGACGACGAAATAAAGCTTTCTTTTGATGTCTTCGCGCTCTTCACTTCAATCGGTCACGAATTGGCCAAAGAAACCACGATGGAACTACTTGAGAAGCAACTAAGCCCAACGACAACCCTAGGAGCTGAAAGATTTTGGGTGCTCCTGAACCTCTGCAAGACCACTTATTTCCGCTTTGATGGACAAGTGTACAAGCAACTGAGAGGTAAACTCATGAGTTCCCCAATTTCCGGGCTCATTGCGGACGTCGTAACGCAGAAATTGGAGCTCATAGCACTGCCATCTGTTAGCCCAAAACCCCGGATACCATACATGAAGGACACATTTGACATCATAAAACGGAACAGAGTAAAGGCTACGCGCGGTTTGCTCAACAGCACATTCGAGGGTATCAGCTTTACAATTGAATTAGAGGAGGATGGCAAATTGCCATTTTTGCATGTACTGTGTACTAAAGATACGGACGGATCTCTGCAAACCTATGTATTTCGGAAGAATACGCATACCACAGCAACCACCCAATAAATAACAAGAAGAGCCGCATTCAAACTCTTATCACACTGGAAGGAACACACTGCAGCACAGCCGTATCACGGAAACAAGAAGAAAAGCACCTATATCGATGTTTTAGGAACAACAGTTATTCGAGTAATTTTAGCAGAAGAAGCCTAAAGAAACAAATGTCTCAGCAACAGCAGCAGCAATAGTCATCTGAGCAAGCAAATTAACAGATAGTGCTCCCCTACATCAAGAACGCCTCCGAATTATCAGGAAGATTGCTGCAGTCACTTGGAATCGCTGTGGCTCACAAACCAATCGCTACCCTAAAGTAAATTGATCTCGAGAACCAAAGAAGTAGTAAATCAACCCGCCCAATGCAATTTCAACTACCGGGTTAAATGCAGCAACTGCGGTAAAAAATACATCCGACAAACTAAAAGAAAGTTTTGTACACGAATCACCAAATACAGGGCGGCCGTCAGAAGACATGATCCGCACTCTTTGGTTTCTACGTATGAAGATCAAGAAGGCCACCATTTCGAACTGGAGGATGTAAAGATTCTAGCACATGAAGGTGTGAAACAAGCCATGGAGTTTTTGGAAGCCTGGTACTCTACAACGAACTTAATCAATCGACATGTCGAACTGGACGCAGTATACGCAACGCTACTGGCGAACGACCGCCAACGTAATCGATGGAACCCAGTAGAAAGTGTGAATTGCCAACCAGAACTGATGACCGACTCGTTCACAAGCTCAAACAGACAAACGCTAAGGAACACAAGAATCAAAGTCAAAGGTCAGCTGCCCATCAGCCAGAGTGAACGCGAAGCGAAGTCCCAACCAATGGGGTTGCTCGTCTCCACAGGCAACCACGGCGTTATAAAAACGCACGCACACCATACTCAGCGCACGCTCATTGATGCTCCTCTATATTACTGCACGCCACTCAACTACGCATTGATGATGTCACCTTGATTGGTGACGAAACGCTTGCAACCAAATTGCTCAACTCAGCGAACAGTTTAACCGCCATCTAAACAACCTGAACTACCAGTCTTCAATTTCATAGCCAATAATAATAAAATTCATATGGTAAGGGAGGAAGGTGATGGATACATGATCACATGTGGTAAAAGATGTGCGCCAAAATTAGTGGGACGAGTGTAACACTGCCCCCGACTCTGTGATTGCAACCTATGCAATGAAATGCCAAATATTTATCTATCAATTATCTAGATCTAATCAATGAGCATGTCAAACACCAACCAGACTCAGCAATACGTACCTGCTACGCAGAGTTTTCAACTGACTATAACGAAGTAGCTCTTGCGATCTAGCGAAACCTCGTCTTCGGCGAAATCACCGAGGAACCTAATTTGGAGTTCACAAACAAGCTATTTAATGGTATGATTTAACTGGCGTATTCAATGCAGTATAGCAAATATCGAACCAGTCCCTTCTGTGTAAATTGCATGGCAGTGAGTGCTACAGCATGGCTTGTCTCCAAGGTGAACCCGGCACCAAAAGCAAAGTTCTTCTTGACCTGCCGCAACCATTGTACCGCATTTCTTCATGAGGACGACGTCGCCAAACCCAATCTTCAGACTAAGTGCTTTCTAATGTCCTGGCATGTCAATAAGCCGCGTAAAGTGAAGCATGAATCCCACACTTTCACTAGAAATGGTCATGTGCAAGGTGCTAACAAAGGGGCCCACTGCTTAAGGTTTTATTAATTGTACCTTGTTCTTGTCAGATAATGTGGTCCATTTTAGTAAATCTAAAATATGTACCTAACAACTTCAAGCCAGCATTTGCGCTAAATGTTTTTATGTTAATGTTTGCTCCTAGCTCTCCGAGGGCAACATGCTCCCAAAGAGTTCACCGAGACTGAGTTAGCTGATCAGTATTGCGGCTTTTCCAGAATGCTTGGTTTAACAACAGGTCCCCAGTAGATTGATGCACAGCATTAGCACCCGAGCTTTTAGTAGCGGTAGTCGTTCAGATCCTGAAAACATTTGCACAGCGAATCTCCTAGTTGTGCTCTCGAATGTGATAGTAACGGTCATCGATGAAAATCGCGCAGACTACCTGGGAAATTGCAGCGATAAGACAACCTGGTTTCCCTCAGCACTGGTCATGCAGCACTAGCATGCTGATGGCACGTTGCACTCGGGCGAAATCAGCCGGCGGTAAGGCCGGGATCAATTAATAGGGAATTGGTGATCGTGTCTCTGGGTGGACCACAAACATTTTTAAACCAGAGGCTATCCTTGCATGTTAAGTGATTACATTTCAATGTGATTTAGTGAAATTTGTTCCACACGCTTCGGTGCTGTGACCTTGAATATCCCTGGTGCCTCGAATGTAATGTTTTATTCGGATGTTCACAAGATATGGTGAAATATTGGTAGGAATATCTGCCAAAATAAAGTTTTCCTCTTATATGATTTGAATGGTCCTAGGAACATTCGGCGAGAATGCTACTTAAGTTTAACACAACTAAGTGCGAGGCGATTCATGTAGATCATCAGCTGTTAAGTGTGTGCAAACTTTGACATCCCACCTAGAGGAGAGTTTCCTTAGAAGTCGCCTTGGAATGCTGGTCCAGGGCAATTTCGCTAGGTTAAGTTATTTGGAGATGGCATAGAATAGCGGTAATAAGTAGCTCGGGTCTCTTGGCAACTTTGTTCGGCTTTATTCATCAGAATTCTCACGTATGCCTAACTCGTACTCAGAACCGCACTTGGAATGCAGAAGTTAGTAGTGAAACTGGTGGCAGAAGCAGGAACTCGCTTACCTCTAGAATGCCCAAATAAGTGTTTTTTTATCTGACTTCGCTAACTTGAATTTAATTCCCTAGGAATGTACAGCGTTAGGTATCGGCGCCTGCAATAGAACTACATACCGACGTAACGAATCCAGAACAACACAAACCACATTTGCACTTTTCCTGGTGAATAGTGTCACTAAACAATCCTGAGAGGCTATAATTTTAAAGCCGACCATACAGCGTAGTCGGTAGAAATGAGGTCTGCATTTCTTTTCTTTTTGTGCACCCGCCGCGGAAGGTTATTCCTACAGACGTTCTTTCTGCACTTAGTCTAACGACAACTGTACATTTGCATTTCATGAAATAACTAGTGTTGGCCAGGAGGCTACAAAAAGCAACAACAAAACTTGTTCGCAATTGCTAACCAAGTGGATTTATTCCTATCATCACGGAACCACCCGGTGGGTTGACTTGTGCGCAAGGAAACTCATTGGCACTCTCTTCGTTGGTTTTATGAGACCTACTATGTGTTCTTTCTACTATCCTTGATTCACCATTGTTCCACTCTTCTTTTTACTTATCGGCCATTTTATTTACTGATCGCTTCGTGGGATCACTACACAGTACTGAAGAACAAGGTACATGGAGACGATCAGCATGATAAAGAGTGCATATTTGATCTACCAAAATTTATTTATATTTTACAGGTATGCAACATGCTATAGGAGGGCTTATTTCAAAGCATTAGCTGAACTTCAGTTCCAGAAACAAATATGAGCAACCCTGCATAAGCCCCGGTGCTCGGATGAGTCAGTCTATTACTGCTGTTAGAGCATATTTTCTAGTTCTCTGATCCGTGCACTAAAACTGACCTCCCCCTAGTTAAAGTGCGTACCGAACAACACAGTTCTACACATCATTCTATCCATGATGCTTTGCACAATATTAGTTTTGGTCCAAACGTATCCATATCGTCGATGTTCTTTGCGACTATGCCTGCAGTATGAAATGCCAACGTTCTCGCACCTTCTGCACATCAAAGGTTTAGAAAAAATGTCGGAATGCCGTGCATCCCTGAAACTTACTGCTCATTTTCCTGGGGTTGATCCTGTAACGGTTCAATCAACTCCAGTGGAATGAAAACAATTTAAACTATTTCAGTGAGAGTTAGAACTAAGCATGAGCTATCCAAGTTTAATTCATTTTAAATTACGAAATAGTGGTACACATGTACTGGGAGTTTACATCACAACATTTGCAGAATGTGCTATGTAACTAAGCGTTATGGCGTGTAAGCCTTAAGTGGACTTACTTTGCTTAGTTATCGAGATGCATCGTATACCGAGGTGGGTTAACTTTTTATCGCTGTCTTAATAATCCGGGCAAAAATATAGTTTGAATCGAATAATATTTTGATTGCAAAAGTCGACTACGTGGTGCTATCGTTGCAAATAAACTGCTTGATTTAACTTCTTTTAAATGTTACCAGCTACGGCTTCTCTAGTTATCAGTCACTGTGAACTCAGATATCAACGCGATGCCTGGGATTACAAAGTAATGTGGGCGGCTTGAGATTTACCTTCCAGTAATTTACAGGTCTAATCTGCACATAAGCCGAAATACTGAACTGTTTGTAGCCTATCTGATCTTTAGCAACGTGATTGTTCCTAATAAGAAGGTGTAAACACTGCTGAATGGAAACAATGCATGCGCAGTCTGTAAGCAATGTGTGCCAGTGTTAGGAAGAGCAACACCGAAATATTTCCATTTCAATGTCGTTAAAAATGTAACATTTTAAGAATCATTTTCAGCTGGTGTGTACGTGTTGGCAGGTAAGGTAAACAACATTTCGAACGAAAAGCTCTCGAGTCTGTGCAATTAATAACTATCAGGAAATCTAACATTCCCTTACATTTATAATCAATGAGATCCTGTCATACTGAAAACGCCTGGTAAGAACCCGCAGTGAATATAGTTAGCATGCTTTGAGGAAATGTAAGCTCATTTAAAAACATGTAGACGCAACTGGATAATCCTTCACATGCGGTGTCATTCCAATCACCATGGATTTCTCATTTTAAACTATCAACAAATCAAAATACTCAACAGAGTAGTATAATTGCATCCCTACTGCATAGGACATCGGTATTAAGGTGGTATAAAAGCGATGTTACATGTGAGTCAAGCGACCAAGATCGCGTAAATTTTCCAAGTATCTTATGCTTTCAACATGCGCCTAGTAAAGAGAAAACTCGTTTAACTTATATATTGAGCAATAGCATACTATGTTATAAATGCGTCCTTACTTATAATGTCATCATCCGTATTTGCAAACAAGTGGGCCACGGTTTCGAAGCTCACATATACTGTGAGAATTAACCATCATCTCGTTAATGCGTTATTGTAAACTATCCGTAATATATACCCTTCTAATTACGTTTGTCCGCCCGAGCCTGCTTATGATGAATCCCAGCTGCGGTTCGTACCTCAGCTGCATTCTGGAGCAGGAGTGATAATGTATTAAGATGAGACCGCATGTACGGTGTTCATCACCAGCTTCACTACGCTTGTTCAAGTGATGCTTGCGACTTGAAGCCTAAAAGACACAAAATACACCAATTTCGTACACTGCCTCCCAAGTTAATTGGTGGAGATAGTCTCATTCCACTTTTGCAACTTTATATCACGTACTTCCCATATTTGAAGTTCGGCTTTGTCATTCATCACTGGTCATAATATTTATTGTCATCGACACGTTTTCCCCCAGGAAGAACATTTTTAGTATGAATGGCATTAGTACATCTTATTAATCCGTTAAGTTTCTCATCATAAACCAGAAAGTCGTTCACCAGACCATGTCACTGTCAAGGTGCAGTGTGTAGTGTCGTATCCATCTGCATATTTTACTCACAACAAACTCCATAGCACTTGCATCTTTCTGACACCAAAAGTGACTTGTATTTGTGATCTAAATGATGGTGTGATCAGTATATGTAGCCTAATGTCAGCATAAATGTAGATTGGAGTATGACTCTCAAGAATGAGGGTTACAGCTTCATTGTTAATCATATCAGCCGGATGATAAGGCAGCGCAGTCGTCGGTGGTTGATCGTTTATGCACACAAGGGAGTATAAATGAGTAAAATGAACTCACAATGGATTGCAACGAAAAGTTCCGAACGCAGTTTTTGCTTTGAGAGTTGTTTTGAGCGTAGAGTGGCCTTATTACTGACCAGGCAAGCCAGTCTATCACCCGTCTTCAAATTTGCCTTATCTAACACAAGTTCAGCGGTGTATACCTCTGCAGGAAACCGTGCATCTGATAAGGAAGTATATCCATCCTCATAAAAGTCAGAAGAATTAGTCATTGGATTCCCTGGGACGAGCAAACCATTGTGAAACCATTCAAAAGTTGGTGGAGGAACCCCACCCTTTACTTGACAGAATAGTCGTAACTGATTTTGTGAACTTTTCTCGGATGAGCTTTCCTGAGGAATTGGCACGATGAGCTGTCCGCTGGTAGTAGGTTGTGCATCACCGGAAGCCCCGATAATTATTGGTTGGGAGGGCTGCACTGTATAGAAAAAAAGATCGTTCGTATGCATGGCGTCAAAACGATTCATTAACCAACGTACTATGGAATGAAAGCTAGCGATGATTAAATTCTTCACTGCTCTCATAGTAGCAGCGCCTGCTTTGTAAGAAAGAACACTCTGCGAATATATAGCTAGGCAAATTACAATAAGTTAATTATAAATCGAGCGAAGTACAGTCCTAAAGTAAATGAACGGGACTTATTGTATCGATTCTTGTCTATAAAAGCCTAATATTTATTGCTGGTATTTTTTGTAAACAAACTCATTGAAGCGCCATCCGAAGATAGAAAATCTGACACTAGTCTGCAATACTAATTCATAGCGCAGACAGCTCCACATACTTGTCTGAACAGTTATGTAAATTTAAAGAAAAACACGCCCCATCAGATCCAAAACATTGGTATGCGCAACACAATTGAACTTTTGTTTAGAGAAATGAAGATGATTTTTTTACAATAGGCTAACTGGAACAAATACCAAAGAGCTTTGCATATGGATTTTGATGATTAAGTTAAAAGATAAGGTTCCCCTAGTTAAGAATATTTTGCATTGTATATTTCGCGCAGTACATTCAAAACCTATCCATCTGTCGCAGTGCTAATGCTAGTTTTCTTTGCGCAATTGCAAACAAAATTGTAAACACTGAAGTAATCAAGACTTTTATAAATATACTTAATGCATTAGACAAATTACACTGCTTTGACCCCATGTAGTCCCCTGAAACGTATAATTGTATTTTTGCCAGTTTTAACGTTAAACTTAAGCATCAAAGTGGCTTGCATTTTTAACCTGGTCAGACGCGTAACAATAATCGTGCTAACTTTTACTAGGCAACTCCTGTTTTAGGATTTGAAAACTGTCCGATGAAAAGCAAGCTGAAGATTTGCTTGTGGCATTTTATAAATTACAAGTGCTGTTTGATGAAAATTTAACGGGAACGCTCTACACACATACGATAACGCGGTGAACGCTCCATAAAGTGCTCCTCGTATTTCCGCATTTTCTAGGTGACAATTTGTTGCATTTCATTGCAATTACAACATTTTGTCTCGGTTTGAGGAACTCCTTCTACTAAAAGCATGTTCTCCAGAAAGATTTACAGCGGAGAATGTTTCTAACGGATTTACAAATTTGGGAAATTTTTCGCTATTATCCAATCGTTAATTTCGCGCAGTTTCCATCACCCAACCAGGAGGTTTACCTCCTTCGATAGAGGAGTCTGCCATATTTGAATCATGCCTCATTTTACTAACACGTGTTATAGTTACAGAGAAAGCAACGTTCCTACTCTAAAACCCTCAGTGAAGCAATTGTCAAAATTCGCTGCTCCTGACTCCAGCCGGTGCAACTGGCTAATTTGGTCAACACAATATTTGCCTGCACCAGACGCATCATGCGCAATCGTATGATTCACGGACGCAACACACAAAGGATGATGACCCAGTCACCTGACCTTGACAGGACGACCGACGACCAAACGCTTGGCGAAGGCGACGGCTACGCTCTGTCTACCCACAAGTAGAGTAACGAATATTCGGATATCATTGACACAACACCGAGAACCCGAACCTAATTATACCATGCTAAACGAACATGGGCTAAGGTACTAAAATTAAGCTTGACATCTACAAACTGCATCAACCGGTACACTTTGAAGTGTGTCACAGCCTGTCGAACGGAAGTAAAGAAATATAATACGCCAAGTTCACTTGTATTCTGTCCTGTGTTTAGCTGTTCCACTTGTGAAATGCTTACTAGCATTACCATAGAATTACGAAAGTCTAACCACCGATGCTGAACATCGTTTATATGCACAAATAGATTCGTTAGAGACAACAATATATGATAGCTCGCACCTTATGCGTCTCCTTTAATTGCTACTACGAAACGAAAAGAAATATCCAGGAGTTCGCACGGTGGCACATTACTAGCTACTTTGGAAAACATAAACGAAGTCCTCGTCGCAGGGGATAAAATAATTCCTTGCTCCATCGCCCACACACAATTACACAGTGTATCCACTGTCGTAACACCGGTAACATCGACTCGTCCGATTGAGCAAAGGAATCCGAAGATCTCTGCCGACCGATCTACCTATGCAACCGTTGCTGCTCGACATACTCAAATGGCGACCAAGTACTATTTTTGGCACAGCGACGAAACAGGTCAAGGACCAAGTGTAACCTGCAGAGACCTCACCAAAGCCCTTGATAACCGTGCTTCTTACATCATAAAAGACCAGACGGAACTACGGTGTCTTGACAGTTATATGCACCAAAGCTCCTGAGTCCAAGTCAACATCCTTAGCGTGTGAATAGCGAGATGACTTAAAGGAACGGAATTTCCCTAATTAAAGTATCAAAGTTTGAGTCAAACTGAATAATACATTGATCAAAACCAGACGTTTAACCTTGGTCTTACACGGAGCTAATGTGATACCATTAGGACCCATACATGATGTCAAGTCCGTTCCTTTGTCGGTATACGGCTTGCGGACGAAAGATAGGGGGGATGCGCATATTGCTAGCTGTTCCATTCAACAAACACTAGGGAGACAAAGTACTTCGAATAACTACAACACAGCAAAAGTTTCATTTTCCTTCCTGGCGTGCTCGAGTTAAGGACATCTTGCGACGAAGCCCATACTTATGATCTGGAAGAATGGCGTAATTACCTTGAAGATCTCTGTGTTGGAGGCGTCACGCTTCAGTTGATTACACCGTTACCCATGTCGTCACACTATCAAGGCAATGGCTCGAGGATACTGACAATAATGGCACAGTCACAAAAGATGGCGGCAAACTTAATCCGCAGTTGACCGATTCTACGCAACGAACTTCCTTTTAACTACTACAGTAAAAGGCAGTTGGAGGACCACAGGCGTCCGCATCTTCACTGAATCGACACCACCGCGAATAAATATAACCACAACAGCGGTTCAGAAAACGGTGCGCACCACCCGTAGCTATCGAGAAAGCTACCAATGGACTACATACCGCAGGTGCATGTGATACAAAATTCCGATTCTATTTGTATGGAGAGTTGGCATGCTATCCAAAAACCGTCACGCACCGAACTCTCATCGGTCGGCACAAATTCACATGCACATACTCAGGAGTATTTAATGTACAAGCAGGTTTTTATGTACACAAAAGACCAAGGCCTATTGAGTTTACCTTCCGAAATGCGGCTGTGTCAAGGAGCGAAAGCAGGTGACCTCATCGTCATAACACAGATATGGTTATGCCCTGTGTAAGTGATATCGAGACCGCACTGCCAGTCATGTCCGCTGTTCGGCACGACCGACACAACAAATGTGGAGGGGTGATGACGCGACTATACTGAATCGGAAATTAAACAAAGAGTAACAATATTTTATAAGGTTTACTTCGATGCTCTCTTGAGCCGCAGCTAACATATAATTCTACTCTTCAAAAACACTTACTATGCAGAGTATGCTTTGAAAGTTGGCAGCGCAAGGGGCACGTGGATACGTGACGAAGTATTAGCTCGACTAGGTGACATAAACAATTGGACCATTCCATCGGACGAGGCACCGGTTAGCGCATGGACGCATTTCGCTAGCCAATTTAAACAACTGGTTACAAAAGCATAAGCGACTAAGAACTACCACCCAAGATATGTAGCCTATTTTGTGCGAATCAGGACGCGCAAATGTAAAGCAGTGCGAAACTCAGCGTGGCATAGCTACAAACTCTCTATTTGGATGGCATGTACAACTTAATGCAGGCACTCTACTCCGCTTGTTCGCGAGGATAAAGTGGCGCATCACAGACGTTACCAATAAGTATGGCCTCTAAGCATGAGTTTCTGTACCAACACATAAAATGTCTACGTAAATTGAAACGACAATTCCTCCTCTGCAAACAGCGGACAAACAAATGGTGACAGCGAACACCCTGCGCCTGGAAAATGTTGCAAAATTTCAGTGAAACCACTGGCCACAAAACAATTTGACAAAACTTGTCTCACCTCCAAAACACACTCACATATGCTTTACGGTTGAAGATGTATTAACAAATCTGTTGAATATGCGCAAGTACAGCTGTCTTCAAGTTGAAAATGTGCACGCGAAGTCGCCAGCTGCGGCAGAACAGAGCTTAGCTGAGATTTTGTCTCGATCCTATAGACGCCATTTTGACGAAATCTATGTGCTTGAGATGCGGAAAAACTGGGTGATTATTTTTATTCACAAGGAAGATAGTGGTTCCGATCCAACCAATTACCATCCATAATCTCACTACCAATACTTTCACTGGTCATGGAAGCTATTATTTCTGGAGCGATGGCTCTATACCTAGAAGAAATTTGCCACCTCGCATCTGATCAGCATGCCCTCCGACGATATCAACGTGCAATACAAATCTTCTACTGGCAATATCCAATTGGACCGTGGGAGTAGACTCGGGCATAACTGCTGATGTGCCTTTTCTTGACTTCTCAATTCCGAAACTACCTTACTTTAATGTGAAAAAATGTCGAATGCTACACACACGAATCAGTTGACGTGCTCCTACAAACGGCAACTAAGAACTTCAAGCGTCATTCTGCGAGAAACATTTGAGCGTTTTGTCCAAGCCGGGCTTGGATGTTTGAGTCAGGCTGAAACATCAATAAAGTGAAGCATGCTTAAGCGAGCATTTGGACGATTCGAGCCATCGGTTTTTTCGCCGCTTGTCGGATAATAAATCCGTCTACATGTAGATTAGGTAATACAGACCTGACAGCAATGGATAAGAAAGGCGTACACAGCTTTGAATATACCCCAAAGCCGGGCAACAAAAGGTTTCAGACCTTTGTATAATTTGCCGTATAATCGAAGGCTTCAAGTGCTCAGGGTCTTCAGCGGAAAGTATCGGCGATTGCATGGTGACCTAATTTTAACTTAACAGATTTGAAAAATCCCAACCACGTGTGTTACCATTTGCTATAGCTCAATCATACCAGTACTTTGAGAGGCCACCATCTCAATCTATCAGAGCAGTACAGTTGTATGGAATGCCGTCGAAATTACTTTTTCATACGCGTTTGAAGAACGTGGGATACCCTACCGGATTCTGTCATATATATCCCACGCTGGCAGTGTTCAAAACCCGAGTTGACCGTACACTCACTTCGCTGCACCATTTCACATGACTCACTAGCCACGGATAAGCACAAAGGTCCGATGAGCTCCAAGAAATCGTTCCACCATTTTCTACTCCCTTATGGATTCACGAGAATGCGATACGGTTTGTCACCAACATCTCATTTGTTGTCACTCCATATGGGTTACATTGGATAAACGGTTTATGCTACGTATACTGTGGTGAGTCCACCGGTCTAAACCAAATTTTTCTGAAATTCGTCTATATTTTAACATTTCAACATGACTATCCTTCGGGACCTGGTAATAACTAGCTTTTGTACATTATTCCATTGTTCCACATAAGAAACAGTTTGAAAGTCAATGAAAGCGTTTAGCGTATTTAAAGCTGTGTTACACGTTATAAATTCAGCTTTTGCTCTCCATCACCGGATAAAATAAATTGCATTTATTCAGGTCATTATTTTGACAATTTCCCGTGATCCTGGTCCACAGAGCAAAACCTACCATATAACTTGTTGTTTATGTCTTAAATGAACAAACTATATCTATCCTGATGTCGATAATTTTAAATAGGTATTAAAAATACGCAACCATTTGACTGATTCAATAGTTTGCTTAGATTGCAGCTATATAGTAACTCTCGATGGATTCATGCAAAGTTTTAGAATGCTTTTCGGTGAATCTGCGTCACTATCCGCTTAGATGTTATTAATCTCATTTGAGTGACAAGGTACATTTTACCAAAATAACTTGTCAGTTAATACAAGCTGTAAGCGAGAACCGAAGTTCTTTTCAGCAGACAGGTGACGTGACCACATATTAGTCACATCTAGATTAGAAACTCACAAATGATTGTTCATTGCAATTAACCAACTAAATATCGGACCTTTTTTGAATTAAGTCCGGGAAAGCCTACTTAACAGAACAGTTGAGAATCGCATCAAATATGTTATCATTATCTGCTGAATTTTTCTTGCATAGCCAACGGCGAATGTGAAGATCTTATTTCTTCTCTCTTATTTACTCAGCGATCTAACAAAATCAGCATTGGATCACATCGGCTTCCACTGGTTTCATAAAAATGTTCGACGAGATAATTTGAGTTGTTGCCGAAGAACATGTGATGCCATACTGACGTTTCGGGATCCGAAGACAACAACATACCAAAGGTTAGTTTCGCACCTTGTTAAACATTTGGATGAGACATTAATCAGGTTTAAAAGATTAACACAACAAGATTTAGCCTGATTCTGTGCTGACTACTTGGCTGGACATGCTTTTGATGCCTTTGACTGCAGTGCATATGTTGGACATGGAAACATCAGTGATTAATTTTCGGGGTGCACCGAAATATGCTTAAAACCTGAACTGGTTCTTCACGAATAATAATTACTATAGTACCGATATTTAACGCTAGTGTTCAGCTCCGAGATTGTAACTTTCCTGCTTGCAAACTTTTACACTTTGTGGTAATATTTGCTAGCTGATAACATGAAAACATGAACTAGCATTCGTCGAATAACATCCTCTAACACATTTAAAACAGTACTAAGTAGACTGATGCTAACAGTTTTGCGCGCCCCGTGATTTTATTTAATTTTAGCTCGGTATAGAGCTAATCTGTTTGGAAATTCTCAGACATGTTAATGGTATTATATTTTTAGAGTATGCTGTTTTGCCATAGACGCGCAAGTTGCCAGTAGCAGTTTAATCTATGAACAACAAAGATAGGTGCGAGTTGACTGCTGGTGAAACAAGTGGTCGGAAACGATGTCTATAGGCTGAATGGGAACACTTTAAATGACGGGATTAGACAATGATAGGTCGTAATCAGCCTTCCACTAATTACTTAGCATGCTACTCAGAGAGTAAGATGTGCATGAAATCGAAAGTTGTAGAAAATATGTGTAAAACCTAGAATAAACCATTAGCTTGGTCGCAAGTGAAATTTACCTAACTGGTTTGCTCTGGCCGCTCAAAATATCAAGAATCATCAGCGCTATACGGCACATGGAGAAATATAGTTAAATTTCAACTGCCGATGTCGGGATATGTTGTTGCTGACATCCCATTGCACGTGGATTCGCAGCACTGCATTCTGGCACAGTTGAGAAAATACACCAAAATATCGAAAATAACCCGATTTTAGCCACCTGAAAGTGGACGGTAAGATGTTTAATGTTTGATGTGATGCCTGTCATCTAGAGCTTTCGTATTTATTTAAGATGCCAACATTTAACCATAACGGGGTCTTCGAAGCGGGAATGAATGGTTTTACTCCACGAGCTACTCTTATAGGTTTGGATTACTAGGTATTGTCCCAAAATGCACATCACCGACAGCGCTGCGTTGCTATGAGATTCCTGTGTTGGGTTGTTACATACCTTATAAATATCAGTTATCAGTCGATGAATTCCAGTGGCATATGCTTGATTTAGTAGAAACTGAAATTTATTGTCTAACTTTTAGTAGTAACTCTACGTGCGGCATTTCCAGTTTCTCGAACTAAATGCAAACCCGTAACAATAATAGTAACTTTTAAGTGAAGAAGGACTTACCCAGGATGGAAAGCGCGGTGGTGCGTCGGAGTGCGGATTGTCCTTCCGCGGGCGACACTTGACATTCAAATGTCCCCGCGTCATTGTTTGTCACATTTCGAATCAGTAAATCATGGACACCCAATCGAGCATCTCCCTGAATTGAATATCGCGGTCTGCTTGGAATCGCCCTAATATAACCTGCAAGAATAATATCATGGGATGGGAGGATGAAAACTTCTTGGTTATTCTCCATGTATCGATAAATCATTGCCAACTTTTATGCTATCCATAAGCTTTGCATGAAAATTGTGTCAGACATTACAAACTAAGCATCTGACACTGCTTCTATCTGTGAAATGGGTGTTAATTTAAAATCAGATGACAAAGATAGGTCGCCAAGATGAATGAACGAGAAGACAGCTCTAATTGCATTCATAACGTCTACGCTCTAGGCAATCTTCTAACTGTACATCTAAATAACAACAGAACCAAGTTAGACATACACGTGGCATCAGATATAGTTAATTTGTAAATTGTGGCAGTCGAAATATTTAAAAACAAACAAGGTGAGTTCATGGTTAGTTTCTTAAACATATTTATATGGAATACGTAAAAACTAACCTATATCATCAACAAAGGGTCGCAATATGCTAGGTGTTTTGATCAACTGATAATTGCGACTTTGATGCTTTCATGAAAATAAGCTGCTATGCAAAAGTACTTCAAACTCCACGGGTTATACAAAGCCTGGGATGTCAATTCAGACCCAGTAGTGAGAATATGATTGAGCACTTTTTGCTATTTTTGGTAAAATGAGTAACAGTCTATTCCGTTTAGAAACGTTTTTTTACTCAACGATCCTTGCAGAAAGTCAAGTCACCTGCAATCTCTCTTTTCAGTCCATCAGATTAATCATAACATTGCATTATCTACAGCCCATACGATTAATACCATCTCTTCTGTTTTAGTGTACCTATTGTGATTGTACCGATTGTAGCACTGTAATGTTAACGCAAGTGCCTAGTTCACTTAACGGGGATTTTAACTCAATATTAACTTAAAGAGGCTTCGCAATGCTAATCAGGACAGAAGACAATATTGCCTACTCGAACCAAAACCACCACTAGCATCACAATGCTAACTTTTATATCTGTCCTTCAAAACTAAGCAGATGACAAATATTTGGCGCTACATAGCGTTTTCACAGATGCCATTTTAACGTCAACTTGGTTTATCCCAAGCACTACATTCCGATGCCGCAAAAATTATGGGGAATTCAAGTAGAACTTTTCATGTGCCATCATGCTCCGCGTTGGAGGGAGGTGCTACCTTCTGGTAGCATTTCGCGCATGGCAATAGGGGCGTGATCTTAC
The DNA here is from genome assembly GCA_944474145.2 of Dicrocoelium dendriticum. NCBI lineage: Eukaryota > Metazoa > Platyhelminthes > Trematoda > Plagiorchiida > Dicrocoeliidae > Dicrocoelium > Dicrocoelium dendriticum. Next base: position 145,425,557 of record OX104063.1, on the reverse strand, counting down.
GTACAATGCCATTTATTCTCATTGCTTTTCTCAGCCGATGACCTTACTTAACGAAGTACGATTCAGCACCAAATTTCGATACAGCAGTTGTTGTCTACTAGTGGAATTCCTTCATATAAATCGCACTGGAAATGTAACTATTTCGCTCATATCGCATCAGTTGCTGTGAATATTTTAACCACGACAGGAACATAATTAATTCACAGCTGTTTGACCGTATCCGTCAGTGTCTGGAACTGTGACATGTGAATATTTAGAAGTTATTGTTCACTACAATTTTGGGCAACAATACTCAACGAGTTAGGCACATTCCAAGTTAGGCACATCCAAGCCATCACTGAATTGCAGGCGGTTTCAACGACCTTGAGAGGACGCGATATGTATCGCATACGAAAGATAGACGCAGAGCTTTCTCGTCGATTATTGCTTCAGATTTCATTCTAGGGATATAAAATACCAACGCTCACATCAGTGAAGTTGAACCGATTTTACAGAGAACATACTAAGTGTACTTGGTAGTAAGTAAACCCAGGCAAGATAATTCAATTTCGTCTAGGTCCGGAAGCATAGCTGGTGATAAGCAGTCCATCTCAAAGCGATGAAGTCACTGATGTTGGTACTCGATTCTGTTTCCGCTCACATAAGGAACGGCCAAATTAAACCCTGGAAATCGCAAAAAATCCAAAGACAGAGGAGTGTACTGTTGATAGCCTTATGCCAGATGCCATCCCAAAGAAAGATAGGTCTGCTATCTACCGCAGACAAAGCAGTCGAAATGCAGACTGAATTTACAGCCTAATCACTTATCTAACATCAAACAGTGCAGCTATGAACAGCTTACCAAAAACAAGTTCTATTATGTGTTGATGTGCGTCAAAATGCTCCACTTATTCTAAGAATTAAAAATGGCAACTTTGCCACTAAAACGTTTTCGGTTAAATGTTGCCTTGTGTATTGGTGCACAGCGAACTGCGTCACTTATGCGTCCTCCGTATTGTGCAATTCGACTGTTTCAATAAATCACTTATTCTACATTCCAAGTGAACCCGTTAATCCTGCTAACAACCTGCATCAATAAAGGTTGCACCGTAATAAGCAATGAAATTATGTTAACATTTAGTACCAAGAACTTGGTAAAATGTATTAAATGGAGTAAGCATCGCTAATCCGATTTCGGAAAGTCTGACCGGCCTAATGATTAGTTTCGGTAATGCCGGCTTTGATGGCGTCGCAGATCCACCTTGACATATGTTTTCATAAGTGAATCGTGGTGGTGGTTTTCAAAGCAATTAACCGTAGTAATTGGTTTGAACAAGATTTTATTGTTCGTAAATTAATGCATATTTAAATTCATCCGTGGAACACATTTGCATTATATTTTCGTCATGTTGTGTATATGCAACATTGACGCTGCCAGGAAGGTTATAATACCTCATTCAAGCGCCCCACTGTAGTGCGAAATTTGAGCACATTTACTAAAACGAATAATAGAATACAACTTCCTTTGTTCATCTTCAACGTTACGTATTTAAGGTAGCCTTTAATTTGAAAAATAGTCAAAGTATGAGTTATTAACGGAAATGCTTACATAACATTTTAAACTGAGGAAGCTAAGACAATAACATGAATAAATATAGATAGATGGAGCAAAATTAGCTATTAGTTTTTGCCTGAAAGTGCGATATTTCAATATTTTTCTTGGGTAACAGAGTTAATGCAAATGGTATGTATATAGCACGTGCAATCTTCCCAAGTCTCCCATATGAAAGTATACTTGAATACCTGATCAAATGAAATCAAAACATGGAAATTGAAAAGATTTATTCAAAGTATATTTTCACAATTACTGATGATCCAAAATGTACTAAATATTATCCATTTCAATGCCCTTGAAAATTGCCGATATTACTAACAGGTCATTTGGTTTGTGTACGGATTCTAAATACCCGGTGCTTACTGTTAAACTTTGCAACGTCCGTTTCGCGACATTCGCTATTTCACTCCTTTTCTGTTCATCTCAGTTAGCTTCTTCTGGTCAGTAGTTAATCGTCAACATTATAGGTGAAGTGGAGCACCGCATACATTTTACCATAAGGCTATTACTGATACGACCGCGCTGTCACATCAGTTTTATTCAGGAGAGATTGCAAGCTATCGAACATTTTAATTCGCATTTGCAAGAAGTAGTCACCAACATACCGCAGTAAAACCGCTCAATCTCTCAGGCTCGATTTAAAATGGGTGAGGAATCGTCTGTTTTATATATTGTGCTCACAGACAAAATATTGGTCCATTTTAAAAGGTATCGAAAGGTAGTTTTGCAGATATTGCTAGGCTGTTGTTCCTTTGCATCTGCTACACGAAACAGATAAGTCAAGAAGCGGGTAGCCTACGTTGTCACCCATTACGCTAGTCTTTCCATCCCCGTTCACGAAACTAACTGGTCTTTCCTAGCCGAACTGCTTGGCGACTTCGCCTGGACAGAGTTTGTCACGCAGTTACCCAGGATAGTGGCAAATGCGTTGGTACCCAAAATCATTCGCTCAAAGCAAACAAAGTCCTACCTGAAGATTCACGTTCAAAAAGGCATGACCTTGAATTGTCCCGCCTGGCTTGTTTATGAAGCCGGTCCGAATGGACAAGCCAGGGAGGACTCGCCACTCACGGAACCATTGCGTCCAGCTGGTCGGAAAACAGCTCAAACGCAAACTATAATTAACCCTGAAAAGTACAATCACTTTTAACTTGATGTATGTCCGCTTCAATTAGCACCGCGGAGCGCAGTGCGCAATCCCAGTTCTAAATGCTGCAAGTGCACTTGCGCTAACTAAACAAGTGACAACATTTCAGTCGTCATTTCTACTGTAAATCATTAACTTACCCTCCTTTGACATAGCTCAAGCCGCCACAGAAATAAGCCTCGCAGCGAGTGTGACAGAGTGACCATTGTGTTTGCGTTAGCACTGCTCTCATGGCGTGAAAAACAAAAACCTAAGGGCACAATAGCAGTCGCCATGACTCTTGCTGGACGTTGGCTCAATTCTTTCAAAAATGTCTTGATGAAATACAGGTTCGGACGTGGGGAAACATGGAGTAGTCACTCATATTTATAGTGCCAATAGTGCAAAGCACTTGGACTACCGCCCAGGTGCTATTCAAATTTTTGGAAGCTATTACTGCTAAGGCGCTCAATGCATACCGTCAGATAAACAACATATTAGGGTCACTGCTACATGGATGCTACGAAAATCGGTCACGCACTGCAAAAATGCTGGTAACTCGAGCGAGTTGCATGAAATCTGTCGAATACAAAGCACACATTGTATACCACATATTCTCAAGCTGTCCAACCACCTAGACTACTGCATTCTTCTTCAAAATATCTTAAGCTATGGATTCGATAACGCTATCCTGGAGTAGATAAGAAGCTACCTTTTTAGTGTTAGCTGAACGTGAGCATTAAAGATGCAATTCTGATCCAACTGAAGCCCAGCGTAATGTACTCAAATGATCGGTACTGGGACCGAGCCTATTCTTAGTCTGCATAAACGATCTTGCTCATGTACTGTAGTTGAACTCCTTACTAATTTCAGACGAGGTCAAAATCTGGCATGAAATCAAAACAGTGGAAAATCATACGATGTTAAAAAGCGCTCTCAGTAGAGCTTATATGTGGTCATCTGGGAAACTATCGCAGTTCAACAAGACGAAATACAATGCTTCGCGAACGACCGATTGATGTGCTTGCAAGTATGTATTTCGGAAATCATTTTTACCGTATGCTTTCATTCAAAGCCATCCGGGAGTAATTATTCTGGATAATCTTGGATGCTCGAATGACTCCATAATAGCATGGAGAACGGTCGGTCATTATTTTACCTTCAGCGGAACACATTCAGGGTTCCCTAACTGCTATCTTTTCGCAAATGTGGAATCAGTAGGTCAGGCTTTACGCGGACTGCTCCGTCCAAGCCATGCAGTCCCTGGATCAAAAACGATATTAAACAACGTTTAATTCCAGATGAAGAGGACAAAATTCGTCGGGAGCTTTTTCACTTCACATGCTGACTTAGAAAGCATGCCCGTGGATAACCCAGCTGTGAGTATGGGCGTCTTCTAGGAGATCTTTTCACGGTGTACGTAATAATCGCGAATCTTAGATAGGCTTACCGCGATCTGTTGCAACTAAACTGCAATAATAAAACCAGACGCCAGTAGCTCAAGTTGGTTACACCATACATTGAACTTAGTTGCTGACAAAATCTCTCCTCTTTGATATATCGGACAGAAACCGCTCTTTTCTTCTGTCATTTCTACACCTACGTTAAGGCTGTTCAAAAGTAGAGTTGATGAAAGGTTATTACAGTTACCCTAAGCGACATGGTACATGTTAATAGGAAGAACTAGCGCGAACCAAGTATCGCACTCATTGGCTCCTTTGTATTGCAGCGTTGGGTAACCTGCGTCTGTTGTAATTCGAATAGCTTGTAAAGTCACTTAAACCCCAATTTCACTTGCCTTCTTGTCTCTTCTGTCTTTAGCTTTGTATTGCTTATCTCTACCAACCTACAGGAATTGCAAATCGCCTATATGTTACACTCCAAAAAGCCATGTTAATTGTTCATTGCCTGACACACTACTCACTTGTCCTCAAAGTCGGATGTATGGATAGCCATAAAATTGGTAGACTTGAGAACAAACACTGCCCGGGTGTATTGCTTGCCTCATTTCGCCGGATTTTGCTCATCATACTTTTATCTATTCTGTCATGTTAGTACACTGTAAACTTTATTCCGTTAACACATTTGTGAACGCGCAGTTTACAGCAACCACTGCCTGACCCTGATTCTTCATGCGAAGATATTCAGTTTAAGTCTGCACATCCGAAGTATAGATAGAGTGCGCTAAAAGATCCGTCTAGTATTTCGCTGTCCAACATGTTAGATATTCGTTTGTTTTGCAAAACGGCCTTCTAGTTTGACTCACTTGGACACGTCGTGGCTAAATTTTAAAAATTTGGAGAGAATGCGAAACTTATAGTTACTCAACAGTATACGTCCCGATGGCTATCACTTTTGGAATCGTGGCGCTGAAGTTGCTAGAAAATGTGGAATCCGTCCGGAGACAAACTGGATCCCGTCATGCTCGACACATTTGTTTGTGTAGCTTTAGTTGGCCATTTGTTTACCCGCTTAAATTAAAACTGGAACAGACGGAGTCAAATTTTATCCCCCTCACAACATGTAGTCAACATCTTGCTTAAACTTCCCTACTTCATCATTAAATTATGGTTAATTATAGTGCTGTTATAGTAATTACAAACCCCCAACTACTATCTTCTGGCTTCTGGAGTAAGTGCCTACTGACAATATTCATTGTTCCAATATGCGCTCATTTCAAACAAGCGCCTAACTGAACTTAAAGCTCTAACGGATTATATGCATATAACTAAACCGTTCTTACTAAATATTAACATGTATAGCTCAGTTCTCTGTATGTCAGTAAGAGCATAACAAGGACAGGACATGCTTACAGTTTTAACGGCTGCGGCTAGTTAGTAATGTCATGTTACAATGAGCCGAATCCCATCACCATTGTAGACTGCAAATGATTGAACAAACTTCAGTCATCGAGCCACTCTATGTGGCTCTATATATCTATATATATACTCTATATACTCTATACTCTCTATACTCTATATATATACTCTATATATATACTCTATATCTAATGATAAAAGCTGTGATCCTTTCGTGAAGTATGTTCTTAAAAGCAAGTTATTCATAGCTGGAGCCTGATAACACGAGAGACACGATTGCTGGATATTTTAATAATCAGACCAACTCTACTCTCCGCAAAACTGGGACTTTTATATCGGCAATTGAAGACATCTATGGAAGATAACACATCGAATACAAAAGAACCCAACTTATTAAACAGCTGCATATTGACTCGATTATTACTCTTGAATATTCGCTTAGCGTTTAGCGGAAAGACCCAAAAGCATGCACGATATTTGGTGTGATTATCTGCCACTGTAGTTGTTGGATTCATGCAGGTGGCCTTTTAGTAAGTAGGATAATTATTTTGATCAATATATGTTGATAGTGCATGTAACCAGGCTTGTATGAAGTCACATTATTGGCCAGCTGCAAAGCTACCTAAATAAAATTGTTGTGGTATTCGACAACATCCTTTCGCAATTCTTGAAGAGTAATACGTTTAGTGAAAATGTTAGAGCTACCATTTCATTTATTTTTACGTCTTCCAGAACTTTCCCGCTTTAATCATTCCAGTACTTATGTTCATTCCCTCCAGAACATAACGGTCAGTCTGACGTAATAATTTAGTTATGGTAGTTAAAGAATCGAACTGGTCGCGATGCACATATTACGTGTCTTTCCATAATGTTTTGCGCCCAGCGTATAGTTACTGGCTTACTGCGTTTAGTTCAAACATGCCAAACAATTCGGCTTGGTCAAATGGTTAATGTAACACCTTGCGTAATTAAACCAACAAACTGTTTCCTTTCCGCATGCAAGAAGTTGCTTATTTCATGCGGCTAGTAAATGCAAAAGGTTTACTAACTGTCGAATTTCTAAGACGAACGCCTGTATTAACAATACGGTGAGTGAACTTACCTAACAAAAAGTTTCCAGCTCTCCACTGAACTTTACCACGTTGATGTGCCACTCTGCACCGCATCAATACATCTTCTCCCTCTGATACCTCATATTTCTCTGCGGGTAACTCCCGAAGGCACTGGATCTGCCTCAAACTTTCCTGCGGTGTGCAAGGAGCAGATTGTTCATTTGTCACAGAATTTTCCTGATCATTAGTCACCACTGAACAATTTTCAAGCGTGTTTTTTCCGTGGTTGCACATTTTAACGTCGCCAGACACAGGGTGAATGAATCGTGTATCAGAATGGGCGGACAATTTAAGCCATTCATGGGTCCCGTTGATGCGCCAGGGAGTGATTGGGGGTAGGCCGATTGGGGGAAGAGACAGAAGTGAGTCAGATACTGAATCAACGAAGCTGTTCACTGCGAAGATTTGTGTCATGGTAAAAGACAACATCATCACAAGCCATGGTGTAAAGCATTTCTGACTTGGCAACGACATTCGCCCTGTAGTGCACGTTTTGGATGCTGTCGCTTAGGGCTGAGAGAGCCCTGGATTCAATCATTCGCTTTGGTGGTCAACAAAACATGATATAGCTTCCTCTAACAAATAAAATACGTTTATTGAGACCGCAATGTTTCATCGCGAGAAGTGTTGCTGCATTAAAGGCAAAAGACTGAGAGCTATGGCTGTGTTAATAGGATGGATGCGATTGCACAGTACAATACGACACCATGTAGACGACAACCGCCCAATAGGGATGCGGATGATGTTGCTTTGAATGCTGCTCATTGGATAGGCGAAATGGCTTGAGAACACCGACGGCGATTGAATGAGGCAAGTGTGGAGGAAACATTATTAGTTGACTATACACAACTAGGTATTACAATAAAATTTTGCTAAAACTACAACAGTCTGGAGTAAACATCTGTATCAACGCTTTCCACTTGTTAATTACTCAAGCCCTATGGGCTTAAGCTGATATGAGCTGGGAAATGTGCTCGTTGACAACGGTAAAACAAAACACGTTTTCTCATCCCCAATATGCGTAGTACACTCCTAACACAGGAAAGGAAGTATATGCATCAGTCCGTAATAATAGAATATTTATATTCGTCCGCATTTTTTCGTGTCTCTCCATCATCGTTTGATGTGTCAATGCTATCAACAGTTTCTTTTAGTCACCATGATAAGACCTTCGGGAACGCACACTAGAAATTAAAATTATACATGGGCATTGTGGCTGCTTGTTCCTCCGTCAGTTGTTACGCACACTGACTGCAACATGACTGCCTAAATGTTAGAATTGCATGCGCAGTGCATTACCATAAGTAAGTATAGTTGTGTCTTCCATGCATCACACCTGTCGTTTCAAGAAGCTTTTCCCAAAAGTCTGATTTAGCGCTCAATGCTTACGAAGATTGGAAAAGTTTCCGTGCTATTTTTAGTATTTTTGCCTTCCAAATCATCCAAGATGTGAAGAATTCGGTCTAACTTCTTAAATGGTTAATCCAAATGATGACAGCACGTAAAAGAAACAGTGTTTATATCCTGGGTGATCACATTTAATAAGCTAAACACTACTAAAATGAACCCAATATCGTCTTATATGCTGAAAAGCAACAAATAAATAAATGCTATAGTCCCATGCGGTGCCAGGCACAGTCCAACTATGTGGTCTGATTAATATGTATTCCACTATTTTTGGTGTTTGCTTCAGCCTCACAATGAAATATGCACTGGCTAGTTATAAAGTAAGCAACCTTACTTCTTATCTCTTGTATTCATCTACTTGATATGTGGTACGCAAACTGCTAGAAATTGGAAAATTATCAAAGCATACATGGGTAAATACGGATCACAACCCTTTTGCAATTGTCCGTATCATAGAATTGTAGCACAGATCATTAGAATTAAATTTTCCGATTGTACCGTTGACTCAGTGGATACGGGTTGGTCACGAGGCCCAGTAGTATAGAACAAAGTCTAGGGTTTTTCCAGATGCATTGCGTCCATCAGACTGAGGCTGTCTGCGAAGAGCTAATACAAATATTCAACACATCTGCTTACTGCTCTTCGCTAATCAGCAATCGCCCCAGCTGCATGCATGGCGTCTTAATTTTTGGTAGATTGCAGAGAAAACGTTGGTTCTGGGGGTCATCCTTACTCTAACCACTAGCGTCAGTATGTGCATGATAGAGCAGGTTCAATAGCAAGCACGATGAACAGTTTGCACCAGCGTAACTTAAGGACATTATTTGTTTGCTTGTAGGAGTAAAGTTATGGGTTCGAATTCAGAAAGATCCTATTGCAGCGCACCATTAATAAGTTCCAACAGGTTGATATAATTGACTAGCACCTTTTATCATAAGTGATAGTCTGCTGACTAAACCAATCGGTGAAGAACATATTCAAAAGTACAACAGATTACCTACTAATATCAAGTTCTATAAATTTTATGTTTTTGAACTCAGTGTACATATACACTGCTGGTGTTTAGCCGATGCCACCGCCTGTTTAGGGTAATGACTGGGTTTCCACGACCCGCCGAATACAACACCCAGTTTTATCAGTGTATTAGCGTCAGACAATAAGACACGAAACAGCTCAGTGCAGGCTTGGAGTTTGAAAAGGTTACATAAAAGTTAACACAAGTCTAGATTCGCTGTGAGTTTCTAAACGATTATACTATTTTTATCCGTATATTGTTTGAGATTTCATATTTGAGTGCTTTTAATGTACAAATTGTTTATCAGCATTGATTTTGTCAGTGTACAAGTAGGCAGCCTTAGAAAACGTTGCCTACATGTCGAAATCATTTGGCTTCTGCTTTTGTAAGGCATGAGTCAAGGTAATAAGCTTTCAGCTGATTTAAGGTGATCCCATCTCGTGTCGGCATGAGTGATAATTCATACATCGCTTTTACCTGCGACTCCATGCACACAGTTCATTCTTGCGGAAAGCAAGATAGTCCAAACTCGATGAGGATTCTGAAAGCTGCATAAGATGAAAAAATAGCCAGAATGCCGTTATTAGCGGACCATAAGGTGCTTAAATATGGACATTTTGGTGTGGTCACTTTTTCGTCTGCACTTCATTGTGCGCATTTTGTGTGTGAACTTTCTTCCTTGTGGGTCTTCTTCGTCTGCACAATTTATCTGCGGGCTTTTGCAGTTCACCATTTTGAGTGCACTTTTAATAATGAACGCTTACACGGTAGTCTTGAAAAAGATAGTATAGAGCAATGCGTCTAGTGTGAAGTATACACGAGGTGCTCATATTGAGAATCAAAACGTTCAATGCGGGGATCGTCGCAATAAAGAGACATAAAACGAAAGTTATCTGATTTTAGTATTTTTTATTCACTTGGAGCGTCTATGAATAATCATGTCTAATAGTACCTTTAGCATAGTTTGCTGATGTAGAGAATATTAAGCGGTGACCATCGGTCGGAATTTTGAAACATTTAGTAACACTTAACTAGCAAATTGTAGGTTTATAAAATGGAAGCAGAATGCCATTGCACTTGGATGCATTCAACGTCAAACAGCCGTGTTTCAAAGATTCCACGGTTTATCTAAAATACTCTACAGCTGTTTGAAGAGCATAAGGTTGGATGATTCATGTTGATGTATGTGTAATGAGCCACCTCAGCACGATGTTTTCTTTAGAGCTAAAGAGCATCATGACAAAAAACTTCCTTATCATATGTGGCGAAGAGCTTCTGCTGCCACACATGTTGACTTTAGTACGTTTTCCGAAGTAATCATTTAGAAATAAGTCTGAGTAAGATTTTACACAAAACGTGTGTAGCTTACGCAATAGCAATTCACGTTAGCATGGTAAAATGCGTTACTAACTTCTATGCAGTGGAGACATGTGGTTTCCTTCTTACTGACTAGCGACAACAACACTGATTGTATCAAAGAAGCCAATGCTTCTTATGTAAATTTCAGCTTTCATGTACAACAGAATTGATCCACTAAACTGGATTGGGTCAGCATTCCACGTGAATAGCTTTCTAAAAAACCTACAAATCCACCGAAATGCCTGCAATAAGTTAATATTTACCCACCGCTTTTTCGGTACTGACGTTATACAAGCAATCTCCTAACAATCTGAGGGTTTGTTTTCCTTCGGATCATTGCGTGCGACGCTGCCACAGGCTGGTCTAAGAAAAATCTGTGCGCTGCTTAAGGACGACAAGAGACAACCTGGCAAGTCCGCTTAATTTGCTGGGTTTGGAAGCAATGATCCAACGTCGACAAACTGCGGTAAGTCCATAGAGCAGTGAAACTGTGCAAATGAAGAGTAAGAGAGTGAGACGCTGACGGAGCAGCAAAATATAGAGTTAAGCAGGTTCTATGAAAGACTAGGTAGTATTTTTGTCCGCATATATTCATTGTTCAGCCCAACAAACACTTTAACTGGTAGTTCACAAAGATTATTTAAACGAGCTCCAGACTGATTTTAATCATATTCTGATATTTCAAAGTTGCGGTTCAATTCTTTCACGGCCACAACAGATCGGATAACATACAGATTTTTATGCTACGTCGTTTCATCATACGCCAAATGTCAACATCAGTGTTTGTTCCCATAATTGTCTGGACAAATAGATGTTTAACTTGTGGCTTTTGAGTGCTCTCTTGTGCTGTGTTGAAGAAAATCCATCAGATTGATTATTACTTAGGCACAGAATTTTGCTGCGTTTGCATCTAAAAACAAACTAAGGTTTGTGGAATTAAGCATTTCCTTCATGCACTAAATTTAGAGTACGAGATCGTCTCCATTTCCGCCTACGGTAATTGCAACGGGTTGCATCCTAGTAGTTTGTCTTCCTTTAGGCAACAGGGGGTAGCTTGATCATAGAATGATCCAAGATGACAAGTGATGCCCGATCACAGACGGGTAATATTTCCGCATTATTGGCAACTACTAGGTTTCGGTTCTCCTTTAACTTGGTAGGTGAAGTCACAATATTCCGTGACGCAACAGTCCTAAAGGATATATATATATAGGTCCTTAGCAGACATGTACAGGGATTAGTTAATTTACTCAGTGACGGCAGCCGTAAAAAGCATCACAAATATGACTACTTTGTATTCAGGACAACTGTGAGATATATAAATGGAATATATTTGAATAGGGCGGTTTGCAATCAGGTATTCCGCTTACCGTTTAGGACTTAGCATTTGAAACATTGTCACAAGTAGCATAAAGAGCTTTTCATTGCTTTTATCTAGAATCGTTAATGAAGCTGATGACACCAACACCAAAGTTACGATGGATGCTTGCGTGGTCAGCCCAAAAGCTATAGATTGGTCAGTTTCTATATCGGCTTTCCTAAGGAATTTGTGGTGCCAGTTCTCCTGCCGCGTGATCACACAGCTTTCCATATTCACAATTTACTTATGCTTCTATTATCTTTCATTTTTCCGGAAGCGAAGGGAAATTTGTGATAAGAATAGTGAACATCCTCATAATGTTCAAGCTATTCCACCGGAGATCAGGCCACCACACGACACTATGCTACTTTGTAAAGTTGATGGGTTAAATACCAAATGTTCTAGCTACCAGAAATATGTCAGCTTGAGGAAACCCAATGATTTCAGCCCATAGAGGGTACAGGTTACCATATTGGAGATCTTAGCAAAAGTAGCAGGTAACTAAAATGATAGGATTTTATAAAGTCCTCTTGAATGTATTTGGGTCCGTATTTATTGCAAAGAAAAATTACAGGGCTCTTCTGTGAAAAGACCCCTCACAGTGTCGAATAAATACTCTGACATACATAACAAACCTTAAGAACAAATAGATGCATGCTGGTTGTTTCCACTAGAAAACACTGAACTCCCCGAGCAGTCTCAAAATTATTCATCTCATCAGGTTAATATAGAAAGCAGCGAAACCGGGACCATATGGATATCAGTTAGGACCACTAATGCGTTAGCCACCGGGTCACGACGCACAGCGCTTATCACAGCGGTTAATGACTGGTTGAATGGTGATGCTGAAGTACTCATTACGCAAATAAACGCGAGGCGCAATTACAATATCGCCGCAATTAGTATTTAAAGTACCCCGGTTAGTTCGAGCACTGCGACATAACGGATAACGGGGATGAACGTGATTGCTGCCTACTCAAAATCATTGCATTCTGCGACCAATTTCGCGCTTTTCAGAATAACCGTTCACTCATTAGAAATATTGCGCTCCAAAAATAGCCGCTGTAAGTCGACATGTACCTAATCGTTATAAATTAAAGGCTCTGCTTGTAAGTGGACTTCAATATTTGAAATCATATACCTAGAGCAGAATCCTCAAAGTTTGTAACCTTCATCCAAACGGTATTAAATTTCTGAAACTTTCACTAACTTAACCATAAGCCTTCAGCACCCTATGGTGCCTACCTCAATAACTTGAAAATACTGGTCCAATCGCTTGAGTGACAAACTTACGGAGGTTTCACAATAAAAGAAATATTTGCTACAGGCTACTCGTCTTTTGAATAATTAGCTTTTTAGCAATATCTAATTTAATTATTAGTATTAAAAGTTCTTTTTGGCATATTAATGTCAAAATACTGCTGGCATACGATACAACCAAAAGAAAGGTATTGTTAAACACAGATACGTATCTCTTGTGACGGACAGATACAGGTATAATTATATTTCTAATCAAAATACTCATATGGTAAAAGTTTAACTTTCTGCTACGCCTTTTGATTTAGGTTTCTTACCGACTGTTACTTATTTCTAAACCTCTATCTACTAAACTTTATTGAGCGACGGATTCAATTAGAAAATAAGAACCGTTGGGCAAACTAACATTAATTATAAATTGAAATGTGCCGATTGAATCTGGTATTGTCGATAGATAATAGTGTGTTCATGATTTCAGCTTTACTGTTATTCCTATGTGGAGATATGCAGGTTTGGTGGCTCACCGATTTTCTTTCCAGATATCTAGGAGACCAAATCACAATTTCAGCTACCAGAACATACCTGGTTACAATAAATACGATAAGCTAATTAAGCATGTAATTCAGCTGCTAGCCAAAAGTTTATATTGTACTACAGCTCATGTAAACATCTGTTTCGCAATCGCATATTTGCTTCTGTGTGAGGATCCTATGCGTTAACTGTTTAGATCTGTCACATCGATTTAGTCATTAGCTGAAAACTTTCTACTTTAGTGTGTTGGACTCAAACATTAGCGGCTAAAATTAGCCAAGTATTCATATCTCTAATTAATTCTGGTTGTGTATAAGGTCCAACCTCAATAGAAATAGTTAGTGCTGCAAAGTTTAACGGCTTCTAGATTTGCTGCTACCACTGTACATATGTGCACCTTTTGGGACAAAATTCAGCTCGTGTGTTGCAGCGGAACATTGGGCGCTTCCATTCCCACATCTTCGTTTGCATCTCTTTGTCAAACGAATTATTTACGTTTACATATTCCGTAACATTAGTTAGGCTACTTAGCTAAACATCCATCCTAGCACATTTTAGATGTATTACCAGTTACAACATCATAAGTACTATAAAAACAGAAAATCATGTATCGCAGCTGGGACCACAGTTGCGCACAGTCTGCGAGTTAGCGAATTTATCTTTGGTTTCCTGCGTATGTTACCTTAAAGACTTTGTTTTGTTCAACAATTTACGATACAATTAGTAAGAAAGCTATGTCCAAAATGCCAGTATGTGCAATTTCTATGATGTCCGCAGCACTTTTACCGTAAAATTCAAACATAATAGGTTTATACAAAATATGTGAGCAATGTTTAAGGACGAATAAACTAGCTTCATCTTTTCAATAGAATAACTATTCTGCAATTATCTTCTACTCAGATTGGGAAACAAATTCTTGATTACATGGATATTTAGTTCTGTGGAACCTAATGGTTTCGTACACGGGCGACTGTTATGTTAAAACGATGACTGACTTTTGTCTGAAAGAAACTTTTGTGCAAGATGGTTTCGACTGAAATTGTTCTTGACGCAAACTTCGGGTGAGCAGTAAGTAGAGTTCATTTTTGGAGCAAAACTTTTTCTCTTACATATATGTGGTATTCGAAATACTTAATGGCCTTCGGAGAGTAGAAATGACCAAGCTCAAAAAACATATTGATTGGTTGACCCACTGTACCACAATAAAGTGACACAAGTTTCAGCAAACGTTTAAATTCCACTGGTTCCTAACACACACACAGTATCGTTCTACCTTGGGAACATTAAGTAGGAACGCCTGAATTCGAAGGGTAAAATCGATGCATACTAATTAACGCAAATCGCAACATCTTACAAACCACTCAGCTTCGGAAAATTGCATACTGCATCATGAGAGAAAACACAGGCTTCTGGTTTGACTGCTCTACAAGATCTGTGAAAGATGCCCAATTTGGTTCGACTTAAGTTTGAACTAAAGGTCTATATGTGTCAGTTTTCAGTACTCAACCGAGAAACATGTTACATGTAGTCTAAATTAGTGGAGGCGGAGCATTTGAAAGCTATGTTTTTAAATCACAATCACAGTGTTCTTAATTCATAAATTTGGCTGAAATACACTTACCGTTTTTACTATTATCACTTTGCAAACGTACAACTAGATTTTACTTAATGGAATCAGCATTTGTTCATCGTTTTAATATCCCCATAAGGGCAGTTCAATAAAATCAATAGTTTAGGTATGCTTATTGCCGCATTCGAAAATGAATTCTTTACACTACCATTTTTGGAATTCAGAAGCAGATAAAATTGGTGAACCTACAACGTATCTTAGAAATAACCATCTAAATTTGTGCCAGTAATATATTCACAGGATTCCACTGACTTACCATAAGTAGATATTTTGACAACTAATCAATATTTTTAATTGCAACAAATTCAACTAAATGTACCTTTGTTGCACAATAATTAGTCATGTCGTATATAACGATTTTCTCTTGGTTTACTGCTTTACTTACCAATAGCTTGTTTGATTAAAACGTTGTATTTGTATTCAGCTAGCTTAATTTTCCGATATTCTTCCTTTACCAGAATGATCGCATTTTTAACTATATGTTGCATACTGTGTATGCTTCTGTTATGAACTGCAACTCATAAATTATTCCACAATTTAGGCAGAAAGAAGGGTGATTCTTTATGCAACGTTCAACTCTTAGCTGAAATCAGCCATTTTGAAGCATCATCAGCGGAAGCGCATGTCAAGGAAAGCGAAGTAATCAACGATGAAAATTTATGAACCGCATCCGGCCAGTCTGCCGGAAAGAGTAGTACCGTTATGTAAAACATTCAAATACAAATCAAGTTGTAAATGCGGTTTCCAGTATTACATACATCGCAAAAATAGGCCGTAGAAAACCGGAGATCAGAATGAGGTCAATTGCGAAATTCATTGATGAATCTTCTGATTGATATGGGTTATGTAGACGAACGTTGCAAAAGCCGGTGGTTTCGGCACACTGTAAGAGAAAACTATTCACCCGGCGTTTGCTTGATGGATGCCACATGCGCCAAACGCCTTCTCCATATACTTACAACTGCGGAATCGGAAGGTTATTTTCGAAATTACTTCGCCCCAACTCAGAGGATAACTTTTGGTGCTTAACCTTAAAAATGACTACTTGTACTAGAGTTCTCATTATAGACACGCTGAAAATTCAGTGCAGATGCCAAATACAAATAAAGACACAGTGTCATCAACCAAGACTTAATCTAACCTAAAATGGCTTAAAGCGGTTTTCAATCCATAAAAATTACGGCGTGGTAAACTACGGAGTGCCAAGATGTTCCATATTACTCAGTAAAATTTTCACACTATTAGTAAGACAAAAGTATTTTTGCCAAATTTTTTTCGTGTGTTTGTCATCAGAATCGTTTACGAGTTAGTGGGGTGCTAATTTCCATCGACTAACTCCAATTAACTAACTAAATACTAGCATTGACTAGTTTAAGAAGACCAAGAACTGGTTCATTTCGTTATCATAAACATGAAAGTCACAATTCCAAAGAAACCAAATCCTGCTGTCCGCTATTTGTAAGATCAACTATTTCATTCTAGCGAGCGGCTTTTACTCGTAGGAATTATTTCCTTTGCTCTAGAAAACAGTCAAATAGTGTACTAGGTGGTTGGAAAGTTTAGCTACACAGAAAGAACAACTATGACTTTTGCAATTATTGTCACGTAATTCATTAGAGAGTTAAAATTAGCTAACGGTCACTTGTCTTCATGAATTCTCAGTGTGTACTTGGTGCGATTTAACTTGGTGTTTTAAACTTCTTGGATGCGGTTGTATGTATATTCATATATATGTATATATATACATATATATATCCATATACATATATGCATTCATATATATGTATTTGTGGTTAATATATATATATATAAATCACAACTACAGGACTATAAGATGCAAAACGGACAAGTTTTAATTGCTACATTATATAATTCCTTCTACAGTTTAGAATTTAGCTTCCCTGTTCCTTTGGTAACACTGAATGCTTAGGTTATGATTATCTGTCTAACAGACTATGGAAAACTCTGACTTGGAAGTGGTGGTCACGCATTGTGAAAAATTGAGTTGTCTTCTCCAAGCACGTGCATATTTAAGCAAAACTGAACTTGATATAATGCACAACCTAGAGGAGTTATCTGAATGCTTTGCGAAGCAATTTACATCCTGACCCAACTGATATCAAAAGTTTTGTCCAATGACATTTCTCACACCGCATCATGCACGTTAAATGCATGAAATGTGAACGACATCACCGACAAGGGAGCAAAAGATGGAGTTGCTTTCATTCTGCAATGCTAATTTATTTTAGGTACAATATAATTGTAAGAAAGTGCTTGCGAGAGAAGCGAGGTTCCTTTGTTTGCACAAAAAGAAATGATCAAATGCCCTTCAGTTATTTACCCATACACCAGGGGCAGTAGAATTTAGTAAACTAACCATTCAAGCAACCGGACAACAATAGTCAACTTAGAGAAGTGATCAGAAGTGGTAAAGTTTGTAGGTTTTACTGTATTTCATTCCCGATTTGTTTTTATATTTACCAACCTTTGTATTATAATGAGAATGATGCTTTCTGAGGTAATGTAGCTTTTAGATACCTGTATCCCATTTGATCAACTTCGAACCACCAGTATTTAAATTAAAGCATGAATATGTCGTATGTAGTGTTTTAGGTATACGAATTCCAGGCTGCTGTTAAGATTCTGTATTTCGGTTGGACATATCTAATCCAATACGAAGAAATAGAAGTTGGCAGCCATCCATTAACTTTTGTGCCTAATTCGCCTATTTGATGATTTACCGGGAAGGAGTTCAGGTAGCAAATTAACCAGATTATTCATTTGGACTGTGCCACGCATCATCGAGTGATAAAAGGTTTATTTTTTAAATTTATAATTGGCCTGCATCAAATGATACTTCGTTTAGAATATGTGATGGCTGCGTTATTTAACACTAATCATTTAACCTAAGCAGACTTTTTTGAACATGTCTTTAAATGCCGCTGCTGGTCTTTAGCAAAGTAGCTAAGCGGGTTTCCAAAATATACTGCCTAGGCATAGTACTGAATTTGCTACCCATATTCATTTCTACCATCCGTATGCTTCCGTGGCTTTTTTGTATAAAACAAGATGCAAACATTACTTTACTTAGGTGCTAGTTCTCAACCTGTAGGTCGCACAAGAAAACTGCGCAGACTTATTTGCAAGGCTACGCTTTAAGCAGCAAAAAAATTCGACGACATTTCTCTCTTTTAGATGCATACAAACTTATAAAAAGATGATTTTGATTGGCAGGTTGTATAAGTGGCTAGTATGTACAACAGTGATATATGATAAATTAGAAATTATTTCACGGATAATTACCTATCCAAAGCGCTTACCAGAACGAAGTGTCATAATAACAAATGTCCACCATTTAAACATCATTTCTGTCGATGATTCTGCTTGGTAC
This sequence comes from Dicrocoelium dendriticum, assembly GCA_944474145.2. Classification (NCBI taxonomy): domain Eukaryota; kingdom Metazoa; phylum Platyhelminthes; class Trematoda; order Plagiorchiida; family Dicrocoeliidae; genus Dicrocoelium; species Dicrocoelium dendriticum. Next base: position 145,406,956 of record OX104063.1, on the reverse strand, counting down.
CAAGTTGCTCAACACTGCCTCTTCGAATTGTTCAGTTAGACTTTATTTCCACCTCGAAAGTAATAACCATTCTCTTCTGACTGACAGTTGAGCCGAGTTGGATTTGCGGTACTGGACACATCCTTCACTGCCGAGTGCGCACGAATGAACTTCCTGGTAGTTCGTGTCGTAGTCAATCGTCGCCCATCATTTTAGGGCGCAATGATAAAAATGTGATTACCACGAGTACTTTGGGTGACAGCCACCAACTCTCAATGCGGCACTGACATGTATGAGCCGCACTGCACATGCAGAGGTCACACGCGCGCACCCAACATGCTACCTCAAATGCTGCGGTTTGCGACCGTGTCAAATCGTGCGCTATCCAAAGTATGGGACATTGCCCTGTACCCGCATGTGTGCACCATAGATTGGATTGTGTGCGACGCTGCTTGTGCCCCACTGAGGGTGAAGTTTGTGTAAACTGTGTGTCAGGTGTACTGACCCTAAACCAGAAACAATCCTGTCCCGTGGTCGGTCTGCGCGAAGTAGAGAAACAGCAACTGAACGATATTTCAAGCTGAAAGTCAATCTGGCCTACGAAGTTATGTCTAACACGGATTTGGTTAGCATCCCCATCAGCGCGACAGCAGTTTCACGCTAGGTCTTAAATATACAAATATTATTTAGTTTGCAAAAAACATGTTAGCAACAACCAAAACTCCACGATTACTGGATGGTCTCCATGAGTGTAATTTCCCATACAGTATCGTTTCTTTGGTGAGGCACTTACGGAAGACAATTCAGCCAGGCGACCATAATTACCATACCGTTAGCTTCCAAAATTGCTCAACAAATACTTTTTGTTAAGCTTGCTTGAAGTACCTAGCAAAGTTACCGAATGTGGTTTTGAATGCAACTAAACTGTGAATTTAAATTGCCTGTCTTAGTGCGGTCTGTGCAGTAGAGAGCCCGTGTTAGCCAGTTCGCGTACACATCGAACTTTGATAATCACACAGCTTCAGCCAGTGGATAGTGTCAACAGCTGTCCATATTTTAGATGAGGCTGGCTATTCACCTCAGTAAGATGCACAAGTTAGTAAACAGCCACTTAATGGCAACTGCAGTAATCGTATTTGTTAGCCTCACATGTCTAGCAGCCATTTGCGCAAAAGTGCTCTATTTTTCCAAATGCTTTTTGACAAAAAATAAGTTAACCACACAAAATACTTTCGCATGTTTCGACGACAAGTGGCCATATGCTTTTATGTTCTCGAATCCCGAGGATTAGACGAAAGTGTGCGTTCCTAATGAATCCTAAATTCATCGAATGGACAAGCAGCGTCCGTCATAATTTGTGGCTAGGTATGCATACTTGCCTCTGCCATCTGGTATTGGAGCACTAAATTGTAGTTAACTAATAAACATGGTAGGTATATCACACTAGCATGTGGACGTCAATGCACTATATTAGTACAGTCTATGTCCCGTACGTTTTGCATAACATCGCCACTATTATTCTTATATTAGTCCCATATTGTTACGCATGAACAGCAAAATGACCCTGTCTTAATTAATGACATACATGATAATAACCAAACTTTTCCAACATGGATATTACCTTAGCCAACTAGTCCGGGCGCTACGTCAACATGAAGCTACAGAGTGCGTGCAGCAGGCTGCGAGAAATGTAGTGGAATATACCATGATGACTGATTATCGTCTACTTTCTTCCGTGAATTAACTGCCGAATGGTGGGCATAAATGAAGTCTATTTGACCTACAAGTTAACCGTAATTCCAGTTTGTACCAAGATGATGTGAAGCCAGCTCCTTGTACTTTACCGATGTCTGTGTGCCTAGTAACTATGCAAGTGAGTGTGAACAAATAACATCCTTACCACCTGGGTGATTTGCTCACGAACTACAAAAGTGCCTCTCAAAGAAATTGCACCAGTCTGTTAGAAGGCTGTATGGCTCTAGTGCTACATTGTTATCAACACTATGCGTTGTAAGAGGTGCAAAAGGATCCTGAGGCGATTGCTGTAACCAATAGCAAAATTAAGTGTTTTAAAATGCAGAGTGTGCGCAGGAGGGGGATGGCCCCGAAATAGTCATATTTTGCGCATTGTGTAGTCAGCTTGAGAACAAATGTCCACAAAGGTATTCTCGAGAAAAGTGTTTGGATACGCCTTTTCTGGAACATCTCGGTTCCCCAGAATAACCTGAGATATTGCCAGCTAAGGTCTGTCAAAATGTAAATCATTTTTATAATACTATGTGACAAATAGACTTGTTGATTATCTCTAAGCTATTAATTCATGAATTATTGCCAACGTAAAATTCGCGATTATTGCTTAGTGGCCATATCAAAATGCTTTATAATACCGTTTTGGATATTGCATCACGTCAGATCAGCGGCAACGTCCCACTATCATTTCCATTACGAAAGGCGACTGAGAGTGCTAGCAATTTTCGGCGGATAGTTCAACAGGTGTTAAGTCACCTCCAATCATACAACGGCTCGCATAACATATGTTGTACTAACCTCTTACAAGTCGAGGTTGACCGGCAGCGCATGCAGCAACTTAGACAATTGTCAGTATTGCTTTTATCTTCCTGTTTGTTTCACCTATTCTGATATCAAATTTCCCTATGTATATGAGTAAATAATTGTAATATCACTTGTCCAACTGGGCAACATAACCATTCTGAACACGGAAAGGCAAGATATTAAACTCACACTTAGTCTACTTGAACATTATTTATAATTTTCAGCTTGCATCAGACGCCAGGTGAATGGCTCGATTGGACAAAACTTTGATCTGTTAGTTTACGGTTACTTGTTATTTGTTACTTTAGCTTGAATGTCAATTATCTATTCAGAGAAAAGCTAAAATTGTGGCTTTTTATTTCGCTGCGTACCGCCATCTACTGCTCATGACTAGGTTGATTTCAAAGACTTCAGTTGTCCGTCATTTGTTTCTACCCATGTTCACCATCACAGCGACACAATGTATACGGGCGATTTCGTGAATAAGACTCCCGTGTTTGGAGTAGAGTTCAAACTGCCATATCGTGACGTGAAGGCAAGGCTGAGCAGAAAACCTAGTAATGTAAGCAAACCGTAAATTTAACTCCACCGTTCATTAGCTCCTAACTAATGCATGAAACTTTCACATATTGTGTTACTGGTATGACTACAAGTTTTGTTGTGGGCCAGTAACAGATAAAATAAGAGTGTACAGCTGTGGTAGATTCAACACCACTGAAATACCGTATTACTGTTCTATTTCACGAAATCGTTAACTGTGCAAACTGTATGCTAAGAAAGGTCATATATATTCTCATTTTATTTAGAAACAAACAGCATTTCTTTAATCTGAGCACGTATCGTGAAACGCATGTTTATAAAACTAATTTAGAACAGTGTACAAACTTCCAACAAACTGGCTTACAAACAGCAGACCATGAGAATCTGCAGTTAGTTTACTGGAGGCAGGTCTTGTTACTTCAAAGCAATTATCAGCGAGATTTGACACGCAAAGGGGTGTGAAATCACGAAGACACTTCCATTGTCAGTTACCCAATTTCGCACTTCAATGTCACGCAAAATCCTAACCATTTACTGGACCCACAGCAGTGCGATGCATTGGAGGCTTAATATTTGGAAAAATGAATGAGAAAGTGCAATTTGATCTGTCTGTTTCGTCGTTAGTAGAAGATTAACCGAGGTCGTTAATAATGGCAGACATTTGGCTTGCCTAATATGTCTGTAGTGGAATCATGTGTAGAAAATTGCAATGGTTATTCCTTAGTTTCTAACTAAATTGTGAATCAGTAGATGATCAGGATTCTTGTGTTTAGCATGGTAATTATTGTGCAAGATTTCATTTTGCACAACAAACTATTATATGCTAATCTTGAAACTTTATATGGAAATAGCTTCTAGCACCGATTCGCTCATTATATGAATAAATTAGTTTTTACCCGACTGTTAATAAACTTGCTAACACTAGCAATATTTGCACGGAAGTTTGGTATGTTTTAGTGCACGGAATAAGTACAATCACTGCAGGTTATTTTGCATTCTGGTTAACTTATCTGATCTTGTTCTATAACCTTTTGCCATCCAATGTGTTCTTCTACCTTTGCGGCGAAAGTGATTGGCGTAAAAATGTTGTTTAATATATTGATTTTACTTCTTTTCTGATTTTCAAAACCAAACAAGCAACAGTTTGAAATGAAATTGGCAAGAGTAGCAACTTGCAGATGTTTATTTGAAAAATAGAAGGAATGTTTAACCGCCGGCCAAAATATGCATGTTGTCTCCTTATTCCTTAGTTTTATGATGGTCAAATTTGATACTAAACATTCCTCTAAACACAAAGGGTGATTCATCCAAAGTGTACTACCATTTATTTGTTTCTTTGGGCTATATTCTGGTAAATACACATCACTTCTTTCCACGAATATCAGGGGACTTATTATGCTCGACTTCAAACTCGGACAGTGGGTCATTTGCGCTGAATTCTCCGCTGACATGTCTGTTTTGTATTTAGTTGGAGCTACCTACACCTTGACATTAGCCATTATTTTATTCGTCTTCATATTAACCGCGCAAGTTAATTAGATCAACTAGAGACTGTGAAAGGAATTCGCGGGGAATTCCTCCCTGTGGCGCTCTAATAATATGACTAAATCGTCACAGGACTTGGATATAAGGAAAACGCAAGTATTGAATTTGAGTTAAATTTTGAGGTGCCGCTGCTACCAAGCACACCAGTGAAAGTATGTCACATATTGCTCTCACTGTAATAGAAAAATGAGACGGCTTTTTTTATTGGTTTTATAATATTTCTCACTAACTTACAAAACTATTTGTACTTCATTTATATATTACAAGTAGCTTTATAATGTAGTAAAAATATGTTTTCTGTAACAACTCTGCTATGATAGAAGGTGCTATTCAGGTGCGAAATCACATGTACCATTTTTGAAACATTCACTTTTGGATTCTATAAGTAGATATGCAAAAGCGGAAGGATTTCGGCAATATTATCCAAGCTTAACCACTATGTACGCAAAATATGATGCATTAATAATGCAGCTGATATTGTTAGACTGCTTTGGAAGACGCTACTTTTCTGCGTGCATTACTTTGCTTTTATAAGGACTGAATACATTTCTCAATGATATAGTGTAAGGCAATTGACCACAGGCTGCTCCAAAGCTGTGGTCTTGTTCCTAGTAATTCGCAATGCGCGTACACTTCAGTGTAACATTCGGGGTATCAAGTAACAATTTTGTGGATGCCTAAGTGAAAAAACGCATAAGAGGAAATGAATTAATTATAAAAGGAAAATATGAGAGAGCGGTTAGTAAAACATTTGGCGAATATGCTGTTTTAGCATAATCCTACAAGCGGGTTAACAGGTTAATACGATAATTATAATGACAAGGTCGTATACTTGTCCCAAACTCCAACCGCTCTTAACCTTGACTTGCAAAAAGCTACATTCTGCAGCTCTGCCTTGTGCCATGTTTGTTAACATGAGCAATTTCTGTCAAGCTCGTTGTGCAATCGGCAACACATTTTATTACTTATTCCATAAGGTTTCTCATGTAGCTTTGTCCGATCTCCCGAATAAATTTGGCTCCGCTGCAATAATTTGGCCGTATTTAATCTACTAGATCACTATAAAATAAATACTAGATGTTTGCAGTGCGTGCAGGTTTGCTTCTGTACAGATTTCACAGCAACTTAAACTTGTAGACTCCAATCAATCAAAAACACAATCTGGTTAAAACTATGTTCCAAATGGGTGGGGCTTTGAAAGTTGAGAGTTTGATTAGCTGTAACTGAATGCCTAACTCCTAGGTACTCTAACCAGGTGAAGTGGAGAGAAATAAACGCAGTTTTTAGAGCCAGAAACAACGCAGCGTACCGATTATTACGCGTGTTTCATTGTCCCAGATTCAGCTTTTATGGGTTAACCCTGCGAAATAAAGTGCGCCGCAAAAATTTGTTTTGGTTTCATTTAACTTCCCCCTCAAATGATGTGAAATAAAATAACCAATTTTTTCAATTGGGTCAACAGTAATCCAAACGGCTTTGAAACAATTTAAACTTTTGGTCGATCACTAGAAACAACTTTCTGTGCAATAAACGGGTATTTCTTTCACACTTGCGATCAGGAAAGTGGAACAGTGGGCTAATAATTTTAGAGCCCTGAGAAGCAACTAGACCTTCCAACAAGGGAGGGACACTTTTTATCACTCATCAAACGATATTTGAAAGAAGCTGAGATACTGGGCTATCATTTATTTGCCAGTTAAATGGTATAGGATTAAGGAAGATTGATCTACGGAATATCAGTCTGTTTACGAGTTACACTATGTATATGCTTTGTCACGAAAAACAGGAATACTATATCTTTCCCAAAACTAATTACGGTATTTCACTATATCTATTATCGGTATATGCATAAAGTTTGGGCAGTGCATTGTGTATAATGACGAATGACAATACAAACGTTCATTTTCAATAGGGTCTTAAATGAACGTAGTGATACTAGGGAATTGCCAGTGAATGAGACAGCAAGATGACAGGTACAGCAAGCGGCCTAATTTCTTGCTATTTTATTACTTGCTAACTGGTAACCTGTAAGATAATGAAATGGAAAAAATCGTATGCTTTATTTATGTTAGAAATCAATCTACTCGGATGCCTGCCGACGGATTATTGAGTTGGGGGTATGATAAAGTACCCCACAAATGTTTTAGGTAATAGGTAGCTCGTACCGTTCACAAGGGTTAGGATGTGCCGATGAGAATTAAAATACTTAGCAAGCTAAACGATCTGACTTTTTCAACTCAATGTACGGTCGTACAGGAGCAGTCAAACTACTGAACATTCCCGTTTAGTTGTTCTGTGATGGAAGATAAGAGCAGTCTTCTTGTTGCACGTTTGTAACTGATTGCATAGCACGAAACTACCATCTTATTGGACGTATATTCCATTACACAAGTTCAGATTTATGCAGAAGTTGGTGCTTTCAAAGTTATAAATTTCGCCAGGACAATAAACAAAATCAATGAAATATATTTATTATACTGGCAGCAAATTTTTTTCAAGCGAGCCCATTTATACCAGTGTTACTTAAATACGCACGCTATCCTCAATACTTTGCAGCCATCTTCACCGAAAACACTGGTACTGTTAGTAGGACCGATGAAGGAAATGCTGCGTAACGCAGTATATGGTTTAAATGTTTTGCTATTTATTTGACAAAGTAAGTGTTTTACAGCGTTTCACGCCATCTTCAAATCTTTGAGCTCACTAATTTACAATCGCAAATTAGCACACGCTCGATAAGTTGGCAGTCTATGTTCTTTCATATCAGTTGCTCGCAACCTAGAGGTAATTGCTCCAAAGGGAATAAGTATAAGTACAAGCATCGGCTCATCAGTTCGACGCAAACAAAATTAATAACAAAATTGCATGTAATTGTTTGGGAGTTCGTGGCACCAGCTTCCAAAAAAGATACTCATCGACACTTACCAATGTGTACGAAACCATACTTTTAGTCCGCTGATCATCCTCATAACAACTACAGGAAAAATCCCCTAATCATGAGAAAAGCATCTGTAACAAAAGATACGCCCATCTACCTCATCACTATTGCTTAGCCGTCATTGACTGCTCATTATTGATTGGAGTATGAATTAGAAAATATTTGGTTACCAATTTTATTACCTAGAGTACGAATAAAGCCTGTAAAGCAATGTAGCTAACTGACGCGTGTGTCCATTCGCTCGCCTATTGTTGTTATTTTATGCCAAACACTCGTCCACCGGAGCGAATTCGAGAATTGGGTGAACATTAATGTGGGAGCATAGGACAGTCGACCAGGTAGAGGAGTGAACCAATGTTAACAAAGTAGAAGGGACAAGGCAGATGATTCGTGTTCAGGACGTATCGATAGCGAGTGGAGGTAGGAAGGTATCGCCTAAGGAGGGAATAGCAGAATTGTTAGGAAAACTAAAAAGCCAATGACGTCTGTTCATGTTTAATCAGGATCACAGAAAAAAGTTAAAGGGTGCCTTGATTCTGGATAACAGTGTGCTTTGCCAACTGCACAAAAACACCAGCCTGTAGTTCACACGACGAAGGCAGATAGAGCAGTTTGGAGTCCAGTGCTCATTAGGTGTAAGCTTGACAACATTCCTTTACAGATCTTTGACGAGACGAAATAGGAGTTGTGTTAAATATTTCCGTTTATTTGTATGGATATAATAAAATGCTTGCTAAAATGGCAACAATGTTATACATGCCTGTCCTAACTCTAGTAAACATATATGTATATATATAGTCATACTGAGTTGGCTATTATTTCCAAGAAAAATGTCCGCGCTACAAAAGGATTTTCGCATTTTGGTTTACTGATTCCGTTTATAAAATAATTGAGAATCCAGAGGATGTTTTGAGCTGCAAAGTGCTCTTGACAGACGTTATGAAACGCAGCAAATTGAAGAGCAAATTGGCACTAAACAAGTCTCAATTCGTAGGAAATGATATTATATTCACCAACTGTAACCAAGTTGCACTGAAATGTGTTCATTGTTATATCGGGCTGAATTTTAGTCAACTGAATATAACCTAAAAGCTTTCACCGCATCTCCACCCGTCGCAATGAGACTGGACCCTAACTTTGTGCGACAGTTAATGCACCTCGTCGACTCATTGAGCTCTACTGGATGTTGCGTTCGGTATCCTTGAGAGCTACTCCTGCCTGGTTGGTCAATGCATAAAAGACAGATATATTCAGTCTCTTGGGGTTTAAATGGGAGGACGTTCATTCCTTTAAAAGTACACCATTGCCACCTTCCAGCTGCCTTGCGGAGAGAATTTTGAACCAAAGGATTTGGTTGAGGACTTTAATTTTCCTCGTTTTTAGGCCTGGGCGCCCTGGGAATATCTCAGCTCACAGACGACCATGAATACTTTTTCGAATTTCAACCATATCCTGCATCGGCCGTTGTGGAGATTAGCAAGGGTTGCTTTAGCTGCTGTATGCAGCAAGACGAATAAACGAAATAGACTGCTGCTTGCGCCTCCCTCTTTATCTTGCACCTGTCTTTTTTATCCCCTCCAAACTCGCATTAATAATCTTCCTTCTATAATGCCCAACCTAATTGATAACAGCCGCAATGCCATTAGAGTCGAACCATCTGAAGCTTTCCTAAAGCACCAACCACAGGACACCTACGGGCAACGGCCCCTCGTAAGCTTACGCTCTCTTGATTCCCTGTCGGAGTTCAATATTAACAATCTAATAGAAATAGGTTAGCAGGCTGCACTCGCACGTGCGTTAGCCGCGCTAGGTAATGACGTGTGTTGCGTAACCGAAACTAGGATCAATGACTCTCATGGGATTCTCGAATTAACTGCGCCCGGTTTATCCTCTTCCTATTGGTTGCGCACATCAGGAGACGATGATGCGGCAATCACTCGTCAAGCTGGTGCGTACACGGTTCTCAGCTCCAAGCATGAGTCATTGTTGGTTGACCTGATTCTAATAAACAGCCGTTTGTGTGCTGTCTGTTTGACCAAATCAACTAAGGTCGATTCACGAGGTATTTTAGCACGTTGTTTGTTTGTAGCTTCTGCTTGTGCTCTCACTGACTGCAGTTCTGATGCTGCCAATGGATACATTTAACCACGAAATGAACACGCTACTACGCTGTGCTACCAATTCAGGCATCTTAGTAATACATGAGATATGAATGCGTAAATAGGTTGCCTGCGTTCTTTAGAAACTAAGTTAGGCGGCATTATGGGCTTAAATCCGAACGGACTGACAACAGTGAGTGTCTATTGCAACTGTATGCGGAGCACCAGCTGTTTCTTAGTAGCACCGCTTGTAGACACGGTGGACGTCGAATTGCCCCTTGGCGTCCTTCGATAGCTCGCCAGCGATAGACCAAATAGATCACATTGCTATAAGTTAAAGTGGCGTGGATATATTTTGGGTCGTTCCTGGTTCCGGAGTAGTTGCGTCGAAGCAGATCAATCCTTGGTGCACTGTCGTTTATCCATGTACTCTACTGGCAAGCCTGCCAAGCGTCTCATCGATGCACGAATTAGAAGCTTTCTCAGTCTACGGTCACGCAAGCCTACCAGAGTGCACATCCTACCAAACTTCAGTTCTCTTGTTCTTAGGGTACTGAGCTTCGGTGGAATGGGATCTAGACCGCCATACACCACTTGTGGCATTATCAACAGTCACCGCATCAGTCATTGTATATCAGAAAAATTGGTGAACCTGTTGGAAACTACTAGAAAACTCCCGGTTAACGCTGAGCACACTGCAACTAAATGGACTATTGGGCGTGCACTAAACCGCTGCCTCTGTGCTAACAAGCACGTCTCGTGAACTATGTGGGTTCAAGAAATGGAGAAAGCAAGTGTGGTGGGCAATTATCACAAGCTCTCCCAGCTGATCTGCACCAACATTCCCAGGGAACCAGGCTTGATACAATCAGAGACGGTGCAGGAACACTGATTCACAATAAGGAGTGCAGTATGGCTTGTGGGGCGGTGCGCTTTCAAAATCAGTACACTTGGCTATCTGCATCCGACCTGTTCCTAGGCAAGTGACGCAGGCTGAGACATGGCGGGTTAGTTTAGATGGTCCATCGGAGGCTGAGTTTCGAAACGCAATCCTAGCCCTTAGTCGTCTTCGTAGGGCTGTCCGGATTCCCTCTCACCCGCACTATTTAAGGATGGAGCCAAGATACTTTTCAAAGTACTAACATCCCTGTTGGAGCATGTATGGAAGAAGGAAACTGTCCCGGCTAAGTGGAGTGAATCGATTATGGTGGCCATTTACAATAAGGGCAGTAGCACTGACTGTACCTTTCACAAGGTTATTAGCTTAACGCCAGTTGTGACAAAATTACTGGCCTAAATTCTTCTTGTTACCTTACTGCGGAATATGACTCCCGGATTAGAGAAGAGGTGGCAGGTTTTCGCACTGGACGGGGCTGCATGGATGATATTTCTACTCTGCGGCAGGTGTTTGAGCAGCAGCACGCATACCGCAGAACGACAATAACTTTATTCCTCGATTTCAAGAGCCACTTCGATCCAGTAGATCGATACATGCTGTTCGAAATACGTTCGCGGAAATGTGTTCCCGCGCAATATGTGAACATTTCGCGTGCTTTATACTAGAACACAGCAGGTTGTGTTAGGGTCTACGGTGAACTGCCGGATATCTTTCCGACAGCAAGTGACGTTCGTTAATGTTGCCCAAGTTCCCCATTTTTGTGCCACCATCGTGCACTCCATCATGCTTTGTTCTTTTGCAGGATCTCAAGATGCAGGCTTCGAGGTACTGCTTGGTAAAAGATTCGTTGTTCTTCATTATGCGTATGATATCGTCTTACGGCCTACCGACGTTGGGACAGTACAATCTACCCTGAATAAACTCTCTATAGTGGTACTATTACTTTGTTTGTAGTTCACACCTTCAAAACGCAATGTGATGCCGCAGAAGCACCAACCATTGGATGACCCCTTGATCCTTGATGGCGAGGAACTTGAAGTAGTTCATTAATTTCTTGACTTTGACAGCTACGTCAGCAAAGATGGGCGCAAAACGACTGAAGTCAGTTCATGTTTTGCAATAGCCAGTGTTAGCTTTTGAATCAGTGACATCTTTGGTGTAAGTAAGAGACTTTCCTTCGTCTAGAGGACCGTGTATAACAGGCCACAGTGGGGACCATCCCAGTCTATGGGCGCGAGATTTGAAGCATCCGCTCTAAGAACCTGCGGCGGTTTCAAGTCTTTGATCATCGTTCTTTGCGAAATGTTGCTAGTGTCTTATGGCATCAACGCGTACGCAAAGATCATGTGCCTAAATGAGTTCTATACACTGATACCCAAGTGAGTTCCCTAAAACGAAGCTAGCACTGAAGAAGTTGCGTTTGGCTAGGACACCTGCTAGGTATGCCTGGTCAATGTTTACCGAGGACGGCCAAACTTTTTCTCAAGATGCAGGGCGGCGCAAGGCCAGAAGTAAGCAGAATTATACTTTGCAGCGGGAAATTCATTCAATGACCACCCAACTCGGTACTGTCGGCCCACCTTGTCTTCCAAACTTGAGTCCATGTAAGTCGCCCTGTGTTTGACTCAATACTTTGAATGACATGGCTAGAAGTCGACACTAGTGGGACGTCTGTTTTCTCCCAGTCGGACTGCCGGTTTAAAGTGTATTTGGTGCTTAGTTATCGGCGGGGTATTTGCTGGTTATGAAGCGCGGGATTGATAGCTGCAAAGAATCTGTCTCGCCGATGCAGATTTATCTTGTCACCATAGCCAGCTCTTTATGTTGGTTTGTTGTTGACAACGTGTATGTGCCTTGACAATGGGCGTTTGCAATAAAGCTTTAAGGTTTTCCGGTAAATTCCCTTTGCTCCTTCTTATTATTCTTCGTACCGTAGATAGTTTTGGTTTAATGGCAGCGAAACATCATTTCAAGCGGCTGATGTACTGCTGCTGCTGCTGTTGCTGCTATTGGTGATGATGACTGTATCATTTTTCGAATCGCCGAAAAACGAAACCGCCCAAAATATGTTAGGATCTAATCAAACGTTGTACCCTAGATGCTACTAATCTCGAATTTGGAGAGTAGTGTGCAGAAAATAATTGGGATATCGCTTTCGAACAGCACCACCAAAAGTGGCATTAAAGACATGAGAATGAATATTTTTGACACGGTGAGCAGTGAAATAAAGTGATGTTCTTTCTGCACTACACTTACATGATTTGACTGACCGAGCAACTTTTCTATATTCCTTACATAAAAAGGCAAAAGTTTCAAAATGAATATTAGCTTTCCGAATCACTGGGCGTCATGGCCATTGGCGAAGACGTCCGTCGAACTGTGAAGATGTTTTTCGACATAAAGGAACTACAGTGGTCGAAGTAGTGGATGTCTATAAGGACGAAGTTCCAGCTATGCCGGGCATTCGTTTCGGACTCCAAACATTAAGCAAAAATTGCTCCCCATGCTGCCTTTAGCCACTGTATTATATCATGTTTTACTTTAGCAGCAAAAACCATTCCAACTGCTCTGCTGAACCAATTTACCCAGGTAGATAAAATTATCCATTTCATTCTCGGCAGAGCGGCAAATAAAGTTTTCAGAGCTGTGCAAGGAATTTGGTATCAAATTAAACATACTGTTATTACACACTGCAGTGGGTTGCTTATCAAGTGTCGGGGTGTTGCCCGGAGTGCTCGACCGAGGAGTAATTGTCGTGCTTCTAGAAGAGAGAGAACGGAAGAAGGATAATTTGATCGGATAACATGTATTGATAACAGGCAATGTATTCATTTCTAAACTGGAATAACTTGCGGATTTCCTTGTAGAAATAAATAGGCTAAACCTCGGCTTGCAAGGAGATAAAACGAGTATTTTAACGGCTCAGGTTTGTGTTGCATCTATTTTTCGCAAATTGAAGCTTTACTAACGCAGCGCTTGTGTTGACGACGTTTCGAGATTCCAGGAACTAACAATGATCCACGTTGAAAAATTGAAAAAATACATTCAATGATCAAACAACTCTTCACTAGTCATCAATGGTATATTATATCAACAATAATCCTGCTTTATAACCATAATAAGTAGATGCATCGGTGCAAAAACTCACTTGAGTAGATAAAGGAATATCTCCAGATAATGAAATTGAAGCCAAAAGAAAGTTCTTTGGGATCCGCGAAGACAAAACACAAAACCAGATTTCCAAAAGACACAAGCAACAACGTTTTTTTAATGTTGTGAACAACACATATTTTGTCGGAAAATTATCTGGAGGATACTTAGCCCATTCACCACAATTTATGCTTACGAAAGTGGATGTTTGACAATGATGACAATAAAAACTAAATCAAGGAACCGAGTGGAATATACCAGAAAATTTCCCATTTCTGCGATATCCATCGTCGCATTTAAGTGCAGCAAGACTTGATTTAACGAAAAATTTACTCAAATATTAGAGTATGCTGTATTTGCTAATCGAGAGCAATTAAAAGTATCGCTAACTTTCAGTAAATAAAAGCAAAATCGCAATGGTTAAGTATTACTGTCTTTTAAAACTACAAGTTGTTGTGAGTAATAGTCATAGTGAATCAACTTTGTGGGTGACAACCTTTAAAAGGTTAAGAAAGATTATCGTAGACAGAAGATTAGGATGTCCAAACCAGTCGCGACCGTGAAAAATCGGCAAAATCCGGCTAACCTTAAAGGAAAATATGATATTGGGTTACCACTGATTTTCTACTTGGAACACGTTCTGAATCACTACTGCCTACCCGCTAAAATTTGAAAGTCAGTTTCGACAATGGGCGCTTAGAATTTAGAGAATCTTCCCCGAAGACGTATTACGGATGTTGTGCTTATGGATAAAAGTAACAATCGCCACTGCTTTAGCAAAATTGTCCGATTCATCTCATAAGTATGCACCTTTTTACATCCAAAGGACTAAACAAAACCAAGAAATGTTAGATAATATTTCGCCTTTAAATTTAAATAAATAAAGTTCTATTTGAATTTTAGCTTTCCGAAGTCGAAATACATTGAGAAAGAAGTTACGTTTTGCATTTTGGTGGAAAAACAACGGAAACTCGTCAGAGAAAAGAGCGATGCAAAGAAGAGTACACGCGGAAGACGTAAGGCTGGCAAAGAGCAGTATGAATAAATTATTAGATGATGTATTAAAAAAGTGAAAATACATTTCAGGGGACCTTATTTAAAACCTGGTAAACACATCTTATCTATGTGTTTGAGTCCAAGATGCGTTAATTTATAGCACTGGCTTTCGCTATGCATTGCAGTAGATTGCCTTGCGTTAAGTCTTCAAAAATGAAATGTATATCTTTTGTGTAGATTCGTCGCAGTTAGACACAGACGGACAGCCACAACACATCCAGGAAAGCGCTAGATGGCCGTTCTGTCCTATTGGGACTCGTCAGTAGCGCGCATCCTCCGAATCCTGCCGGATTCGAACCCACGACCTTAATCTTGCGAGCAAGCGACTTATGTCAGTGAGCCATGGACGACGGCAGAGGACCGCCATGACTGATATCTAACTGCGATATAGCGCGGCTCATCCTCCACTGTTTTGCATGAAATGTATATCTTGTCGTTTCACATCAAAATCTGAAATAATTAGCACATATCGTAAACGATGTAGTCGAGGCTTTGAAATCCAATGAAGTATTTCATTATCACATTTTTCATCACGTTTCATTATCACATACTAGACTTGTGCGTGAGGATGCAGAGAATACCTCTATGAGTTAACCTGTTCAAAACCGGAAGTGGACTGGACAGAAGACCAACTACCTCATGGAATTAATGTGGTATATAGGGTGTGAAAGCAAGACAATTAGTAGAGCTGTAATGAAGTCAATTGCGTTCAACTAGATCACCTTACATTTAGTCGTATTAAGAAGAAAACACATGAACGAAGCTTATCTACGCTACATACCATTAGTTTGCCTTCCTTAAGGAATTGTCAGCAGCTCAAATCGATTGATTACTTCGTTAAACAATTTCCCCTGTCTACATGTAATGCATCCCGCTTACTACATTATTTAATAAGAAGAATTTATGTTGGCTTGATTGGATAATGATTAGGTTGGCTTGGGTTCTTATTGTTACCCCTGTGTATACTAAGGTCTAACGTGAGACCATGAGAAAATGCAGCTATTTCATTTACTCCAAACCATGGCAAATTATTATAGTACCCTATTAAATTATCGCTGTAAAATCAGTGGCGGTTTTCTGATTAACTACAGTAACGGTGAATAATTATTTCCTTATTCTGTACGGCTAATTATAAGACAAGTTCTATGTCTCACTAATTAATCCAAAAGTGTCAAGGCAAAAGAAATCTGTGATTTGTTATTCCAAGGATAGACGTGAGTATGCTTATCTAATTCTTCTGATCATGCTGTTAGATTGTTGAAATTAATTTTTACCATTCAACTGTTGCTTGTCACTTGAAAATTCAATAAATTAGTGCCATGAAATGAACAGCTGTTTGAATATTACACAATTCATTCTTAGAAGCAATCGCATTTCTTGAACTTTAATCCACTTGTAACTGTTCTCAGAAGACGTGTAGTGAATTATGGTTGTTAAATAATCCAGTCTGTCAATACCGTCTATTCTCATTCCATAGGCACCGCATACAGCGCTACAAACAAGACTAGATTTGCCGGTAATAGCAGTCCAGAAAGTCTCGTATCCTGTGTTAACCAGATCCGAAATAGAAATATCACGGACGCCAGATGTTCAGATAAAATATCCCATTATTATCACATCATTTCTTACCATGTTATTTTCTAGTCATCCACTTCCCTTTGAATATAGGTTTATTCCCTGGTGACAGTCTAACATTTTAATGAAGATGGAATTACGATGTCCTTGCACGGAGCTTTGTTTACATTCATGTGCTCATCACATTGCCTCTGGTATTGCACAACTGCCATGTTGAATCTCTCGGCTTATAAGTCGAAAAATTGGTTACGCAAGCTACTTAGCTACACTTCTCTAGAGAATGGTTTGCAGTCATCACTGTGCTACAACTAGCTATTTACAAAGTGTTAAAATAACCTGTGGCTCACCTTGACAATAAATATCAGCTTGAGTTACTCAGTGCATCGATCAATTTTTACTGGAAGCCTAGTGGTGATAAGGCGATCTGATCTATTGTTTAAAATGGCGTTTTTGCTTAAATAATGTTCAAGATATTAGTTTTATCATGGCATGCCTACCGTTTATTAGACACAAATGTCAAGAGCAAGGTTCTGAGATGTGTACCCTTAGTCTACCTGTAAAGCAACTCAACAATCGATTCAAGAATATATTTATTGTAAGTTCGGAATAAGGTTTTGTTTTATTATCTTGAAGTCGGTCTTACAAGTACCAGGATTATACAATGGCACCGATTGTAAGCCGCTGGCTCTTATTAATGGTTTTGGCATAAACGAGGGTGTACAATGTAATAAATCAGAAGGAGAAAGGAATCTACCCTTGAACAACGTTAAAAACCAGTAATAATGAGTAATCAGTGAGGGGGCGAATAAAAACTTAATCCGCTTTGATGGCAGCACCCGGTTTTCGCCATGAATTTATTTGGTAGGTCCGTAGGTTTTAATGCAGAGACACAGCGGGCACTTTGAGGGATACCAAAAATAATTATTGATTGGGTTAGTAAACTAAGTTAGAATGGGTATAAGCACCTGCACGAAACGTGTGAAACGTTGTCAAATCTTCAGTAAGGTTATAAGTTGATATTTTTCTGCTTACAGCGTCTAAATTTTTTTCATACCAGTTACTTGACAATTTCGTCACTAGTTCGTTACAGTGATGTTAGAAGCCATTTTGTTGCTCAACAACGTGCTCATATTATTTCGCATAGACCGTTGGAGCATTTTTCCCCACCTAACATAGTCTTCCATTTGCTGCGTCACATCTTAGTATTCTTTGCAGTCTTAGCGTGGTATGTACGAGAATTATACGTCAAATGACCCCTGGAAATGCCGATTACTTGCATCATGAATAAGACTGTTGAAATACTTGCTATATGTCATTTTGCTTGAGCCACCAAAAATATCACCCTATACCATCGCAGCACCAGGGTATGAATGTTGGGATCGAAATTTGTTACAAAAGTTACGCCACCTCGAATTGCGCAACGTGGCGACGGGCCCGCAATATTAATCAGTTTTTATTTTAGTTATCTGTTTACTCATTTATTTCTCCAATTACCAAAGCCTATTTATTTTAACTTTTTGGTAATTCAACACATTGTTTCCTAATAAAGTTTCCTATTTCTCTAGAAACCAGTTACTCAAAACTGAATGCGTATAACGAGTGGTTTCATACTCGCTTGCACATGTGAAATAAAGATAGCAGGATTGCAACACTAACTTTTTACCTTCGGAGTGGCATCCCAAATCTCTACCCTAAAGGCGCTGAGCCGTGAAGGGAGCACTTTTACAATTGCTGGTTACTGAGTCGACAATACCGAAATTCACCTGCTTCAGGCGAGGTCAGTATGATCGAACTGACTGCCATTCAATTCGATGTTAATCACAGTCTTGATTGAGATTACCTATCACAATCAATTCACATAACAAATATTATAAAATGATCCCTCCAAGCAGTAAACAACCATAGTGAAAGCGTTCTCCGCCTAGGAGCTAGCTTGCCAAACTACCTCTTTGTGGAGCCGGCAGAGTGATTCGGTTTTCTCTCGTTATAACGCTTTTTCTAGCAATAATGTTCCGAGAAGTGGTGGGCTTTCTCTGGGCATACGTTCTACTTAGAAAAACCGCCAATCTATGTGTAACCACAATGCGATGTGATCGATGTGATCCGCCACTAAGTAAAACCACTGCCCCTCGCTTCACCCTGATGGAGAAAGGTTGTGTCGACATCACGGGAAAGACTGGGCCACTGTTTGATAAATGCGTATTGATTGAGAGATTATTCAACGGCTCCCATTGAGCACGATTCCCCTTATTCTTTCGCTGCATTACAAGCAGGCTATTCAATTAAAGGCCTGGGGTGGTGTCTCCTTACGCTACTCAGTATTTCGACTCACGGACGAAACCACGAATTGTGGATTTGCTAAACCGTGCCCAAACTCTCTTGCTTACGGTGGCCATACGCGTTACACACATACACCTTTGTTCATTTGATACTAACGGCTAGCGCCTGTTGCCTGCGGATGCCTGTTTCCATGTGTACGCTCCGGATGCTTTCATCGGTGTCCATAGAGGTTTGTAGCTTTTGGACTTTCGTCCTCGAGTCTCCTTCCGTCAAGGAGGGATTTGATGTTTAAACACATTCAACTCGGGTAACATGCTGCTCACGCACTCACTTTGGAATCCATGTCCATCGATGAATTTTTTGTCTTTACGAAACGCGACTGCACTGTCTGATTACTGTGACTGAGTTCAGACCTCCCACTGGCCACGCAGCAATCTTGCGCCTAGGTCTATCCAGAAACACAGAAGCCGCCACGGCAGGCTTTTCCTCATTGGCGCACCATTGAGTACCTAAGCCGAGGCTACATTTCTAGATTGGTTCGCCATTAACAGATAACTGTGCGTAGTTCGGCTTTGGGGCTCAGAGAGGATAAAAGGTGACGCAAGGATAGACGCAAATTGTTTGTGGTCACCGTGCAAGCTTTAACCGATTGCAGTTTTGGCTCCATCAAGGACGATTTTTAACCTGAAATTTACTGGCATTTGCAGATTTTGTAAATACGATCTTTTTGTCCTTCCTGAGGATCTTAACCCACTGGTCCATCGTCTAGTATTATGTCTAAGCCATCTTGGTGGTTACGTTGCGCTCTATAAAATCCGTTTAAATAATGTGAAGAAATTCATTACACTTGTGTTGTCAAATCTCCGTTTCTCTCAGGCACCAGCTTCAGGCAATTGACAAGACGTTCGGCTAATTGCGCGACCAATTCTGCGACTCATGCGTAATCTCAGATTGATCATAAAGCAATCAGTTTCACATGGTAGGGTAGTGTTAGAAATCGCAGATCTATCTGGCTTATATTAGTTGACTCAGGCTATGCCCTTGTTTGCGCGAACATCCGCATGCGTTTCAGAGGGCCCCCGGAAAAGCAGCATTGTAAGCTAGATTCAAATAAACTATCTACTCCATCGGTTCAACACAGATATTCATCTTTCCTGGCCGCTGCACTCAGGTAAAAACAGTTACAAGACCATGATTCACAGAGGTCATTTCTGCAAAGGACCGTGATATTTTCGGGCAGTCTGTCATAGTATAGTCAGTACCATATGAAAGTCTGAATATCCACGCATTTCCAGTATCTGTTTGAGCTCCACAGGAATATCCCAGCTGAGTCTAATCATAAAGAAGTACGCCACATTGTCAATCGAGAAATCCAACGAAGCCTAAACAGTGAATGCGCAGCCTAGTGGTTTCAGTTCTTCGGAAATGGAGGTAGCTTCCTTCTGTAGTAATAATGGAGAGCTCTTCCGAAGGGCTCCTCCGAAGATGCCTAAATCGCAAGCCATCAAAAACCGAACCTACGTCAGTTATGGCGAAACGTATAGTTCTGCCGTACATAACGTGTCTGAAAGGACTGCCAGATTGTTCAAGCAACATCATATCATGATAGCTCACAAGCCAACCGCCACTCCGAGAAAAACATTGTCAAAACCAAAAAGAAAGCGAGAGGCACTAGAACGACAGAATGCCATATATAGAATAAACGGCGTAAACTGTGAAAAGCACTATGTGGGACAAACAGGAAGGAAGCTGTCCACCAGGATACATGAACACCAAAGAGCGTGCAAGAACCATTACGCCAACTCAATGGTTTCAGCACATGTGGATGAAGAGGGACACAGCTTCGACTGGAACAAAGTAGAGATCTTGACCGAAGGAGAAACACAAAAAGGGAGGGAGTTTTTCGTAGCCTGGTTCTCAACCACGAACTCAATCAACATGCATAACGACCTCGATCCAATATATCAACCGCTAAGACAGAAAGAGTTCAAGAGGATCAAAAACCGTTGTCCGAAAGAAGCTAATCCAACACACGGACAATGAACAGCATGGTCAATAAGAGCCCAGACTACTCACCCACACCCGTTGCGCCAATCCGGGTGCGATATTCCCAACTACGTCGCAACAACATTTCCGCAGCCAATGACAATGACTCGAGCACAACCGCTGAACACAAGCACTCACCAATGAGAACGAAGCAAAATTAATAGCCACGTATGCCTATATAAGGAACGGAGTGGCTGCTGACAGCATCCATTATTGGGTTTGCTTTCTACCAGCTACTGCTATTCATCCACTGTTGTGTCAAGCTTCTCTGGCCGTGAGGTTGTAGCCAAATGGTTAGAGGTTTCCGCTTCTATTAAAATTATAGCGGGTTCTAGGCCTTCTATCCTTACTTGATGAGATGAAAGGGCATCTAATTGCTTCGTGATTATGCAGTGTTTTAGGATGGGCAACACCTAATTTCCATCAGCCTTTACTACGGTACCGTTATTCGCAATGTCCGGTGTTCTCTTAAAGGGGAATCGTGGTCACATAGAGATTGCTTCACGTAATTCTTTCACACTACATATAGTCCAAAAATGACCCTCCAATTTGTCTTTTTCGTTATGTCATGCCTTGCCTCCCGTGGCGTAGTAGCCAAATGGTTAGTTCCGGCAATTATTCTAAAATTCCCGGATTCGAGGCCTTCTGTGTCTACCTGATGACATTATATGGCATCGAAATGCCTCGTGGTTGTGTAGTATTTTCGGGCGGTAGACACCTAATTGTCATCTGTTTTGGCTACGGTCTCAGTTCCCGCAAGGTTAGCGTCAATCGGAATCTCGGTCCACATTGAGATTGCTCATCGAAATCCAACCACACAACGTGTAGTATAAATTTATCTAACAATTATCATTTGGCTTTGTGCCAAGCGTTGTCTGCCGTGAAGCGGTAGTCAAAGGGGTAGAGGTTTCGTCTACTATTCCAGTTGTCGCGGGTTCGAGGCCTGCTATCTCCACCTGGTGAGGTGAAATGACATCAAAACACCTCATGGTTGTGCATTGTTTTCGGGCCGGCAACACCCAATTTCCATTTGTCTAACTACGATCCAAATGATCACAGGGACCAAGGTTCACTTCAGTGTGTATCTCAGCCCACATTGAGAGTTCGCGTCGCAATCCAATCCCACAACGTCAGCAATATATCCTTAATACTTCTAGGAGTTGAAAAACCATCACCATTCATCACTCATATGTACCACGCTAAGCTCCTTCTTCCGTCGGAACGTTTCCGAATAATTGCTTTCTTGTCACAAAAATCGGACCATATAACACTACGCTTTCTGTCTACAGTAAGCTATGTGTTAGCAGCAAGTAAATGTCAATACTGCTGCCGAGCTCTCTTCATCTTTTCCTTGGCTGTAAGCAAGTCCATGTTACCAATATATTCAGCTCTGATTATTCAATAAGACATGGTTCGACAACATTAGCTGCAAAGTTTTCACGTATGTCAGAATCAGGAGAATTTGAAAATGCAGATTCACTACACTTCATCCGTGACATGTTCACTGGGGGCTCTGGAATGAGGGATAGGTCGAGTAGCTAATGGAAGATTGGTTGCAGAATCCAATGACACTTTTTAGGCAGTAGTAGCAGTCTGCCTTGTGATCCTTAGGCTCTTTGAACACCATGTAGATCGCTAAGGGCATCTTGATTTTGCACTTGAGCAAAAAGAATCACGAATATTTTCGGTCATTGACACAGTATCGTCTTTCAGCCGTGATCAAGACATCAGTAATGGAAACAGCTTTCAATCAGCTTTCAGTATCAGTTGGGTATCATGGATAAGAATACTTTTTCTACGATTCCAAGGAGCAAATGGACCAATTGCCGGAGAGCCTTCGCTGCACGGAACGCACTGATCAACTGAAAATAAACAATAAAACACCGACATGGTAGAAACATTTAGTTTGCGTATTCGTAATCAGCTCACCTGGTACTACTAGCAACATTCTATCTCATTTATGATATAAATATGATGTTGCATTGTTTAATCAATGGAGAAACTGGCCTTGTCGCTCCGGTTGACCTACCCCTTCTAAACCACTATAAACCAGTTAGTAAGCGTGACCCACCTATCTCCCCCGAGTAATTATATAATGCAGAATTCCATTACAGCTTTCTCTTCTATGCTATATCAAACACATTGGAATTACTGAGAATGACGAAAAGTAACATTTTTCTTCGCTTGTGTTAAAAAACGTTCTTTATGACATTTTTGATTCTTCGTTCTGCCATATCATGTAGGTTAGCGAGCAAGCGTGGTGGAAAATCTTCTAATATGCTTTAGTGATTGACATTTTACTTGCCTGCCAAAAACGCCGGAACATTTCACCACCACCTGAATGGGACACGTCAATCGTTCCAAATCAAACCCCTATCATCTGAAGTACCTCGCACTCCAATCGGCTGACTTTGACTTCTCTGTAAGTATTACCGAAGCAATTGGAAGCCTACCGACTCACAAAGTAGTATCAGACGTCATATTCAACAAGTTTCGTTGTATCAAACATTGCGACGGAAGAGCACTTGCTCTTAATCCTTTTAATTGTAGGCAAACCACTAACTGATATATTAGCTGAACTATGAACTACCGATCTAAATATTCTAGACGACAAAAAACAATGCATAATAAGTGAATGACTTAGCATTAGCAAAGTCAGGTTTGAACACGCATATTCCATGGAAACCAGATTTCTGTGGCAGAGTTAGACTCCCCGCTATGCAAAATCCTTTGGCTACATCAATGCACGCGCGATGGGATCAACTGTTATCACATCGGTGCCCAATACACGATTAGGTTTCGACACCGACGAAAGGCAACATATATTTAGCCGCATATTAATAGCGCTTATAGATCTGCAACTTTGCATATAATATGTGCGTTAACAATCAAAATTTGTACAATGACTTCTAGTACGCATAAAGCATGGATAATGCCAAACGAATCACAACTCAAAAACTCGAGAGTATATGGACATAAGTTAGGTTCTTCGCAGCCACTTTCCAAAACAGATAGGAGTCCACATGCCCGGAAAAGCATCAGACTGCGGTTTCAGCCTGTAGTGTGCATCCATCGGATCCATCAGCATTCGAACCCCTAAGCAGCAACGGCTTGAACCGCCAGTCAGCAGCTTATGCCACTGGGCCACGGGGGACAGCTTCGGACCGTCATGATTTACAAGCTAACTGCGATGTAGCGCGTCTAATTCTGTTAGTGGACATATCGTCCTTTGGGGCAAAGCCTGTCTTCTGCAACCTTTGTAACTTGCATGACAGTGAAGGATAAGACGTGCTATATCGCAGTTAGCTTATAAATCATGACGGTCCCAAGGTGTCTCCCATGGCCCAGTGGCATAAGCTGTTGAAAGACGGTTCAAGCCGCTGGTGGTCATTGGTTCGAATCCTGAGGGGTCCGATGGATGCGCACTACTGACGATGCTCAACAGGTTGAAACTGCAGTCCAGGGCTTTTCCGGGCATGTGGACGACTATCTGCTTTGGAAAATGGCTGTTAAGTACCTCATTTAATTACAGCAAAATCCCCTACTCGTGAGTACATTAAAATATATGTAAATAGTAATGAGTAATTATGAATTTTGATGTTAGTAACTAAGTAATCATCGCAGCAGATTCCATATCAGACAGTCTTCCACATGCCCAAAAGCAATAGAATGCGGGTTTAACCAGTTGTACATTGTCAGTAATGTGCATTCATCGGATTCATCAGGATTTGAACCCAACACCACCAGCGACTTGTGCATCTAGTTGGCGGCTTACACTACTGATTCAAGGGGACATTGGTAGACCAGCATGACTTACAAGTTAAATGAGTAATAAAGCGTCCTATGCTCCATTGCCGTGAAAGTTACGAAGGCTATAAAGGACAAGTTTGTCCCCAAAAGACGCAAATCCACCTCGAAATTATGAATGCATGACTAGGCATTTAAAAGTTTTACGTCAAATATTTTGCCATGCATCTAACGTGATAAATTGTGGTATCGTCGCAGTTTATAAAATTACACTAGTTTATAATGTTAAGAAATCCTCCTTTACCGTCCTTTTGTAATATTTCATCGGAACCAGCAACTAGACTTTGTCCCCCAGTGTCCAGAAACAGTGTATACAGTTATGTTACAAGACCACCGCTGGTTGTTTTTGTTAATCACGTCAAAAACCACCCAAGCAATTTTCCTTCTCCGGAACAATGCCCCAATGCTAGCCCGAGGTCTACAACATTACAACAGCAAAATGCATTCTTTTTCGCTTTTGTTTTCGATTGCAAAACTATGCAACACAATACCCATTCGATCAAACTGCATCACTTACCTGGATTAGTTCTGAGGCAAAAGTCCAGCAAAATATTGTCCACGGTCAAACGGCTCACTTAATTTATTCGCGCTAGCCAGTTTAGTGTTTACTCGACGTCCCAAAAGTTAGTATGGATAAGCTTAAAACGAGTACAGGTCTTTCGATAGACGAATACGTTTCATTGCCCGCTGCAGCAGTCAGGTAGTTTGGTTGTCCTCAGTGTTTGAGCAATAGGTATGTGAAGCACAGCTATGTGGAACGTTCATTGTGTGACTAATCTTAGTCAACACAGTCAATTCCTAGTGGTACACGCCACCCATCTTGGTTGGTAGTCACTGAGAATACTTGTCGCTTTGGGTGTAAAGGATGATGATGCATTTAAATACAAAGTGAGTTCCGTAAGAGTACACGTGAGGTTGTAACATTAGAGAATATAGCCATGGAAGCTTTAATTCGCTAGTGAGAGTTGGTGCTCTAGACCGTTTCATCTAGCCGGACGGCAATAGGCAGTTTTTTTATACAAGTTACTAATACAGAAATTCGGGTACTCTGTGAACCAACCAACAATAATAATGCACAGCAAAATTCGACAATAACTGCTTGCGTTTATTTCGTTTTGCGTGCACTAGCAGAACCCTGAAGTCATTCAGAATTTTTTTAAAGTTATTTCGTTAGGTCGGTACCGGCGCATTTTAGTTACATGCTAAGCTGCTTAATCTTAAGCATGTATAAATTTTATGCTATTATGCGCAAATAACTGGGACCCTGAAGAATTCTGGTAGCCGTTAAACTAGGTTTAGTGACTAATTGGCGGTGCACACTGGACGTATTGGCTGCGCGTATACTTGATCGATGACTAGACCTAAATTCCTTTATCTAGCTGCTACGCAAAACAACATTGCCATTAAATTCATTACAAGACTAATTAAAACGATACCAAATGTAACTGCCGTTGTATGTGCTTTTGGAGCTCATGGAGATGAGGATTAAAAATAGTCGGAAGATCTTGGGTCATCGCTTTGTATTGAGAGACTTCTGGGGCATAGCATTGCGCATGAACTTCGTAAGGGTAATTCCCCTAACCTTCTCTTGCAGACGTTTTATTATTTCCTTCTAAAATGGAACGCAAATCTTCAGAACGATGGAAATACAAGCTCAACGCTTCGCAGAAATTGTAGCAAGAACTCTGAAAATGAGAGCATGCCTAGCTATCTCATTGTAGTTTTAATTACCTTCACGTACATCATTACTTCTGATTTTGCTACTGCTAAGTAATCTCCAATAATTGGATGATTGAATTGTTCGATCCATTCTAAGATAATAAATGAAAGATTACTTTTGGGCAAGGCAATTAACTATTAATCTGGGAACACTAAGGCATACTGCATATGTGGCACAGTGCAGTACCCTAGTTGTTAGAGGGTTAAAACTTTTCAGATAAGAAGTATTTGCTTTTTATCAATAAAACCAAAGTGCTATCACATCATAATGCTTGCGCCAATTATTTGGTTAGTTAGATCGCTCGAAAAGGAAAAAGTATAAATATTACTATGTATTCCTTCGCTTTTCTTTCAACGTTGTTGATATCTTGATCAACGTCAGAACTCCGCGACCCAGAAAATTTTCATACGCTGCGAGTTGTATCATTCTGATGTTCGAGCCACCAGTTGTGCATTAGTAGCAACTATGTAAACTGTCTGAGAGTAGCCTGACTAGTTTTGACTGGTTAGATGTAAACAACTTGGCAGCAGCAGCAGGAATTGCACAGTGGTAATTTAAGGCAAGGCAAAGTCAAGTCAGTATAAGCTGTATGTACTCAGATGGCGCATTTACAACAACTGTAATTTTTCTGATGTGACCCATGCTGAGGCTGATGTTGCATTCATGATGCTTCTTCACCGCAGTTGGGGTAAACCAACTTACACTTAAACTAGGTCTTTTTAATGTGGATAAAATTCATTACATTTTATTTTATTTTTGTTCTGCCTACTTGATGATCTTCTCCCAACTTACACACCTCGCTCATGCAAATTGTTGTAAACTTGCGTAGTTTTATCGCGTGGTGTTTTTTTAAATGACTTTCGGACATTTTGTATGTATCGCATGTTCACATTTAACCAATTTCTTCCATAAGCGCATTTAGCGGGTATTTATGTCGTCATATACTTTTACTTTATTCGCTATCGGCATTTCGAATGATTGGCTGTTGTTTGACATCCCAGGTGCGGCTGCACTTGATGTGCATGTTGACAAGGTGCCTACCTTTCTATTACCCACTACTTCGTCAATCTGGCTCCAGGAAACAGTTGGTTGTTGCTGGAGGGGACGGGGTGCACGGTCCTTGCGGCCGTGCTAGGCTCGAAGAGTGGTTCCGTGCACTCAGTGTGGAGCGGACTACGGTCCAGCCACCGCCTTGTGTGCGCTTGATTCCCCAAATCCAGCGTGCCGGCTCCGTTGATGAAACGTGGCTCACATCCGCATGCCTCCCGGTCTTATTCTCTCGGGTTTACACTGGATATGAGGTGTGCGGATGGAGCTGTGGGTGGTACAGCGCAAACCATCCATGGTCCCTCTGTAGGCGCAGGCGTCCTGTGGCTGGCCACAGTGACAGGCAAATCCGAAACCGGATGCAGCCAGCCAATTTTGCTGATGGTTTAGCGGTAAAAATGTAAAGTTCACAATGGGTAGAAAGTTGAGGATTAGCCGTCATACATAGATCAAGCAACGATTCCCGAAAGCCGAACTAATTCTTCTGGATTTTTATCCATTGTAAACGGAAAAGTTTTCATATAATGTTTCTTCAAATTTCTTTTCAATTGACGTGGCATTTTGTGTCCAAAGACAATTGATCGCGGATCGTGCGCGATATCTCGCACGTGTGTTCAAACGTGAATGAAGTAAAGTGCCTCAGTGACTTTGAAACTTGATTGAAAAATATAGTAGGGAATGTAAAAGTGATGTTTGGCAAAGCAGGCAACGGCCAGTTTACAAGCCCGGCCTAGAGTATAAACGTCAAATCTATATTTTCAAGCAGTACATGTGAACTTGCCGATCGAACCTTCTTCCCGATGGAATTGTTCCCTAATCATTTCAACGCTGATCTTCATGGTAGAGCATTTATACTTCACCAAACGTTGGTGTATTGCTGTTCTTTTGGTCCAACTGAGCTATGTGACACAGAGTAAGGATGCAGTTGGACTGTTAATGCAATCAAGGTATCAGATTCCTGATGGCAATCTATGCTTGTAAGCACGACGAAACGTAAGTTCGAGGATATTCTTAAGGGTGTTACTGATATGCGAGTTTGGATCAATATGCATTAGTCCAAACAGTAGCAGCACTTGTAGTTGGAAATATTTGTGAAAGGTAACTCATAAGCTGAGTATTCTGAAGACAAGTTACTAATTTATTCTAAAGATTGGAATGGAGGATGTCGCATTATAATCCATAGAAATGCCATTCACAAATCAAAGCGCATTGCGCCAGCTTATAAATTACCGTTCAATGTCAGTCAAATTGGCTGGGGATAGAATTTGTGTAAGAACATTTGCTACGGAAACCTTGTTAGGCTCTTGATATCCTCGAATTAATTCATACAGGACATTCGCGTTTTGGTAGCGATAGCTTTTATAACCTTTGGAAATATTAGGAGATTCGTGCAATTCTCAGAATTGGCCTGACCAAGGCGACGAAATGCATATGAATTAAAAGTGCTATACCTAGCTTCCCTTTGGTGTATGCGTGCCTCTCCACCAACAATGCTAGACGAACCTACGGAAGGTTTCGGCCAATACCACCACAACGGATTTTGGATGAGCATAATTAGCTCTAGTAGATTGGTAAGTGCACTAATACTAATTTTCTCTTAGAGGTAGTTAACTTAGGGGTACATACATAGGTATGTGCTCACGAAGCTCATTAAAAACATTAGCATAATGCTAAAAAAAGTAAAACACTGAAGAGTAATCCCGAAGCACGGCAATCACTGCTGACTTGACAGTTTACGTTGGATTAACTTGTTACAAGAGGGCAAAACGGTAATGGGATTTTGGATGGCCCCCGTAGGTTTGTACACTATTTTGTTATTAGGAAAAGTCATTAGGTTTACGAATGTTTGTAAGCTACTCTATCCCTACCGGCGTTTTTGCCTTTAATCAGAAAAATATTTTAAATATCTGTTGCTCAGCAACCTTTACTCGCATAACTTTGAATCTATATTAATTCGTCGTGCTTTTAAAGCTCAAGCTTTTGATACAATTTGCTCGAGTATAATCTAGTGCATTCCACGTTTATCCTGAACCCCAAATTCCGGGCAGTGTTTCGCCGAGATCCTAGCTCTGAAAGTTGCGTCACTACAACCATGGATACATAGTTTTGTATCACTTGATAGACCATTCTAACAGCTTTTGAACGAACGTATACAAGTTACATTGCAACATTACTTGGAGGAGCTCCAGGTCTCATGGCGAATTCACCTGGTGCGATCCAAAATCATAATCAAGAAATACTCAATAAAACCCTCGGGTAATCTTAACCACTTGCACGCGGATACATTCGACGGGCAAGCCAGAGAAGGCAGTCTGAAACACACTACTGCAGGAAACACTGTAACCTTGTCCTCAACGTCAGTAACAGAACAAAATTTTACGACCGAAAGTCATTCTAATGTTTTATAACATTTGCTCAACAAGCGCTTAGTCCAGCGTGCCACAGTCTAAAAACCTATGCGGATTATGTGCCTAACTTTTTAAGCGGACATTCCGTGTCGTAACTGTTGCAATATTTTCTACGCGAGATGCGTCTAAGTTAAACATGGCCAGGCCAAGTTATTAAACAGACTAGATTATTTATCGTTCTGTTTGGAATGAACATCAATCCTACTGATAACAAGCGTACCCCTATTTCCTAGGAAGTACGACCATCTACTAGTCAAGTTTGAGGAAATGGTTATCCCCCAAAATCACTACGGTTGGAGTAAGCATAGCTGACTGTGCAACCCAGTCCTCCCCCATAACTGCTGCTCCTATCCCGAGAAGAACTGATAGTAACATCGCAAGTAAGACTACACCAAGAGCTCAGAAAATCTACAGCTACTCCAATAAAACACGCAGCTCACATTTGACTAATGCGGTTCCCACTTCAATCGGAGTAACTACACGTAAGGCTACTTCCAATCACCCGACGGAATGCAGCGAAAGAGAGCAAGCCGGTACTAGGGAAAATCGGATTGAAGTTGCTTATAAGAAGTGTCATCATTTAAAAGTAACAGCAAGCCCAACTGAATTGAAAACTGAGGAGATAGGCAGAGTTATTCTGGTGCAAGCACCACCTGTTTCCTGCGGTACATTGCCGGGTATTGCAAGCACTAAATGCAAAATGTTGAAAGGTGTAAAAAACAATAACCTGAACTAAGCGAAGTATGCTCCAAAGTCCGAGCATCAAAGTCGACATCAATAAGAGGCAGGCAGTTCGAATACCCAAACCAGTGGAAGACTATTAGTAAGCTAGTCGTGATTGTACTGAAACCTGTACACTTAGCGCGTATTACGCGGCACACCAACTCAATGCATTACGGAGAGCCAATGCTTCTGTGCGAAGTGCTAAACTCTATCACTCAAGTAGAATCAGTACTACTGTTGACAGATTGACTCAGAAATGAACAGTGCGCTATCAGCATCTTTCTAGTCATCTCATGGGGAGAGCGATTTCGAGTTAATCACAACTTAGCGAAATAAAGCAAGAAAGCTTTAACCAAAGCCATTCTTATACATTTGGTTCCTGAAACTGAAGCATATGATGAACATGAAATAACAACTCGCCATGAAGAACAATGGTATAATATTCGTGAAACGCTCTGCTTAGATGATGTGCTGACGAAATCGGCGCCACAGCTGCGTACCTCACCAAAGAAAGGGACCCGACAATGTTGACAGTGATCTAGCAGTCCAAAGACTTAGTAGAACGCTGCTAAAAAGCTGGTAAATATTTCGTTGCAGACTACTGAGTATCGGCTAAACACAGCCATGTGCCCCTTAGAATTTTCATGTCACTCAACAAATCAAACGCGATGGGATCTATTAAAAAGCAATGCATCAGTAGTATGTGCAATGAGCCCATAAAACTTGTTGAAGTTGATATTGACCAAAGATATTACGCTGTACGTAGAATAGCAGACACGGGACTAACTACGCAGACGATTAATAAGACGTCAAACACCGCCAAATACAGACCGAAAGAACGATTATTAGCCGGCCACTTACTGATCGGCGGAACGTCATGTATGGCTTGCAAAAGCTCTGAAATATTGCTCAAAGGAATTTTCATGTATGTACGCTAACGCCCAAGGAACACTCAGTAAGCTTACCGAGCATCAGCTACCTCAGGTTGTGAATGCTTGGGAACTAATTTCCATTACCTAAACTTTGTTACACTAAGTGGTATCTGATGCTGTTTGAGACAGCAGCGGTTTCAATCACTCAGAACGATCAACTCTGCAGTGAAGGTGCGGTCTATATATATACTACTGCAGGGACCAGCAACGTGCAATAGTTCATGATCTGAAATCTCGCGTTACCGAATCACTCTGTTGACGTCTCCAACTAAGACACGACACATGTCTCGTAGCCGTCGCTTACCGCCCCTCCACCAAAGTCCACTCCGGAAATGGATTCCCGTTTGATACGTGCCTTTAACAGGGTAACGCGCACTAGCTACAGCCACATTCGCGTCGCCGGGGGCTTCAATCTACACGATCTGGAGTGGTGGTAACTTGTGGGAACCTGTTTATACTTTTCCTCTATCTACGCATTTCATTATTCCTTATCCCAACACATGCCCATCACCAAGGGTGTTTACATGTTTCCCAGCACTGATTGCGAGCACTTCGCAATCTAATTGCACTCATCCAGTCTTCATTCGATTTGTCATTAATCAATCACATCAACTACATCTCTCATATAAACTTCTTTCATCCCAGTCCAGTGTTATTGTTCATTACACCGGCTGGATACGAGTTAGCTCAAAACCATTAAAAGGTAATTGTCGCTTACATTGGACCCTTTGCTCACAAATGAAGAACTGATGGTTGACAAGTTATTGATGGAGCGTCGATTAGGTCTAAGCGACCATGTAGTAATAATCTTCAACTATTTATTTTGCATAGTATGCATCTGAACACTCGGAACTAACTCATATAACCACACTCTACCATGTCTTGAAAAAGCTCGTCGGGGCATGTGCTTGGGAATTCTCCACCAGCAATCAACTTGTCAACGTTTGGACAGAGTTCTTTGAGAGGCTCAGCGACATGGTCAACCGAGCATCCGTAACCAGTCCCTTTCGTTCTGAAAACATGCCTTCGGTTCAAAGGAGCGGACTCAGAAATGCTTGTCGATAAAGGATGCAAAATGACGTGACTACAAAGTTAACCTCGATTTAGAGACATGGGGGCATTCACTCACCCATTCAAACCATTGCACTGCACTTGTTCGTGAGGACAAATAACTTGTCAATAGTGCCTAGCCAGTAAACGCTTGACGAACAACGAACTGCTGTTTATGCATTCCAACAATCTTCGAAAGTGAAGCATTTCACCCCGTCACTTTTCACAACAGGCGGTAGCGTTCAAAACGCTGATGACGCAGTTAATACCATGGGCCACAATACTACCCAGTTTTCTAGATCGAAGCCTCTACCTGTGCCATAACGTCATGCACATTGTCGACTGCGTGGTTTTCACATGTAACGTTTAACCGAACCATTGTGTTAAGGAAGTTACTGTCACGGCGCAATCATAGCTCTCCGGGAGAAGATAAATATGCCAGGACGCACTGAAGGCTGCGGCCGCCAAGCTAAATAAACCACTGTAATATTTATTCCAAAGGTGCTTCGATGATCAGTAAATCAATACTATGTGAATGCGTGACATTACCAACCTAATTTTTATAGGAGGTATCTGTTCAAATCATGCAAACTATTGCCCAATGACTCTCCTCTCTGTGCTCGCGATGGTGATGGAACCGGTTTTCGTTGTGGCTCTAATGGACTACATGGGACAACACAACAGCTTGGCACCGGAGCAGTATGACTTTCGTAAACACTCATCATGCACTGAAAACCTGCTAATGGCACGAAGTAGTTGGATGGAAGGGCTAATGGTGAGGTCGGAATTGACCTCACCTATCTGGACTTCTTCAATGATTTCGACCGCCTAGATCACCGGGTTCTACTTAGCAGACTACAGAGCTACGGAATCTGAGATCGTGTTCTAGGCAGTTTTTCAACTTTCTTCACCATCGGAAGCTACAAGCTAGTGTTAGGGTATCACTCTCTAACCCGGTTGAGGTGGAAGGTGGTGTCCTACAGGGCTCAGAGCTGGACATGCGCGTATTTCTGATGTTTATCTACTACCTGGCAAGTGTTATCTCCTCAAAATTCCTTCTTTTCATCGACCTTGTCGACATACCATGCGTTTAGTAACAATGACGATCACCATCTACTTTGACATGATCTATATTGTTTTTAGGAATGATCAACATGAAACCTGCTTCCGTTGAACATAGCTAAGTGCAAAGAGATATATCTGCGTCAACAGCCGGTGAGCGTTTACAGAATAGGAGACCACACTACGCAGTAATCCTCCCAGGAATGTGATCTTAATATACTGAGACACGAAGATTTCGGATGCGCAAACCAAGCGGATAAGATATCATGAACCGGCCATCACTGGTTTGGCAATTTTGCAGAGCCTTCGGTCGGTTTATACCCTCAAACTTCCCTAATGCCGAACACCTACCTGTAACCGCACATTGAATATGCTATTCAGAAATAGAATCTCGCTGCTCTCAAGACTCCTTAAAGAAGAGTAATTAAGAAAGGCAGATACCTCTTCATCTGCCCTGTCAGCTTAGAATAAAATTTCCAAGCATGTGTGAAGTCGATATTGGCTTTTTCAGGAGATCGCGTATTGGTTTTCTGAAAACCCAAAACACATGTGATGCCCACTGTTGGAATTGAACCACAACACTAAGCTAAGAGTTAGTAGTGACTTGGAAATTTCATGTATGACTAAGTTATACTAATCGATATTAAGATTTTAGTCTCGTTATGTATTAGGGAATTAAGCGCTTGGCCTGTTCCGATGTTTAAAACACAAATACAACATCCGGCCTTTAGAGCACGCGACTCGGCCCTTGAACAACGCTCGTCCACTCACTACCACAAATTCCCTTGCTAGCCTTCCACTGATGCCTTTACTTTAGTATTAGCTAGCTTTACGCCCGTTCACTAAACCTTTTTCCTAGCTTAATATGTTTGTGTTCTACCGATTGCCGTTGGTTGGTCGTCTAGCATCATACCAGGTATATATCGCAAGATCGATGCGCTGTAATTGGTGACCTTGCAAAAATTGGGTGAGTTTATTATTGAATCTTCGTTTCAGATTCTGCAACATTTTCCGACTACACATCTGATGTTCCTTTTATTACTGGGTTTATTTTCACTGGCCCTTTGTTTTTAACCATGATGGTCCTTCAAGCAGCTTCTGGTGACCAGGTTAGTACACTCAACCTACCTATACAGCCCTTCCGCAAGGATACTCCTAGCTCCTGGTTCTACCAACTAGAATCTCAGTTTTTGCTGCGTGGTGTCAAGTCCTAATGGATTAAGTTTCGCTACATAATAAAGCCACTCCTGCCATCTGTCTTCGACGACATTCTGGACCTTTCGGAGAAGGAGAACTTTTATCAAGTAAGCAATAGTAAACCGCCACAATTGTTGCACAAAATACAAGATTTAGCGAAACACTTAAAGGTAGGTAATGCTTTCCTCTGGGATTTGTGGTTGCGACGGCTACCCCGAAAGAGATATACCGTGCTTCGTGCTTGTCTAGACGCGCTGCTTTCCCGGCTGGCTGAAATCGTCGAATATTGAGTCCAAATGTTTTAGATTCAATCCAACTCGAGTATTGAGTTAGCGGAGCTAAAAGCGCAAATGATGGCGCTTAACGATCCACTAAGGAACTTAACACTATCCGGATCCAGCCGCCTAAATAGTACTAGCAATCGAACTCATTATATACCACGTTCGAAATCTCTGTCTAATTTACTTTCTTGCTGGTACCATGAGCGATTTGGTAGTCTTGCCAGTTCTAGTCGCCGGCCCTGTTCTTTCAAACGCAGGGAAACCGGTCGATCATCACGCAGGGGCTACAGACCTTGGTGGCTGCTACAGTCAGCCACGTTGCTGGCTGTCACTGATCAAGAAACAGAAGTACGCTACTTGGTGGACACTTTTGCCTAACTTTTCCTCCTTCCTCGCGATAAGACGAACCCGAACGAGAAGACGAGTAGTTCATGGTGCGCAGCCAACAGTACTATCATTCAAACATATGTGCAACGCTCGCGCAAGCTTAATTTAACCTACGTTTCTCCTTTAAATGGTTCTTCCTCGTAGCAGATGTCCAGGCATCAATTACTGGCCTTGACTTTTTGCGGCAATCGAATTGTTTGTTGAGGTATACCAAAGCCGTCTGATTGTTCGCCAAACAAAGCTAACAATTATAGGTCTTTGACCGACATTAAGTCAGTCAGTTCTGCATACACGAACCAATCATGCTAAGCTATTGGTCAGATGATGCTGAGCAAATACCCCCAAGTCTTCGTTACAATAGCACTGTTTCAACCAACCACAGATGCTTTAAACCACCACATCGTTTCACTAATTTCGCCTGCATTCGCTAAAGCCAAGCGAATACCCCCGACAAGCTGAAGAACACCTGCTCCGAATTCGAGCGTATGCTTAAACTAGGCATCGTTCGTCCGTTGGCGTCGCAGTTTCACATGATGCCGGAAAAGTCAGGAGACTGGCCCCTTATGGGATCATTGCACACACGATCACGTAACTGTTCCCCACCGCTATCATATTCTTCATATTCAGGACATCAGTGCTAGCCTGCGCGAAACCCGTGTGTTCTCGAAATTCGAAATGGTTTGCGCTTAACACTAGATCCCATTCGCAGAGGAAGAAATATCGATAATTGCCGTGGTCACACCGTTTGGGTTCTTCAAGTTGTACGCATATCTTTTGGTCTTCACAACGCAACCCAGACTTTCTAACGAATCATAGATTCAGTCACTACAGTTCTAGATTTCGTATATCCCTACATTAACGATATCTTTGTGTTAAGCGCTTTTCACGTACAATACGCAGAACGTCTCACGATTCCTTTTGGTAGGATGGCCACTAATAGCATTAGTGTCAACACCGACAAATTCGTACTTCAGCAGCCCACCAACAAATTTCTTGGTCATCTTATTGATCCGTAAAACATACGGGCTCTAGGCGATAGAATCCGCGCCATCAGAGACATTCTGGTCCCGACTACTTGAGTCACTATTCGCCGTTTACAAAGGCATGAGGAACTACTATCGAGGTTTTCACTACACTGTGCAAACTTGCCAAGTCAAATAACCGACCTATTCCGTGGAAGTAATACGGAGAGGTGGAACTGACTGTCGCTGCTTCCGAAGCGTTTAAGACCCGTGCAGAAGTCCTAGCCCTACCCTTTATGCGTCACCATTTCCATTCGAACGCTCCGCTGTGTGGCGGTTGACGCATCGGACACCGCCGTTGGCGCCGTCCTACAGCAACTTACAGATGGATGAAAGAAACCACTTGCTGTCTACTCTAGACGTCTACAAACTGCTGAACTCAAGTACAGCCATTCGCTAACTGCTGGTCTTTACTCTACCGTACAACATTTCTGGCAAGTTCTTGAAGGTAACATCTTCATTATCTTCATCGGTCACAAGCCGCTTAGTGATGCATTCTGAAATCAACCGGCTAGAGGTTCACAACGTGAGATTCTTTAGCTGGATATAACTGTCCAATTCCCGATTGATCGCCGACACATTTCTGGTCAACAAAAGGTCGTCGCTGATGCTCTCTCATCCGTCATCTGTTGCCCAAATTTATGCGACACATCTACCGAACAACCTCGACTTGTAGTTCCAGGAGCCTTTCGCAGTATCGTTTTCGACAACGTTCACAATATCGCCCACCAAGGCGTTAATGCCACCGCTAAGCTCGTCCTAATGAGATACCTTTGACCGTGAGTGCAGCGCGATCCTATGCTCTGGGCGCACAGCTGTCTCACGTGTCGACAAGCCAAGATACAGCGACGTGTTCACTCCACTTGTTTGCTTCCCTGCTTGTTTTATCTCGTTTTGTCCATTTTCCATCTTGACACATTTGGACCCTTGGAGCCGTCCAAAGGAGTGGTGTACATGTTGACCCTAACAGACCGTTGCGCTAGTTG
Source organism: Dicrocoelium dendriticum (assembly GCA_944474145.2). NCBI lineage: Eukaryota > Metazoa > Platyhelminthes > Trematoda > Plagiorchiida > Dicrocoeliidae > Dicrocoelium > Dicrocoelium dendriticum. The sequence goes on along the minus strand of OX104063.1, from coordinate 145,369,675 downwards.
GCCCGAAGACATTTCCTACCCTGATGTAGCTGCGCAAACCGTAACACGCGCTTTTGTCGAGCGCTGGATTGTTTTATATGACTGTTCAGCCACACTGACGATCGACCGCGGACCGCAGTTTGAATCATCGAATTTTAATGATCTTCTGAAAGTCATTGGCTGCCGAGGCATTCGCATGACGGCCTATCATCCACAGGCGAAGGGCATGGTGTCACCTTGCCGCCGACGGCTGTAAGCCTCAGTTTGCACCGCCAGTGCGCTGAGTTGGACGAATGTGCTACCTATAATGCTCCTAGGCATCCGATAAGCCCTGAAGACCGATCTATGTACGCATGGCGCCGAGTTCGTATATGGCTAACCATTACCTTTTCACGGCGATTTCTTCTCCCATTAGTACAGAATTCATCGTTACGACACCAATAATGCTCGTCAACTGGCCACGAGCATGCAACACTATATGCTTCCCGACGTCAGATAACAACAACATAAGTCTTTTGTTCCACAAGAACTATAAGGCTGTCTGTTCGTTTTTATCAATGGCAATGGTCTACACAGATCACTGGAGCGAACTTATGTAGGTCCTTTCAAGGTGCAGCAGCGCAAGAAACCCGTTTTTGTCATCTACCGTCACAGTGAACGAGAAGCCGATACGAATGACCGTCTTAAGGTTGCCCAAGGGAAAGCTGAGCTCGATGAAGACCATTGCTCGTCTTCTGGTGGATCAACCCAGCCTACGTTGGAAGACTGACCTGCTAACAACACCCCCGGTCCCAAGCAGCACTCTCCATCCGAGCATCCAAATTCAGCTATGTGGTTTCCCATCAAACTAAGCGTCACATCTACAACAAGTCCTACCAATTTGAGATCTGACAGAACGCCTAAGCAGACGCTTTCCTTTGAACCGCCCAAATTGACTAGGTCTGGTAGGCGAGTTTACTGGCCATCACCATTAATAGATTACTTTTTCTTCCACCTTTATTTTCCCTTTTGGAAATCCCTGCACGAAAAAGAAGACAACAGCCAAAGATTTTGAAAACTCCAAAAAGGCAACAAAAGAGTTTAAAACGTAAAAGTACGCAAAACGCTTTGAAAACCCAAAAATGGAATCATAGGTCTGAAAACGCATAAAAAGTGTTGCGTTTTGGTTGCTGCCCACCTCATCCGGGATATGTCACCATTACTTTTGCTCTCGCCACTATGGTCACAGCTCTTGTTTCCGTTTGTCTTCCATTTATGCGCCGGAAGAGATGAGGAGGTTGCGGTGAAAGTTTAGCATCCACTATCTTGCGGACATATGAAGCTCGCGAACTTCCACTCATTTTGTGTTTTTAGCACCGTTCGGGAGGACACGGTTGGGAGCCCGCTAAGATCAGATCGTCTGGTTGTCCTCCAGCATCTGCAATAGGATTCATCACATAGTCACGCAGAAGGCTAGCCCGCGACGGACATTCGTCAGGCAGATCGAAGAATCACCCACATTTTCTCTGCTAGTAAGCGGCTGGGTAGTGACCTGGAGATCTTCTGTATAACAGTAGCTTATTGTAATATATAATAAAAGTTTAATTTGCTTATGTATTAGGGACTTAAGCAGATGGCCTGTTCCGATATTATAAACACAAATACAACATCCAAAATTTGAAGCGCACGACTCGGACAGGAAATAATACACGTGCACGCACTCGAAGCACCACTACACCTTCCCTTACTAGCTTTCCCCTGGTGCGCTTACGTTAGCATTAGCTAGTTTTTCTCCCTTTCAATAAGACCATTTTCTAGTTTAATATGTTTGTATTCTACCGGTTGCTATTGGTTGGTCGTTTAGCATCGTACCAGATATATAGCGCATGATCGATGTGATGTACGGTCATTATTTGAAACTGATAATGCATTATAGCCGGATTGATTGCTGTTGAAATTCATTTTCCGTCCGCTAGTGTTGAAGCGTTCTCCCTAATTTTGTGTTCTTTGCTCCCAATTTGGCGATATTTAAAAACGAGCTGACGATGCGTTGTCTCATTTGCATTTTATTTTATTACATCTTGGCCAGGAGCCTACAAAACATAATCATACGGCATCTTACCAAACCTCCAATCAAAGGATTTATGTAGTTATACTTTCAATACGCGCACATCCCCAGTATTTTATACAAGACTATGGTGCGTCCACCAAACCCATTTCCACGTTATCACAAAAGTTTAGTTGTGCAGTAATTTCCATCCCACAATACTTGTTGAACATTGCATTTTTCTCCATATTAAACCATTGTTCCATTGGCTCAAGGTATCTCTTGTGAGCACGGCATAAGTAGTTCCGCATTAGTAGTAATTTTCCAGCTTTGTTCTGTGCAAACTAAGCGACGTTGTCGGACCGGATAACTTTAGATTTTAGATGGTTCATAACAAATGCGGCTAAGCAGACGGCAAAAAGCTTCACAGAATAGACGCTATACACATGCCTAAAAGAAACCATATTTCTGCGTTTCGAACATTCCAGCCAATCTGTCTTAGCATGTTGTGATTTGTGCTGTCATTGCTCATGGGATAACATGAGTAGCAGGTGAGCCACAAAATTGCCGTGACATAATTGTGGTGTTGTTACCTGCTCTATACTCCGAGTTCTTTGTCAGTGAATCAGGCTAAAGCGCCATCAACGCAATACTCCCGTAGTTGTTCGGATTGTTTTATATCGAAAGCTCCACCAGCTGTTGGAATCCATTTTCAGAAGGGAAATTAATCTGGTCTTCTGTTCCCATGTTTCATGGCCTTATCCAAGTCTTAGAACAAACTCTTAACTCAACAAGATGGATATTACTTGTAGAATCTACCAAAATTACATCTAAGACTTTTCCGCTGCACAATGGAAACGATATTTCATCTTTCTCCATAACGCATGCTGTCCACATTAAAGTGAGGTAACATAAATTAATGCAGTCGTTGAATTACATTGAGTGCAACAAATGTAGATAGCCTCTCTGTACTACGAGGAACCTAGATAACCTTTGTATGGACTTCAGCCGGAATACCCAAAATATACCTGTTTCATGCGCATGGGAGTTACGCTACTTGCAGAAGGAATGTATCTGCAGACAAATTTCAACAGTTGAATAGAAGAATATACATCACCCAGGATAACCGAGAAGCAAAAATCCTGCTACCAACCCCACACATCAAACTAGGTTTGACCAATTACCAGACGTCACCAACATGCTGATACTGCGTAAAAACGCTTTCGACTAAAAAAAGCAAACAATAAGGAAGGAGTTTATGTAAGTCCGTAGGTTCGACAAAAATGCAAAAAAGACGCTCCGCTAACTTAATACAGGTTGATGTGCAAAAGCTCGGAATACTTTTCGCTCTTTGTCTACTAACTTATCGGGAGTTCTGGGAGCACAAATCTACCATGAACTATTGCAATACATACTAATGCTATAGCAAAACTTGGTAACAATGTCTCCGAGGATCCACTTTCTCTATTAGCATCTAGAGTTTTTCTCTGATATCTGCGGTGTGGTTACTGATGTGTATGGGGAACGTTTTCATACGTATACCAACAATGGAGCAAAGCTACGGGGAATACTGTTCCATCGTCACGGTGGCTGACTGTTGCTTGATATTCATGCTAGATGTCGCGGAACAACTGTAAAATAGGTAAATAAAACTTATGGATACCATACAATGAGCTCATGTTTTACCGTTACTTACTCTAAGATATGAAAACGATTGCTAAGCATTTGGTATCATAAATTGGTATTAGGGATTACAAAAGCTAATTTTGCATTCTGTCTGTGGTATTTATGTTAAGCAAGTACTCAGTAGCAATCTATGATCAATAATATATTACTAAAGTGAATTTGGTAAACATTTGTTGCCAAGTACATCTAGTAGATTGCAGGAAATCATTGGTGTTGGAGCTGATACTAATCTGCAACAGATGGTAATTTTACTGGTTCAGACCGACTAGCTGTGTACTTCTTAACGAGTTCATCGGGCACCCAAGAAAGCCAGTGCACATAACTGTTAGTTCTGTCGGTTTTCTCTTGCTTTTCCATTTTGAGTTGGACATGACGCCTTCGGAGTCGGTGCATTAACGGATTCTCTAATTTAAACCAACGTCGATCCGGTAGGGAAGTATTTTTATAGGAAGCATGCAACACCGAAAATAATATTACTGGTAATTACATGTATGTTTCCCTGGTGCGCGAGCTGCTGTTCCTGTAAAAATAGAATATTCACCATAAATGATCACGATGACGAATAAGCAAAACAAGACTTGATTGTACTTTCCTTATAAAAACGTTTAAAATATATAAGGTTTCAGTTGATGCTCGCGTTTGACTTCGCATTTTTTCACCGTTGGCTAAATATTTTGGGTATATCAGAGAAAAAGTGTACAGGCGATTTTCTTTAAGAAACTCAATGCTATTATTTAGTGCTGATTAGGCTAACGTTTAAGCTTATTGTAGAAATTCGTCGCTCTTGCACATTTGTTATAAGTGATCCTAAAACGGCACAGATGATGAGAAGCGAAATGGAGAGTATCTTTTCTGTATTTCCTTGTTCAATCAGTGTGCGAAACTTATTGCGAATCCACTGGTCGGGATCAGTAGACAGACCGGAGTACGACGCATGATCTATGAATTTGTGCGGCATCATTGAGTTGCGTTTTAATTCTTCCAACCAAAAACCTTCATAGTGAAACTGATTGTGACCCTCTCGCAAAACCCGGGCAGAATTTCTATTAAACATACAATCGGTGCAGGTTTCCAAGAGCTATTTGGCCACCAATAGGCATGTTCCCATAAGTGATGATGTGTCATTCCAGTACTGGATGGGTACGGGTTTTACATAGTGGACATTGGTAGTGACAATAATAAGTTTATTGCAAATACTAACTACGGAATATCTGGCTCGAGCTAGTTACTAATCGACCTGATCTGGAAAGCTGGATCTGGAAACACATCGAATTCTGAACTCAAATATTTAAGTAAAAGCGTCTTGATTTATTTTAAACAAGGTATTTCTTAGCTTCCCTCTACATTTACATAGGAGTTTGGAATTAACTAGTGCAATGGTAAATGTATTTTACCTATAGTACAGACATGTAATTATGTGTGGGACAAAGCATTTCATTTTGAATTCCTGGTCACTGAAAAACAAGCTAGGGTATTTTAGGCCAGAACACAGTTTGCATTGTACGACGCGTATTTTTGATGTTCACAAGTGAATGACTTACAACAACATCTGCAACCAAAATTTCATCTTCTGTTGTCTTCGTTTTCGATCTAAGTTAGTGACTGATGGCTGAAAATTAGTGGAATTTTGTCACATTTTCGAGTTGCAGGCTACCTACTTATAGATCATGAATTTCATGCTGTACATTCAATTCACACTAGTTGCAAGTGAAATACACCCTCGTCTCATTAGCGTTTTGTTTGAAAAAGCACTACCGAACAACCTCCTCGTGGGGTCAGCTGGGTGATTCGGGATTATCACGTTCCAGCAACTGGTTCAGTGGCAGTGTTCCTAGGACCTGGTGCGTTTTCGCCTGGCAAGCGTTCTGCTTATAAAAGCCACATATATCCGTTTAACAACACTGTGACTTAGCAGATGTGACTCACTACTAAATAAAACAACTGACCCTTGCGTCCTACTGGCTAAGCAGTAAATTCCAGCAAATTACTGCGGAAATCGTTTGGAGCATAAGGCCCCTGTTTGGCAAACAAACAAACTAAAGGCGTATGAACTGGACAATCAGGCACCGGCTCCCAATGGGCACGATTCCCTGAAGTTACTCCGCTGCCTTGCAGGCAGGCGATTAGGCCAAAAGTTCGGGGTGGTGTCCCCTAAGTCAACACCCTATTTCAGCTTGGGTAACCGCGTAGTATCACGCCTTCTGAAAAAACCATGAACTCTTCCGTGTTGTGCTTTTTAACGATATCTGTACCTTTAAGTCCATGCATATCCGTAGACTACTGCATATATATGTATATATATATATATATACACAAATTCATGATTTTCAGTATTGCCTTTCCTCACGCTGTTAGCCCTTTGAATAAAAGATGATGAGAGACACCGTACTGAAACCAACCTGTTTATTATCCTGGAAGCCACATGTAACCCCCAAGAGCAACAACTTCATTCACCGAAAGAACTAGTACTGGCAAATCCGCCTATAAGTACCGGCTTATCACAACCAAAAACTACTATGCAGCTGAGTATTCGAGCTAGGCCACTGTGGACCAGCAGTAACTGGAGCTGTAGAGTGTCGTATTCATGCTTTACATTAACAGTCAATCTGTGTTTTCTACAGTTCTGCAATGATATCCGTAAAAGTTATCACCCTTAGATGACCGCAAATGTAGACTATTTGCAAGCTTTGAGTAAGCTAACCTTCTTTGTTTCGATGGTTAACATTTTTGTCCTCAGTAGGTTATATAGAGAAGAGGTAATTACCACGACTAAGCAAGCTCTATAAACTTTACAATAAAATCGTCCCCTCCGCCACTTATATTGTACAGTAGAATATTTTACGGTACCCATATTTTTACGGTCCAATTACTAATTTTGCTAAGTACCCTTATGCCCACTGGGAGAATTATTTAACTACCATCCCTTGCATATAGAAAAGCGCTTCTATACAATCTCTGTAGGCAAAACTCGATATTTTAAACGAATATGTTAGCCAGTCCTCCCAAAACTTTCACCGTGGTCAAACTGGAATACTTAGACATTGATATGCTTGTTAAGATCGATGTAGGCGAACCTGACATGCAACATTGCTTTAGGGTGAGATAATGGAGGTTAAAGTCACAGTCAAAGTAAGTTAATTCACATGTTGCTTTTTCGGACTGATTAGGGGTACATCTTGAGAATCTTTCATCACCAGCTGCCTGTGGCTGAAAATGTATACTGGGGAAAAAGATTGGTTTTTGCATTTAATATAATGTGTAGGCGGTGGGGGACACAGAAAAGCGTGTTCCCACCTACATTCGTTTGAGCGCATGCAAACTCATCGAACGGGGTGCATATAGGGGGACAATAAATTTCGTGAAGAGTATCAGAAGTAGCACATCTTAACACATCCACTTAGATATTTACCTTATTAAATGAAGCACTGTGATATGTTTCTCAGCGTTAGGTACTGAAAAGCAAACCGGGCAAATCTGTACTCCACTAAAAAGATAACTGATAACATATGCTGATTACTGCTGAACTTGAAATGTCTGGCTATCAATAGTTCTAGATTATCTACATTTCAAATTATTTCTTCCAAGTCGTCTAACTAGAACAAAATTTACCCAGCATGACCACAGAAGCGTTTTTGTGAATATTCGTCGCAGATATCCTCAGGTAGACAGCCACCACACTTCCAACCAAACACCAGACAACCATTTCGTCCAATAAGACTTTTTAGTAGCCCGCACTGGCAGAATTCTGCCTGATTTAAACCCGCTGCCTTACTCTTGCGAGCCAGCGGCTTTTTGCACTGAGCCCTGGGCGACGGCAGCAGAGCGCCATGATTGAAATCTAGCTAGGACGTTGCGCGGCTCATCCTTCAGCGTCATACATGTTATGCACATGCTGAAGACTGGGCTGGCCCCCAGAGCAACGACTTTCTTTGCAAGCCGCCACCAATCGAGGTGCCATGTAAGCTGCTTAGAAGCCTATTAATTCTTTTTAAGTAGCAGGGGAGTTATCGGGTATTTTTGAAGATTCGTCGCCGTTAGACTCAGGTAGACAGCCTCCACACACCCAGGAAATCGGTAGACGGCCGTCTCATCTTATTGGGACTCGTCAGTAGCTCGGACGCGCAGAATCCTGCCTGAGTCTAACTGCAACGAATCTCCAAGAAAACGCAATAAATCCCACTATTTCTTAGACATATACACGTCTTAGACGAATATGATTTAAATACAAATACTCTGGAAAATCGTAGCATCAAACAATGCTGAAGAACGGTAGGATTAACTGCAACATTGCGCATAATACTATACCCTGTTCAAACTCAGTTCGTTTGCAGTAGTTGTGCTATCTCTGCTTATTCTATGATCAACGTTTTAATATTATGCTCTAGGATGCAATTAGCATACATTTCATTCACTAATAAACGGAACGGAAACGCGACGGACCACATTCATGTCTTTCATCCTACTAACCTACGTCACCTGACGGCTGTATTGTTAAGCATTAGCCTAAAGCTTTACCATAAATCACTGCATTTAGTCCGCAGATAGTGGACATCCCTTCTCCAAAACATTTAAGCCATAGAACCTATGCTTGGCGTTCCAGGGATAATTTTGCTTTCGGTTGGAACTATAGAATTTACTAAATTTCCTGTTAATTCTTTGTAAATAGGGTAATGGTAAATAGTGGGTAGTTTGGTATAATTCAGAAGTGATTCACCCCATTCTACTCTCAGTCAGCAGGAGTTGGCACGTCAGGAAAGGCAGCAAACAGTGCTGTTCCGACATCCTTGGTTACGCCCTTGGTGCATCTTCCTCGAACCCTTGCTGGGTGCTGACCGTATCACTTCCGGATAACAGCAGTGTGTGCCACTAAACCATGGGTGACGGTCGCAGAATTACGTGAATGACAGTTAACTGTCGTATAACCCGGCTCATCTTCCACTGCTATGCACTTTAAGAACTATGCAGAGGACAGTATTTAGCCCCAGGAGCTAGGAATTTACGAATAGGGACCGTGTACCCATCGTTCATTGGCACGAGCTGATGGTATCCTGAATTTAATGGGTCGGAACCTATCAGGGGTCCGAGAAAGGCGCAACACTAGCGAGACCCAGGATGTTGAAACAGAGCTGTCTGGTGTTTTCCCACACCTGTCAAATTCTGCTGCTTGAGAATGGACTGTGATTAATTAAAACTAAATTATGAATACTGAATACTAAGCATTTAGAGCAAGAATATAAAAATATATGTTGCACCATCATAGGTGGATCGGCACTTGCTCGAAATCACATCGCTGATTCATGCGCGGTGGCTGCATTTTGCAGCCGCACTAGATTTTATCCGGGTGCGATACGCTCCCTATACCGGTATTCCGCAAAGTAAGCGCCTGGGATGCTCTTAAATTCCGACATCCATTTCGCATCGACTAGCGTCTCCGGCAGTTTGTTCCAATATTTCACCACTAGACGCTCAAAGCCTAGAGAGTGAGCGATGTGTATTAAATCCGGTGCCACTAGTTTGTACTGGTGTCCGCGTATGCTGTTTGGTGCGCGAACGTACAGCAGCGGTTTCAGCTTAAGCAAGTGGCTCGGGTGAGTCATAATGAGGTCAAATCGAAGCCCACCATATGACAGGGTATCAAGCCCTGGTCTTCTACGTCGGTCCTCGTATGACCTACCCTGTAAACTGGGGAAGAGCCGTGTAGCTAGATGTTTGCCCCGTTTCAAGCTTTGTACCTCACTTATAATGATCGGGCAATAGGCGGATGAGCCATACCCATGCACCGGTCTTATCTGAAAGATAACAAACTGGTGGCAATATCCTCAAACCAAGTGCAGAAGCTGCGTCTGCGCTCAAAGCAGACGTAATCCTGTTACCTACAACCTGTTTCTGTTGTCGACAGGCTTAAGACTACAGAGTGTAGGAACCCCTAGATCCTTTACGGAACTGGTGGGGTGCAGCGGGTTTTCGGCCATGATATACGCAAGCCCATTACTACCTCCCTCCAGGCTCATAAACGAGGACTTGGCCGTTTTGACCGGCAGATCAACCACCCTGGATAAGTGGTCGAAGTTCCGCTGAAGGGCGTCACAGTCGCCAGGCAAAACAATAATCATCCAGATTTTCAGGTCATCCGCACATATTGCACAGGGCGACCAAAGAAGCTAAGGTAATTCCTTGAGATGGATAAGGAACAAAATGGGTCCCAGGAGTGTGCCTTAAGTTACGTCGCTGGTGGAAGGGTACCATTCCGTTGGGTGGTCATCCACCTGAACCCTCCATCTTTTTCCAAAATGAAAGTCACTGATCCATTGATGCAGTGCGCCACCAACACCACACATCTTCAGCTTGGGGAGCAGGACCTCATGGTTCACTTTGTTAAAACCTTTAATTAAACCCATGTGAAAAACATCTACTGATTTCCCCCACTTCAACGCCTGCAACCAGCCGTGCCATGTCAACAGCAGGTTGGTGATGCAAGAACGTCCCTTCATGAAACCTTGCTGGGCGGGGGTTAGGAGGTCTTTCATCGTTACTAGCTGAAGACGATGACGGATAAGGACTTCACAATTAGCAGTTAAAGTCCATCGCATCCGAAAGGTTTTTTGCCATCAGTGCTGCAGAGTAGGCTGCGGACAACTTCTACACCACAATCAAGGCCCTCGGGTTCAGTAGGGGCTGCACACATCGAGCTCGGCATAGGCGCATAGACAGTTGTACCTAAGGATGCGAATTGCTCTGCGATTATGGAAGCATGTTCAGTGCTGGAGGTCAGAGGATGTCGTTTAGTGTCCTCTAACAGAACTGTGTCACATGGAGGCCTCCTAAGCCGCTTCAGTTAAGACAAATGTTCTTAGGAACCGTCTTCGCTGACCTTGCAACCTCGTCTTCGAACTGCTGACATTTTCGGGCCTATGCGCCGCTGCACAGATCCCGCTGCCTTCTGTGTTCCTCATGCTCGTCGGCAGAACCAGACAAAAGAAATTTAAACCACAAAACGAGTCTTCGTCGAGCAATTTGATTATACTTACTGTCAAACCAATATGGTTTCACTGCTCCATATTTCCAATACTTGATGGGTACGAAACTAGCGCGCAACAAATGCACGTCCTACTTTTTAACAGAACAGCATGCTTCAACCGATGAATCCTGCGGCAGCAACCAGTTTACTTCAACGGCATCTCGATTTAGACCATTAAAGTGCATTTACCAATAATTGTAGGATGGCTTCGGCAGACGACATTAGATCATGGGTCCTACTCTAGGCTGGCTAACACCATCGAGTAATCAATGGCTGCCAGAGACCCCAGGACTTGAATTTCATGTACACGTTGCTCACAACTCGTTATTAATAGGTCCAGACACGTTGAAGCTGAATGCAGTGTAACGCTGGTCGGTTGGCGGAAGTGTTGTATTGCCCAAGTTTCAAATACCATCTCCGAAAACTACGCCTCGACTTCACAGTGCCCGGGGTGAAGTTGTACTTTAGGCCACTGTATTCGAGAAAAGTTAAAAGTACCCATAAGCTGGAAGCGGGGCCGACTCATGTAGTTTCTAGCATGCAAAAACCAATTTAGATATCGACTTTGCGGGTGGCGATAAGCAGCACCTACAAACAGTTTACCCTGTCTCAAGCGGATCGAGCACCATAACTATTCACACAAGCACTCTTCGGTACGGTAGGTGGGCACTAGTCTTCCGCACAGCGAGCACCGAATGTATAACAGCATCCCGCCTCGATCGTTTGGTAGTCTGTCGCACCGGAAGCACGATTAGCCACTGATTTCTACATTCTTGTTAGTGACCTCAGAATGTAACCATGTTTCGGCCAGTCCTAGTACGTCCGGACAACGTGACGCAACGAAGTGCAATGCATTGCCACGTTTGCACATCAAACTACAAAAATTTGCGAAGGCTACGCGCACGCTGCGGTAGGAACCGGCAGAGGCGCATGAAGTGTCATCAAACTGTTGATGCGGCTTCGGCGGACCTGGGGAACTACTCGAAAATGTACAACATGGAGATTGGTTTTTCCACTATCAGTCGGCCGCTACAACTTCGCGATAGCCGCTTTAGTTTCTCTCTGTCCGACGGATTCAAATCAGGACGTATATGGATTTTTAGACCGCTCAGTATGCCGAGACGGGCTAGGATCAGCCTCGGACTCGCTACATCAACAAACGTGACTCGCAGATTCCGAAATTTCTCCTCCTCTCTCTTTTTAAGAAGGGTGGTTTGCTTCACTCGCAACCCATGTTCATTCTCATCAAAAAGCCCATCAATCAGGCTCTGCAGCAAATCCACCTCGTGGCCATAACGAGCCTGAGCACAACCTCCTTCGACTCAGGAGAGTGAAATATCATAAAATTACAAGGCTGCTGGTAGCTTGCAGTTTTCTTCTCCTTCTCCTTCGCTGCATTCTCCATTGGTCTTCAAGGCCTGTGTTAGCGTACACCGGTATGTTAGTGTCCATAGGACGTAACACAGGCATACCAGCTTAGCCTCTAGCAACAGGTGGACATTGCGCTGGAGAGCCAGCAACCGGTGTACAGGTGGGTTCGTTCGAAAATAAAGGTTGTTGAGTTCCCGCTTGCTGGGATGAACCCACTGATATCTTCTTTATGGAACTTTTCGCCTGTATTAAAGGCTCGCGCGGCTTCTCGGCTGTTTGTAACCTCTCAGACATGTAAGCTGAGGCTCCAGGAACGGCTGGACATCGCTCTAGAGAGCTTGCAGCCGATGGGTAGGTGGGCTCGTTCGAAGATAGAGGGGGCTGAATTTCCGAATGCTTGGATTAACCCATGGAGCGCCTCTCTATCGAACTTTTCGCCCGCCCTGCAGACCGGCACGGGTTCTCGGCTGATTGTGACTAAAGAGTGGCTTGACATTTTTCGTCCAATATTTGGACAAAGTCATGCTGGATTTCACGTAGTAGATTAAAATGATCCAAAGATAATCCAATTCACGAAATATGGAAATTCATACTCCAAATGAGGCATGTAACAGCTTTGACGCTATGCCCAAATATTTGCATCAAGTGCCGCAGGGAGACAGCTTCCTCATTACTGAGAGCTTAGCAGATGTAAGGTAAAGGTAATAAGGTGAACAATAATTACATTATCCTAATAACAGCGTAAAATATAAGGACAAGAAACTAATACACAAAAAGAACTTCAAAATAGCATAAGAAACCGGTTGCTAAAATGGAACATGAATAACCTGCGGTGCACTAAGTGATATACGATGCAAACTGGCCTGTCAACTAGAGAGAGAAAAGCCGTCCAGCAATTCTCCCTACTGTAATGTGGCAATGTGATTTTCCAAATGCAGCCATTTTTACACTGGAATAATTCTGCTTAAATTTTGATGTAGAAAAATATGATACTTTGCTAGCTGTTTATTTTAAACCATATTCCAACTCCCCATGTCCTAAGTTACAACAATCTAGACTGGCGTCACCCAACAGCTATGCTGTTTAGCTTCGCTACTGCGATAATTAGCCATTTTATTATGGAATTTAAGCCAAGGTTTTTATGTAATGCATGTAATAGAGACATGTATATAAAGGATATTTACAAAATGGCGGGAGTTGCGATGACCAATGATTGTTAGTATATTACTGGGTATTACTTTCTGTAGAAGGATGATTTGACGCTCCTCGTTGTTTAGGCTCATTGTTATTAAGCGCATGAGTAGGCTAAGCGGTTGCTTGAATTTTCAAATGCATGAAACAGTTATTCAAAATCTGCAATGGCCTTCGTTACAACAAGTTTGTGGTTATTAAAAACCATTCCTACAACGCAAAGGTCTGACGATCAACCCCACATGTGGCACGCAGCACATTGTTTGATGATTCGCAAACTGAAATACAGTATAGATGGTCAGGTACATGTGACTGATATATTATATATGACTTCTTCGTAATGGATTCAAAAAGCTACTTTTTCTAGTATTTCGGCATTATCCAGCAGTTCCTTCTGGTATCTTAATATCTAAGCACCAACTTCAATGAGAAACAAACAACCCAGAATCATAAGCAGTCGGCACATGCAATAGGTAGGTCTGATACTTCGTATGATTTATCCTGGCCACGTAGGAACCGTCGGGTGAAAAAGATGTCCACACTAACAAGCGTGGCAATTCGTGGTTAGGAAGTACTGCCATTTCCTCTGAGCTTGAAGAAACTGTTCCAAATGTTCTGTCTTTACTAGTAATAGAAACATCAAGAAGATATCAAGAATCATTATATATGGCGAAATTTTCTGACGTCACAGAGTTAGTTGCGGTATTCAAAAACTTAGGTGTACAGTGAATTCGGTCCAAACCACTTTGAGCTTATCCACTTGCAATTATTTTTCAACTACTTTTGTTTTCCTATGGTGTACGAATTGTAATATTGGCCACCTAAAATCTTCTTAAATTCGGAGTAGCTCATAAGTTACGAACAAAGAGATGTTGAATGAATGATGGTAAGTATTGCAGCCCTAATGAGTGTTATCATTCTAAAGGTTTTAAACTCCGTGTGGGCCGGAAAAATAATGTTTACACGTGCGGTATTTATTCGGACGAAAATTCAAAAAATTCAAATACCCATTCAATTTATGTTACATTTCTGTAGACTGACTGTATGACTGATACATATGACTGATACGTATGTCACTGTGGGCTCATTGTGCACATATACAGTAAGCTAATCCCACGTCACAATGAGATCCAGGTGTATAATACTGAAGGGATTTACGCAACTACGTTGGCCTTATCTTTATCCTTGATTGGCAATATATCGTCACCAAAGTTCTGATAATGTCTGCTACCCCCCTGCATCCTGGCTTACTAATGAGTTTACTGAAAGTGGACCTGACTTGCTGTTAATCGCCATAGGATCCATTGCTGTGATTTTGTTTCATTCACTGCAACATTATGTTTGCAAAATAAAATATGGTTTGTGCTTCACTTTGGAATTCCCTATTGACTTTCGTAGTGCTGCTCACTTACTATTTGCAATCACCAGTTGAATAAAGTAATTCTTGATCATTTCCGTACGATAAGTAGACTGGTTAAGCTGCGTAACTTTTATATGTACAAATTAAAAGCAAAGTCGGCACGATTCTCCCAGAGGCGATGTGCACAGCAGCAAAACAACTGGTACCTCCTTTAGCCCAATCCTTTCAGCGGTGCTTAGACCAGAACCAGATTGTTGTGAAGTACAAACTTGGAATATTCACCTGATGCACACAGGCGGTTGCAGGACTGAGCTCACAAAATATCGCCCACTGTCTCTTCCTCTGTATTGCCCAAGGTTATTGTATCCACCGTTTCCGATGAGTCGGTGTGTTAGCTAGGAACTTGTAAAACTAATGCTCCGAAGTAACGTGGATTTCGTCTACAGCGACCGTGCACAAGGAATTTATTAATCGCAAGGAGTAGTTGGCTGGAGCCAGGTGATGCTAGAGAGGTCATTGTTATGATCCACTTAGATTTGTCCAAGGTATTTGATAGTTTAGTTCATCGGATTCTCCTTTCGAAGCTCTAACTTTACGGGATCGGTGACCCTCTCTTGAGCTGGATCACCAACTTGCTATCGCAACGCTTATTAATGGTCAGAGTCCAGGGTAACTTCTCTAACCCCATACCAGCCGATTCCAGTGTGCTCCAGGGCTCATTTCAAGGTCCACGATTATTTTTGCTATTCATCACTGATCTGGCATCACGCCCCAAATTTCCTTCTGTTTGCTGACCCTATCAAGGTGTGGCGCCGTATTCAGATGGATGCCGATCAAAATTTACTCCAGGGTGAGCTACATTTGGTACATGAGTGGTAAACCCAAAATCTTTACATTTCAAGGTGGACAAATGCAAGGTACTCTGTACATGACACCATAGTAAGTATGCTAAGTAAGTAAGTATGTAAGTAAGTATGTAAGTAAGTAAGCTAGGAATGCAACTATTACAACGATCATCCGCATGATGTGAGCCTGTCGTGCTTGTTGAGGATAACTTGGTTTGTACCAAGAAATCCGCTTAGTCATCAAAACAGGCAGCCAGCACGTCGGGTTACTACGACGGGCGTCCGGATAAATAAACACCTCCCTTTTCCAACGGATGCTAAGTGTGTATTTGCGCCCCTTTGCCAAATACGCAATTCAAGCCGGGCAGCGATGGCTGAAGTACGCCCTTACTGCAGTGGACCAATCTCAACGTCGGACTTCCAAATACTTCTTTGGAAAGCGCCATTTTCCATACTAGAATAGACTGAAATGACTGGAGGTATTCAGCAGGCGGTGTCACTGACTACTAGGCGACTTCAATATAGCATACATGATTTTACACAGTCTAAATCATGGTTGCTGCCCTTAACACAAGAAGCGTGAAGGTCACTCCTTGAAATTAGCAGAAGAGCACAGTCTAGCTTGCCGTAACAATCTCATTTCCATTCGCCTGTGTCAAGCATAGAACGCTCTCTTCGAATCCCTTGTTTTCGCACCAACATAAGCCATATATAAAAGTCGGCTGAATAAAGCGCTCGTTCACCATCATATTTTAACTTAATACCACGCTCCGTCCTACTCTCGGGAAGTACCTTGGCTTTATTTCTTTTGCCTATTGAAGCTATGGAAACATTTGTAGTTCAGGGCTACTGCATTACATTCTTATGACAGTAGAACTATTAACTGCATTTTTTCATTGAAGTTTTTCGATAAACCGACAGACCACCCAATGTGACTTGTGAATCAGTGCTTCTAAACCCGTATAAAATCATTGTGTATTGTACATTTTTTGCTCATTCCCGAAACGCACACCTTAAACCAAAGAGTTTCAGGCGCTTTTATACGTTCGTAATTAAATAATGATTCTATCAATAGAAGAGACTAATGATGAGGTTTTGGTAACCATATCATGTACGACTGATTAAAGTCCAAGGTTTGATGAAGTCGTTCGAATTAACTCCGGTTTATTGATTCACAAACAGGTTTTAGGCCAGCACGAGCAAGTGTGAGGGCCACCTAAATGCGACCGAATGTCAGTACCTGTATTATAGATCGTAAAGTCACACTGACAAACAAAAGTTTGAAGAGTTCTAACGAAATTTGATTTCGAAAATGAGACAGAGGCATGTTGAGATGTAAACAACAAAACTGCAGACTATCACTTTTTGCATGCAAAAACACTTCCTTGTTAATAAAAATTGGCGTCATTCCCCTTGAGTTTACATCATCGGCATCGGGTAGAAAGACTGTAATTCGTGCGGCGCAATGTAGCCCGTAACATGTGGCCAAATAAGCGGCCCGAAGCAAAACATTACCAGAAAAAGCGCACGATTTGTCCGTTCAGAAGAAATATAAATTTACCGGAACTTTTCTCACTGTTTTCGGAGTGGATCACCAGGTTCTAATTTTGCCTCGTGAAGATGACACTATGAGATTTTCTGCGTCTAAATATGCTTCACATTTTATACAAACTCACGGATGCTGATATATCTCTGCACTGTGCCTACGACAGGCAAACGTATTTTCGGTTCCTTTACCAACCCAAGGCGTTAATGTACGTTAGCTGTCAATGTAAGCGAGAAATAGGGCCCCCTATTCAAGCGGCAAAGTATACAGAACAAAGACTTTTGCTTTTGAAAAGCCATAGGGCCTATAAAGTGTTTTCTTAATGATCATTTATGAACTACGGATGTAGCGACCTCGCATTCCCATATGCTGACAAAAAGCGGACTCATCAATTGATTCAGCGAAAGAAGATATTGGTGTAGGAAAATTGATTAGTACTTTTATACTACATACAGGAAGTTTAACTCCTTACACCGTACGTATATTTACAAGTCATTATGCTGACAAATTGGAACAAAGTAGGTCATTGTGACAGCGGAATAGCCGAGGGAACCTTGTTGTCGCACATCCAAAACACTATCAAGTATGAGGCCAATGTGAAGTGCAAGGTTGCGAGCAAAATCAAGGAAAACTATAAGTTTCTGCAACAATATCTAAGATGGATTTAGAGCAAACAGACATGTTGCAGATAGGCATGTGACATTTACATGCCATTTTAATCGCAGCCTCAGTCTAAAATCCATTTCTTTATTTTCTGAGATGTAAATTTCATTAAGAAGCATTAATCATAATTTTGCAAAGCATATTCGGACGCGACCTTGCAAATGTAGATGGAAGCCTCTAGAGAATGTTTCGTAGCACAATTTCTAGCTTATAAGGATGCTGAAGGAAAACACAACTGGTGTTGAATATTTCTGCAACGAGATTCCAAGCTAAACATAAACGATATTCTCATTCTTGCAGGTTTGAGTAGCTCTTGTGAAACAATCATGCATCTTTATATTACTTATGTGTCTGGGGATCTAAGTTGAAATATCTACGTTTTCATCCCAGCAGCTCATAAACTACTTAATTCAACCACAATACGGAAAAGCACTAGACGCGTTTTACCCTATTTGAGCTTGTCATTGTTGCCCAGTCCCTCGGTAACCTAATAGAGATAGAACCTATGGGCGCTAGAGGCTGACGCTATTTAGCCAGCAGCTAAGCCACTGAGCCATCAGGGACGGTGGCTGGACTATATTATTTGCAAGCGAACCGGGATAAAAGACAACCACGTAGGTTGCCACAGTTGCATTTGACAGTCGGTAGTCTTCAAGAGCATGACATCCTCGCAGGGGCTAAATCTGCTGGTTAGCTGGCGTCAGCCTATATCGGGGATGGGTTGGATCCCCAGTAGTGTTCTGAAGGAATACGCAGCACTGCTGAATGCGAATAGGGTGAAACGTGTCGGGTGCTTTTCCGGATTGTGATGGGGCTATGTAACTTATGAACTGATGGGGCGAATACATTAGAAATACAAGTAAATTCCTCCTAACCATAAGTGCAACGAAAGGTACCCTGTCCCAGTTTCAAATGCATGAACCTAGCGTATAGTGCGCTGAATAATGACCTCTGAAAGTACAGTACACAATGAACAATGATTTATCACTGGATAAAAGCAAGTGCTTGACACTTCCCGTAGGACGGTTGAGGTGAACATGATGAAAGCAAAATATGTCTGGGTCACTTATGAATGGAAGGATTTTGGTGAGTATTCTTGTTCGTCGCAATCACCAGACAATAAAGATATGTCGACCAGCTATCCGGAAAAGCACCAGACGGCCGTTTCGTCCTATTTGGGCTCATCTTTGGTGCGTACCCTTCGGTCCTCTGCGAAGGATCGAACCCGTGACTGCTAGTGGCTCTTGCCAACTAGCCCGCAGCTTATGCAACTGCGCCATGGAGGACGGTATCTAACTATCGTGAATTGTTAGCTAAATGCGATATAGCCCGACGCATCCTCCACTGCCATGCAGGCACTTGCCATGCAGATGACAGCGGTCGGACATCCGGCGTCAGGAATTCTACTGCCTGCATGGCAGTGGAGGATGCGACAGGCTATATCTCATTTAGCTAACAATTCATGATAGTCAGATACCGTCCTCCATGGCGCAGTTGCATAAGCTGCGGGCTAGTTGGCAAGAGCCACTAGCAGTCATGGGTTCGATCCTCCGCAGACGACCGAAGGATGCGCACCACTGATGAGCCCCAATAGGGCGAAACGGCCGTCTGGTGCTTTTCCGGATAGTTAGTCGACATATCTGAATTGTCTGGTGATTGCGACGAACAAGAATACTCACCAAAATCCTTCCATTCATAAGTAATACCAGTTCGCCAGTACGGATTCCACAAAATGCTATGTCGATTCATACCTGCCGTAACCGGGAAGTCCTGACGCCGGAAGGTCGACCGCTGTCATCTGCATGGCAGTGGTTTGCATGGCAGTGGAGGATGCGTTGGGCTATATCGCATTTAGCTAACAATTCATGATAGTTAGATACCGTCCTCCATGGCGCAGTTGCATAAGCTGCGGGCTAGTTGGCAAGAACCACTAGCAGTCATGGGTTCGATCCTCCGCAGACGACCGGAGGATGCGCACCACTGATGAGCCCCAATAGGGCGAAACGGCCGTCTGGTGCTTTTCCGGATAGCTGGTCGACAAATCTGAATTGTCGGCTGATTGCGACGAACAAGAATATCTGGGTCATCTTTTGAACGTCTGTCGAGATGAATATTTTGATAAGTAACATCAGTAAATTTAAAATAAATTATCGAGTATAAACGTTCAGATAGACACTGGGTTGCAGTGTTCAATGAGGTAAAGAGTGAGAAAAGTAAAATATGGTCGCTCACTTAGGTCCATTTGTCACATAAACCCTGTTGACGTAATCCACAGCAGGGGAGTTTAGGTACCAAAATTTTGGGAGCTAAGAGCAACATCTAATCGTTTTTTGAAAACATCCAAGGTAGCAGAGGATACAACCGAGTCTGGGAGTGCGTTCCAAGGTTTGCAAACCCGAAGGGAATAGTAATTCCATCGACACTCTAGACGGCTGTATTGTTCCTTCAACTTTAAGCAGTTGCCCCTGAGCTGCGTGTTGTGCCTAAGTTTCAGCAAATGGCGGCATACGTGGTTGGGGTCACTCAGTATCTGATAGGCTAATATGAGGTCACCGCGCATTCTTCGATAGCGCCCGCTGAAAATTCCCCGCAACTTCAGCATTCGGTGGTAAGAGTGATAGCGCAGGCCCTTCACATTCTTTGTTGCTCTCCGTTGTGTTGCCTCTATCGCTTTTAGGTCGCTCTTCAACCAAGGTTGCCAAGCTTGGATGGCGTATTCAACATGCGGGCGCACGTAGGAATTGTGCATCATTGGGAAGATTGATGGGTCAGATCTCCCGAATGCCCTTCGCAGCATGCCGACATGATGGTTGCCTCTTTTCGCAGCTACCTCAGCAAGTTTTGAACAGTTGAGGTCGCTCTGTACGATCACACCCAGGTCACGTTCCTGGGAGCTATTCTGCAGTCCGTTGGTCCCAAGTGAATAAGTGTAGTTATGACTATGGCGTATTTGTACGACGCGACATTTGTCTACATTGAACGGTAGGGCGTTTTGAACTGACCAGTTCGACACTATGTTAAGATCGCACTGGAGCTGTTTGTGTTCGTCAGGTCCACTGATCCCTCGCCATATCTTGATATCATCAGCGAAAAATAGGAAATCGGAAGTAATTGATCTCGCCAAATCGTTAATGAACACCAAGAATAGACGAGGTCCAAGAACCGAGCCTTGTAGTACTCCACACGCCACATCGATTGCATCAGACAATGATTCTCGGACTCTCACCACTAGCCATCGTTCTTGTAGAAAATTGTCAATCCAACTTAGGATTGGGTCGCCAGTGCCGTAATTCCGAAGCTTCTGAAGGAGAATACGATGGTTTAAGCGAGAAAATGCTTTTAAAGTCCATGTAGATGACGTCGACCCCTACTCCATCATCAATAACTTCAGTCCAGCTATTACGTGCAATTAATATGCTAGTATTACACGGACGCTTTAGACGAAAGCCATGTTGCTCTGGGGCTATTAAATTGTGGCTTTCTAGGTATTCCATCAGCGCATTTGCGATGATTGATTCCATCACTTTGGATAGTACTGGAAGTAGTGTGATTGGACGGTAGTTGGCAGTATCAATGCGGCTACCTCCTTTATGAATAGGAGTGATGACCCCTTGGTTCCATACAGGTGGAATACGGTTCTCCTCTAGACATCGCTAATAGAAAATAGCCAGTGGTGCTGCTAGATCACTAGCTACTGCCTGTAGAGCCTTTGGTCGGATGTTGTCAGCTCCGGAAGAACTGTGGATACGCAAGGATAACAACTTCTTCAACACAGCTTCCGCAGTGAAGGTGACGTTTTCTAAACCAGACGGTGGAGTATTAGAAAGGAGGAGAATGTTTGTGCTCGTTACCTCCTGAAAAGTTCTGGAGTAATGAAGCCATAGGAGGTTAGCTGCTTCCATTGCTGATCGCGTGTACCCATCATCCATGACTAGTGCTGGAACCCCTCGCTTTACCTTTCGAAGACCGTTAACGTGCCTGTACAGGAGTTTGCGGTTCGTGCAGAATCGCTTCATTAACTTCTGGTGATGTGTGACCTTGTCTTCGCGGATCAGTTTCACACAGAAGTTACGATGGGTCACGTATTCACTCCAGGTTTCGGCGTTCGTGCAGTCCTGGTGATCTCGCCATTCGAAATCCCTCTGGAACATACATTTACGTGTCCTGCTCCTCAGAAATGAATTACGCTTGTTTTTACGTTGGAAGGACTTCTGCTCTGGAGCTTGCGCTACCAGTGTACTAAACGACCTTGTAGATGTTTCCCAGGCAACATCTGGGGAACATTCGGTCAAGAAAGTCCAAGATGTATCCTTAACAAGATTAGACAACACATAGTAGTGTGTGACAGTATGCACTTTATCCTCCTCCTTTTCAGGGTACTCCGCATAGCAAATATAGTCAAAGAGTAGAGTAACATGATCACTACGACCCAGTGGTGTGCTTGTAACTATCCCGCTAACCATGAGTTCTTCGTTAGTGAGCACAAGATCCAGTATGGACGGCTTGTTAGCAGTTCGAAATCTGGTGGGAGAGGTTACGTGGTTGTAAAGAGGGTGGGTAGCAATAAGCTCTTGCAAGCAGGATTTAAACTGCATACCGTCGGTTGCTGGCGTTTCTATGTCATGCACGTTAAAGTCGCCCGCGGTAAGAATGTGGGTGTAGGACTTGTTTAAAGCGAACTGCAAGACGTGGTTCAGTTTGGCGTCCATTTCCGACGTTGAGTTTGGTGGGCGATAAATCACGGCTAGTAGGCATGTGTCCTTGTTTCGCAACCATAGGCGGCACCAAAGCGAATCGGGAGCTCGGATTTCAGGGTGGTCGATAACTTCACATCGGAGGTTTGTATTATAATAAATAATCACACCGCTACTGTCAAACGCAAAGACAGTGACTTGCGTAGCAATTGAACATAGGTTGTGCTTTATCCCAGTTAGCTTGCAAATTAGGTACCCCAGTCACCGTCCCCCATGGCTCAATGGCTAAAGCTGCTGGCTGGATGGCGTCAGCCTCTATCGGTCATGGGTTCCATCCGCAATAGGGGAGCGAAGGACTGCACACCACCGACAAGCCCCAATAGCTCAACACACGTCTGGTGCTTTTCTGTATTTTGGTTGAGCTATGTGGATTGTGAGCTGCTGGGACAGATAGCATTTTCTATTTTTAGGGATATGAAAGTATAAACGGATTGTGACCTGCTTTGTCCATTTTAGGCGCCAGTACTGATAACAGTAAAGTAAAAGCGGATGCACAGTGTAGGTTAGGCTATTGTGCACCACGATTTGCCAATGATCTTGAACTGCTTGAAACCAAAAGCCAAATAGTAGACTTGGGACGTCACAGATATTCTCAGGATCAGCACTCTGGGAATCCGGTTGCTTCTAGTGAAAGATTTCTGAATTAGTGACGATACACTTTCGAAACTAAATATAAAGGCAAAAATTAATCGGAGGCCAATGTGACGAAATGCCCATATCCAAGTCAAGTCAGGTTAAGATTTAGGTGTCCAAATGCATAATTTATCAGCAGTTTACAGTTGTCGTACCTATTCTCCATACGATTAATTTGGCCACGTTAATGCACTTATGCTATTGTATGTTTTGAAAAATTACCAGCTCTTAAGGTCCATTGAATTGCGTGGGTCCACGCATCTGATTAGCGGAATCAACCGTACTTACATAAGCATGTCGCCATAGGCTGAAACGTTGTTCCGTTATTCTACTGGGTCCATTCAATCTTTCGGTTATGACCTCGATTATATGCCACTTCAAATACAACAAATTGAATACCTCACCATGCGTCAAATATACCTGTTGTTAATGGCTACTTCAAAACAACGTACTCAAATTACCCTAGTCTTAACTTGTGGATATTTATGGGATTCCAAGTACAATGCACGGCAGACGGTTGAACGAGGATCACAAGGTTTTCACTATGTGGCAACCTAAGTCTGTACACTTGTCAAAAAGGGATGCGCTGTTGAAAACCATGCGAAAGATGATCAGATATCTGATAGAAAAAACACTATGTTCCGGAAGGGTTAAATCATTGGCTGCAATTCAGTGGAAGAGTGCATCTATTCATATTCTACCGATTTTAGGACCTTTCGCAATATCGCTTTTTGCTGGCAATTTGTAGAATATTCCCATAAAGTCACGAACACCTTAAAAGAACTATGAAAAAGCGGTACAAAAACAGAGGAAGCATTGAGAAGCACCTGAAGTCATCACCTATAACTCTTACTAGTAAAGCCCGATCATTGCTATGGATCCTACCGCAACCTTGAATCGAAGTGAATAATCGAATGTCGCCGTTTGGATGCTACAGGAAGGCTGGTTGCATTCTGTTTTGGAAGAGGAAATTATTCAAGTTAATTTTCGTCGTTCTATCAGGTCCGATCGACTAGGATTGCCCCAGGAGCGTGGAGGCGGTGTGATTATTTACATCAATCCACGCCAGTGCAACTTGGCAGCCATACTGTTCACGTACACAACAACAACTTTTAGCCATACTTTGATTGAATGCAAGCTACGTTTCCTGTGCGGTTTGCGTTTTGTTGTAGTCGGAAAGGTATATATATCGCATGACACACCAAGTTCCCATCTGAGCAAATTTACTCATGAGTTGTCCACCGTGTTACTACCGAAACTCAAACTCTCAGTCTGTTTGATTGCTGGAGATTCTTAATTAAGTTACCGGTGAACCCGGTGACTTTACAGATAAGACTACAATCTAAAGTAAATCTCGTCTTCACAAACCAAGCTCAATTGTTTTCCACGCAAAAGTGGGCTCCACTCAGCCAACTCTGACCATTGTAACATAAAGTTATACCCACTTATTTACAATAAGACAGCCTGATGCTTTAGCTCATTTACAATTTAAAACGAGACTGTTACATGTCCAACATTGCAAGACTTCAAACAATGTTTTTCTTCAAATGTTCATACCGTTTTCAACAATGACGATTTGTCCTTTCAATGTGAGCATCTCAGTGAATATCACAAATTCTGCAATGACATTTGCTGCTCAATTTAAACCATTTATTGAGGCCCAGACCGGTTCTCCACTCCAGTACACAAACAAGTCAGAAGGAAGAAAGTGCATGCATTTAAATATAAACCGCCAGCTCCTGTCAAATTACTTTCTTCAGCCAGAAATTCTGCGACTATACGACTAAATGTTCTGTATATTGATGCTATTTTATCCAAAAACAACTACCCTTACCTGTAGTAACCTTTGAAATAACTATGTGGTAAAGCCTCCAGTAGACATATAGGGGATGTAGATGTCGATAAACCCAACTTTGAATTCCGATCCGCTCTTAAAAATGCTTGCTGTATGCCTTCATTTCGCAACTGGTCCAATATTTGCCTTCCAAAACCTCGAGTTCTACCAGAAAATCAAACGGGATGCATGTGAGGAAGCCCGGAGAACTAAATGTCTATCACTAAATGATTTTAAGGAGTGCGCCAACTCCCTCAGTTTACCTTTAACACATATGTTTCTTTGTTGCCTACGCAGTGACACAATCCCCGACATTTGGAGACCAGACAGGATAACACCAATCCCAAGTAAGAAGTTCAGAAATTCCGTCTCATTATTACTTGTACATCTGTCATGTTGCAAGCTTTGAATGCTCGCTAATTCCTTTGATTTCTATAAGCACCCAGCTGGTGAATTCTCTGTTTGTTTAAAAACCCAAACGCTCCACTTCAGATGCTGAGGCATACCTCGTTTACTCGATAGCAGCTGCGTTAGGTGTTAAATGTAAGGCAGTACGTCTGCCTTTCCAGAATTATTCAAACGCTGTTGGGAGTGTCGTTAGGTAATTGTTTCGAAACCTATTTTGGAAAAATGGCGTCCAACCTGCGGTGTGCAACCTAATTGGTAAGTATTTAAAGGTAGCTCGCAATTCACTCGACTGAACGCCAAATTTGCTTCACTATTGCTAATGAGTTGGATCTTTATAGGGTGCAATTCTCTCCCTTCTTTATATGTACATCGAGAGACTTCCTATTCCCCTGGATGCTGTTGGATGTAAATATGCTCACGACGCTGTTTTAGGCAGTGTTTTTCCCACCAACGAGTCATTCTCAGTGATCCCGAAAGTGTTGGATGAGCTTCAACAGTGGTTATTTTCCCGATCTCTTGTCCTCAACGTTTCCAAATGCCGAGACATAAACCTTTTTCTTATCCGCACTGACCAACCTCAGACCATCTCCATTGCTTTGAGCTAAATTGTTGTTAACGAATGAATTATACCAATTTCACTCACTGTTAGGTATGTTTGTGTATTTTTATTCCAAATCTTAAACTGCTCTACACACATCGACGAAATATTTCACAAAGCAAGGAAACTAACATTTTATTCCCTGCACTTCAAGATGCTTGCAGTACCCCGCTATTCCATTTATAAACTCGTAGGCACCTGTATTCTGTCTCATTGGCTGTACTGCTCGCCTGTTATTTTCTCTTGTCTTTTTCAAAAAGACTACAACTATTTTCCGTTTGATTAAGCTTATCACTAAATGCAGAGACGCATTTGGACTTTATTGTTACCAAGCATTTTTATGTATGTCGCCGATTGCTTTCACTGACTTTATGTGATCCTTATCATCCACTTTACGAGGAGTTATCGGACCTTGTTCCTTCTTATCTACACCCTCAGAATTTATGGTTCTGTATCCCAACAACGCTTCTTCCTATAACTCTGTGTTGCCTTATTTATCACGTCTTCTAGTGAATTTAACGTAGATTATTGATGCCACGCATGAAAGTTTGCTTGAGTGAATGTATGCATATTTTGTTTTTTCAACATTTGCTTTTCCTCTTAGTACCAAAATTTTTATCCGCAGTTCAAGTGTAAAATGTGCTGCAAGTTGGCTCGGTCGGGAACATAAAACTTATTTTGACTTTATTTTTGATGAAATACACAGTATTGTCTACAAATTTCTACTACTTTCTATTGATACCTTGATAGTTAGTATCTCAAACTCTGTGTTCTGCTCAATGCTTGATATGCGTAGTGCTTTTTTACACGCAGCTCACTGTAAAGTGCCGATCGCTGACAGTCTTACACAAGATTGCTTGTATCATTACTGAGTGTTGCTAATGGACCTTTGCAATTCACCAATGGTTTTTCGGAAATTTCTACCTTGTCATTATCTAACCTCAAGCGATGATTTGTTCATATGGACGAAATGTGTGCATTTGGTTGTGATCCCGTATAATCGAAAACATTTACCTAGGTATTGTTTATTAACATAAATTCTCGCCTGATACTAGAAAATACCAGCTGGCCATCAAGAAAGGCGAGCTTGTTGAGCACATCATTTCGAATTCTGTTATCAGACTGACCGGGTAAAACGCTAGAGTCATTAGTGACAGTCCGAAACAACTCAATGATTCAGAACTAAACGATTTCTTGGGTCGGCATTTCTATTACCTCTGCAAGATACTGAATTTACGACTACTGATGAGTCGCTGCTGAGGCTGAAACTTCACGATGAGAAGTTTCGGTGGAAAGCGGAACAAGAAATTTACCTATCTGATCCTAGGAACTATGGTTGCGTTCACTGTGACCGTCGACATCTTTGGTAAGCAACGTCTACCTTTTGTTTCAACTGATATCTCGGACATTGGATTAGGCACAGTTCTGTCTCAGTTGCAGGAGGGTAAGGAGTAAATAACTATATACGCCTCATAGACGCTGTCGGACACCGAAAAATACTATTCCACTGGCGAAAAGGAGACATGCTTGCATCTGGACATGTAAGTAAGGACATTACTACTTATTGCTCACTGATCATGCTACACTTATAACCGTACTCGACCGTGCTAAAATGGTCACAAGCCCTTGGTTTTCACATATACAAAACTACCATCATGAAAAAATGGCATTGCAGTTTGTTCTAAACAAGTTGTTGACGCCCTTTCAAGGCTTCCGATATCCGCTGAAGGCTAGGGCGAAAATGTTTAGACGGTAGGGATGATGTCCCACTTTAGTGACGGATCACCCTCGGTTTAACACTTGACTGGCTAGGACAAAACACCGACAAAGTTTCGGCGCTGGTAAACATTCGTCAATATTTAGCTACTTTTCGGTCAGACCGCGCGAAAATGCATCCAACCTCATTTTACACACTTCGGCACGAGCTGTCTTCCATAATCCATTTTGTTGCGTGAGGTAGTTTGATACACCTGGGACACTTATTTCCGCAGTGTTTGGATGCGTACATGAAGGCCAAAAGGGCATTGTATGAACAAAATACAGTTGACACCAATGCTAACGGTGTACGTGAAACTATTGAAACCCCGGCTTCAAGGCCTTAGATCAAAATTGTTTTGCCTTACTGCAATCTGATAAAATGCAAGGCCACTAGACGCTCGGATCTAGCCTAAGCAGTATTCAATGAAGTAATGAGCACAAATTGATATTGCTATCACGATCACATTCGACAATGCATTTCTACCAAAAAAGGAGCTGGTTGCTACATAATTCTAAAGCAAAAGATGTGGGAATGTTACTACAACTGTAAGCATCGAATAGCTCTGCTGCTTCTTCACAACTTTTGGGTGGCCAAAAGAATTAAACATTCAATATGGGTCTCAGTTTTCTAACATTGCGTAAACCGAGTAATTGGCGCAATGGCATCCGACACACAAGACCGATACCGTACAATCCTGCTGCCAATGATCTAGTTGAAGGTCTCAACTTTACTTTAAAAGAGTAGTAGCAAGTTTTTTAAGCTTTCGTGCACATCTTGGGACAATGCGCTGGAGTCTTCTTTAGAGGCATATAGAATCATACCACACACCGCAACAAAGAATGCCCCCTACGAATTAATTCTATTGTGAACAATTCAAACTCCATTAAACGCGGCAATCATATTTGCAGAAAGCGCAGACCCAGCAGAATGGATATTTTTAATTTATACCAAACTACATACCGATGAATTGGGAAGACGTACCCCATAGGGATATTCGTTTGTATGGGTCTAAACGTTCTCAAACGGGAGTGGGGCAATCGGACCAGCGACCTGTGTTGAATCAGTTCTCACTTCATAGAACTACACTTTAATAGATGGAATAACAGTAAATACAAGGCAGCTGCATACATCTCCATTACAACGCGTGTTTGAACAGGCGAACACTCCCGCAACACAGTGTATTACACAAACAAATGGAGACCTGAGAGAAGCCAACTGAATGCGTTGTCCTGTACACCGTTGTGATTTAAAGGGTAGCAGTAAATGAATCATTCTTGCATGTACACATTTTGGTACATTTACATGAACGGCTCATGAACCCACAAATACAGAATATATTGTGTCCCTGCCGTTCGCTTGGCCATGATGACGCAGATTTGCTATTCACTTTGTCTAACTTGTCAACCGTTAACGTTCACTGAAATGGACGCGTCCCTGCAGCTAATTGGCTGAATAGATCGTATGTTCATAAGTATTTTGTCCTAAGCTGAAACTTTGTTCCGTAATGCTGTTTTGTTCATGTAACCATTAGCTTACGACATAGGTTCTATGTCTTTTTGGACAAAACGGCGTTATCAGTCGCAGATGAACTACAATGCCATCAGTAATAATGCAAACGCATATAATGTATATGTTAAAGTGTAGTGATGCACTACTATCACTGGAATAAATGGACACGCATTATTGAGCAACAAGCAGACATTAATAAACAAATTCCTCAGGATTCGTATCCAGTAGATAGAGAAAACTTTGGGGAAATATTTCTTTATCATTCAGTTTAAATGACCTAAAACTGCGTGGCCAGATGCTGCGTATGGCGTATGATGTGCAGCATATCAATGTAGTATTAATAACGACAACGAGGTCCAACGTACTATGGCAACCACCTGTCTATATCTACCAGCCAGAAACCTCCCCGATGTTTAATTCTAGGAGTAATATTTTTTACGCATAAACCAGTACATGCCAACCATCTGTCCAAGGCGATCACATTTTGTCAGTTCCTTGCGTGGTCGCCCTATACAGCTTTTACTGATCATTAGTAATAGGTATATTTCTCTTAATGCGCTGAACTGTCTGTAACGTCATTGATCACTTTTAGATATCGAAAGACTAAGACCATCTAGAGAACCTAGGTAGCAGGTTGAACAACGGAGTTGTCAAAATATTCTTACGAAACTGATATATCCAATTTAATAAAGTAAAAATATGTAGAGACCCCGCTCACAGAACATGCAGGCACATATAATAGGATGTTTACTAATTTCAACCTGTAATTGCACGTTTCTCTCTCTAGTTCTGATTAGATCAAAGTAACTAGATATGCCAGCATTGTTTCGGCTAAAACCGTTACCATTTTGACCACCTGCTAAATATCAGCTATAATAAAAACAAAATGCCAGTTAATAGTTATCTACTGATAAAAGTGGGCACTTTAGTGCGAATAAATTGTAAAGAAGGCATAGCTACTTACACATGGTACAGCAATCTTTAGGAAAATTGTCGGCCGATATATAGGATATTTAGTTACTTGCAGGCCAAATGTCACTGACAAATATGTCACAGTAGTGAATAAGCTGGCTTGGCATTTCACAAGGTAAGTCAAACAAATTTGTCAAGGCATTGGCGCCTATGCGTCAGGATTAGTTTATAACAACTACTCTTGTTCGAGAGCTGAATGTCATGTATCGGAAAATGAGGGTAAGATCATCCATGCACAGCGGCACGCCAAAACAACTGTTATTGTGGTGGGGCAGTTTCTGCTGCAGCAGAATCATATGAGAGCGTATATGGGAAGTATAAAGTGTCTTCAGGAACGTCATGCACACAAGGATGGGATTTGGTTGGAAAACTTTTTACAATCACATCAGTATGACATTTCTATTTCGTATAAAGGAAGGGCCGGTGTACAACAGAAAGCAGCTCCCTTCACAGTTAGTGAACTGCAAATTAACCAAATCCCCTCAAAAAGCGCCGATAATAATCGCCAGAATGCTACACTTCCCTTATATTATCATTTGCGTCAGTTGTGCTGTACTTGCTTATAAATGCAGACGCTGTATTGCCAGCGAAATTGTTAGGTTTGATCAACTGTTTATAGATCTCATTTTCAGAAATGCCCTAAATCAAAAAGCAGAATTAACTGTTGTTAATATATCCTAAGTAATAACATGAATTAAACTCGGTTTCTTATTTGAAGGAATGTCTTAAGATCTAACTGTTTAAAAATTAGACAGGTCAATTTCATCAATAATTAACCGACATCTAAAAAGATTGATTAATTACAAAGGAAGTGATGCAAACATAGTCTCTTGTTTTGATCTCCAATTTCACATCCCAAAGACCTGGTTTACATGTTACATTATTTGTTTCCCATCGCCCAAAATCCGGTTTTTGCTTTCTTGTTCAATTTATGTCATGCCTTATATTTCCTAATTGGCGAGTTTCTGGTTCGCAAATCCGTTTCAGTATATTCGCTTGCAAATCTATAGTTGCTACACGTACAAACATAATAATCCCAAAGATACTACCAGTTCGAACATTTCTGGCAAAACTGAAGAAAACTAAATAGGGCACATTGTCCGAAAATAGCTAGATGTTACTTTGATTTCGCTTGCGGTAACACACTAACTTGCATGAAACGCCATTCTGCGAAACTTTGAACAACATTCATATTAACACCTTTATTTTTACTCCACCGCATGACATGTTCGTAATTCGGGCTCTTGAATTTCGGCAGCCATATTAGTCACTCTTAAAACGAGTGTAATCGGTAACATTAATGTGTTAATCGTTGTATTTAGCACTGAAGCGTCGACAGTAACCTAATATGTGTCAGCCCCACCACCAAATTAACCGAGGTCGTATGGGTTCATCGTGCCTCTTTAGACTTCGTGGAAAGCGACGTTTACAAAATTGTTGATCACAGTGGAACGCGTGATTGCTCAAGTAAACTCAAGGCTATAGCTTTAGAATCAAACATTAATCGTAGCGTGGGAAGATGTGTTATTGATGAACGTTTGAAACAAAATACTCAAACTGTCCTCAAAGCATACTTCTCATATGCGTTCGTCTCTGGATCATTGAGAAAAACCAAGGCAACAATATCACCAATTCGCTTATTTTTGTATCAAATTAACGGCTATTCCAGTCCTCAGATTCATAGCTGTGTTGACACAGAAATGCGACAGACTGGCACAAAGTGTACTGTTAACATTCGCCGTGAGCTATTTCATTGGAACCAGATGAAACCGTGTCTCGAACTAGATGCTCAACATCAAACTCCAGTTCAGAACAGCGTAGACAGGCCAAACGATCCAGTGCTAACCACTCCGATACGAGGTGTTGCTCCTAAATTTACGTACGTAGCCCATGATTCGTCGCAGCCACGCCCCAAATCGAACAGGTTTGAAGGACCAACAACATGCGCGTCCGTTGTTGCAACCCACTTATCAGAAGCACCGCCTAGGTAGCTTCGTCCACTGCCAAACAGGGTGCAGTCAGTGTAGTCAGTGCCACTACTGGACCCAAGAAGTCATCAGTTATACAGCAAAAGAAAGCAGCCACATGTCCACGCAAAGAGGGAACCTGGAACAATCATATAACTCTCTAATTGTTATATGCTCCAGTTTCCCTGAATCCCAGGCAAACTCCACAAAATTAAGCAGCTAAACGACGGGAATCATTGGGTCTCTCTGTGTCAACCAATGGGATCCAATCTAAGTCAGCCAGTACGATGCACCTCATCCATCACCCAAACGAAGCGCACTACAGTGAATCGTTGTTACTCCAAGTATGGCTTCATTCATGTACTGATGCAAAGTCAGTTCTCTTGTCAGCCACAGATTTTAGTACCATCCCTGCACCTTTCGAATTGTTCCAGATGTTCCTTATAGAAAACGTCAGAAATGCAATTAAAGTCCAGATGAGCTCAGTAAAAAGAAAGACGTAACGTCGTTCCTTGTCCATGGTGTCCCCAACATTCACAAGTCAGACGAACTGGAGGACAGTGCCAATAATTGTGATGAATAGGTTTACATCCGTAAAGTACTCACACACAAAAGACGTATTCAACAATGCAACATCAAGTTTACCCTCATTACCTATCTACTGAGGAATTGGCTCCAGAGTGATGAAGATGACATTGCAACCCAAACTAATAGCAGAAAAGGCTATCAACATGTGGCATTAAATGCGAAAACTGTTGCCATCCCAAATACAGATAAAGGCGATGGGAAAACGGACACAAATAGTCAAGTTAGCACTGAACATGAAGGTCAGGTGTAAACTCCGTCTGCAAGTAACACAGTTCCCGGACACTATCAAGGCACCAAAACAGTTGAAGGAGTCTCAGGTTATCAGCCACTCGCTACCACTGACCGCTATAAACACCATCCCGAAATAGCCCTGGAGCTCTGTAGCGCCCAAAAAGATAACTCATATTTTTCACGTACAATTCAATTGTTGACCGATTGTACATTACTTTACTTGTTTTAATCTTCCTCACAACCTGCTCGACACTTGTCCGCCTTGTAAGTTCCCGCGCTCACGTGTTCGCTCTTGTCTCGTTTCATCCGTCCGCGTTTTCTTGTAGCCCATCGAATACAGTCCGCTGTGTCCGACTCCAATTGCCTTCTGATATCCGCGCTTTATTTCACGCATCGTATCGGACTAGTATTAACTAGTCCTACAAATTGGTGGTTCACCATAAAAGGCGACTGGTAGCTGAACCATCAAAATCGTCATAAGCCCCCACTGAAAGCGACATCGACAACCAGGCTTCTAACGTCCGACTCCCCCAGCTGCTTGTATGGCAACGCATATGGTCATCTCAGTACGCCTTGAGAGATAGTTGTGGTAACCGAAAACTGAAAATCGTAGATCGTCGATGCTGAGTTTGTTCAAACCTGTGTGGTTCGCTTACTAAATAATCGACCAAACAGAGAAAGATGAGTTATCCTGTATTATCAATTTCACCAGAAACTCGATATTATTGGCAATCCAGAAACACAAGTTATCGATTCTCTTTGACACCGTTTGCATTTTAGACATGGTGATGCATTTTTATGAATACAAGTTTGCGCCCGCCAATATCCACCCTGGGAATGGATCACAGTCCAACCTCTACCGTGAACCGAGTCCTGGTACGGCCATATATTCACCTTCTTCTGGTGGGGGGCATGTAACCTTCCAAAAAGTAAAGTCCCTGCTTCTACTCTTGAACAATTCAAGACCTATTTGTAAAAGTGATCGTCGACAAAGCGCCATACAAAAATCTCACCATTTCCACGCGTTTCAGGATGGGTGACGACTGTCTGTTTTGGACCTAGTGCTCAGCAAATAGGAACTGACTGTCAATAACAACCATAGGTGCACCGCTTGTTCGTAGTACTCATGAGATGCTTCAATCCCGCTACATCTGCTACGCGGAATACACCAGTGAAAACAAGTAGGAAATCCATGTCGTCATACATTACGATACGTTGTCAAACCTCGTTCAAGAAGCCAACTAGCAATTTCGATGTCATCCGAATAGAAATTGTGACCCAGTTACCGAGCTAGTGGCAAAAGTGCAGGAAGCAAAAGTCTGTCGCCCAAAGCAAACGAGGTCCTTCCTGCTGGGTCGGCAGGAAAGTACATGGCTCCAAGTGACTTAGCTAAGCGCGATCATTAATTCCCTCCGGGGTGCCTACACAACTCGTCGAAACCACTGCGTCAAATTAATTCATGAAAACGCGATCCAGCGCCAACAGTACTTAGCAACAAAATTCAGTATTATGTCTTAAACGCTGTGAAGATACGTGAACAAACTCTGAGTAGTGAAGCACAAAATCCAAGTTCCATGTGCATCATATGGTCTGGTGCTAACTAAAATATGCGCTTCGCTAACACTTCACCTGCACAATTTAGAGTGAGTCTTCATCTCACCTGCTTTTGACACAGCTCCCACGGCCCTCCAGTTTAAGTCACGTAACCTTCATGGCAGCAAATGTAATAAAAAACATATTATTATCCTTGCGTATGCAGAGCTATTCCGACGTGTGCAACAGAAAACAGCCGCCAAGAACATCACAGCATCCTTAGCTAAGTCCTTTCAAAAATGTTTTGAGAAATTTCAGATTTTAACCATGGAAAAGTATTGCAGAATCATCGCTATACGCTAAATAAAAAATCGTATAGAAACCTTGAACAACTGTCCAATGTCCCTCTTCCCAATGATTTCCAAATTAATGGCGAGTTTTATAGCAGAGGCGCTCATGGGCTACCCTGAGAGAAACAATATCATAGTGTGACATCCGCATGGATTCCGCCGATTATGCTCCTTAATTACAAATTTCTTCTGGCCATATCAACCTAGACGGAGTTTGTCCGTGCCAGACAAGCAGTCCACGCCGTCCATTTGAAATTATGTAAAGCATTCAACCGCCTGGACGACTGCATCCTCCTTCACAAACTTCAAGGCGTTAGAATCGACGACCCTGTACTGAGTTGCATAAGCAGCTTCCTCATACAACATCAGCCGACTGTCAGAGTCTGCATCTCTATTTCCGAAGCCATCGAAGTAAAGCGTGGTACAATCAAAGGGTTGGTACTGGGTCCACGTTTGTTCTTAGCATTTATCACTGACTTTATAAGTGTGCTCCGATCGCAGTTCTTACTAATTACAGACGAAGTCAAGATATGATATAATATCAAGACAGTGGTCGACCAGACAGCACTGCAGAGAGCTCTGGACACTGCTTATATGTAATCATTCAAAAACCAGCTCCAGTTCAGCGAGACGAAATTCAGAGATTTGAGCATACACCATTAGCTTTTCCATGAATATCAACTTAAAGAACAGCAGTTTCAATTTGCCTCCCAAGAAGAATACCGCCAAGTGATGGAGAAGGATGAGTTTGGCTGCTCGAAACAGGTTAAAATTGCACCAAAAACTATTTAGCATCTTCACCTCTTATGGAAGGCAAGCAGAAAGCTCTAGCCACCAAAATTTCTGCAAATGATAAAAGCATACATGAGGCTCCACATAGAATATGCTATCCAATCCTGGGGTCCTTGGCGCATACGACGCTGCAACGTAACTTGGTGACAGGATATGCTTACCTCCTGGACCTATTGAGCTATAGTGGGTGATGCCTGCGGGCATCTTGAGCGATACTCCTATCAGGTTGGTCAATCGTGATAGGTCAGACAAACTCAATTCCCTGGTTCACCAAGTTGACTATTTGAAATGGGATGACGTCCATTTCTTTAAAACTAAATCATTGTCAAAACCTCACTGTCTTGCGCACAGGCTTTTGAGCCAAAGGCTTTGGATGAGGACCCTAATCGTCCTCTTGTCTAGGTCTGAGCGCCCTGGCAGTATCTCAGCACCCATACAACGATAACTTTTCTTCAAACATAAACTTCATCCTCCATCGGCTGTCGCGCAGATTATCAAACGTCGCCAAATTTGTCGCAAGGCGGATAAGCGTAAAGATGCCACTGCTGGAGAATTCCTTCATCACTTTCCAACTGCTTCTCTTACTCCAACCCCGACCTCCATTACTAACCTAACTTCTATGATCCCAGCTTAATTGGCAGCAACCGAAGTGCCACCGGAGTAGAACCATCTGCAGTCACCTTCCTACAACAACCATCAGATGCCTACTGACAAAAGCCCGTTATAAGGCTGCGCTGTTCAGTTTCCATGATGGCGTTCAACGTTCGCACTCTATCACAAATAGGTCAACTGGTTGCACTCGCACGCACCGTGAACATACTGGATACTGATGTGTGTTGTGTGTCCGAACCTAGGATCAATGACCAGTATAGGGTTGTTGGATTAACTGCACCAGGCTTATCCTCTCTTTATTGGTTGCACGCATCCGGAAA
Organism: Dicrocoelium dendriticum; assembly: GCA_944474145.2. NCBI lineage: Eukaryota > Metazoa > Platyhelminthes > Trematoda > Plagiorchiida > Dicrocoeliidae > Dicrocoelium > Dicrocoelium dendriticum. The sequence goes on along the minus strand of OX104063.1, from coordinate 145,333,130 downwards.
TCCCGATGCAGCACCCACGGGTCAAGTTGGTTTTGGTGTCATTCTACGCTCCAAGGCTGAGCCATCGTTGGTTGATCCGATTACGGTGAACAGCCGTTCATGTTCAGCCCGTTTGACGACATCAGCTATGGTTGATTCACGAAGTAATACAAAACGCTGTTTGTTTGTGATTTCCGTTTATGCTCCCACCGACTGCAGTTCACATGCTGTAAAGGACACATTCTATCACGAACTAAACGCGCTATTACGCAGTGCTACTAGTTCAGATATTATAGCACATTCAGGGGATATGAACGCAGAAGTAGGGCGTCTGAGCACTTCAGAATCTCAGCTGGGTGGTAATTGTGGGCTTAACTCCGAACGCACTGACAACGGCGACCGTCTACTGCAACTGTGTGCGGAGCACCAGTTGTTCCTTAGTATCGTTGCATTTTGACAAAGTGGGCGCTGAAGTGACACTTGGCGTCCTCCTGTTACTGGCCAGCGATGGACACAAATTGACCACATTACCATAAGTGACAGGTGGCGTGCTTCCATTCTGGTTTGCCGCTGGTATGGAATAACTGTGTCGACTCTGACCATGCCTTGGTATGCAGTCGTTTCTCCATGAACTTTATCGGGAGGCGCACCAAGTGTCTCCTCCAATTGGCAAAAGAGCAATTGTCTCAGCCCTCAGTCAGACAAACCTATCAAGATGCACTGCGTACGGAACTTTCGCTGTCTTGTCCTAATGACACTGAGCTTCAGTGGAATAGGATCTCGTTCCGCATGCACGACGCAGGAGCATCTGCTTGCGGCACTATCAATGGTCACTGCACCAGTCACTGGATATCCGAGAGGTCAATGAAACTATTGGAATCCAGAAGATACCTCCCGGCTGACTCTGAGCACGATGTGACCAGACGGACCATTAGCGTGAAATAAAGCGGAGCCTACTCGATGAAAAGGAAAACTGGTGCACAACTAGGGTTCAAGTAATGGAGGAGGCAATGGCAGTAGACAATTACCGCAAGCTCTTCCAGCTGATCCGAACCAATGGTCGTAGGAAAGCATGCGTCAATGAGACAATCAGAGACCGCGCGGGTGCACTGATACACAAGAAGGAGCGTGGTTTGGCCCGTTGGGCAGGACAATTTAAATACCACTTCAGCTGGCCCCCTTCTCCTGTAACTCTCCCTACTCAGATGATGCAGGACGAGCCATAGACGGTTAGTATAGATTCTCCGTCAGATGTCGAGGTCCGAGACACGATCACAGTCCCCAGTCATTTTCTTGCAGCTGGCCCAAATTCCCTCGAACCTTCTATATTTATAGATGGAGATGACGTCCTATACAAACCACTGACCTCCCTATTCGAACGTATCTGGAAGGAAGAGTGTCTCTCGGGTAATTGGAATGAATCGCTTATAGTGACAATATAAAAGAAGGGCAGTCGCGCAGACTGTTTCAACCACAGAGGTATTAGGCTAACGCCAGGTGTGACAACATTACTGACCTCGATTCTTTTCACTGCCTCCCTGTGGAACATGAATCCCGGATTAGGGAAGAGCAGGCACGCTTCCACCCAGAGCTTGGCTGTATAGACTACATATACACTCGGCGGCAAGTGCTAGAGCAGCTTGCCTAGTATACCGCAGACCGACAATTGCTATGATCCTTGATTTCAAGAATGTCTTCGATTCAGTCGATCGATTTATTCTTTTCAAATACTTGCACAGAAAGGTGTTCCCACGAAATATGTGAGCGTCATACATGCTCTATACTCGAACACTACACACCGCGTCAGGGTCTACGTTGGTCTGTCGTATAGCTTTCCTACCACAATTGGCGTTCGTCAGGGATGTCCGATTTCCCTGTTTTTGTTCACTTTGGTTGCGTATTCTAACATGGAGTGCACCCTTGCGGAAACTTACAATGTTGGCGTCTAAGTGCTGCCTGGTGATAGGTTAATTGATCTTGATTTTTGCGGAATAAATCGTCGTGCATTTTGATGATGTTGCGGTTGTACGATAAACCCTGAATAGCCTGTCCAGAGTGGTCCCATTAGTTTGTATGCGCTTTGCACCCTCAAAGTTCAAAGTGTTGCTGCAGGAACACCAACCAATTTATGACCCCTTGACCCTTGCTATCGAGGAACTCGAGGTGGTAGATTAATTCACTTATCTTGGCAGCTGCATCAGCAACGATGAGCGCATAGAAACTGACGTCAGCCCACGCACTACAAAAGCCATATCTGCCTTCTTGAACCTGCGGCAACTTTGGCCACAGAAGGGAGAGCATCTTCGGGTGAAAGGCGGTGTTTACAAGGCCCCAGTAAGGGCCGCCCTGCTCTGAAAACAAACCCATTTGGTCTGAAGATCTGAGGCGCATTGAAGTCTTTGATCATCGTTGTCTGCGAAGCATTGCTGGTGTCGGATGGCACCAGCGTGTTCGCAACGATGATGTGCATATGCGGGTACTAGGTAGTGTTAATCATCCTAGCTCCCTAGGACAAAAGATAGCACTGAATAAGTTGCGTTGGCTTTAGCACGTGCTACGTATGCCTGGTCACCGCTTACCTCGGAGGGCCTTGTTTAGACTGCCAGGTGTAAGGTTGTGCGAAGGTCGAGATTGACAGCAGTTGACTTAGCACCGGGAAATGAAGTCACTGACGACCAAATTTGGTGCCGTTGGTCCGTCTCGTCTTCCAGGCTGGAGTTCATGGGACTTGCCTTGTGCTTGGCTCGAAACTTTATAGGACATGGCTCGCAACCGACACCAGTAGCGCGTCTGCCGCAATCTCCTAATAAAATTGCCTCTTTAAGGTGTGTTTGATGCAGAGTTATCTGCGGGGTAATGGCTGATTATGACGCGGGGCAGTGAAAGCTGCAAGGAAGCTGTCTCGCCTATGTTGCCTTAACGTTGCATGATAGCCAGCTGTTTGTGACATTATGTTATTACACAAGGTAAAGGCGCCTTGCCACTGAAAGTTTGCTTAGGGCATAAAGGTTTTCAGGTAGGTCCGCCTTCTCTCCCTCTTATTATTCTTTATTTCGCATGTCATAGTAATTGTATGGCAGCGAAGCATCAGTTCAAATGGCTGATGTACTGTTGTTGTTGTTGTTATTGTTGTCGTTGTTGGCGCATACGAGATGTTGATGCGCTTGAAGCTCCACAAATGATGGTGAGGAAATTCATTAAGGGCTTTTTACGTCTTCTGCCAACACAGCCTGAAAGTCTTTGCATTTTACAGCGGTAAATATTGATGTCAGCGAGGAGACCTCATTAGGGTTTACTTAATGATGTAAAACGCAAATCACGCCGGTCTCGAGTTGCTGCAACTTACCCACAAAACAAATCTAAGAGGCCACCAGCTCAAACTCGCCACTTGGCTTGATGGCGGGCAAAACGTTTTCTCCCTTTGGGTATCCTGAACATGGAACGCCCTGACAACCCGTTATTTTTGGCTGAAGCATTGATGCTTTTCCTAAAAGCCTTCATGACTCCCTATCCCACTTGCACTACGTGACATAGACTGACTCATTTAGTGAACGAAATGACCCAAACCAAACTAGTGCTCACCTTCTCTTTCCGTAACATAGTGTTGAAGCAATCTCTTTATCTATTATAATGTGAATACCTTAGTGAGTCGCGTAAAACCAGAAATCTCCTCTTTCTCAGTATTTATGCTTGCGGTTCTTTTCATAATCTGCACTCCGATTATCCAAAGAGACTTGTTAGAAAGGTGCCTTCTTTCCAGACAGTAATCGTTGTCCACTGTAAAAACATTAATCTCGACAGCAAATAAACGACTTCGCACACTTTATTAACCCTTGTCAGCACAGTGTATAACTATCAAACAGACGTATTTGCAAATTCTGCACTGCTTTATTACATACCAAATTGTGTGTATACAGTTTGCTTCTCATTAAAACTTGGCATTTGCATTGACGGAAGATCTAAGTACCGTCCACCACGGGTGTACTCATGACTGCTTGAAAAATGCAACATATTGCATGGACAAGTATCAGCTGGATATATTGGACGTTTGTCCCAATAGCAGCAGGTGATCGCAAATTTATTCCCCTCATCGAAACACGTCATGTTTTGGTAATTGCATATATAGGTAGAAATTCGTCACATCTAGACTCACTCAGACAGCCGCCACACGCCCGAAAAAGCACTGCACGCGCGTTTCACCCTTTCGGGAATCATCAGCAGTGCGCATTCCATCGGAACCTTGGTAGGGCTCGAACCCGCATCTCGACTGTTGCCAGTCCGTGATTGAGATTACTGAGCTACAGGGGACGGCAACGACCATCGTGAATAAGTTACTAGATGTGGTATAGCGTCGCTCACTATCCACTGACTTACACGTTACTGCCGTGCAGAGGACAGGGTAGCCCCCTCAACAAGCGACGAGCTTACCAAACTTAAGCCGCCAATTAACTTATGGCATTATAAACAGTTTGGTCTGCGTACTGATTACAGAAGAGTAGTAGGGGAAGTTGAATGGTATAGTTAATTGGCGGCTTAAGTTTGGTAAGCTCGTCGCTTGTTGAGGGGGCTACCCTGTCCTCTGCACGGCAGTAACGTGTAAGTCAGTGGATAGTGAGCGGCGCTATATCACATCTAGTAACTTATTCACGATGGTCGTTGCCGTCCCCTGTAGCTCAGTAATCTCAATCACGGACTGGCAACAGTCGAGATGCGGGTTCGAGCCCTACCAAGGTTCCGATGGAATGCGCACTGCTGATGATTCCCGAAAGGGTGAAACGCGCGTGCAGTGCTTTTTCGGGCGTGTGGCGGCTGTCTGAGTGAGTCTAGATGTGACGAATTTCTACCTATACCATTCAACTCCCCCTACTACTCTTCTGTAATTGCATATATGTTGACTACACTGAGTTAGGGGCTACTGCTTACCATCAGACTATCCAATTCTCTGCATTTTGTCTGTTCCAGTTGAATGATAATTTATTCGATATTGTCATATTTGCGGTATTTCAGTTTATTTGTCGCATTAGGTTGTTAAAAATGTGGACCACGTACAAATCCACATGCCGAGACTAGAACTCCAAGTAAATGGGCGGCTCGAAAAAACTGGATTATGCTCCGTAGCACGTTGCTCCTCTAGTAACTGCTGCGTGTTATGTACTTAGTGACCGCCTTTTTCGGTAGATTTGCTCCATGACATTTAGGGTATAGGTGTATTGGCCGCCACCTTTAAAGTGGAAGGGCAATGATACATTTTGAATTATGGATAGAATACCACTAAAATTAACGGAAAACCTCAAGGAAATTGCTCAATCACGCAACGTGTAAACTGTAACTGGAAGATTTGTTAAGGACCACAACAGGTGAGCGGGTACAAGCTTACTGGTATCTTGCACCGGTTCCCCAATATAAAATACGCCTACGCAAAAGCAGGTATAATACGTCGCGTACAATCGATTCCATTATGAGGCTTTTTACTCAATTTACAAGTCGTTGGCAAGTATCTCAAACTCTATATGTAGCGTACTAAACTCCTTCATGATAACAAGTAGAAGCAACGTTAACTTATTACAGCTACTAAAATAGGTAAGCGAGCGTATACTAAGCATCAAAGGCACTGTAGTGAACGTACGCCAAAGTAAGAAAACGCTGGTATTCTTCATACTCGTTACTGTTTAAGAACAGTTCACTTAATAAAATCAGTGATTTTGCGAAAGTCGGAATGCAAGTTTTCCTGAGATAGTTGTTTTGTTTTGGAATCTTGCAAAACGGAATCAAGCACTTGGAGAATCGTTTTCCTGTTTGAAAGACTCAGATAGCAAACAAATCGATGTATATTTGCAAACCACTGAAAAATCAGAACGAGTAGAAGTTTGAGAAACAAAAATGAAAGCACTAACAGCTTAACCCTTTGGCAGCTGAGAAACGGCACTGAAAAATTTCATTGCTTCCGCAACTGTACAGCAGTTTATAAGGCATGTAAGGCACAATTAATTTAATGAATGAGTGACTACGTTTTCTTGAAGCGCTGGTAATTGAACATAATGAAGAATTATTCAAACTCCTGTGCATTTGAACGGTTGCCTTTGTTTATCCAAATCATGGTAGCAGCAACAAATTTACACAGCAATTTTAGTAGAGTTTGCGAGCAAAATATTCTTAGAAAGCTTGGGATTAAGTGCCCGCACAGTGTATTTATTGGCGTCCTGTTATCATTAAAGGTAGCTGTTGATAAGCAGAACAAAATATTTAAAGGAAAAAGCTTGTTATTCTGCTGCGTTCTAAACGTCCTGTAATATGTATATGGTAATGATAAGCGCTGATTCATGTCCTTTATAGTTAGAATGTAAGCCAATTTAAATAGACTACAAAGCTGCAAATTTTGCTCCACAGTGTTTACCAATTTGATACTACCCGTACAGTAAGTAGTTATTTTGAAAAGCCTATTCGACATATCTCCGAACATGACCAATTATACCTGAGTAACCATCCCATCAGGCCTTCAGTATAACATTGTTGAACCGTGTTATACTCCAGCGGTAAGGAAGGATTTTACCAAGATCAACCAGACTATTTTCTGCATCACTGACACCGCATGTGTAGGGTGCAAATCAGGCTCTTTCGCAGATGTTCACTTCTCTGTTCCTGAGTGTATGAAACTCAGGCCTCAGTGAATTCCACCGGATTCCCAACTGGATACTTATCATGTATCCGTCGCCCAGTCTGCAACAATTTGCATAATCAAAACAACCTAAATGTGCACAGATTGAAACGTTTAGTGATGCTAAAAGGGTAGATTGTACCTGTTAGTTTCGCGACATCATATCTTACAAAAGGACGTTGAACAACTACGTTTTCTTGCCTGATGCTTCAGTAGATACAGTTTATGGGAAGCATTTAATTTTATTTAAGGTTCTATCACCAATGTGTATTTGGATTTGAACATACAATTTTATTTAAGGTCACTGTTTACATCGAAGAAAACCTGAGCCACGGCGATCATTGTAGACGCTTGGAAAATAAAGTGTAGCACCACTTCTCTTTCCCAGAGCTGTGTTCCCCGACAGGTTTTGTTCGCGTCTGGGATCACCAGCTAGAGAAACTGAGACTGGAAATAAAATATTAGACAAAGACGTTGGCTGCAACTGTTAACACTACACCACTGGTCTCCTCGAGTAATAAGAGATAAAGCGGTTAGAAAAGAATGGTTGGACGGAAAAGGCTTTGAAATGCGCTTTGGTGTGAGAAACGTCAAAGTTTTCAAGCCTAGTGGTTTGTTCTCACCTGTAATTCTTTGCTGAAGCACTTTAGTTCACCAGAATGTACAGGTATGTACGTGTTTTAACACATGAATTATTAAGCACGATTTGCTTTAAATATTCCTCGTTTCTCACAGACGAATATAGAAACTGTTTAATATACAAAACTGTGTTTAAAATACTACGAACACTATTTCACGAACGTAATTAAAGCCTAAAGCCAAAGCATTTATTATCGCTTCGAACGACGCTAAATTTGCTCTGTTACGTCAATGCGGTATTCCGCTTTCTTTTGTAAAGCAGACAATAAAATATCTGATTCTTGAAAACACTTTACCGCTTTTAATTGCTCAAGGTAACTCGTAGTATTGCATCATTTTATTCTTTGAGTTGCTTTTATATAGCGATTGGCTGTTTGAAGTAATTTATTCTACGGTTACGTCATTTTCGAAACCCTTAGCAAGCAGAATACATATGTGCATATATATGTATCATTTCCATACAATGTAAATTCGCTTACAGAATATAAAGCTTAGCAACCAACCTACTACATTTATGCAACCGTGGGAAGGTTTGGTTAAGGGGCGAACTACCTCAATACTTAAATATAAATACTGTACTTTTTGATATTTCTATTTCTCAGACCTGAATACCAGCATTCCTTGGGCTTTCCTCTATTCGGTGGCCATGCGAAGCAGTTAGGTTATTCAGACATCACTAGTCTCTGTAAGATTAATGTGTGGTGTGTTGCTGTCTGCCAGTCATAAAAAGGACAGACCGTTAATAAATATAATCGCTAAGGGACATAACCCATGGGAATCATTTTCAAAGACAATCCAGTGTTTTGATCACTAAGTAAGTGAATACTTGTGATGTAGATCATGTCGCTACTCCGTTAGACCATAAGACAGTTTCCACTTCTAAGTTAATCGCATCTAAACAAATGAACCTACTCGTGAAAAATGTTGTCCAATTTATAAAGCAAGTAAAATAATAGCCACTGAATTTCTCAACCAGGAGGACAGTCAAATGCATACCGTTTCCCTGAGGAGCGCATTTAAACTGTCGGTTTGTTAAGTAATTGTATTTTTGCCAAAACATCGTAAACAAGAAACGCTTGTTTTTTTCTAAATTACTAATTGCCACAAAAGTAAAAGTCTGCACAGCAACATCTAGGAAACTACAGCTTGGAGTATATAGTCGCGAAACCCCTAAATGAATATCTAATTATGTTTATTCTGATATATAATAACACCGCTGACAGAGACAGTAATAAGTGTCGAATAAGGGGAAAATCCATTACCTTTGGTTCACTATAAACTAGCGGTAAATTTGTAATACAATTGGGAATTACTTGTTTCACTCAAAGTGATTACCGTGTGCACTGTAGACGACTTCTATCGTCAACTGAACGAGCTCCTTAGCCACAGAAGAAGCTCGGCCACTGCAGTGCTGGCTGGCTGGGGATCTGAACGCTCAAGTTGGAAAACTATCCACAGATGAGCTGCATCTGCGCGGCCAACATGGTATAGGCTCCCGTAATGATAACGGTGAGCGGTTACTTCATTTGTGTGAGGATGCTCGCTTATTTCTTGCGAGCACTAATTGCTGACATAGCACCTACCGCAGGGTGACTTGGCGCCCACCAGCCTCGAACCAGCCTTGGACGCAAATCGATCACATTGCAGTCAGTTACCGCTGGATAGGCTGCATCCAGAACTGTCGCTCGATTTGGAGCACATGTGTGGACACCGACCATGCACTTGTGTGTGCTGACCTGAGGATGCGCTTTGGCGGACGCCCGCGACGAAGTTATGACTGAATTGACACCAGCCAACTGGCGAAGCCAGCTGTTCTGAATGCCTATCAAAGTACGCTGTCATGCGAGTTGGATAAACGCTCACTGGATGCAATTGAAGCTCACTGGTCTCATATTCACCAGTCCTTACTTGCAGCAGGCAAATCCTCATGTGATATGTCTAATCACCAACATGGACATTGGGTCTCTTCGCTGTCTCTGGTACTTATCGATGCTCGCCGGCATATTCCGGCTGGAAGCGAACACAATGAAACTTGCAAAGAGCTCCGGGCAAAACTCCGTGCTAGCCTGAAGAGAGACCGCGAATCCTGGTGGTCTCATCGTGCATCAGAGATGGAAATGGCCGCTGCCCTTGGCAACCATCGTAAGTTATTCCGGCTGATACGGGAAACGAGCAGCAGGAGAACTAGTGTTAGTGAAACTATACGTGACGAGGGTGGACAGCCTATCCACAACTTATCACAACGCTTAGAGCGTTGGGCTGAGCACTTTGAAAGGCAATTTAATCGGCCGGAATGGTTAGATTATTTGCCGGCCACTGATCGCCCTGCTCCGTGGGCTGTCCCTTTGGATCCACCCTCTCGCTCAGAAGTCGAACGTGATATCGGACTGTTGAAGGTAAACAAAGCCGCGGGACCAGATAATCTTCCTCCAGCCCACTTCAAATTCGGGGACATGCTCTTGTGGATAATTTACACGAGTTACTAGTCAAACTGTGGGAGAAGGAAACTGTCCCAACTGATTGAAGCCGCTCCATCATAGTCCTAATTTTCAAAGGAGGCTCACGATCGGAATGCCGCAGTCATAGAGGAATCAGTCTGACCTCCATCGCCTCCAAATTGCTTGCATCTGTCATCCTTCACAGACTGACTAACACTTGTGAAAGCCAGATTCGTGAAGAGCATGCTGGATTTCGTCGAGGTCTTGGTTGCATTGACCACATCTTCACCTTGCGTCAGTTGTTGAAGCACCGTCACATCTATTGGCGGCCCACCGTTGTCGTGTTCCTCGATATCAAAGGTGCATTCGATTCAGTGGGTAGACATGCACTTTGGGACTGTCTACTCAGGAAAGGTGTACCTGAGAAATATGTGAATATTATCCGAGTATTATATGCGCGTAGCTTGGCCAGAGTGAGTGCTTAAGGCAAGCTGTCGTCGCCCTTTATTATCTCCAGCGGCGTGAGACAAGGATGCCTGCTGTCACCTTTCCTCCTCAACTTCGCTGTTGACGAAGTCATGGAAATCGCGTTCACAGGACACGACTTAGAATGTGTGGAGCTACTCCCAGGAGAACGACGTCTCGACTTGGAGTATGCAGACGACATTGCCCTCACCTGTGACAGCTCACAAACGTGTCAAGCGGCACTGGACAGATTAGCACTAGCTGTCCGTCACTTCGGGCTTTGTTTCGCACCCTCGAAGTGCAAAGTGTTCCTCCAAGGTTGGTATGGACCGCCTCCTACTCTGACCGTTGGTGAGGATCAGCTAGAATTCGTTCAAAAATTCAACTACCTGGGAAGTTGTATCAGCGCCCGTGGGATTGAGGATGAGATCACGAAACGTATAGCAAAAGCTCGAAGTGCTTTTGCTAACCTTCACGACTTATGGCGCCGGCGCGACATCACTCTTGCCCTGAAGGGTAGAGTGTACAATGCAGCAGTACGTTCGAGCCTACTATGCGGTTGTGAAACCTGGCCGCTTAAGGCAGCGGACCTGAAGAGGCTAGTTACGTTCTACCACTGGTGCATTTGTAATTTAGCTCACATCTGGTGGGAACACCGCGTGAGCAACGAGCGTGTTCGACGCCTTATTTACGGCACAGGAAATGGAAGTGAACCGCTCAGCACGGTCATTTCACTGACCAGGCTCCCAGGACTCGGACACGTGTTACGCTGCCAGGCCACCGACTCCTGCGACGTGCGTTGTTTGCGCGCCCAGGGTGTGGATGGAAAAAGAGGAAGGGTGGCCAAGCAACGACTTGGTCGAGAGGAATGAAGGCCTTCACTTCTGAGCTGGCCTCGGTTGGAGTGTGTCGGCTCCCTGGTTGGGCTCCGAAAGACGATGAACACGTTTGGTTGGACACACTTGTTGATATGGCTAGGAGCCGAGCTCAGTGGAGTTCGTGCTGTGAGTTTCTTTGTCCCACCCACCCCTCTTAGCCCCACCTCCAACCACGATCTCATTAGTTAGCCTTATATAATTTTGCAAGGTAATTTTTTATGCATAGTAGCCGGATGGTAGCTTACCGGAACAATGTCCATCCGTTACCGGTAGCTCAACCGGCTTGCAACAGTTGTTTTTTCTCTCCTTTATTCTGTGTATTGCGGCACAGTAGCTGAGGTGTTCCCCACCTCTAGCTAACGTGTATGATGATGATGATGATGCGTTGACGATTTGTTCAGATACCCAACGCCATTGGAGCTGCGAGCATAATTTACCATTCATTTATCCTGTGGCGTAGATCTGCTAGTGTTTAACTCTAGATTCAAGTTAGCGTTTTGGAGAAACACTGGATAGTAGCAGTCTTTGGTATTTTATCTTAACTAAACTCAATCTCTTCTATAATATATTAATGGGTCTATGAGGCCAAAATAGTGGGATATTTTCCGACGTCCCGTTACCGCTGCCGGGAGCGAAAATTAAGGTGAGATAACACATAGTCAGTTTGAGAACGGAAAGCCTATTCGTGTATGAAACGCTGTGATTATGCATATATGGTGTATGCTAAGGTTATTTTCTTTATTTGGTGAAATCACACGTAGTAAACAGAACTTTAAACTACAAGAATATGTTTTGGCAAACAGTCCACCTGTTCAGCAAAACAATTAGTGCCGGGGTTTTTCCAGGCCAAATACTAATTATTGATACCATTGGTGTAAGCTGTGCTCTTGACAAATTGACCCGATCAAATTAACCCTAAAATGATAGCCATAGCCCTGGATGTGCGAGAAATAGTTCACATAAATGCCTCAGGTAATTGTATGCAGGTGCTATAATGCTTTACTTAATAAGTACATGGTTACTGCATGCTGTTCACTAATGGTTTACATGTAAGCTTGTTTTTGCGTTTCGCTGTTTCGAGTAAAGTTGTGATGCTTAGATGATGCTTAGAATAAGTCGTCAGCTAACCCTAAAATATCGTGCTTGCGCCTGAAGAAATGTGTATTGACACTAGGATGCTGTCATTTGATCTCTTCCTGCGCCTCTACAGCACATTGACCTTGTACAATAAATGCTTGGGTGTGGTGTGCTCGGATCTCAACAGAAAATCGGTTAACCCATTAGCACAGTTAATTTGAATTGTGTACATATGACATCAGCTCAGGTATGATACATCTCGCGGAATCAAAGGTCACCACCTTTACCGAAAAGAGGAAACATTTTTAACGAAACAGACATGAACTAACAAAACGAAATAGTATTAGGCGAAAAGTAAATCACCAAACATTTTATGTAAAGTGGTCCGCTACTTGAAGCGATAAGAAGGGAGGCAGAAGGCTAGATGAAAGTGCACAATCGCCATAGTTATTGGGTCATACTGGGTAGGAATAATTAATTCCTTCTACTCAGCTAAGGACAAATGACATTCAAGGCCTTATACTGCAACCTGATTCACACAGGTGGCAGTGAAAATTAAAATGTGTTAGGCCAAAACAAAAACATCATTTTGTTTTTTCTACATTGTGCAATAACAATCGGATCATGTTTGATCGGCGAAGTGTAGTGGGATGACTCGATATAGAGAAACCCACAGCACAAAGGTTGTTGCACTTCGTTCCTAGCCACGTCGAAGATGGTATGTAACCAAACGTGTTTATCATTCTTATGGTCTCAATCGGGAAGTAGGGAGACTCTAACAGAGGACATCTTCGAAGTGAGGGCCTTGATTCTCCCTAGCCAACTCATCAATCGGCTTCCCTTCTTCTTCCATCCATACTCAGGTCGCGCAACCAAAGCATGCCGCGGGAGTAGATGTGATGAAATACTTAACATGTGGCTCAGTCTTCGGACGCTAGTAGATGAAATAATGGTGTTGAGTTGTTCAGTTTTTCTATTTGTACCATAACTAAAACGCTGAACACGATCAATGCCAGCACGATGTTTTCACCTTATGTGAAACAAACTGCGAAGTCACCAGTAAGCCAAAGTAGCACACTCCTTTATGTTTGTATATTTAATGGACAAGTTTTCACAACCGCACGATAGGGTTGAACGGAAGACTGAATTGCGGCATCTACTCTTCATGTCAAAGGCAATGTGGTCACAAGGCCACAAGTGGCATATTTTGCAAAGTCTTCTCGGTTCGTGATTTCATACATCATTCCGCAGACGTAGACACAGCTCGCGAGGTTCTGAAATTTTTGATTGACTTCTAGCTGTTACAGCCCTGAGATCAGTACGGTGGCAGCCCTTGCCAGTCTTAGAGAATAGCTCTACATTCGGAGGGTTGAAAACAAAGTTTATCACCGCGGAAAACCAGAGCTAGTCTCTCCACTTTAGATTGGTGCCTTTGTGGGCTGCCGGAGAGTAAGGCAATATTCTTCGAATATTCCAAGCCAAGAAGCAACAAACAACAACAACAACAACAGCAGAACACCAGCCACTTGAACTGATGCATCGCTGCCATACAATTACTATGACCTGGGAAATAAAGAATAATAATAGGGAAAGAAGGGGAACCTACCTGAAAACCTTTATGCCTTAAGCAAAGTTTCAGGAGCAAGGCGTCTATACCTTGTGTTAATAACATACTTTCACAAACAGCTGGCTATCGTGCAAAGTTAAGGTAACATTGGTGAGACAGCTTTATTGCGGCATTAACTGCCACGCGTCATAATCAGCCATTACTACACAGATAACTCAGCATCAAACACACTTTAAACAGGCAATTTCATTAGGATACTGCAGCATGCGGACCACTTGTGTCCGCTGAGAGCAATATCCCGTAAAGTCGCAAGCCAAACACGAGGCAAGTCACATGGACTCCCGCGCGGAAGACGAGACGGACCAACGGCACCAAGTTTGGTCGTCAGTGACTTCATTTCCCGCTGCCAAGTCAACTTATATCCACCTCGATATTTGCGCCATTCTACATCTGGCATTTTAAACAAGGCCCTCCGAGGTCAGCTGTGATCAGTCATAAGTAGCACGTGCAAAGCCAACGCAACTTATTCAGTGCTATCTTTTGTCCTAGGGAGCTAGGATGATTAACACTACCTAGTACCCGCATATGCACATCATCATTGCGGACATGCTGGTACTACCCGACATTAGCAGACAAGGTTGATCAAAGAATTGAAGGCGCCTCAGTTCTTCAGACCGAAAGAACCAATTTTCACTACCATAGAGCAGGACGGCCTTCACCTTGCCCTTATGTACACGGAATGAAAGACAGAGAGAATCTCCTTTCTATCGCCAAAGTTGTCGTAAGTTCAAGAAGGTTACTCTGATCATGGCAGTGCGCGAACGGACTTCAGTTTCTATGCTCCCATAATTTCTGATACGGCTGCCAAGATAAGTGAATTAATCTACCACCTCGAGTTCCTCGATAGCAAGGGTCAAGGGGTCATAAATTGGTTGGTGTTCCTGCAGTAACATTTTGCACTTTGAAGCTGCGAAGTGCATACCAAAAAACAGGACCACTCTAGACAGGATATTCAGGGTTTATCGTACAACCGCAACATCGTCAAAATGCACGACGATTTATTCCGCATAATCAAGATCAATTAACAAATCAACGCCTACATCCCGACATCCAGAAAGGGAACACTCCATGTTCGAATCCACAACGAAAGTGAACAAAAACAGGGAAATCGGACAACCCTGACGAACGCCAATTGTGGTAGGAAAGCTATCCGACAGACCAACGTAGACCCTGACGCGGTGTGTAGTGTTCGAGTATAGAGCATGTATGACGCTCACATATTTCGTGGGAACACCTTTCTGTGCAAGTATTTGAAAAGAATAAATCGATCGACTGAATCGAAGACATTCTTGAAATCAAGGATCATAGCAATTGTCGGTCTGCGGTATGCGTGAAGCTGCTCTAGCACTTGCCGCCGAGTGTATATATGGTCCATACAGCCAAGCTCTGGGTGGATGCGTTCCTGCTCTTCCCTAATCCGGGATTCATGTTCCACAGTGAGGCAGTGAAAAGAATCGAGGTCAGTAATGTTGTCACACCTGGCGTTAGCCTAATACCGCTGTGGTTGGAACAGTCTGCGCGACTGCCCTTCTTTTATATTGCCACTATAATCGATTCTTTCCGATTAGCCGGGAGACACTCTTCCTTCCAGATACGTTCGAATCGGGAAGTCAGTGGTTTGCATAGAACCTCACCTCCATCCATAAATAGTGAAGGTACGAGGGAATTTGGGCCAGCTGCACGAAAACGACTGGGGACTGTGATCGCGCTTCGAACCTCGGCCTCTGACGGAGGATCTATAGTAACCGTCTATGGCTCGTCCTGCATCATCTGAGTAGGGATAGTTCCGGGAGAAGGAGGCTAGCTGAAGTGGTATATAAATTGTCCTGCTCAACGGGCCACACGGCGCTCCTTCTTGCGTATCAATGCTCCCGCGCGGTCTCTGATTGTCACATTGACGCATGCTTTCCTTCGATCATTGGTTCGGATCAGCTGGAAGAGCTTGCGATAATTGTCTACTGCTATTGCCTCCTCCATTACTTGAACCCTAGTTGTAAACCAGTCTTACTTTTCATCGAGTAGGCTCCGCTTTATTTCACACTAATGGTCCGTCTGGTCACATCGTGCTCAGTGTCAGCCGGGAGGTATCTTCTGGATTCCAACATTTTCATTGACCTCTCGGATATCCAGTGACTGGTGCAGTGACCATTGATAGTGCCGCAAGCAAATGATCCTGCATCGTGCATGGCGAACGAGATCCTATTACGCTGAAACTCAGTGTCATTAGGACAAGACAGCGGAAGTTCCGTACGCAGTGCCTCTTGATAGGTATGTCTGACTGAGGGCTGAAACAATTGCTCTTTTGCCAATCGGAGGAGACACTTGGTGCGCCTCCCCATAAAGTTCATGGAGAAACGACTGCATACCCAGGCATGGTCAGAGTCGACACAGTTATTCCATACCAGCGGCAAACCAGAATGGAAGCACGCCACCTGTCACTTCTGGTAATGTGGTCAATTTGTGTCCATCGCTGGCCAGTAACAGGAGGACGCCAAGTGTCACTTCAGTGCCCACTGGGTCTAAAAGCAGCGCAGCTAAGGAACTACTGGTGCTTCGCACACAGTTGCAGTAGACGGTCGCCGTTGTCAGTGCGTTCGGAGTTAAGCCTACAATTACCACCCAACTGAGATTCTGAAGTGCTCAGACGCCCTAGTTCTATATTCATATCCCCTGAACGTACTATAATATTGAACTAGTAGCACTGCACAATAGCGCGTTTAGTTCGTGATAGAATGTGTCCTTTATAGCATGTGAACTGCAGTCGGTGGGAGCATAAACGGAAATCACAAACAAACAGCGTTTTGTATTACTTCATGAATCATCCACAGCTGATGTCGACAAACGGGCTGAACATGAACGGCTGTTCACCGTAATCGGATCAACCAACGATGGCTCAGCCTTGGAGCGTAGAATGACACCAAAACCAACTTGACCCGTGGGTGCTGCATCGGCACTTCTGGATGCGTGCAACCAATAAAGAGAGGATAAACCTGGTGCAGTTTATCCAACAATCCCCTTAGGGTCATTGATCCTAGGTTCGGACACACAACACACATCAATATCCAGTATGTTCACGGTGCGTGCGAGTGCAACCAGTTGACCTATTTGTGATGGAGTGCGAAAGTTGAACGCCATCATGGAAACTGAACAGCGCAGCCTTATAACGGGCTTTTGTCAGTAGGCATCTGATGGTTGTTGTAGGAAGGTGACTGCAGATGGTTCTACTCCGGTGGCACTTGGGTCGCTGTCGATTAAACTGGGAATTCTATAAGGAAGGTTATTAATATTAGTCGTAATGGGAGCAAGATAAACATGTAGGAAAGAAGGGAGGCTCCTGCAGTGGTAGCTTTTCGCTTATCCGCCTTGCTGGGTGCAACAGATATGGCGACGCTTGCTAATCTGCGCGACAGCCGATGGAGGATGAAGTTTATGTTTGAAGAAAAGTTATCGTTGTATGGGTGCTGAGATGCTGCCAGGGCGCTCAGACCTAGACATGAGGACGATTAGGGTCCTCATCCAAAGCCTTTGGCTCAAAAGCCTGTGCGCAAGACAGTGAGGTTTTGACAATGATTTAGTTTTAAAGAAATGGACGCCATTTCATTTCAAATAGTCAATTTGGTGAACCAGGGAATTGAGTTTGTCTGATCTATCACGATTGACCAACCTGGTAGTAATATCGCTCAAGATACCCGCAGGCACCACCCAGGATAGCTCATTGGGTTATGTGGTGCGGAAGCCTTCACACCACCTTAAGGTCGTGTCGCATTGCTACGGAAGAATACTAATATGTCAGCTGTACTCCGTGGCTGCACAACGCTGCCGTGCGACCGCCACCATTCGCATGCTGGATGAGCATAACGCGGACACCCACCCCCATGCGGATTCGAACCGGCGCGCAAGTTAAGACAAGCGCGTTACCACTTGGCTACGGGCTGACATTACCTTTAGGCTACGGTCCAACAAGTCAAGAAGTAGATCCCCTGTGATATTCCTTTTATCTACCACGTCGTACCTTGTGAACATATTCTCCAGAATGTTGTAGCTAGCGATGTAATAAAGAAAGCGAACAGTTGGCAACTCTACTTCACACAGCTGGTGACATTGAAAGACGGCGACAATTCACCATAAGTCCTCACTCTGCCTGAACTATGCCAGTATGGCCATCTTATGATAATGACTTGCTTATCGGGCACAACTTTCCTGAGTGGACAGCCCAATGGGCACAATGATCCACCTAAACAAAGCCGCATTTTATGTCCAAGAACAAGAGCAGTGTGGGTTACCAATACCAGTGATGGGGATCAAAAATTGACATTAGGTGTAGATGTATTCAATGTTACTTCGACTTCTTCAAAACCCGGCCTATCTACGAGAATCTGGATTCCCCATTGTCAGACAATGTGTGCAGAATCGCAGACGCGCGTAACTTGAAGGCGACATAGAAGATAATAAAACCACTGTGATTGCCACATCATTTGAACTTAGGGGCAAGAGCGGAGATGCTCCAGTCGGGTGAAGCAGTTTCCTCCCCTTTGAACTTTTTTAACACTTTCACGCAAACCGCTCGCAAAAACAGGTCCGCCAGAGTTGAAGGGGGCTAGAGGACGACTAATTCCGCAACTTTGTGCAATATCATACATCCACTCACACATCCTACTTTTGAGCAACATGTCGGATCCAAATCGTCGATGCCCGGATCAAGGTGGTTACTGGGCGGCAGCGAATCTTGTAGCTCTTGCCGACTGATGTGCTTTTTAATATGCGCAGTTTAAAGCTAAAAGCGTTATGACTTGTTGTAGATAGGCTGCTCAAGATCGTTGTGTATAGTGTCGCTAACATCAACTTTCCTGCTTCACGTTTCCATTACCCGGCGGAATAATTTCTAATGGGTGCCAAGAGCAGAAGCCGTCTCCATTCCCGATCAACCATGAGGCCATCAGGCTTCGCAGCCTCACTTCGGGCTAACAAGCAATGTTACTCTCGACATGTTCGCTTCCAGGCAGAATTAGTATAATGCACTAACACAGACTGTGCACAGACCCAATGTCAAGGTTGTCAAACAGCTTTAGCACATAAAGAAATACATGTTGCCAATGACGTCTGGCGGATATACCCTGAGTGATGTCGAACAATTTCTGTTTATGCAAGCACAGTCGGGATGCCAGCTTAATCTTTTATGACACCAGGATATCTGAGTTTCTAGTTGGTGCTTGTCAATCTGCTTACAGCGATATCGTAGGTGTCCGCCAAAATGCTTCCGGAGATCAGCACAGGTTAAGGATAAACACCTGTAGGAGTAAACAACTGTGCTCCAAAGCAGCTGGCAGTTTTGTACACAGTATCTCCAACGGCAACTGATCGCGATCTGATCGATTTGCATCCATGACTGGTCTTAGTCTTTTGAACACCATGTCTCCCTATGTTGGGTGCTGTCAGAAAATAGTACACGCAATAAATAGACGATTATCTTACACATGTGCATCAACCGTTCACCACCACCATTAAAGGGGACCAAACCGTGTTGGTCGCCAAGATATAGCCCATCAGCGTTTAGCTTGCAAGCAACCACTGCTAAATTCGAATGTCTTCTTTGATGAAGAATCTCGTCCATTTGGGCTAATGAATTTGAATGCACTCACTCTCATTGAACATTAAGAACTGTTTAGTACTGTAACCAAACCAACGCGAGTGCAAGAAAGCCACTGGAAAGTATCCATATTGGTTTAGGTTGTGTCATGTGGAGTTCCAGTGAATACTGCTTATGACTTCCTATCTAAACTGTCTTAGACGGGACTAGTTTTCACCCGGACAAACGAAGATTAGTGTAGTGAGCTAGATAATAATTTCATTAATGATGTCAAATGTTATTATCCCACAGCTTGCGGCACTTACTTGGAAGCGTTCTTTTATTTGTAAACAACTATATCCAGGTTGATAAGGTCCACTACGCGAGGATTAGTTGCAAGTCACTGAAGGCTGACAAGCACAATAAAGAGTCACCTGATTTGGTACTAGCGTCAGAGGCTATTTGAAGTGGAATATAGGCCAGCATAAAGCAGAAGTGTAAGAAATAGACAGATCAGAGATCAACAACTTCGTCAACACTTACGCCATCAAATAAACACAAATATTGCAAACTTGGGAGTCAGAGGATAACGTTTAATTCCATAATATTCGCCAAGTCGGTTAAATTGATTGGTTACATGAAATCATGAGATATTGCCTTGGCCTGCACCCCAACATATAGTGTTAATGTCCTTTACGCACTAACTAAACGCCTAAAGAATGTACTTTGAAAAGCGTTCAAATTGTTTCACGTTACAGTGCAACAATAAATGTCGGTTTATGATTACGGAATAAAACCATGTCCATCATACGCTTTGTAAATAAGTTTACCAACAAAATAAGTGCGAATGTAATTACTGACTTCGACGTTTGCCATTTATCAGTAAATGTCTACTCAAGTGTTAAAACGAGAATAATGATGAAATAGCAAACTATCCAAATCAACGCCTTAGCACGGATCCCCCTTTTCGTCACATTTACGGTCACCAAGCAATTAGTTTCAATTTTCTTGTTGTATAGGCAATGCTAAAACTGAATACAACTTGCCCTTTTAACAAAGGGCAAACGGAACCATCTACACATGCGTGCCCGTTGTCCCACCTTCAGAAACTGAGCTGTCCAGACACAGTACATATGATTTAAAGCGCAGTAATATGTTAGTGGTTCAAGAAAAATAAGGTTAGGGTATGAACTGCATTCATTATTCAAGCCATCTAGTGTTGTTTACGGGAAAGCTGAATTAAGCAAGTGAAATTGCGAAACAACGGATCCATGTACAATGTACAATGAATTCATACGGGTTAAGAAGCACTGCTTTACAAGTCTCGTTGGATAGTTGGTGAGGATATAAACAACAATAATGATGATAAGGATAGTAAAATAGTTAATAATTTAAATATGAAAATGAGGACTTATTGTTTGCTCCACTGTAGTCTTGCCATCCTCTTAGATTCACAGCACCCACAGTTAACAACAAATAATTCTATGGTATACTCCAGGTGTAGGATGTAGACGTAGTGTTAAGTAACAAAGTGTAAGTGGATGAATGCATCGTCCAACCGTCTTTTAAATACTGCTAGTGTCGGTGCAGAGACGACCGATTCTGGGAGAGCTTTCCACGGGTGACAGACACGAATGGAAAAGAAATTCCTGCAGCACGCCAGACGACTGTATTGTTCTGCGAGTTTTAATGAGTGGTCCCTCAGGTTTGTATTGCTGCTGAGTTGCAGTAAAGGGCGGTACACATGATATGGGTCTCGCAGAATCAAGTATGTCATAATCAGGTCGCCTCGTGGTCTGCGATAGCTTCTACTGAACACCCCGAATCGTTACAGCCTCTTCTGGTAGGAAAGATTGCGCATTCCAATTACGTTCTTAGATGCCCGGCGTTGTGGCTGCTCCAGTGCGTTAAGGTCGTGTTTCAGCCATGGATGCCAGGCTTGAATTGCGTATTCGACATGGGCGCGAACATACGCACTGAGAATTTGTCGAAATATGGAGCTGTTTATTTGTCCAAACGTTAGTCCCAACAGCCTGACGTGTTGGTTCCCGGTCTTCGAGGCCTTTTCGGATTGCCTGGAGCAACCCGTCATTTTGAACCAAGACACCCAAGTCACGTTCGAGAGTTGATTGTTGTAGTATATTCGTTCCGAGCCGGTGTGAGTAGCTGCCTTGATGTCGGATGGAAAGCATCTTGCATTTACTGACGTTGAAATGCAATCAGTTTTGGGTCGACCATTGATACACCTTATCTAGGTCACTCTGAAGCACATGTTGGTCGGCGTTCGCCTGGATCCTGCACCAGATCTTGATATCATCGGCAAACATTAGGAAGTTTGAAGCGATTCCCTGTGCAAGGTCAATAATAAACGCCAAAAACAAACGTGGACCTATAACTGAGTCTTGCGACACACCGCACTCAACTTGTATGGGTTCCGGTAAAGAGCTCCGAACTCTGACCACTAATTGCCTTTGAAGTAGAAATTTGGCAATCCAGCTTAAAAGAGGGTCGCCGATCCCGTAATGCTGCAACTTGGATAGTAGTATCCGATGGTCTAGACGATCGAAAGCCTTCGAAAAATCCGGGTAGTTCACATCAGCACCTTCTCCAGCGTCAGCTGCCTCGGTCCAACTACTGCGTGTAATTAGTAAATTTGTTGTACACGACCACTGTCGACGGAAACCCTGCTGCTCAGGAGTGATGGTGTTGCATTTTTCCAGATAGCACACCAGTGCATCGATAACTATGGATTACATGATCTTGGAGAATATAGGAAGAAGGGATACTTGACGGTAGTTGGAGGGATCAGTACTGCTTCCACCTTTGTGAATCGGGGTTAATATACCAAGCTTCCACATGGCCGGAACTTGGTTCTGGTCTAAGCAGCGCTGGAAAATTGAGCTAAAGTTTCTGCCAGTTGAATTACTGCTGCTTCCAATGCCTCTGGACGAATGGTGTCGACACCCGGCGAGATGTGTTTGCGTAGAGACGTCTGCTTTTGCAATACAACCTCCGTCGTAAAAGTGATGTGGGTTAGTCCTGGCAAGGAGAAAACATAACTTGGTGGATCCTTTGGTGGCAAGACCCTTTGAAACGTGGGGGCGTATTGCATCTGCAGCGCGTTTGCTGCTTCCGCAGCCATTCTTGTTGGGCCATTAGCCGTCCTGAGTGGAGGAAATCCTTGCCTCACCTTTCGTAGGCTATTAATGTGCTTGTACAGCAGTTTTTGGTTAGCACTGGAGGCTTTTGCGATGTCCTGCTGACAGGTGGCTTTGTCTTCTCTTAACAGTTGAGTGCAGTGGTTACGTTGGGCTACGTAGTTGTTCCAAGTTTCTTGTGCTGGAGCTTCTCTGTGCGCTCGCCATGCTGCGTTGCGTACTGTCATACATTTTTGAGTTCTGCTGCTAACGTGAGAAACTGAGTTACATTTATAGCGAACTTTTATCCCTGAAGCCTCCGCCATCAGCTGACTGAACTTTTTGACGAACTCGAGCCAGGCGACTTCAGAGGGTGCTTCTTTGAGGAACGATCAAGTTGTGGCGCTGACGAGCTGGGCTAATCGATCGTAGCTTGTGATGCTTCAAACAGTCTCATCGTTCTTATTCCGATATTCTGCATAGCAGACGAAGTTAAAACGGAACACGGCGTGATACTGCGACCCAACGGGCTGTCTAAAATCAATCATATGCTCCTCGTTGGTAAGCATAAGATGCAGTACAGATGGCCTGTTACTTGTTCTGAACCGAGTGGGCGAAGTGATGTGATTGTAAAAAGGAACATTAGTTACTAGATCTTTTAGATCGGCTTTGAATTGTTCTCTGATCGTGGCGGGCGTTTCTAAACAGTGTACGTTGAAATCACCCATGATAATAATGTGAATGTACTTTTGTTGTAAACTGCATCTTAAAGCAGCCGGTAGGTGGTAGTCCGTTTCGGGTGTTGAGTTACCGGCGCGAAACACCAAGACAGTAAGGCAAGCGTCCCTGCCTTTCAACTGCAAACGGTGCGAAAGCGATTCGGGGACCTACGAGTCTAGATCCTCCACGGCTTCGCACTGTAAGTCGTTTCGATAATACAGGATTACCCCTCCTCCTTTTGTGACCTTGTCGTTCCGGATCAGCGACATGCCCGATAGCGAAATTTCAGCGGCCGTCATTCCCGTGTGCAATCCCGCCTTGGAGATACCAATGACATCATATGACCCGGATGCTTAATGATCTTTCAGTTCCGCCAGTTTATTAAAAGACCCTGAGCATTCGTATACAAGCAGGCCAGTTTCCCGGTCTCTAGGAGCTCACAGAGGAGCGAATGAGTCACGTGTGGGATAATGCCGACCGATGGGAGGTCGACAGTTACTCGTTTTTTGATGGGATAATGATACTTCATTGGCAACTTGATTCGGCCAAGGTGCGTCCCAACCTTCGTTTAGACCTACGTCAGAGTCAATTAAAACAGCAGTCAAGTTACGCTTCTGTACATTCGTCGGTATGCTTGCTGCTTCAGTTGCCTTAATATTTGAGCTGTGCAAAGTGTTTGCCATCTTTAACCGAATTTCGGAAGGAAGATGTTTCCGATTTCTCCGCCATCGATCCAAAACATCCTTTGCTTGTTGCTCTGACTAAACCACAAGATTTGGATTCTAGGGTCGCATCCTCTATAATTCGATGAGAGAGGTATCCTGGTGAGCGATAGTGCCACAACATCATCCAAAGAAAGTGTTTCACGAATGAACCGCCACTGTTCTAAATCGTGCTTTCCGGTCTCTTGAACATCGTTAGAAGAATGTTCTGGCATGCGATGTATAAAGAATGTGTTTAGGCGGTCTTGCTTGCTATGCCCCTCTTCGGTGTTTTGTTTTGGTTGTCGCGCGCTCCAAGGGACATCAGGATAGATACGTATCACACAGGATTCATGTTTTAGCGCGCTTGCGGAGAGCAAAACATTTTCCACGTCGGTGGAGGATTCTAGAGTTACTCGAATAAGTCTGGGTTCACCATAGTGTGGCGAGTTCGGATGACGAGTAATTCGTAACAAGTTTATGGGTTTGGCTTTGATACTCATCTACATGCACAATGAGTTCCACTGGTCTTGGTCGTCTGATAACTTATCCCGCAATGTGATGGCGGTAGATTCAGGGACATTTGAGCATACAACAGTCCGGGCACTGTTGTTGGATCTCTTTTCGTTGATCTACAAGGTACGGTACTCGTTTGTCCTGACCCGCTGACAAGTGTTGATTGTTTGCTGTTTGTACCTCTATTCGCGTTAACGGTGTTTACAATGGAAGAGGCCGCAACGGCGGCCTCTCGGTGGACCTTTGCAACAATCTCTGCATAGGTAATCGATGTTCTAGGAGGCTTGGTCTCGACAAGAGATATTTGAGCTACAGATACCGAAGGTTGGTGTTTGGCTGCTTCATCCTTGTTAATGCTAGATGTCAGGTCTAGTGGAATTTGCTTAACCAGAGGTTTTGAGTGGTGCCTAATTTTCGTTGTCGTGAGTACTGTTTGACTCTCGTAGGTACGGTATGTTTTCGCCCGGCGTTCTACCAGATTGGAGAAGACAATGGAAAGAGGGACGTGGCTGATTGCGGTTCAGGAGAAGCGGATTATACAGCATTCCGTTGCTTAGAAGCCGCTACTCTTCCGTGGTGCATACTCGCTTCCGTTGAAGTAACCTTGTCGTATATCCTCTGTCTGGCTTCTACTGTTAACCGGTGGCATTTCTGAGCTAGGATAAGCAAGCACTTAACGAGAGGGATGGTAGAACACGCAGTACAGTACCAAAATGCATCTTGGGAGCTATTTCGCTCCCGTAACTGCTGTTGGGCACATTTGCACATTTCGTATGGTACTATTCCATTTGTGTGAGCAAGCCAGACCGATTTTTACTATTCGATGACATTCTCCTAAATCACAAATGCCTTTCTCTTGGAACCTCTTCGGCTTCGCATTTCTGCCATTCAAATTGGTGTCGTTACCTGACCCAGTGGGCTGATTAGCTTTCTGCACTTTTGCAGCTTTGAGAGAGGCGCACATCGGTCGGGCGAGCGTTGTGGTTGCAAGGTCAAATGAGCGGCCGGCGTGGTCGCGCGGTCCGTGTGATGGGTTATGCAGGCGCACTGGCTGACAAGGTCACAAGGAATGGCGAGTGACTAGAACCTGAAAAGAGCGCTGAACACAGATTGACAGATAACAAATACACTTGTGTTGAGAAACACTGGATCGGAATAAGCTTAGGCTTTTCGGTTTGCCTCGAGAAGTCTGTATCGAATGGTGTCACACAGAAGGCAATCGGTTCAATGTGATTGAGTTAAACGCTTGCGCTTAATCACGGATGCCAATGAAAACGGTTAGTGATAGAGCAGCCTCTAATCATGGAAGATATTTCCACGTATGATGGATCACTGTGTAGGGCTGGTAAATCCGGTTCGTATGAGCGTACAGTGACAACGCTGCGAGAAGGTGAAGAGAGGATAGAGGGGAATAATCCAAATGGACCAGGAGCACGCACGTCACGCGTGTGTGGGGATGAGCTTGATCATTTCACGTAGTATATGAGGACTCCATTTAGCAAACCGTCGATTTCACCTTATTTGTACTCGTGTGAAAAGTACTTTGCTGCTTAAAAACAGACCGAGATTGACTAGCAGGGCCACGCTAAGAAAAAACATTTCCTTGCAATTTCACCAGTGCTGAATTCCAGGCCAGTTTACTAACATAACCTTAAGGAATATTTGCAAATGTCATAACTATTTGCCAAAAATCTTGATGTAATCACTCATCACTGAAGAAAGCCAATTAGTTCGGCTGATCGTTTGCAGTTAAATATTACAAGCAAACTTGCCATCCAGTGTCCAATAATTTCCATTAGGCTTCCTTCATTGAATCACGGCATAGTTACGAAATTGTGCTCTGAGTCTAATTTTCAATGCATTTTATAAATGTTTACGCTTTAGACATTCTCGAATCATCTAATTTTATTATATTTTTTAGCGGTAAATTTTGCTGATGATGTTGAACAGGTTATTATTTTTATTGGTGATCCTATCGTAAAATGTACGGTGCCAGAAAACAACAAAGCAAATTCGGGTTCCTGGACTTTGCACCTCCAGAAATACCATGAATTAGTGGGTCTTTTCTTTCAGTCACATAAACTTCCTAGATTGACGGCCATCCAAGGGTTCCCAAAAGTATTACTTAAGCAAGTTTGAAAGTATAGGCAATCATTCTTTAGCAACCAATTGTCCTTTAAAAAGGTGTCGTACAAAATAGCATTTGGTCGCGCAATGTTGAATTGTTAGGCAAACAGCAGCCATACGTTTTACACTATTATGATAAGCATAATGCATACATTGTATTAAAACTGGCAACCATTTGTATCCACGTTAGCCAGTAAGATAAAGAATCTGTCTGTTCAGTAAAAAGTGACACAAGAATTAACCTATATCTCAATCGCTTTTATCTCTGGGCCTTCTCATTAAAACAGCAAATTGAACTAAGTACGCAATTGATACTGATTCCTGTTTTGGTTAGTTTGTTCCACCTTGGTAGCAGCTGAAATCTAAAGTTACAAGAAGGAAAAAGTTTTTACTTTTATGCAGTGTACATTTCGTTTTCAGCCTATCAGTCAGTGGAGTAAGCGGTCAGTTATAGAACATGGGAACCGTACTCTGACAGATAGCGTGGTGGTCGACACTTTCGATGACTCCGTTAAGCTGGACAATTATAATTGTGCGGACAAAGGAAGTTATAATGCTGCTGGTATTGGCATTATCAATAGGTGAATTGAAAATGCGATTCACATATATTTGTTGTTCTTCGAGGAATAATCGTACGCCATGGAAAAGTAAGCCTTCTAAATAGAGCACCCACTCAGTTTTAATAGTGAATGATTGCTCACATTTTACATAAGGAGTAATATATTTGCATCTTGACATGCAAGGAAAAATCTTGCAAGAACTCCGTTAAAATCCTTACTGAGACTGCATGAACTAGACTAAAACCCCGCTTTGATTTACAACAAAATTTGTTTTCTCTTGTACACGAATTAAAACAATTCAGCACAGGAGCTTAAAATAATTGTGTTATCTGATTTTGGCCCATTCTTCCGTATCACGCAGTCTCTTGCCCCCAAACATTTACTACTCCATACAATACAAATGATGAGTTATGCTAAAAGAACTGAATTTTTCGGGTAAGTTGCTTCAAGGATTGCTACGTTGATTGTTCTACTATGAACTGCTGCAAATGCTTAACATTGCCTGGGCTAAAAATATTAGTGACAGGTTTCATAACTTTGCCCTTCCGTTGTTATCGCTCCCGCATAATTGCAGTGCACAGAAAAGAAATAGGGTGTCGAATATTCCAGTTGGTGTTGACTCGCTTTAAGAGACTTCGTTTCATTACGCTACTCAACCTCGGCCCTAAGTCTCATGTTTAGTAGCGCTTAAGACTGATGTCTTCCTGCAGTTGCCTAATGTAAGAAGTCAAAGGTCCAGGTTAGATGAGGAAATGTCGCCAGTAAAACATTCGGCCATTTTAACCATTACTCTCAGGTATAGTACATGTTTCAGCACTTCTGCAAATGCATTTTTGCTGAAAATGAAAGTTAAGTATGGGATTTTGGCTTACTTCCTTATGCATAAGTGGAAAAATTGCACAAAATACAAGCTTTGGGCCCTAGCCCTTTTGAAATGCGCTCTCCATATAACACAAGCTTATTCGTTAGAATCTTTTGCAAGAAACAGTGAGGCCCAAAAATAGAACTCTAAATATTCTGGTCAGTATTGCTGAGTGAAAACAAAGAAAGCACTGGCTATGTTGTTTTTGTACTCAATGAATGTTGCCAATTCTATCTCTAACCTTTCTTAGAGGTGGAGAGTTATTTCTTTTAGTGTATCTGCTTTTACTAACACATCTTAAGAAATAGACGTGCACAATTTACATAAGTTTCCCAGGTTTATTGCAAGTTTAGCTAGTCCAAATTAGGTTTCTAACCTAAATATAAATTGAAGTAAATCGGACACTTCTTGCAAAAATTACGGACGGGACAGCTATGCTGTTGCCTAGTATTTTCAGACCGCATTAGGTAGCTTAAGATTTTGCTTGAGATATCTAATTGTTTTTTTCAATTATTCGCAACGCACAAATGGCTGTAATTTATTTTTGTAATTTTGTACTAATCGCTGCTGCTGAGAACACATCAATATGTAAGGAAACAGATGGCTTGATAAATAGAGCAACTGTTTTTGAATGAGTTATGGAAGTGCAATTAAACTAATGTGTAACTCAACCGTTACAGGCTCATCAGGAAAATTGCTTTGGATAAAAGAAATACATAGTGTTACTCCATTAACTATGTAAAGTATACAGGGGAATTGATGTTCAGTTTCATCATCGTATCTGCCCGCAGCTAGTAACTTCCCCTCAGATCCCAAATCAAATACACGTATTTTCTTGTGTCGCAACATTGACTACATGTTCTGCGAGCAAAATCCCATGAGCTGCAGCCCGGATAGTTCAATGCAATAGAGCGAAAACTGATGACTGCGCAATCTAAACTGCGAAACGCAACTATGGATTATGGACAGTAGATAAGCGGTAGATGCAAACGTTAAATAAAGACGCAAATTGACCTCAGTTATTGGCTTATATATGATTAAGTGTTGACACTGCTTTCGGGTTTCATATTCAAAAAAGAAGTCAAGCGTAGATGTATCCTACATCTACGAATTTGCTCGGAACAGTTTTGGTGTAACTGATGTCTAGGGTTTCAGATGTCTTGCCTTAGAAGAACCACCCATAAGTAGAGATTTCGTTCTCGAAGTTATTGTAATAAAACATGGTAACCTCGTTTCTATCGAAGTCATAGTATAGCTTCGCATTAGCAGTGTGGTCACAATCCGCTAAAAGTTACGACTGTTTGCTAACTATAACAAAATTGCATAATATGCTACTTTCCTGAATATAGACGTTAACGGTTTTGTAGAAGAGAATGTAATTTGCGAGTTAGCTTCAGCTGGCTTACATAGCACAATTCTACCTACCTAGAGCGTCATATAACAAAGCCAAATGGCCTGAAATAGACGTTTTGCACCAGTACACTGTCGCGTGTTATATCTTGCATTAACATCTACATTGAATTTAGTAATGTGTGCTTCCGTAAAATCTTACCAAACTCCAACTTGATCGGTGTCTACAAATCATTTCTGGCACGCTTGCAAAAAACATACATTATTGTGACTTGTCAAGCACTAATTTAAAAAAAATTTTCCATGCATTATCGACATATAGTGAACTACTTCCCGACAAATATTGTCGTCTCCTAGGAAGCCAGCATGATGAATTCCCAAAGTCGATGCAGCTATGAAGCTGTCCGTTATCAAGGTGAAATTAAAGAAATCAATGAAGCAAATAATACTCCACCTAAGTCAAATAGGTATCCCTGACCGGAAATGCTAATTATTCTGCAAATGACCTGATGTATCGGCTTAAGTTCACATGTGTGCTAATTACGAGAAATCACGGAAATGGTTTTAAAATAATAGTATATGCTACGTTGTGTATTTCCCGAATCCGCGCGATACCCTTCAACTACTTTGTCTGATCATTTCAGACAAGAGGATTCCAAAGAGCATATGCTTTTACGAAATATCAAATGCAGCTTCAAGACGGGTTTCCAGGGAGCTTGATCGGTAAACATGTGCTAAAAGCTATGAATTTGAGAGTGGATGGTGCATATGGAAAAAGCTCAAGCCCGCGGTACCGTCTGCTAGGGACTTGTTCCCACGCAGAGTAATCACACATAAATTTTCATTACTAATTCCACGCAGCGTCTTGCTTTTCTGGTGAGCATATGAGAAAGTAAGTCATCATCGTATTGGCTCATCTTCCGGACATGTGCTATTGATCGTGAGTAATAGGCTGGAAGGGAAATATGCTCCCTGTATTGCTCATTTATACGCTTTCAAGCCAGTCATACCATTTCAAATTCTGACTCTTTCCACCTTGGTACTTGTAATTTACTCACCGAGTCTGTGAGATTTTACATTGCATGGGTAATTCTTTACCCACTAGTTAGTCTATGGCAATTCGCCTCATGTGTGTATATTGAATAATGCAGTAGCTTCATTTCATCATTTCAGGATATCGGCCCAGTTGTGCTGAACAATGAAAAAAGTATAGCATGTGGTGAAATAAAAATATTGATGATGCAGCAGTATATATCAAACGGATTCTGCTTCCGGTTGCACATAATTGTTACATAAAATAAAAAAAATAAAAACAGCTTGCTAAAGTATTTTGTGATAGCTCCAAGGTCTCCAGGCAATCAGGTTGCAGCTTAATTTTTATGGGAAAGTTGACTTGGTAAAGCAAGAATTACAGCCACGGATAGTCCAATAATTTTCATTGTAATTGGTGTACTGTGATTTACATGGATTGATGAAGTAAAAGTCTAACGTCAATCAAACATTGAGAGAGTTGGTGCCTGAGGGACTTCGGAAAGCTGCAGACATTGGCCAATCTACAGATTCCAAATTAGCATTTGGGATAGATGCAATAGATGCCTTTTATACTGGAATGCATGTCCAGTAAGCCATTTTTATAATTCAGTGCTTCCAGCCAACCATTTCGGTTTTCCAATTCCAACTTAATTCCAACTTGAATTAGTTGTTGAAAACAAATAACTATTTCTGCTTACTCCGTGAGCAATCGTTGTCCTTTCTAACCAATTCAGCTCAATCATTTTCGCCAAGAAGCGACAACTGTAACACCCATCACACAAGCTTGCTTCTGATAGAATTGCTCTGTTAAACTAAGGCTGACTAAGATCAATTAGGATTTCTCGTTGGTGCTGCTGGTAGATCATAGAAAACGCTTTCTGAAATGATTCCCATCGAACTATCGCTTGATACCCGACGCCGCAATCCATTTGCAATCTGGTGTTTAAATCAACGCTTTTTTGTAAGATGCTCAATTAACTATGACATGGTGTTGGTAAACGGTCACGATTAGTGTTTTTATACAACGGTAATTCATACTTGCCGTATATTGGAGGCATTTTGGATACTGTCTGCTGGTACCACTGCAATCCACGGCCGGATTTGCACTTTCTTGCCATCCTAAATTATGCACTGCTGGTTTGAGATTCAAAGCTATAACACCGCCGCTGTCTCCTTTTGGTGCACAAGCTCTAAATAACGGCTACAAATTCTTACCAAGCAATAAAGAAAGGTGTCGTCCGCAATAGGGTGAATTAGGACTAACGATGTTTGACGGCATACATGGTTTATCCGGTTCAAACCACAGTATATGGGAATGAAGCGCACCTAAGGCGTTGGCTGAACCGTAGTCCGCTCCACACAAAAACCATGTGCATAGAACCAATGTTATAGCCTAACACGGTCACGAAAACCATGTACCCCATCCCCTTCAGCAACGACTAACTGTGTCCAGTAGCCAGTATAGACGGGATGGTGGGTATTATACAGGTAGGCACTTTGTCAATACGCACATCGAGCGCATCCACACAGGAGATGTCAAATAACAGCCAATCACTTGGAATGGGGACATATTCAGGTAGACGTTAAAATAAACTAAACAAGGCACTGAGAAAAGATAGCAGACTCACTACCTAAAATAAACTCAGCATGCAAGCACACGGTTAATAAATCAAACGCAACGTACGTGCAAACTCTGCGTCCGTTCTGCGTACGTTCTCAATAGGACCCGTCGTCGTTTTGGTGCTCGCCCCGAGTGGCCTTTCTCAAGACTTACTATGACTACTGACTCAGGTACCCGCTACTGCAAGGGCTACAGCGTCATGTGCTAGATGGCGACGGATTACAATCCATCGACGCCTGCCGCTTCCGCACTTGACGCTTCTTCTCCGCATACTTAGCGCTTTCTTCTGCGTCTTAGTAACTGCCTTGATTATCATATTCGCCAAGCACTCCGAACAACCATCATCGATTCCCATGACCTGCCATCAAGAATAGAACGCGATAGGCGCAGTTTGATCATGTCCAATTAAGGAACCTTCAGTTTCCCGCATGAAGCCTCCGCACACTCAGTTGACCACATAATAGCTGCTTCGGCATCCGCGTTGAATCCAGACGCCATACTTAACCGAGTCAACACAGGAGGCTCTGCAAAATTATGCAGTCCACCGCATATATTCCTCTTCGATGCAACACTTCTGGGTCTGTAAGTCTGTCGCCACAACAGCTGCGTAGAATCCGTCGCAAAGACTGTTGATGAAACCACTCGAGGTTTCGTACATCCCGCCGGTACTTCGTCCGCGTTTCTCTGCCGTTTAGAAGAGCGGACGACACTATGTATTTGTAAACCATCAGATTCTTGCCAACGGTAAGCTGATGGTTGTTCCACACTCGTTACGCTAGCTTCCAGAACGCCGCCACTGCTTTCGGATACGAAGCTCATTGTGTATCTGCAGCAGAAGCGGGAAGTGGTCTCCAATACTGTGCACACATAAAATTAATGTTACAAACTTACTCGGGTAACCAAACTGACCCAATATCAGCCACAATGCCTTGAGGTTCACCGCATGAAATGCCGTGGTGAGATCAACAAAAAGCGAGTACAACGCCTGGTGTCGTTCTCTGCACTTCTCCTGCAACTGATTAGCCACAAAGACCATAACCATAGTGTCGCGACCCGAACGGAATCCACACTACGTTTCTGCCACGTTCGGTTCCACAACATAACTGACAAGGCTGTTGAGCAAGTTTCGCGTAACAACCTTGCCCACACAACTCAGCAAGTTGATGCCATGATGATTCGTGCAACATTGCTTGCTCCCTTTGCCCTTGTACAGTGGTAGCGCAAGGGCATGCTTCAGCTCAGGACGAACCTCCTCCTCCTCCATCCACACGCGTTGCCGCGGGGTGCAGCGCAGTCCCGAACGCAGGTCCGCCGTTTTCAATACTTCAGGCGGGATCCGGTAGGGCACCGGCACACTTGCCGTTTCGCAACTTAGCAAGAGCTCTCTGTGTCTCATCAAGTGTCGGCAAGTCCACCAGACTCGCATTTACATCGCTCTGCTTCAGGCAGTTCAAATAGGCTAGCTGATCTCTGAACGGTTGTTCAAGATACAGCCAAATTC
Source organism: Dicrocoelium dendriticum (assembly GCA_944474145.2). Taxonomy (NCBI): domain Eukaryota; kingdom Metazoa; phylum Platyhelminthes; class Trematoda; order Plagiorchiida; family Dicrocoeliidae; genus Dicrocoelium; species Dicrocoelium dendriticum. The sequence continues at coordinate 145,299,679 of OX104063.1, read as the reverse complement.
TTTTTTCCAGATCCGCATTATGTCTACAGTCTGTGTGCAGGTAGCAACTTAGCTATCATCGATTAGCGTCCACAGTGGCTCTAATCTCGGTCCACACATCGCCTTCAAGGAGTCTAAGAATTACTCATGTTGGCAACGCTCGGCGTAGCATTCCATTTGCTTCTTCTTCTCTGTCCACCTTGCATTTTAAGGAAACGGAGCTCTCGGATCAGTCTTCTTCGAATGCTGCCAAACGTTTTCTTCTTGCCCAAGTCACTGGGGTCTGCCAGATGTGATGCGAATGCTACATTTTCTGCTACACCAATGCGCCAATCGTCAAACAAATCAGGCAGTTAACAGTTTATGCGCCCGATGGTCTCTTCGGCAACAGCTGTCAACTGGTCACGAATGCGTTACCACAGGTCCCCCACTGTGGCTATGCATTCCACATCACACCTGCGTGCAGTCATCGCCTTATCCAGATCAGTACGTTTTGTCACAGTACCGGAGGAAGAAGGTTAAATTTACGCCGTTTCACGGCTGGAGTGCAATACATAGATTTAGGAGCAAATATGTGCAGTTTGGTCCGCACCAATTTGTGATCAGTGCCACACTCAGCTCCACGCAGGACACGTGTCATGCGCACTTCGCACATATCACGCTGACTTAGGACTTGTTTGAGGTACTCCACTTGGAGCCTTTGGCTTAATACGCTGACCCAAAAGACAGTGAGTGGTTTGGAGGTTTGCTTGAAGAACTCCGTCCGGAGCCTTTGAGTCAATAGCCTGACCCATAATGCAGTGCGAAATAAAGCCAGCTCGGGAATGTAATTGCAGAGACAGATTGGGATATGCTTGCTGTCCATCACACGGAGCCGTTGAGATTCTGGAACAATGCATATATGTTTTGCTACCGTATTAAGATATGCAGGTGCGACCACAGCCAGACGTAGGAGGGTTTTGGCGGGTTTGCACAAATTGGACCAGGGGCTGCCGGGCTTGAGTTGGATAGTGGCAAACCATTGGTCACCCGGTGGTGCCAACCCACCGTCAGAGAAAATGAGTGGCGGTTGTGCTCTACGCCAATCGATCTGTGAGTTTATAGCTCGTGGACCCGTTTCTCCCATGCTTAGGTTTTACGGGAAGAGGGCCATCGACTACTTCCTTATTTTGAAAAGGATGACTATATAATTAATATATATTTATACGTATGCCTAGAAACTTCAAACCAACAGAGATTCTGTCGTACAGTACGGTTTTTCTAACATCTAACGCTTGGCATTCTCAGCTTTACCTACCACATCTGTGACCGAACTAAAAGATATGAACTTAGGAGTGGATGACCGTCGGGATTGGGCTTGTTTGTTGTGTTCGCTTCACCTGAAGGTTATTTCAATTGGACCGAAAAGTCACAGGACGTAAAAGTGTTGTTCAGCGCGGCAAAATTATGCTTGCAGAGGGGACCAAGAGATAAACATTTAGAATAGTAACCAAATACGAGCGTTTCCCATAATTGTCTTCAGCGCTGGCCACTTATTATGAGCACTAACCAAGTTTTACAATGTGTGAGTTATCCGTAAATATCGTTACTTTCGTACTCACCTCTAAATTTTGGCAACGCATCTGTTCGTCTGCTGCAGCTGAATATAACTGTCTATTCGATTTCGCAAGCAGTGCTTTCGCTCAGCTTCTTTCGGTACTCGGGTTTCCTGGGTGATAACTTTATCAAAAACAGGTTAATGTCAAAAACAGTTCTTCCTACTAAGCTACTGTCAGATTTTCAGTTTCCAGTTCACACAAACTAAACACCTGATGGGAGGGATTATCCGAAATGAATAGTTAACTGTTTGCAATATAAATTTGCGTGTTCCATGAAGCCTTTGCCTCTTGTTCACTGTCAATCATCATGATATAACTATTGGCACTCCACAATTTTCCTCTTGCAAATGTGGCCCAGACAAAATTTAATGCTTAGTGTGTGAGCGCGCGCACATCCGCCCAGGTAGATTACTTTACGCTAGACAGGCGGGAAGCATAGAACCCACGAGCGTCCACATGTACGCTACAGTGCATGCCTGCTGTAGTCCAAATTTATTAAGTAGACTAAGCACTTTGTTTATAGAAAAGTGGATATAAGGTTGACATGCATGGAACTGTGCTTCAAAAGTAACAACAAATATCAGTGATGTGTCCGAAGTAATACAGTTCATTCTCTGCATACGATTTGCAGGCGCGGAACACTTTGTACTGACACTATGCAAGATGATGCGTAACTAATAACAAGAAATAATATTAAAAGTGAAAATAAAGATCATTACAATGGTTGTGCAGTTTGGCTTCACTTATTTGGGAGTTAAGAGTTACAGTGTTTCTATGCAGGACCGGATAATAAACAAGTTGTAAGGAGATGACGATTGGTCACGTGATACATCATAAAAGCGAAACCTAAAAAATGATTTCATGGATCTCTAATTCAACCACCATTCATTCAAGCCTTAAACTTCCTCCACGAGAAAAGAAAATCATTTGGTGGGTGGGACTTATTAGCAAAACTTTGCGCTCAGCACTTACGCTGTCGTGGGTTTCACTGATACTGTAATTCTGAGCTGTCGCTTATCAAGTCAAGTTTAGCCCCCAAAATACTCTTCAACCGCTTTACTATGGATTTGGTAATCGGGCTATATATCATGCATTATGCTAAGAAGTTAAGTGTTTATTATATCAAAAATAGATACATGCTACCCACCTACCTACCTACAATGTATAACCGTTTGATTAGGACGAGCACATGCAGAGTAACTATTGTTGAAGTCAATATGCACTATATGAGCTGCTGAATTCCGTATAGCCATAACGCGACCATACCCTACACATCTGTAATCATACTGAGTTTAAAGCACTCTGGAGTCAACTAAACTAAACAACACAAGAAAGTACACTTATTATGGGACCGTTTCTAATAAGTAAATCATTCGCCTTAAATGAATCCTCATAGACAACATCACTTTCTCAAAACACTTCATCTGCATGAAAGACTGACATGGAGACCAACATAGACAAGCATTTATGTCACTAGCGGTAATATAAGTGTACATGGATAAAAGATCGCGTGCTCCTGACAATAATGCTGACATTCATATGGTAGCTATGGGACGCCTATACTTTATCTTGCGGCTCCAGTTATCTGGAGCAGTGGAATAAACGCCCCAGCAAAACCACGGCTCCAGTTGTTACTTAACTACCTAGCATATAATGTAGTTGCTGAAGAGCATGGTAAAGCTAAATGTCCTTTTAGTTCCCTGTAGATGGTTTTCTGACGAAATCAGCAAAGACCTTACTTGAAGTGGCTTGAGGCTGATGGTATTTACTCTTAGCACTTTGATCAAAATCGCAGCACGATGGAAGAGCGGGAACTCATTTCTCTATAGATGATTGCAAGACATGAGACGGCCAAGTGACACCAATTTCCATGCTTTGGATAATGTCTAGAAAACAGTTCAGTCTCCTCCATCCACGCTCATGTTAAATAACTTCATCTTCCAGTTTTAACAGGACTTCGGAATGTACCACATTTTGTCCTTTCTGCTCTTCAACTTTAGTCTACTCTAACGATGGAAACCGACAACTACTAGCAAAGGTTGCGGGACAACAGTTTTTAACTTACATTTAAAAGATAAGCGCACTCAAATATTGCTTTCTCCGATTGGTTTGTGCAGACTAAGACCTATAACAAATTTGTCGTGAGATTAGGAAAATATCCGAAATCTGTATGAAAATCAAAAGTGTATAAAATGTCACTCTGTATGTTCCCAAAGTAAGGAGCGACTAAATCTGCCTTTACTAGAGAGTGTTGCGCACCAAGTGGCTATGGCTATTTTCTATGAAATTTGTACCTAAAGTTATTTCAAACGAAATTCACCCCAGTACTCTCTTCTTGACCATAGTATTTTCACCCGAAGCGGAACTGCTCCTTTGCTCATACGAATAGTGGCAACTTTCTTCTGAATGATGGAAGCTCCGCACTGATTTCGTATCTTATAATGTATTCGCTATATTAGCTGAAGAAATGTTTCTGCACAGGAAGCTCCCTCTTATAATTACAATGCGTCCGAATTTCATGGCTGAAGTTCAGACGTCGTCAATAGAGACATACGTACTTGCCCACAGGCCTATGCAGTACTTAATTAAAACTGACGATTACAAATTTATGGATACTTGTTAACAAATCATTTAAATGCGACAAAATTGGTTGCGATGGAATCGTCTGTTTTGTGCAGTTTGGCAAATATTTTGTGTGGAAAATTCTTAGGTCGTTCACATAAACCAGGCAGCAGTTACTACATTAGCGAAGGCTGTTAAAGCGGCCTTTATTCCTCAATGCTTGATTGCTATACCGATAGTCTAATTAAAAAGTCACATATGTGAACGCTGTATAAATCTTCTTAAAACCTTTCAAGTTTTACATGCAGCATTTGGTTCAGAGGTGCAAATCACGTCGGCATACTTTTGTTATCTTACCTCTGCTCAATTTGGCGTTCCTCTTAGCCAGTTTGACACCATGCCTCCAAAATTAAAAGTACCGTGTCAGCGTGGCGCCGTGTTCTTTTCTTCCCCAACATTGATAGTAAACTACTTTTCATCTTACCATTGCTTTGAATCAGTCTAAAGCAGGTCATTTTGTCAAGTTGCTATTACTTCATCGCTCTATACACTTTAACACTACGTTCGGTTCTTCAATTCAAAGAAGTCCAGCAGTAAAATGTTCCATGTGGAACAAATGTAAGTGAATCGATTTCACAGCACAGTGGGTTGGTGATATGAAAACATCGGTGAGCCCACATAAGTTAGTAGGTCAGATTAGCATTGGAGACATTTTACACGAAATAACCTAACAATGACAAATGGATATTTTATCCTCGCCGGAAAAACCGCTATGATCTCGAGATCAAACCGCTAGGAAAACTTGAGTCCAAATTACGGAAAGTTCTGATCTCCTTTAAACAGTCCAAGTCATGTGTGCTACACTTTACTGCAACTCAGCACTTACAACAAACTTAGCGGCCACTCTATAAAATTAGCGGAACAGTACGGCCGTCCGGAGAGCTGTAGTAATTTCTTTTTTATTCGCGTGTGTCAATCATAGTGCTCTCTCCCCGAATCGGTTGTTCGCACCCATGCTAGCCATATTTAAAAATCGGTTGGATGACACACTATACCACTTACGTTTTATTACTTGACACTACTCTCCATCCTACCCCGGGAAATACCTTGGATGTATTTGTTCACCCATTGAAGTAATGAAAACACTCGGAAAGCAGGACTACTGCATTACGTACGATAAGTTCATTATTTTGACGATGGAACTATTAATATTTTTAACGTTTTTCGATAACCCACCAGACTACCGGAAGGGGCTTGTAAAGCAATGCTGCTTAACCCGTACAAAATCATAGTTTATTCTTATAGTATACGTTTTCGTCGCAGTTAGGCGTTAAGGCTTAAACTTACAACTAAGGCTGGTAGAGCTCTTAGGTTAATTAGCCAAGAAAATGCTGTATAAGCTTGCTGATTGTGTTATGTATGTCATCAACACTTTCACCGCACTTGCTGATGGCATACTGACGTCAAGTACGTTCCATTTTTTCTACCGTGTGAGTCTGTAATTCTACTAACCGCAAGTAAGCAGATAAACTGAAGTAGCCGAAGTCATATTATTGCTGCATGCTCTCGTTTTAATATTCCTTTTAATTTGCTGAATCATTTGCTAATTCATGCTTTAACAAAATAACACGTTTTCATTTTCTCATATTTTAATTCTTGCCACACTAGATATATCGTCATTCATTGAGCTGAGTTATGTGTAAGCTGGTTATGTAATGACTGCGTGAGTAACGCCAATCTGCACTCCGTAACACTGAGTGAATATGAGGTGCATGTTGCAGTTTGCTATTCTCAAATGGACGATGTTCCACTTCTAAGTGGAGACTGGTAGTAGAGCCAATAATGGAATTTGGATGATTCTGTTACTGAGGTAAATTAGAAACCGCCAAGTAATACGCGTTGATGATAGATTGGCATCTCCCTCCTTCTTGTTACTGACTCAACACAATAATTCAACAGGTTTATGCATAAAATTTGTCGTACATTGATGCCATTCTATATCTCTGAACGGCCCTTATCCTTCAAAGTTTGGGGCATTTTATGAAATGTTCCCGTATTTTTCAGAATTTTGTGCAAATTAACCATGAAAACTCTATACGTGTCTATCATCATAATCCATAATTTGAAAGAATTTTTTTGAGAAAGTAAGTCCGATTTATAAGACCAGTTGCTGCCTCACTGCCATAGTCAAATGTCTTGACGATTTTTGTGTTCCTAGTAAGCTTAGATCTTCTGAAGTGCAACTTGTAACTGTAAAGTTCAAGGCGTTTTGTCCTAACCGATTTTAGGTTTGTATAATCCCGATTAGCTTGCAAAATTCTCTATTTAATTTCTACAGAATTAGCCGTAAGACCTCAAAACTATATTGGCTTGACTTTTAGTGCAAAGTCTCTAGCATTCATTTATAATCCGCAACCGTTTTATGGCGTCCGCAATGAATCCTACAAGTGAGCAGCAACTGATAACAAGATTCACGTAAGATAATCAGAGAAATTAGGTTTAAAATAATTTTATCGCTTTGTATTCGGATGAGAACTCTTTGACTTATGCACCGTATACGAAGTGTATCCCGCAAGTCTTTCTCGTGTGCTGCAATAGGAATGCAAGTCTGTAGTCTATCCCCATTGGTCCCATTACTGCAGTTTTGCTTCAAACTTGTACTTGTGGCCGGTGCGCTCACGTTAAATTGAGGTACAGAAATTCATCTAATTCTTCAGGTGCGTAGTTAAGATATTTTTGGCTAAGCTTATTTGCATACGTCAGCCAAACTGTTGGATACCGGGGAACGAAGACAAATAGTCGAGAATACTGCCGGATGTTCAGATAAAAATGTTACAATTTAACAGTTCCAGTCGCTTAGAGAGCTTCAATTTAATTTCTAGATTGTATAATTGTGTAGAGAATCACGAAAAAGTTGGGTAATGTTTTGTTCGTCTTCCGTGGATTAAACTTACTTAAATATAGCCCGCTGAGCAACTACATCGGTTTGGACTGACACTAAGAAACTTACACAATTAGGTATGTTTAAAAGTCAATTCAGTGAGGGAGAGAGATTGTGTGCATTTAAATGACTAGTAAAAACAATTTTTTTTGATTTCACACAGCTATCACATGAGTAGGCGTGATCCGATGAAGACTTGCGGATAGGTCACTTCGAGCACAGTCTGATTGGTTGCGCGAATGTGCAGGAAAGGGAATGCTGTCCAAAATATTGAAAACGTCAGTATCGTAAGGCGCATGATCGAAATTCCTCCATAACGATATAAAGCTTCAATGGTATATGGAGATTTAGGTGTACCGTAATTATTTTATAGTTGTACGCATTTATGGTTCATTTCCTTAATTGTCATCCTCTCGATCAAGCAAACGTTGCTGCGTTCAAACGGATTGTTGAAGAGATTCCCACAATGAATAGATTCCGCTGGCCAGAGTGATGTTACAATATTGTGAGATAGTTTAGCCAAATGTTTCTATTAATCTTGATAAATGCTTTGTTGCTCAAAACGCTGCAGCTCACTCTTGCACTGATCGACCAAACTAGCCATCGGTCTTTCGTGCGAATTTGATTCGTTCACTTCCACTACACTCAAAATACAGTGTAAAATACACGTTGTAGGGGAATAATCTACATCATACACTGTTGTAGCTGGACTGAAACTAAATTTCCTTTGTACTCGACAGAGGAATCTGTTAATACGTTGAAGCCACCAAGAGAGTCAATATAATCTTCAGTAGTAGCAGTTTGATCGCTTAAATGTTGTGAGTACATATTGAGTGCTAGGTCAAGGACAGTAAACAAGGAACACTGATTTATAACTGGCGAAAAAGCATTGCTTGCCAAGCCCTGTAGGTTGACCAGAGTGGGAATTATAATTTGATTGTTAATAGTGAAAGGAAAAAGAGGGATTTTTGTTGTTAAGTGACGCACTGAGTTGTTCACATGAACTTGCTGGTCTGCACACGGATACCTAAAGGAGGGCGCTGGTGAGCACAGTGTTTGCGTTAATTCTTCTTTCGATGGAAACAGACTATTTTGCATAATGTAGATGGGATAGGGTGTGGTCCACCTAACGCCATGGATTACTTCATGTGGGTTGCAATAAGTTAGCAAATGTTTATAGATTGTAGTGTAAAATACTTTGGGATTTATCTATTCTCCACTCCCAGTTAAGCATGCGTTTGAACAGAATCGAGTCCAATCATCAGCAACGGTTGTGCTCGATATATGGTGGATGTACAGTACACTTGATTTGAACAATAGGAAAGCAATATTCATTATAGCTATTGATTTTACACGTATAAACCAGGGGGTCAATAGTGCGTCGCAGAAATGTCCACAACGAACGATTATATCAGCGAAATAGAGTAAATGTATAATAAAAGAAAAAAAGTGGTCTACTAGACATTCATTCGGGGTCGTATCGACAAGGAACGATGTCGTGCTTCGGATTCCTCAATACTACAACTATTAATAGATTACATTGAACGGTCAGTCCCATCACAACCAGATTGCTCATTATACTCCTAACTATTGAGCAAACACCCTGACAATGTTACTTGTTGGGAGGAGGTCCGCGTGGTTAGTTTTGGCATCTTAGCTTCAGTAATATTCTTCGAAATATTGTTATTCAGTAAAGAGTGGGTTCCGAGTGGGTAGATTTACTCCTACCTAAAGGGTAAGATTGTTGTGGTGGTAGAGGTTATTTTCAAGTAAATAAGCATCTTGATGTCTTAGAGTCACACATTTCGGGATAAAGCTTAACCAGGAGCTTCATGATTCGAATTATTGTAGTGTGTGATAACAGCAATCTTTTAGGAGTGTACTTCACAAAGCGGATTATATCAGTAGACCTGGAAACAGAGAAATATTTTTGATTATTGTGATCTCACTTATGATTAGTGTAACTGTCAATATTACATGAACCTTTATCCAATGGTATAAGATTGGCGTTCAAAGCGCCTATCGTTGCACCGAAGAAGGATTTTAACTTCCACTATAACAAGTAGATTACTATCTAGATAGAAATTCTGTGAACTACCGTTTTGACGAATTGATTCACTAAGTTGATTAAATTAATACTCATATGCAAGTAATCGCATTTAAATTATGTTGACTTCACCGAGTAAACTTCTATTTCTTATAGTGTACGGTGGCTAGAAACCGCACCCGAAGTCAATGAAAAGCATTTCTTTATAATTTAATTGACACCTACTGAGTACACTCCGCTGATGCGCATACAAATAAAAGTGGTATATTGAGGCGTGAATTGTCAAGGTTGGCATATATAACCAAATGATTTAGGTGAAATAATTGAAATGAGGTGTGGTCTTATCATCAGGTAGATTAATGTCATTACGCCTGTCTCTTATTCACCTACTTTATAACAAAGGGGTTGTACCACGTAAAGTAAATAATTCGGGGAGCTTAAGTGTCCTACTAACTTGAAGCAAACTTTTGTGATTTACATGGTATAAACTTGAACATATCAGATTTTAATTTTACTGATTGTGATGCGTGGGTAAAATTAATTGGCCATCTTTTACACAGGTCTTGTGACCAGTTTTCAGAAAGCAGTAATAACGTAGTTGGTACACATTTGGATCAAGGGAATAATTCTAATGGCCCCAATTAGGGCAACACATCGGCAGTTCATTTGCATAAGATTCAAGCTCAGACTGTTGTTATGGGGATGATTTTGTTGCTCAAAATAAACTACGAATTCGTCAACAAACTTATTACGCTCCGACTTATCCAAAAGCAACTTCTAGTTAATTGGAAGTTCTAGGATCACATGAATGCTTAACATAAACCCCGGTCTCATGTGCAATGCTGGTCGCGTATCCCAGACAAAAACCTACGCTCTACTTACATGAAATTCAACAGCAGTGGGTGGCTAAGAACAAACATTTTGTTTATAGCTCACAATATCAAGATTTATGGTAATTGACATAAAGTTTCGGTGGTGAGTTCATAAGGGCAATCCAGATTTACAAAAACCCAGTTGAAACTTATCCACATTGCAAAGCCAATGGGACAAAGATGATGGAGTCCAGTATATGCGATTGGATGGTCGACGAGAGACTACACACATAGCATGTATCAACCATGGAGCATGGTGCCAGCCTGCGACTCTTTTGACATTGCTGAACAAATAACGAAACCCCTGCTTTTCTGCATGACATTTATTCATGGAAAAACGATGTAACTAAACTTGAGGTAAGTTGATATATTTTAATGATCTTACACAGAAAATGGTGAGTCCGCTGGTACGAGACGGTTGTTAAGGTTACTTCTTGGTTCCGTATTTCTACTCGTAATATGTGTGCCACGTGATAAGTTAGGGGCTACATACTGCTGTAATCCAGTGAGCTACTGTGTTCGTGTTTTCTGATTCAATAATCTGCCAAAACGAATACAAAGTGACCAAGAACAGGTTGATATTCTTAGTTTAATTAGTGTAGTAACAGGTATTAGACAAAGCTCTCTACCGATTTAGATAAAGTTCAAGTAGCATGCATATCAGCTTTAAGCTATTAACCACTATTCAAATACTGACATTATATCTAAGTACCCCGGCGCTCTAAACGCAGTGCTTTTGTCCAATTTCAGTTTTTTATGTAGTTTTGTTGTTAGTTAGTTAAGCTACAGTTACTTCGGAGTATACTCATTCTTCAACATTTTAGAATTTTGCCACAGAGCTGTGTGATGTTTTTTGGCTTTTTATTTAGCTGTACCTGTCGTGCTCTAAATTTAAGAGTCAATCCAATTTAAGCCAGTTACCTGCTATACTGTACTGATAAAAGCCTTGCTTTAGGTTGATTTACCATGCAAGATGTTGACGTATGTTTGGTGATTGCTAATTGCAGTGTGAGAAAGGCGCTTACGTCTGATTCCACATGCGCTAGCTTATGCAATTTATAAGTGTCCGTTATACGACAGCATATCAGCAGTGTTTTGAACTAGCTAATGTTATAGCATTTATAAGATAGTGGCATTGGCGAGGGTTGATGGATGCAGATCTTCGCCGTAGTTTTAAGAGAACAACCGAATTACCAACAGTCGAGCGGCGCTTGCGAATCAAGTTCGAATAATGTACCCTGCTAAAACTTTAGCTGGCCAGAGGCTTACTTTTTCCACATAAGTGTCAGAAAAAGCTCGTAATTATTTTCTCAAATGCTGCGAATTCCTCGTGACCTTTATATACATTTGTAGCTTGATTAATGCACCTTTGAGCTTCCAATATAGTAGGTCTTTTGATGCAGCGTTATGCTGAGAAGCGAATCGAGGATCTATACTGGTGCATTTGCTCAAATTGTATGATGCATTTTCGCTTTCGCAATTGCGTTAAACGCTTCTGCTATTGAAGTTAGAGTTCACATGAATACAGTCATCTTTGGGTAAACGTTTGTTAGACCTCTAAAGGCAGTGACGGTATGTCAGTTAACTACACCTCACTAGTTAGTGTATGGGCTAGTCTATAACATCAGAATACAATAGTTCGACAATCCGGCACATTATCACTCTTACGGCTGCGAATTAATCACGATGGACTATGTTTAAAAAGTACATTAGTGCCCCCCGACAGTTGCAGATACATCTTGTCATGCTTTGCTTGCCTTGATAACTGATAGTCGCTTACTCTAACTAATCAGAGCTTGGGGCATTTTGTTTGAGACATACATTCCAGCTCGGGTACCGTCCGTCAGTCTGCAAAGCAATGCAGTTTGACAAACACTACATAACCTTGTAATCGTTTGTGTGGCTGTAATTGTCATCCAGATCGTTGGCTCCACTCACGTCGTTTTGCGGTATGGCTGGCGTTGACTAATATCCATATGCTTTGGGGTAGGACCAGGCCAAGCGTAAAACAGCAACCCATACGCCACGTTTCCATCCCATTAATGTCAGCATGTGACAGGTACAATTGAACTGACAATTGTTACGTAAATGAAACATTAATGTCAAATGCTTCCGCCCAACAGGAACTACGAAACTGATGGCAGTGTATGTGACAAAAAACGATGCCTTTTCCGATACTGTACAAACGTCCGTACAGCAGAATTACACAAATAACTTAAGTGAAAGTTTACAATTGTGGGTATCGTCAGTTGAAGAATAAATAGTTTATAGGAACAACATAAAAAGTTAGTGTGGAACACCGTGAAATCTACTCCTATTTTCTATAGGAATCGTTATGTTTAGTACTTGTCCATAAATCGCAAATAAAATTGTATCGTCACAATTTTATAAACCGTTCCCTAAGTTGATCTGACAACCGATTACAGTGAACATCCTGCTTCGGCTTTCCACGTATTTAAGTTTACTGTACATTGGTTGGCCAGTCTTTGCTCATTCCAGATAGTAGAATGAGATAAGGGAAAATGTCTCGCCGTTTGACCGAGACGTTCCGGAGCTATGATTAGAATCTTATTGACAACTTGAAGTTATATATTGCTTGACTAGATTATGGTATATTGACTCAGCTTGTCCGGCAAGTTATTTGTTGAAATTCCACTCCACTTGACATCAGAGAAGTTTGCAAATAAACACCCATTTGCAAAAGTTTTCACAGCAGCGATGATTGATGCTTCGAAAACCAAGCTGTGGTAAATACATAAATAAATGTAAATTAATTGACAACGCATGACTGCCAGTAACTGCGTTGTCTGACCACCATATACAACACATTCGTATCGTAGAGACGGATTCTTGAGATCTGTAAATTACGTCCCAGGTTAGTTCGGTGGTGTACACTTATTTAAAATTAATGAAAATACGAAGAGTCGAACGTAGGAATAAATATACCCACAATCAGCAGTCCAATTAAAGTGACGCGCTCATCCATGGAATGGGCTCCCGGGGAGTTCCGAACGTGCGGGGTACAATGGACAATGGTTTATTAGGGTAAAAAAGCATCGCTTAACAAGTCCCGTGGGATGGAAATAATTGCAAAAATAAATTGCATAATAAAGTGAAAAGCGTTTTGATGGACTCACCATAGACTTATGTGAAATAGCGGAGATGTTCGCATATTAAACGTATAAATCCATAAATCCAATGGTTGGGCGTTTGGCAAGAAACCGTTTGATTGCGTTTTGTAGCCCCTGGCTAACAAGTCATAAAATGAAATGTAAGTGAGACAATGCATCGTCAACACGTTTTTTAAATATCGCCAGATTGGGGGCAGAGACGACATAATTAGGGAGGGCATTCCAAGGCTCACACACGCGGAGAGAAAAGAAATTTCTACGGCATTCAAGCCGGCTATAATGAATTGTCAGTTTCAGAGGGTGACCTCTTAGTTTAGTGTTGTGGTTCAATTGCAGCAGTGGACGACAAATGTGGTTTGGGTTCTTCAGTATCTGGTAAACCATTATGAGATCCCCCGCAAAAGCCGATATCGACTGCTGTACATTCTTAGAGATTTCAGTCTAAGCTGATAGGGGAGATGAAAGTGGCCCCTGACGTTCTTGGTTGTCCGTCGCTGAGGAGTCTCGAGAGCAACGAGATCCTGTTTCTGCCACGGCTACCACGCCTGAATAGCATATTCCACGTGAGGTCGCACGTAGGCGTTAAGCATTTGGGGAAAGATTGATGGTTCAAACCGACAGAAGGCTCTGCGAAGAAGGCCGAAGTATTGATTTCCGGTTCTCCTCGCCTTCTCCGCTTGTTTTGAACACCAGAGATCTTCATGTACCAATACACCCAGGTCACGCTCCTGAGCAACCTTCGCCAAGGTGTGGTCTCCAAACTTGTAAGTGTTCACCAGCTGGTGACCTAGATGCATCACTTTGCACTTAGCCATGTTCAATTGAAGCTTGTTCCTCTTTGACCATTCGTAAATGCAATCTAGGTCATGTTGGAGCAGATCCTGATCTGCCTTATTACTAATCGCCCGCCATATCTTGACGTCATCGGCGAAAAGCAGAAAATTTGAGGAGATGACTGATGCCAGGTCGTTGATAAACACCAGGAATAAACGCGGTCCCAGCACTGAGCTTTGCGGGACACCACATTCCACCTCAATTGGGTTAGAAAGTGATCCCCTAACACGTACTTGGAGCTTTCGTAGGTAAAGGAAGTTGCCAATCCAACCAAGTACAGGATCTCCGATTCCGTAACTCTGAAGCCGTTGAAGTAGGATGCGGTGATCAAGGCGGTCGAAAGCTTTGGAGAAGTCCAGATAGATGACGTCGACTCCGACCCCATCATCGGCCACTTCCGTCCAACTACCTCGTGCAATAAGTAGGTTGGTGGTGCATGACCGGTGTTGACGGAAGCCATGCTGTTCCGCTACCAAGATGTTGCATTTTTCCAGGTGGTCCATTAAAGCCTCAGCGACGACTGCTTCCATCACCTTTGCGAGCACAGGGAGGAGAGTCACTGGACGATAGTTTGCAGGATCGGAACGGCTACCGCCTTTAAAAATAGGGGTTATAATGCCACACTTCCACATAGTGGGGACTTGTTGTTCATCAAAGCACCTTTGAAAGAACTGTGACAGTGGTTCAGCTAGCTTGGTGGCCACAGCCTTCAGTGCCTTCGGGCTGATGTTGTCTGCTCCCGGAGAACTATGCTCACGCAGTGAGAGTAACTTCCTTAGCACAATTGATGGGTTGAAAATAACATTTGTAAACAAAGGTGTCGGTAATGAGCTTGATATTACGGGACAGGCAGATGTTGGGAGTTCAAAAATTGGGGCATATTGCAGCCGCAGGGCATTAGCTGCTTCTTCGGCGCTTTGTACTCTACCGCCTGTCGTGAATATTGGGGGTATTCCATGCTTCACTTTACAAAGATTATTGACATGCTTATACAAAGTTTGTTGTTTGCCATGAACTTTTTGGCTAGGCACTGTTGATAAGTTACTTTGTCCTCACGGACGAGTGTGGTGCAATGGTTGCGATGGGCCAGGAAATTTCCCCAAGTCTCTGAGTCGGGGTTTATCTTGTAGGCACGCCATGCTGCATCCCTTATCGCCAGGCATTTGCGAGACCTACTCCTTGTAATTGAAGGCATTTTCGCGGGATGACGGGGTTTGGTCTCTGATGCTTTGTTGACGATGTCGCTGAGCTTATTAACGAACTCTGCTCAAACGTTGTCAAGGGGACTTTTGTTTGAGAATTCCCAAGCAGCTGCATCGGCGAGTTCTTTCAATACGTGGTAGCGTGTGATTGTATGAGTTAGTTCCGAGTGTTCAGATGGATACTCTGCATAACACACATAGTCAAAAGTTATTACTACGTGGTCACTGAGACCTAATGGACTATCCATCAATAACTTCTGAATCATGAGCTCTTCATTTGTGAGCACAAGGTCCAATATGGACGGTTTGTTTGCTGTCCTGAATCTAGTGGGCGTGGTGACATGATTGTACAAAAGAATATTAGCGATCAGTTCCTGCAAGTCTGCTTTGAACTGCTCACTGCGCGATGCCGAAACCTCCAGATTGTGTAGATTGAAGTCCCCGGAGATGAGAGTGTGGCTGTACCTAGTGCGTGTTACTCTGTTTAGGCCACGGATCAAGCAGGAATCCATTTCCAGAGTGGACGTTGGGGGGGCGGTAAACGATAGCTATGAGACATGTATCGTTGTGTCTCAGTCGGAGACGGCACCAGAGTGAGTCGGTAACGTGTGTTTCCAGGTCCTCAACTATTGTACATTGTAGATCGCTGCGGTAGTAGAGTAGGACCCCACCTCCTCTGCTGTGGCTGTCGTTCCGGATGAGTGACATTCCGGCTATCTCAACCTCAGCATCAGTCACCTCTTGATGCAACGAAGTTTCGGTAATAGAAATTAGGTCCCAAGCATTCGCAACCTGACGTAGTCGAAGTTCGTTAATTTTACTGAGGAGCCCTTGGGCGTTGGCGTACAAACATGAAAGTTTCTCAGATTTAATCAATGTTTCAGAAGTTGTACAACTCATATGTAAAATTTCGCCGTGCAGTGAGTGGCCGGCGACTGGATGGGTGGATGAAGCAAATGAGTTTACGCCGACCATAAAAGGGTCGGCGACCAATCGTTTTTTGGATGGGTTGCATACTCTAGACAAGTATTTTATATATAAGCAGTATCAGATGCTCCGAATCCTGGTGTTTGCTCGTGCTGTGCTGGGCCCCTCCGGATAGTATGGCTACTCTTGAAACCGTCCCCGAGTCGGGTCCTGCAGCTGGCGTTTTCACTAAGACTTGTGCCTCTACTGAATTGTCATTAAAAGGTGTTGGTGTTCTCGCTGCTGTCATACAAATTTCCGTTGGCAATCTGTAACGGAATTCAATCCAGCTCGCTAGTAGGATATGTGCCATTTGTTCTGACTGTAACACAAGTTTTAAGAGCCTGGGACCACATTCTTTATAGTTTGGTGATATGGGGATCCTTGTCAACGAGGTGACCACCACATTTTTGAGAGAAAGCACCTCCCGGATGTAGTGCCATTGCTCGCGGTCATGCATCTGAGCATCGTCGGAAGAGGAGTCAGTAAGCTCAGGAACACCGTGAGCAATCACTGTTTTCTTATCTTGACTTATTCTGTACCTATCTTTGTTGGCGGGATCCCCTGAACGTTCTTTCCACGGGAGTTCGGGTCGTATGCGCACTCCACTTGAGTCGTTGCAGAGACGATTCGCGGACAGCAGAACGGCCTCAGTCTCGTCCGCCGAGTTTAATGTTACCCGAAGTAATCGGGGTTCGCCGTAGTGTAACGCGGTTGGGTGGCGCGAGATTCTTTGTAATGTCGTGGGATTAGCATGGACTCCGATCGACGTACAGATGGAACTCTACTGATTTCGATCGTCCGTCAACTTACCCTTAATTGTATTGGATTTGGATTCGGGGACATTAGTGCACACAAGGTTTAAGGCACCATGGTTGCGCCTGGTGGCTACTGGTTTTGGATTTCGAGGCTTAGTTTCTGGTGTTTTTGTTGAATTTGTGAACGGCCTTGGTGTGCGCCATCCGTGCTGCCGCAGTTTTGTTTTCTCTAGTTCGGGCACAAAGGTTACCGGTGCTCTTTCCGGTGTTTGTTTGGCAGCAACCGATGCGTACGTTGCCGGGATTTTCAATATGGCTGTTTGACTGTAGCTTACAGTCCCGAGTGTAGTGAACAGACTACTAGGTGCAGCTCACAGTACAGAAGTCGAGGCAGGCGCGCTGCAGGCACTGTTTTTACTTATAGGAGGGAGGGAGAATGGAGTTGATACTGCTGGAGCCTGAGTCGTTGGGGTTGGGTTGGGACGCCTGGCTCGCTTCTTCGGCCTGACTATTGAGTTCGGGTGTTATTTTCACTCACAAGTGCAGGTCCGTTTCCTCCCATGGGTGTAACTCTGGTGCTCACCAGTTGCTCGACCGCTTCGGTTAGTCTTTCACACCTCTGCAGTAGCACAGATAGACAGCTAACAAATGGAATAGACTTGCATACTTGGCAGAACCAAGGGGACTCTGCTTCCGTCGACTTCTTCCCAAGGCAGGTGGTGTGATTGGTTTTCAAGCACATGGTACACACCAGACCATTTTTCACCACTTTAGCACATGATTCGCATTTGCTTTTCATACGAGACATGTTCTCAGTAGGGGTAGGAAGTGGATGGAGATACTGACGCACCGCTGCATGGCTGGTTTGAGGTCAGCAGGTCCAGGCGATGTGCGTGCTATCGATCCAGACGGGTAGACAGCGATGCGAGACAAAGCGACTGAGGTAAAGCCAGGTGACTTGGAAAATGCTGTCTAGTGACGACAGTGGCAGTACCAAATGCAGAGCAAATTGACGACTATCGCTTTGTAGAGTGACTTGAAGGAATGGTAGTAAGCTGATCGGGTGACTCTCAGAAAGATCTTTAAAATAAGACCACAAGAGTTCTTATGCGACGATAGGTAAAATAAAACATCCGATAAGCTACAAATACGGTTGACTTCGAAGTTCCAAGAGCACAGTTTGTTGGTGATCCGTGAATGATAGATCCAATAGATGAACAGTGGTAGGAGGAGCTCGAGGAGCCAAATCGAATGATGGCACGTAGGTCTCTGTGAGAATAAATCCAAAGATTTGGAGGCGAATAACGCAGGAGGACAGTATTTTGCGACCGCACTGCAAGTGGGGTTGATAGCCGAGAGGCTGTTGTGACTCAGGTTCAACAGGTGATGACACGGGTGACTAGTGTTGTTTAATACTTCTTAAACTGTGATTAGTTCACCATGCAAACGCTGATAAAGTCCGCGGAATATACTAAGCAAACTGAAGCGCTCTTCTTACGACAAGTGGCACAGCAAGTTGACATTTCTGGTCGCTCGATGTTGTGGAAGCTCCAAGGACTTGAGATCCCGCTTTGGCCATGGGTGAAATACTTGAATTGCATATTCGACATGAGGACGGATTTAAGCGGGAAGTATTTGGCAGAAAATAGACGGTTCCAATCGCACGAAAGCTCACCATAAACGCCCCGCGAATTGGGTCCACTTCTGCAATGCTTTCTTGAACTGCTTCGAGCAGCCGAAATCTTACAGGACAAACAAACCAAGATCTCATTCGAGAGAACATTGTTACGGATCCTGGTCCCCCAGCTTATATGTAGGAAACACTCATTGTCTTAGCTGACCCACTCAACATTTAGCCACATTGAACAAAAGGCGATTTTTGACCGACCATCCATACATCTTGTCAAGGATGATTTGAAGCTGGATACGATCTTCTGGAATTCTGACCATTCGCCAAATTTTGATGTCATCTGAGCAGAATAAACATTTTGACGGAATTTGACTCACTAAATATTTAATGAAGATCGAGAACAGACAAGCCCCAAAACCGAACATTTTGGCACTTCCCATTCAACGTAAATTGGATCTGACATAGACTCCCATATACTCACCTACAGACGTTTGCGCAAGAGAAAGTTGCAGATCCACCCGAGGAGATTCTTTTCAATACCGGATAATAAAGTTTTTCGAGAAAGATACGATGAGCCAACCGATCGAATGCTTTAGGGTAATCAATGGAATTTACATCTACTCCAGTACCAGGGTCCACAGTTTCGATCCAGCAGTCTCGTGCTAACGATAGCTCCGTTGTGTTTGACCGATTCTGATGGAAGCCTTGTTGCTGCTGTGCAATATGACCAAAGTCTTCTAGATAAGACGTGAGTGCGTTGGCAGTTTTTGGATAAACTGGTAGTAGAGTCACTGGTCGATAATTAGCTGGGTAGGAAAGACTGCCCCATTTGTAAAGGTGACTTAGTATTTCGTGTATCCACATTGCAGGAACGTGCCACTCGTCAAGGCATTGCTGGAGCAGTCGCAACAATGGTTAAGCCAAAATAGTAGCCGCCACAAAAGCGTCTTTGGCCAGATGTCGTCAATTTCTGGACAGGTGTGCAGGCGCTTGGATAACAGTATTCTCATCAAGATGTCTAACTTAACATTTATTTGAGTCAGTCCAGGTGTGGACACCATATATTCTAAAGATTCAGGAAAACATGAGATGCAGTGAAACGTTGGTGTACATTGTAGTTGCAGAACGTTCGACGCTTCTTTAAGTGTGCAAATCAGACCATCCGCTGTTTGAAGCGGGGGAAATCCCCTTTTCCCCTTACGCAGGCTATTTACATGCTCGGACAGAAGCTTAGGATTTGAAGTTAATCACTCGACTAAAGCATGTTGATAAGATACTATTTCCTCGCGCATTAGTTGAGTACAGTGGTTACGGTGGACAGCATATGCCTTCAAGCTACTCGGACTGGAATCGGTTTTGTGGGTATACCACGTCGCTCTCCTCGTCACCATGCATTTGCATGTAATAATCCGGATAAACCACGCTATGTTTCTCGAACTGATAGTATTGGCTTCCGATATTCCACTAGCCTAGCCGTTAAGCTTACTGACGAAACGTTCCCGAACAACAGCCGACGCATCCTACGTTAGGAAAATCTAGTCCGTCTCTTCAATGAGTCGGGTTAAGATGTCATTACTGGTTATGCTTCGAGTCGTTTGTGCTCAGTCCACGGGATATTCAGCATAGCAAATATACATGAAATACAAAGTACTACAATCACTGCGACCTAGAGAATTATCGAGTTTCACTCGCTTGATCATCATTTCTTCATTAGTGTATATCCGGTACAATGTAGTTGACATGTTATTGCTCCTGAATCTGGTGAGCGAAGTGACGTGAACAAAAAGCGGAAAATCTGAGACCAGATCTTGCAGGTCTGTTTTGAATTGCTCTCCTGGTGGAGCCTAAGATTCTAGAACAAATAGTTGACATCCTTGGCGACTAGAACGTTACTGTATTTCCTGTTTATCACCTACCTCAGCGCGGCCACCAAGTTGCAGTCCATCTCAGGTGTTGACGATGGTGAGCGGTAGAAAACAGCCTCTAGGCCAAAATCCTTCCTCTTGAGCCGTAAGCTGCACTTAATGTAGTCTGGTACAACTGTTTCTGTATCGTATTGGTTCACACTACAAGTTTTCGTGTAAGTAGTAGGCTACCCCACCACATTTTCTGAATCGGTCATTCCGGACAACGGACATATTAGTTAGCGCAATTTCGGCATCCGTTATCTCACAGCGCAACCATGTTTTCCTGATAGTCATGAGCTCCCAAGCTGCTGACGCGTATCAGTCTTAATTCAGATAATTTGCTGAGTAGACGGATATTTGTTTACATGCATGAGAGCATCTCGTAGACCATAAGTGTGTTGGGTGGTATGGATAAAGCAAATGAATTTACGCCGAGCGATATATGGTCGGCGTCTAATCGTTTTGCGGATGGGTTGAAGACTTTTGTAACGAATTTTGTATATATTCAAGTATCAGATACCCCGGATCCCGGTGTTCGCTCGTGCTCTGCTGTGTCCATCCGAAGGTTATGACTATTGTTGAAACCGTCACCGAGTATGGTCGTAAAGCTGGTGTTTTCATTAAGAGTTTCACCTCCACTGAGTTATCAATCAATGATAGTGGTGTTCCTGTTGCTTTCAGACGACTTTCTGTTATGAAACTGCTACGTAATTTAATCCAGTTTTTAATAAGATTTTATGCCTTTACTTCTGCTTGCAACACCAATTTCAGCAGTCTGGGACCACACCCCTTATAGTATGGTGATAGGGTATCCTTGTCAAAGCTGTGGTCACGACATTTTGGAATAAAAGATCCTCACGGATGTAGTGCCATTGCATCATGTCGTGTACCTGCGCATCGTCTGAAGGGAAATCAGTGAGCTCAGGGACACCGCAAGCATTTGCATTTTCCTTAAGTTTACTTTTTCTGTTCTTCTGCCTCTTAGTGAATCCGCTGCACGTTATTTCCACGGGATATTAGGTAGTATGCGCACTCCACTTGAGACGATGCGGAGTCGTCTCATCCACCGAGTTTAGTGTTACCCGGATTAACCGATACTTACCGTAGTGCAGTGACTTTGGGTGACGCGAGATGCGTCTTAATGTCGTGGGATCAGCACGGGCACCGACTGCCGTACAGATGGAACTTCAATTATTTCGATCGTCTGTCAGCCCATCCTTAATTTATATTCGATTTGGATCCGGGACATTAGTGCACACAAGGTTGCCCCTGGTGGCTACTGGTTTTGGAGCCTTAGTTTCCGGTGTTTTTGGTGAATTTGTGAACGGCACTGATAGCCGTCGTTCGTGCTGCGACATTTTAGTTTCCTCTAGCGCCGTCAACCAGGTTACGAGTGCAATTTTTGGTGTTTGCTTGGAGGCAAACGATACGTATGTTAACTGGTTCCTCACTATGGCTGGTTGACTACAGCTTGGAGTCTCAACTTTAGCAAGCAACTACTAGGCGTAACACACTGTACAGCAGTTGAAGCAGGCAAGCTGCAGACAATGTTTTTAATTATTGGAGAGAGAAGGGAGTCGGTAATGATTGAGACTGAGTCGTTGGGGTAATTTTGGGACGCCTGGCTCTCTTCCTCGGCCCAAATGAGGAATTCTGGGTGTTAAGTTCACATTCAAGTGTAGGTCCGTTTCCTCTCATAGGTTTAACCCTGGCGCACACCAGTTACTCGCCTGCTTCTCTTAGTCTTTCACACTTCTTCAGTAGCACAGTTAGACAGCTAACAACTGGGATAGCACTGCATACTGGACAGAACCAAAACGCCTCTGTCGTGTTATTGTACCGTCTCGTTTTTATCGGTCCCGTCCCAAGGCGTTTTGTGTGTTAGGTTTTCAAGCAACTGTTGCAAACTAGGACACTCTTCAACTATTAGCCACACATCCCACACTTGCTCTTAACGCGAGATATGTTCGCGGTGGGCGTGTAGTTTTTAGGTCATGCGTCTGTCGGATGATCAGTGCAGCTTCCCGTGTCAGCGATAAGCGTGAGCCAGCTTGGCGCGCCCGCTGTATTCAGTGATCCCTTGTAAGCACACCTTTCGGTGTTGGTCGGTTGACGATCGACGTTAAGCCCAGCTGGTTTGAGACCTAGTAACTGAATCTACACAACGCTGAACACAGATTGAGAGATCACAAATTCTTTACAGATACGTTGAGTTATACCCCATTGGAATAAGCTCAAGCTTTTCGGAATCGTTTTATAGTCCACCACCATTTTCTCGCCAGTGTGTTTGTGATAATCCACTTTGTACAAGTTTAATTAATTAGCTTGGAAGATTTAATCGATCACCTCAGGAGATCAGCCCATTCGTGACCATTATGGATAAGAAAGTACGATTGCAGACATCTACTCCGATGTAACTGGCTATTTATTTATGCCTATGAACAAAACAAACCTCGGCATTAGCTAATTCATTTGCATCATCCGAACGTTAGGGTATTTAATAAGCGCTTTTTGGCTGAAATTGCCAACATCCCACGTGTTGGAAGAACTAATCTCATCATGATAATTTTTACAACATTTATTTTGAATCTAGCCTGTTTTCTGGTGCAACTATGTGAGCAATTGCAACTCATCTAAAGAACAGTATTACATTTTCATATATTTTGCACGATTTCATATAACCAGACCTCGATAAGCAGCACACTCTACTCAACGTCCATTATTAACACAGTGACACCAGTTCCGTTGTCATCGGTGTAGGGCAATCTGACAGCAACTGACCTGATGTTTGCGTGGTAAAATCAGCACTGTAGAAGCTGTACTGAAGCTCCAGTTAATTCTATATTAGACAGACGTTACACTATTAATCGTGTGCCACCCGTACACATCCAACAGCCTTCTACTCTGGTCAGTATGACGTTTGTTAGAAAGAAGTCTTACTGAGGTGAATATGAATTCATCCTACTCCATCGGACGCTCAATGGTAACTAGGTTTACATATATTCAATCATGCGGTGACCTGTGAGTGATGATACTCTTCTACTTTTATCATTTTTCGAAAGACGAGGCTGATCTCTCCGGATCATATGATGCTTATATATAGTACGAATTTCGTGCCGAACTGACCATCTATTTATCTGCCTTTCTCCTTCCAGCCGAATAACGAAGTTCGTCATCGCCTTCCTCACTGCTAACAAGGGTTTATTATATGTATGAATGATAACGGCTATGATAACCATGCAGCGCTTCCTTTGGCATTACTTAATATAGCGTCGTTTTTGCTGTACTTCTGAACTAAGCTGATAACATTTCTAACCACATCCAAGTAAACATATGAGACACTAGAATGTCTTGTCTTATTGCCCTTATGTATTTGCAGTTTAGGGATGGTTTATCCACCGTTCACTTCGAGGTGGACATTCAACCTGCACTCTGTGGACGCTTAAGGTACACCTAAGTGATTTATTGCCTAATGGAAAATCTGTATAGCTAAAATGTCCCTTTGTTCAAATAGATTTGTTTCCTCTCCTACACCAACAGATAGCAAAAGCACTTTTGACAAGCCACTAACCCACACACATCACGAACTGTAGTCTGTACTCATATAGGGGTGACATAAATTTAAAAACATGGCGCTCCTCCGTTATCTTCTAAAAAATGTAGGTTGCTTTGTATGTTGGCATTTATTTGGACATTTTGATGAGTCTGCTTAAATGCTGCTTCTTCCGACGCCACGTTGCACTTGCCTTTTTGTGCTTTACTTCCCGGTAATCCACAGTATCGTTAAGAACTTGTTATTAGTTTCATATTAAAACGTTGGGCCGTTGAACTGACTGTGATTTCGGCTAAGATATCTTCTTACGGTGAAGATAAAGTTGGACCTACTTAAATTCACAACGTGTTTAGGTAACTATTTGGCGTCTTTTGTCGAATAAGTTTAACTTTTGACGATTGCAAAACTATGTATGCTTCGATGTGGATTACCTAGAGACTATACTTCCTGGTAGCTTGGTGAAGAATAGAAGGGTTGCAAGTGACACGGTATTGCTTTTCGTGTATTTGGGTTAATTCAAAGACATTACCAACTGCAGCGCTTAAATGAAGTACATCGCAGCCAGACAACCGATTGAAAGTTAACTCGACAATCGATTTACTCAAGTTAGACCACTTATTCGTACTTACATGGCAAAGAACAACTCAGGCCTTCTGCATGTTGTGCCAACTTTTACAATCATGTAACGAGACATACAAGCCTTTAGTCAGAGAGATAGTTTTCCGCGACCAACCAATGTTTAGTTATCCTTTCTGCTTATAGGGTAGAAACCTCTTGCTTGGGATACATCGTAGCTCTTCAATTGTTAAGCATGAAGATTGAGTAACTGTTGGAATCAATGCGATAACAAATGCTTGGTTCCAACTAACGAAGTAGGGACGAAAATTTAAGTCCATCAAACAGTTACTATTGCCCTCTAAAGTCGGAAGTAGAACAGACACCTAGATAGCTACATCTGCCGCAAGGAAAACCAAGAAAAATATTATGAAAGGAAAAAGACATAGTTCTGATTTTACCTTATATTCCACAAAATAATGCCAATTACAGATAACTGGTAGCCATAGAGTCACAGTGGAAAATATTGTTTTGCATCTGTGACAGCACTATAAGTTCATGTTACTACCACTACGGCCTATAGAAGCCAACCAGTGAAAAACAATTTCTTCTATAGCATATTAATCATTTATTTGCGTCATCTAATGCAAGGTCTCGTTTATCAAATAACCTTGAATTGCAGTGTTGTGATTTGGTGTCCGTTGCAACACGTGATCTCGTTCCATTACTATCCTTTATTCCGACACCAAGGCAGGTGTATCAAACCACTCGAATTGCATCCGAAGTAAAGAAGTTACTGAGGTAATTCTACAAACCATACATTCGCGAATGGTTTTTGATTGAACAGTGAATAAAGATTTATACCGGCAAAAGTGCATTGCCTGACAAGTCCTGTAGGATGACCGGGATGGGCATTATAAACCTGCTCGTTTAAAGTGACAAGTGAAGGTAAAATTCTGGTTTGTGGTAGCTCACCGAGTTATTCACATAAACGTATGCGGGTCTGCTCACTACTACGTAAAGGAGAGGGATGGCGACCTCACTGTTTGCGTTAATTCGTCATTCAATGAAAATAGACTATTTGGCGTAGTGTAACTAGAATAGAGTTTGGCCCAATCATCTATTTAAACTTATTCAAATTGAGGACGCAAATAACATAAGGACGAGCGTTCCACGGACTATATATCCGAAGGGACAAAACGTTTTGCCGGCAAGCAAGTCGACTGTGATGTGTGGTTCGTTTTATCTGGTAGCCTCGCAATTTGGTACTGCTGCGGACTTGCAACAAACCGCTACACGCGTGATTGGTGTTAGTCAGTAGTTGGTACTCCATAAATTCTCTTCTCAGGCACCAGAATTCGCCGCTGTACACGCCTAGGGCTTGCAGTCTGTATTGGTACGAGGAGAGAAATCGTCCTCAAGCGATTTTTATTGCTCTAACTTGTGGAGCTTGGAGTGCAGCATCATCGTGTTTGCGCCATGACCCCCAGGCCTGGTTCACGTACTCCACCTGCGGCCTCACGCAGGCGTTCAGCACTTGTGGTTGTAATATACACTTGTCAACACCGGAAGGTGTGTCAACCGGTGACCTAGTGGATACATTTTAATGCGCACACACAGTTGGGCAGCACATCTGTAACGACAGAGGTCTAGAATTGGCTGTGCGATTTCACTAGATTGTCAAATACCAGTTTTATTCCAAAAAGATAATTAATTTAATCGAGTCTCCGTAATTTCAACTACCGTAAACATATCAAAAATGTACAGTGAAGTATTTTTGTACATCGTCCTTATATTAGCTCCTAACTAGACAATGGGTTAAACTGGAATACGAGCTCATGGACGAATACTGACAACTGGGCTTGATGCTTCACAATACTGGAGTGCCACTTGTCTGCAGTGTGGAAGTGAAATTCAGTAGAACTAATGATTGTCCGATCAGGTCTAATTGGATATTCCTTAGCAGTGAGCTAATTATCTCCCATGTGGCGTTCGAGTAGTATATTGCATAAATTTTATTGCAGTAGATTGAGTGGTACATGAAATTGGTGACGCCGACATATTCAGCTTGAGCCAAGAGTACGTCAAAATGGCTTAACTTTTTCATCTATCTAAATATTTGCATTTTTCTTACTTTATGGAGATAGGCATGTAGATTATGGGGAACAACACAGAGCCCAAATAAATATGCTGATTCTACTCAGAAGCCTTGTGCCATATCTCATGTTTTCTTCGTCAAAACGAGAAGTGCGTAGTATTGTAATCGTAGAGCAAGCAATTAATTTTAAGTATTCAAGCTAATCATCATTCCTCAGTTCAACTGTAGTAGAGTTTGAATAAGCCTTCTAAGGTCGGATGTTTAACAGTGGGCAGCAGGACTTATTTGCTGGATTATTGATGTGATTGCGCCAAAAAGTCCATCAACGGTCAAATTACAACCAGCCGATGTTTACGTTATAGCAAGAGGCGTCCGCATAGACAACGGACAGGAGACCACCGGTCCGGTCCAGTCTAAAGCGGGGACGCGGATAAACTTTAGTTAATTCCCAATTGCATTTTGACGATGTGCGACCTCCAGGTGCTGCAAGCCCTTCTCACCTGTAGGACAGTCCATGTACAATAAACGCTAATCATAAGTCATCACGGTTGTACGTTACCTCTTATTTGTGTATCACCCACATGGCAAGGGTGTTAATGGCATTTGCTTCCCTATTCCAACACCCGTCTCTAGTTGCCCTGGATGTCCACGCTTCTGATTCGGATTCAGATTCAGACGAACTGGAACGATAGGAAAATCTCTTGAGTGTTCCTTTTTGAGCAAATCGTTGAGCCATGAAATGATAAGGTTCTAGGGCTTGATAGATCTAAAACGAAGTACCCCCTGGTCAAAAAATTACTGCCCACTTTACCTGCACTAGCAGTCCCCGCTGTGTAGGTTACGTGAAGTTAGAAGGAAGTGGAAAGTAAATGGAAGATAAATGAGAATGAAAGTCATTTATATGAAGGATAACACTAAAGAGTGAAAAGAATGACAGAACTAAAAGTTTTAAGATGGATATGGTCAGGAGTGGAAAGATTTCTGACTAAACAAGAGTGGCATTTTGGTTCACGTCTAAAACATAGGTAACCACCGACCGTTCTTATTGGTTACTTGTACTAGAAAGTGCGACGTCGCATGGCTTCACGAATATTACTGTTAGTCTCACCTACGATCCCAACCCATGCACATTCGTAATGTTGGAGAGTTAACGATTCTCCATTGTGTTCGTGGCATTTCATGCACAAGTATGCGAAAATGCATGTAATTTTACTTGAATAAACAGGATTCGTATTGCCATTGTGTAGTTGCCATAATCGTGGCTGACGAAGCGTTTAATGACTGTCTGCCCGTCTGTCTATCCGTTTGTCCATTTGTCTGACATACGTGCGTTTAAACATTAGACCTCCCTTGGAATATGCCATGCATAACTGGCTTGGTGTGAACATTGACAGGGTGATTACACGTATAACACCCTGCGTTCCGATTATACTGGCTTCAGCAGACTGTGAATCCTTGCACCGTCATCTTGACGGCCTTAGGCCCAAATAGTGGTCCTATCCTATGTGGAACAGGATACTGCTTAGCGTCCATCAGTTCAAAGTTCCAACCTAATTTTAGTTAACCTTTACATACCCAAGCGGGTGTATTTGTGTCATTTTATAACGCCAACTGAAATGTACAACATTTGTAGCAACAAAATGTAAAATTCACAAATAGATAGACAAAATTAAATGTTTGCAACATCATCACTCGAATAAACGGCTTCTAGTACTGGAGCAATGACCGCACAATGCTGAACAGTATAGTAGGGATTTACATCCAATCAACAGGGAAGAGTGTTACAAAACTTTTCTTTGTAGCTGGTTCCAACTGATTTCAATTGCGTTAAATTTTCCTGTCCAAAATTAAGAAACGCAGGATCCTCCGCAGTGTCACTGCCTTTGTATACAAAATGTGGATAGAGTAGGATGGTCTCAGTGACCATCAAATTGTTTGAACAAAAGGTAAGTTCGACTGTTCCTACAGCACGTATATAACTGCGTTAGATAACACCAGATGAATTTTGGTGGAAAGAAAACGGCCGATTTTAGGATTCTCGCTCATCGCATTTAAGTAGCATTTCGCTCGTGTCTAGCACTGTGAATTTCAGGGTGAAATAGTGAGCACACCAATCATTTGCAATATGCAAGTTTTCTGTCACTACCTTTGCTTGCGGAGCCCAATGATGTTCCGTTTAATAGTGCCCACAGCACAACAAGTTTTCTTATTTAATCCACTTCTTTCTATTAGGTCAATACCAACTAGGATAAGACTGAGTATATGCAACCAACATCGGAACACGATTGTTTTTGAAGGTCGGAAAAGACCTCAGTTGGCAAATCTATCTAAACATCTGCAGCTTTATCTCCGCTTTTTGAATATTACTATACCACTGCTTCACCACCCAATTCTGGGCATCTGGTGAACGTTTCTAACCAATTGCGTTCAAGTTTCGGCTCAGTCGTCTTCCTCTACCCGTGCAAACTCACTGACACGAAGTCCAAACCTTGTGAGAAGCCCAGTTGCACCTGGGCTAAATTGTTTACTTTGTTGTGTCCACCGGACACTGATGTCCCAGCAGGTGAAAGTCTGAGTGCTGAAGACCAGTGGGAAGATCAGAGGACGAAATTACGAAGGAAGGTTGGGCGTTTACGTTCTGTAAGTCAACAGTTAGCCAAACCACTTGAGGCTGGTAGTATACTTCGCCCTGCAAGGCCAACCTCGTCCGACCAGAGGCGTTATAATCTCGTGATCTTTCACGCACCGGAGTCCAGTGATCAATCACCCCAAGTGCGCTACGATCACGATGTCGAGTTTTTACGGGGTCTAATTGATAGACTTCTCGATGCTGGTGAGGACTCGGTAAAAGTGAGGCAGATTACCCGTCTTGGAAAGCAAGGTGATCAACAAAATCGGCCTATGAGAATCACTTTTGTGGACGAAGCCAGTCCAAGACTGATCATGTCTCGCCTAAGTAGGCTGAAAGGTTTGAAGATCCTTGTTCGTCCCGACCTGGACCCAGTAGACAGGGAGCGGCTCAAGTCTGCCATCATTGAGTTGAAAAGACGCACTGGTGAGGGGGAAACAAATCTTCGTATCGCAAATTTTCGGGTGGTTTCCAACAATCCGCGAAACAGGATAAACAGGCTGCTCACACTTCAAGCACGCCCAGTGGCTCCTGCTGCGGCCTGCGAGTAGCCTTCACAAACGTTTGCAGTATTATGAATAAGCGCGATGAGCTTTGTTGTTTCGTTGCGTCTGAGCGGCCAGACGTAGTGAGACTCGCAGAGACATGGCTGCATGCAGAGCTATACACCCAAGAACTTGAACTCAACGGTTACTCGTGTTTCTGATGCGATAGACTAAAGAATGCCCACGGTGGTGTCTTACTTTACATCCCGTCTTCCCTGCGTGGGAGACATGTGAGCACCTACCGAAGTGACGATGGCCTGTGTGAGCTACTGTGGTGCTCCATCCGCCTCAGGCGCGGAGAACTGCTTGTGGGTGCAGTTTATCGCAGTCCCCTGAGTCGTTGTTTGGATTGGCTGCCCCATCTTCGGACCCACATGAGTCGCCCACACTTTCTACTTATGGGCGATTATAACTGTCATCGAATACGATGGCCAGATGTGCATTTGATGCCTGGACATTGTGAGGTTGAAGCAAAGTTCGTGGATTTGGTACTTGAAACTGGTGCATCGCAACACATATGCCAGCCAACACGCATATTAACAAGTTCAACCTCGTCCTGTCTCGACCTGATGTTAACGAGCTACGAACAACGAGTGCGTGACATTAGGATCCTGGAGTCACTGGCTACGAGCGAACACTCAGTACTGATAGCTGATATGGAATTATCTTTGCCGTATTCACATCCGCTGCAACCAGCTCCCAACTACTGGAAAACGGACTTAGATGGTCTTGCTCGAGCCGCGAGCCAACTGGATTGGTCTCTGTCACAAGCTGCATCTGTGGAAGATTGTTGGATAATTATAAAAGAGAGACTGACATTATTGTGTTCCCAATTTGTGCCATTGAAATGTCGCAAGGTTGGACCGATTAAGCCTTAATGGTTTGATAAGGAGTATGGAAACCTGGCTCGGAGGCGGCGCAGACTGTGGGACAAATTCCTTCTCTCTGGCTCTGCCAATGATTACCAAGGGTATAAATGTCAGCGGAACCTCTGCAACAGTGCAAAACAAAATAAACGCCGACACTTTGAAGAGCAGCTCGCATTAGCCGCAAAGACCGCCCCAAAGAGAATCTTTGCATACGTGAAGCGACGCTTGAAGCCTGCGGGTGATATGCCAGTGCTGGATAGCACGGATGGACAGACCCTAACATCCAGCACTGAGCGTGCGTCCGCGTTGGCGGCGCACTTCGCTTCTGTATTTGCCAATAACCAGATGTCTGTTCCGAGTTCGACGTGTATCGCTTTTACCGAACTCGATAGTCTGCATTGCGGAGTCGAAGAGGTAGCTCAACTACTCGCCAACCTTGGCGGCACCAAACCTGCCGGACCTGATGGGTTTCCCTCACTGGTTCTCAAGTCACTTTCAACCATCCTCTCTCCTGTCGTGACTGATCCTTTCAACAGGTCGCTGTCCAAAGGTTCGTTGCCGGTTGACTGGAAATGTGCGGTGGTGAAGCCTATTCCGAAAGGCGGCGACCCTAGCAAAGTAGACAATTACAGGCCAATTTGTCTGACACCGATTTTGGCAAAGGTTGCTTAGAAAATCGTGAAGAAGAGATTGCTGCAGTTGCTACAGTCAAACGAGATCCTGACGCCCGCACAGCACGGTTTTATGCAAGATCGCTCATGCATTACGTACCTGCTTGTGACGAGGCATGAGTGGTTGAAGGCAATAAACAAGGGGAAGTCCGTCGACGTGATATTCATCGGTTTCAGTAAAGCGTTCGACAAGGTCAGTCATGAGGTTCTCCTTCACAAACTCAGCATGTGTGGCGTCGGTGGCTCACTGCACCGGTGGATCCGCTACTTTCTTGTTGGACGAAAGTGGAGGGTACAGGTCGACGACCATCTAACTGACTGGTACCCCTCTACAAGTGGTGTGCCTCAAGGCACTGTGCTGGGGCCCACTCTGTTCCTGATCCACATCAACGATCTACCGCAGCTTCTCCGGTCGCCGTGTGCCTTTTTTGAGGACGACATGAAGATTTGGAGAGAAATCGACGCTCCCGATGACTGTGGCCTACTTCAGCAAGATCTCAACCGCTTATCCACATGGTCTGCAGAAGTTCTTCTCCCGGTCAACCAAGCCAAGTCGGTATATATGAGCCTGGGGAAGGGTGCTAACGGCCGAACCTACCCCCTTGACGGCCAAACGCTATATCCCACACCCTCCGGGAAGGACCTACGTGTACTCTCACGCTACGATTTGAGGTCCGTGGACAACACGAACAGGCTATATCGTAACGGACTGCGCATGCTTTGGGCGCTCAAACGTAGCTTCGGCACTTGGTCTGAAGAAGTTGCCACTCGCCTGTTCTCTTCTATCATTAGACCAATGCTAGAGTACGGTTCGCCCGCCTACTTTCTGATTACCCGAGGCGAGACACAAAAGATCGAACGGGTCCAACATGTTTACTAGGCTCATCCCGAGTTTACGTGGCTTTGGGTGTGAAGACCGGTGCGAGAAACTAGGACTCTACACCTTGTCCTACCGTCGGGTGCGAGTCGACCTCATTATGACCTACCGAATTCTACATCTCGGTGAGTTCCCCACGTTAAGGCCAATGCTGCTCTTACGAGGGCCATGCAGCACACGCGGACACAGATACAAACTTGTTGTGCCGGATATGAAACGTGTTCCCCACCCACTGTGCTTCTAACGGAGAGTGGTAAACATTTGGAATAGTTTGCCCGAACATGTGATTGATGCAACATCTGTGCAACATTTCAAAACGTTGTTAGATTTGTATTTTGCCTCTACTCGATTCAGAGAAAGAATGCACACTTACGATGACATATCACATTTGTGAATCCCGAAATATCGTAAGTCGAATATTTTAAATATTACATGAGAACAACAATGATATTCAAGGTTGACAACTTTTATAACGTTTTTCGCCATATTTCGAAAGAGTTGTACAGAATCCATTTCTACTTGCTCTATAATACAGTATTCAGTATTCAGTTGCTGGAGGCATCCTCGATGCCGCATCGCTGCAGTCAACAGTTTGCCCTGATTCAATAATGGTACACTGGCTCCGCTGCTAGTGAAATATTTATACTTGAGGAGAGGCCTCACAAACAATCAGTACAATCTAAAATTATCTAGTCTTTGGCAACTTAATGTGCGTGGAAATGAAGAATACTGTTAGTTATGCTAGTTGCTCTTACTTTCTGTTACGCAAGCCTTTTTCTGCGGTACGTGCGTTATTTTTCTTTTGGAAGTTTAGTGAATGGTTACAGTCGAACTTGGAAGCTAAGACACAGTGTTATGACGTGCACCAAACAGTACGCAAAATACCTCATACACAGATCTTTGGTACCTTGAAGAGTAAAGCAGCAAGTGCTTCTCACTTGTTGCGAGTGAAATAGCTTCATTGCAAACGAAAGTTAGTTTAACATGTCGCCTGCGATGGAAATGTCTCGTTGGCTAATAAAACCGATTATTTTTTAAATGCCGATGGATATAATAACTCAGCAGCTTTTAAATGAAGATTTGGGGACGAATCAGCTGGAATTTTGTTACTAGTTGTTGTGCATCCTAGGTTTTTTGGGACCATATCTTTGGCTGCATTGCAAGGTTTGAATAGAAAATTCCGACGCCCACCTTCATAGCACATGTTATGAAAGATACTGCCTATCATGCTAATACAAACTGCGCGACCTTTTCCAAAGAAATCTCATTAAAGCTACCCCGCGTTCATCATTGTTATATTCGCTGGTTAATTGATTCGGAATGCGTCGTACTGACTAAACGTAGAGTCATTAATGCACAGATGTTTGAGTTTCCTGTTTCAAACTTAGAAAATCTAACACCTTATTTCATGATAAGAGTACTTAAAGTCAGCTGGAACCGGGTAGGTAAAATAGCGAAACTTTGGGAGCATACCTAAAATTATCTCAACGTACTCATTCGTCATAACACTATAGATAGGTATTTGGATATTCAGGTGATAGTTCAGGAATCTAAATTATTAAGCCAAATCGTTTAAACTGGGCAGAGGCTTGAAGACAGCTTTTTATTGGACAACCTAACAGCACAATTTTCAGGGCCGATTTTAGAAGCTTGCTTTTCGAAAATATATCGCTTTGTTTCCAAGAAGTTATAGAAGTGATCAGAGCAGTGATATGCCCTTTTTGAAATTTCAGTTGTCACAACACTGTGTCCATGTATTAATATTCAATTCGGGCGTCTCTTGTACAGAACGTCATCTTATACATAACTAACGAATTTGAAAGAACTCTGTGATGTCACCTATCATATTGCTGTGACTATTGGACACTATTTCGACGGTTGCATATATCCCGGTATAATTCGTCTTGCCGCAAGCTTTTCCTTCCGCAACCATGTGTGGTGTTCTCGTATTCCAACTCAACCAAGCCTGGGTCTCTTTAACAAAGCATGCACCATCGTTTTTCTACTAACAGTGTCACTGACGCATTTGTTGTAATAGCAAATAATTCCCGAACTATTTGGTGGGATTTGCTTCTTTGTTGCTAAACAGCCTGTTATCTGGTTGTTGTTCATCTTTATTTTGTTTTCTTGACTAAGTATTCCTATTTATTGTTGTATGCTGATTTCCTGTCCACGTTACTTCAATTCCTTTTATATACTATGAATTTGTAGTTCAGCAACTTCTGTCAGCAAAGGAGAAATCACCATATTCAAAAGCAGTTGGATTTCTTCCTTTGATACATCCATGCAACAGACTCAGTGTAAATTCATCGAGCAGCATAAGAAGGACTAGAGAAAAGGGCAGATTGATAGACATTAACTGAGATAACACGTAGTTGTTCGTCGATACTGCTGTGAGTACAAGCTGAGGTGTATTTAAATGGCTAAATTCATGTCGTGTTAGCCTAAACCAACATATTTGTAATGTTTTATTATAGGGGGAAATAAGCTCTGGTTGTTTATCCGTCTAGAATATTTCCAGATAACCTCACTGTCTGTCTCTCTGCGCAAATAAGAAGGCAGCGGTGAATTTCAACATTAGCAGATAGGCGGGTTGCAGCTAAGTCACATACACTAGGTCGCGATTTCACCTCACTGGGGCTTGTCAACAGTCACTGCGCAACCTGAATTTTATGCCTTGTGCTGCTGGTTATAAACTATGAGTGAGCAGTGACACGAAGGCCTTATTTATCAGAGAAATTCGTGAGGTGCAGCGTTTGCTGCCCACTGACAAGCATATTAATAGTGTGTCAAGAGCAGATCAGGACCTCAGTAGCAAGGCCAAACAACCACTAAGCTGCTTTCTTTAGAAACAACCTGGGAGTGCAAACTCACCTATGTCACGCGGTGACACCGACTCATAGGTCACTAGTATCACACTCCGCAGTTGTGGATTCAGAAGTCAAAGAATACAATGAATGAGTTTGTTACGGACCAGGCTCAGCAAGACAGGAGCCCCTATTGGCGCCTCTGCGGGTCTGTGGTAGCCATATGGATGAATCTAGCACTAATGTGAATGTTCTTTTTGCGATTCTAGTTGGGCTTAAACGTGCGCTCAGTCGTGAGAAGCTACCGACACGGGGAATGTGCACCAACCAGGTCAACAGAAATGTGTGAAATCAAATTTAGAGTGACGTTACCCGGTACTGTCGCCTGTATGGAAAATAACCTTAGATATATGCAATAGAATACAACCTTATTTGTGAACGATTAAACACGTAAGCTTACTGGTGGTCTATGAGTAAAGTAAGTAAGAATTTGGATTACTGGGTTAACTAAACGTTGATGAGGTTGGCACTAATTTTGTTAAAGATAGCAAGGGGGCACAACATTTCAATAGAATATTCTGAATTCAGTGCCATCAAAATAACATGTTAGAATAGGAATCGAGGCACAGTTTGAATATTTGCATGACCAGCTATTCAATTTTATCACAGCCCTCGAAGACGCATGCTGTTGGTTTAAGGCTAAGGCGGTGAATTTATTTAACCAATTTTGTTTTGCTAAAACCGAGAAATGAAGTGCCCTCGAAGGGGCTCACTGGGAATCGTGGATGAGACTGCACCGAAACTGAAACATGGTAATACCAAAACCTGAGAAGGACGCAGTAGTAGTCCTCATGGAAAGCTTGACTGTGTCCAAAAATGTAGTCACTTATCGTAAACTCTAGCCGCTTCATTCGAGAGTCAACAGGTGGGGACAGAACCGCGCAACTTGAAAATCCCATAGTTCGTGAACTGAAATGGCCATTGAAAGCGAGGTTGATTGAGATGAAGAACATGACGCAAGTTCGTCCACGAGGATCACAACTTTTCAATGTAAGGTTTGCCTAAAACTCATATGGGTATAGTCGTTTTTATGATAAACTTTCCATATCAAAATCTGGCACGACGGCTAGGCCATCTTATCCAGCCGATTGACAAACCTATAGACAAACCATGAAGGATATATTCGACTTTGCCGAGAAAGTATGGGGCCTAAACGCAGAAGGGAAATACATGGTTTCTTTTGATGTATGATCATTTTTCATCGAAGTTACATTGGAAGAAACGTTAAATATCATCGGCGTTCACGCTGACGAGATTTTCGGCACATTATTTCAAACCACTACTTCGCTTGTACTCAAAAACATTCAGTCTCAATTCGATTGAACCAGCTGTCGTCAGATTGATGATGTAGCCATGAGCACCCCCACTTGGTCTAGTCCTAACTGATATTTTATGGTCCAATTGAGAACATTACACTAGGTCAGAACATAAAATATATGCATTCGTTTGTAGATTGACGATGCATTTGTTGTGATTGCTAACGCTTGGCAGGAAACGAATCTACTCGGTGTTCTAAAGGTGTGCCAAACTGTAGTCAAATTCGCGATGGAAAATATAATGGACAACAACTTCCACTTTTTAGATGTGCAGCACGCTCACTTGACCCGGGTATCGAAAGCCTAGTTGTAGAGGACAGAACCGCAATGTCAATAGTTTTGTCCTAGAAACTAAAGTGAGCATTGGTGGGGATCGCCTTCGTGAGAGCTCGAATGGTTTGCTCTGGAGGTACCAACGACAGGGAGCTGGAGTACATATCATCAACAGTTGGTAAAAGCACTTACCCGAGAGATTTATAGCACGGAACACAAACACGGAAAGCAGGAAGAAAAGACCCGCAGACTTCCCCAAGAAAAAATTTCATTACGCTGCCGGTTAAACGGACAAAAATGATAGAAGACCTCGGCATCGTCTCCGCCAGACGATAAATAAGTGTTATTACGCGACTGAAGTTGTGTTATTGCCGCAAGTAAGGACGCTGTTATACAAATCCAAACTTAGCAAGCCAGGCCATCTGGTTACCGCCTTTTTTACCTTTTTCATTGTGCTTACGGTGGCAAGTACGTGGACAGAATTGAGAAAAGACTGTTGACCAGGTTTTTAAAGCAGGTTACACGTAATTTGGTAGCAAATGGTCCCAGGCTGCAGCTTTGCTCCAATTTTCAACACATTCTAGACTGTTCTATATGGCTAAATCTCTGTGAATTTCCCAGGATAATTAACCTACAAAGCAATGCTCGACTGCTTCAGTTTGATGAGGCTTCAGCATTTCGAAGGCTTAAATCCGATTCGTGCAAATAGACGGTGTTTATGACCAGTCTCGCATTGCCTTGATAAGACTCTTTGACAATTTCAAATTCAAACTGAATGACGCTGGTTGCTTTTGAACGGAGCACCATTATACCACGAACTGTATGTTAACAGCTGATGATAATACCCGAATTATCTGAATTTAGGACATCCTGCTGAAATGTTATTCCGTCTTGCTACCTTGAAATTTTTCAAGGGAAAATCCTGCAAGCAATTTAATTTAAAGCCTTAAACGTCCATATGGTAACATTGATACGTCGCCTCCTTGTCGCTTTGATCTCTAAGTACGGAACATCCGGAAGACCAATATTCCTAACAATAACAAACAATATATCTATCGGGCTGCCGATAATCTCCCACAGACTGTGAGAAACCGGTTTTAACGTGGTCTCCGGATTGTTAGTTTTGATAGTGGATTCATCCAGAAAGACAGAAGCAAATATTGACCATTTGTTTGGCAGACTCCACTCCTTACAAATACTTCGTCAACAAGTGCACCCATCGCTTTTATCTTTAGTCTCCATTATTCAGTAAAAATGGCTGCGAACAATTGCGGCTGTATCCCAGTCACAGCAGTAGCCATTAATTGTTATCGCCTATATGGCCGGCCACTTATCTATTACTTTGTTTATTTGGACAAACTGTGATATTCTACAAAAACCCTTTGATATTCTTCCTAAATAATCAAGTCAAGGGACAGATGGTGATGACAGTTGTTGTGTGCTTTTTGGGTTGCATACCGGATGGTTGGCAGCAGCAACTATGGGCGGGTTGGTTCCGCGAATTCTAGTCCAGTCTAGTGACAGCTGTCTATGGAGTCCGTTTCTGGTTGGGCCGACAACGGCAGGTACAAACATATTGGCTTAACCCATGCGGTAATGGCAACCGAACAAACATAATAAGTTCCGGTGTGGTGAAACTGGCATGAGTCAACATCCGTGCTGAGCTACTGCAGTTCAATGGGCCTAGAGGTAAAGACTGATGGTGAATATCACGAAGTGGGTCTAATTGACGCACTACTACCTCTACATGATTGATCAGTAGAGAGGGTCTGTTTTCAGAGCATATCAAGCGGCTTTGCTGAGGTTCATGCGTGCATCCTTACGTGAACCCAATAAAACATGTGTGTATGTGTGTGTGTGTGTGTGTGTGTGTGATTATACTGATCTTCAGTCTTCGTTGAAAATTGAAGCCAGATCCATCGCGCATTTAGATGCAGACACCTATCTATATCATGTTAACTGTTAACTTTGTGTGATAAGATCATCATTATTATCCTTGTTACGACCTAGTGGCACAAGGTAGTTTATGTTCGCCCGAGAAATTCGGAACCAAAAGCCCTATGCGTTTTCATGATTTATTCGAAACTACCAAGCCATTTTAGCAAGTAAGGCAAGTAAGAAACAAGTCATGGTAACTGCTACCCCTTTAAATTGCTTCTGTCTACCGTCAAGATGTTGGTCTATTTAGGGTTAAACAACTTGTGTGTTACTCGGTGAGCACTGCAAGAGTTGAAATATCCCAGTATGCCTTCAATACAACTGGTCGCTGCTACTCCGTTGCATGCTTTCATATCTTGCTTATCAGGTTAGGAGTAGGCGTGTACCTTCTAGAAGTCCGCTTTGATGTGATACGTATGTTTATTGTGGTCCCATTTTCCTAAAACATTGTACATTGATATAGGCTGCATCAGTTTGAGTTGCAGTCAATAGACCGTATAGTGATTGGTTAGCGAGCGATGGATCTGCCACAGGAAGCAGTTAAGGCTGGATCTGCATGTCATTTATAGATGGTAACGCGCCAGTATTCGTATTATAGCTTACAAACACCAGTAGAATTGACAAAATACAAATTTAATCTGTGAAAGCTTAGCGCTGTTTGGTGCGGAGGTAATACAAGAAGCACCATACCATCTCAGACGTCACAAACAGCAGCAGGATTAGCATAGTAAGAGCTGTCCTACTTTAAAGGTGAGAATGTTGAATTTCAATTAGACTGGTTACTTGTTTGAATGGTTCGCTTCATGCAAACCTGCTGCAATGTTGGTCCGTCTCGGCAGTTATCGCCTGCCCCCGATGTAACATATTTATATAATTCTTCATAAATCATTTCTGCCGCGTTGCTCGTGGATTTGTATGGCTACATTAGAAGTTCTATCCAGAGTTTACTACGTATATATGGGTTATTTTGAGTGGCTTGTATTCCGCTCCTTTTTAACTCACTAAATAAAATATTCATGTGACTGTATAGTATATCCTATTTCCGGAGGGAGCTTTTTGTCTGTCACCTGCCCCTGTGATTGAATGATGCAACTGGGTAACAATGGGTACGTAGCAAAATGACTAGCAAACGTACTGACAGGAGGAAGAGCGGGTTAACGATGTGTTTGCTAGATACTGGCATCATGCTCTAGAAAAGTAATATTAGAGCTCATATATGAACTAATGTTGCTGTGAAATCTGCAGCGCTGTTGCAACATGCCCTGCGTTTAGTTAAGTGATCACTTTATTCAACATTACTTTTCCAAATTGTGCACATCGTTTAAAATGTTTGGTATACCTTATACTTAATGAATAGCGGGGCATTTAGTATAGGATCAGAGGTTATCCATTGCATTCCCCTCTAAGTCAACAGGCCTTGACAAGTCTGTAAAACCATCAGACGGTACTGCCTCGTTCTTATGGGTCTCGTCTATGGTGCGCCTCTCTTCGACCCCTGCCGGGTTCCGACCATATGACTTCCTGATGCCAGCTGCTTGTGTCACTAATGCATGGGTGACGGCAACGGAACTGCATGACTACCAGCTGACCACGATATGGCATGGCTTATCCTCCAGTAACATGCGAGTTACGAACTGCCAGAGGACAGTAGTTGACCCCACGGAGATAGGACTTTCCGCATAGCGGCTGTGTATGATACAGCACTTAGAAGTTATAAGGGCGGATTTTAGATAACTAATGAGCAGTGGGAAGTTTAGTATAATTTCGGTTGTAGATCGTCTCAGTCCACTCCCATTCAGCCAGCTTTGACACTGCAGAAAAAGCACTAATTATAACGTAACAAACTTTCGGTGTTTTGTTACGTGTTAATCTTCCATTATTTGGCAAGATGTCTGTGGTAACAAAACTTGTATGCACGGTATTTCGATGAACCAGACACAACTAACGGACTGAACCAAGCATCGGTGAGCAGCGTTTGCTCAATTTTTGCTGAAGTATTCCAGCGTCTACTCAATTTGAACGCCGTGTGACGGGATAGCAAAAGTGATTAGTGTTTGGAGTTACTATACCGCTAAAGATACAAATGGATGGTTTAGAAATGGTACGCGAAGGCCAAAGTTATCGATACTGCAAGTTTAGTAAGCCATGCACCTAATCTTGACAAGCGTTAGTAGTGGGCTGTCGATAATCTTACGGTTCATCTACAGAACGGCGTCTGGTTATCTACACGGTACTATCGGAAAGCAAACTCGTTAATTTTCCCCTAAGAAGGTATTTCGATCTAACATTTTGCATAATAATAGCATTCACATTAACTGCCAGTCTGTAATACGTTCCTTGCACTTTCTTAACCGATTTGAAGCCGGGAAAGCCATAGACTCAATATCTTGAATCGGCTGAGTTGGTTGAGTACATACCTTGCACAGATCCTTATCGAGTATACTTAAGTGACGCTTCCGCTTAGCGGATTATTGAATACCTTAATCTCATAACCTTAGTCCACAAAAATAGCTACTGGACACTAGTAAGAAGGCATACACAGATAGCGACTATCAATTACTGGAACATCACTGTGTGAACATGAAGTTGAAAACAGAGTGTTGCCACTGCATCGTATCTCATTACTTAGCAGTTCTTACGTTATTTCACTTGCTACATGCGAATCTCCCAATTTTACGGGACTCTTCCCTACTGTAAATACACTTTAGTATGAGATACCTAAACTTGAAAAGTATGCTAGTTAAGGAACATAGCTTTCAAAGCGCACACTGAGCGATGACACCACGTTGCGTTAAAATTTTATGAAATTAAATTGCCTGCAGTCACAATCTGCAATATCCGTAACAATCTCAAGCACAAGGTTTTTGTGTGTTGGGGGTAGGTAGGCACATTGTGGTTTAATGCTCAAATCTATCTATGGTATGTAAAGAGCAAATAGCTTAGGTGTGAATAAATACGACGCAAGTAGACCGGTTCAGCATACTGATAAGTTGAAATCAGCTAAAAACAATACATTGCTGTGAGCAAGTTAAAAGAATTTCCAAAAAGTGTAATAGTATGGTTGTCATAGATTAGCAGATTCCGCTGCACATGGCATCCACTTATGATCTACTGGAGACAATGGTTTTAATATGTGTGATTAACTGGAACTTAGATATTTACTTAGTGCAAAATCTTGTTTATCTATTGTAGTATAGTGTGGGTCAAAAGCAATTAAAATTACCAAAAGCATGCGAATTTGAAGGGGGTATTACTCGTTATGCGCTGATAAGCTGTCGAACAAACTGCGTATCAACGTTTCAACTTTCTCTTTTCAGTTAAATTAGATACGTTGTTAGATTTACAGCTTGATAAAGACTCGCGTTTTAGGATCTGCTTGGGTTACTCGGCTACAAATAAGAACCTCTTCAATTAAGGGTCATGTGAGGAGATCAGTTTTATGTACTTTACGTTGCTTACACACACTGAGTTTTCTAGAGTTTTAAACGGTGATAATCGATTTAATTGCTCACTGCTAACTTGAGAGTATCCATGCGTCAACTTATCGAGAGGTTATCATGAAGGTGCGCCTTTGTAAATGCTAAAATAACAAGATCCATTTGGACATATTTTTGAAAACAAATGAAAGTTTATAAGGAGTGTACAAGTGGCTATCATCCAAAACGGTGTTTTGGCGCACCAGAAAATTATTTGATATACTGAGATCCTGGTATGTTCGGCTATTGTTCAAATAAACCTGACCACGCACCTCACCTGTTATACTGAATTTTAGTTTGGTTTATCTAGACAAATATCAAACAGCAGTTTCCGTTGGACCTTCGTTTATTCATATTGTGGGTGCAAAGTTTCGCATTTGTCTGTTGGTCTTAATGGTCAATCAAGCGTATACTTTACACACACACAAACTGCTTGATAATACGCCGCATGCACTTTCTTGGGTGTTTATACGCTTCCATGGGACAGTTTGGGATAACCAAATGATCAGCATTAGCATAACGCTTTGCACCAATGACATCAACGTGGTTAGTTTATGTTGGCAAAGATAGGCAGAAAGAGACCGGACTTGACTTTGTCCCAGGTAGACGGCTTGTCCAATAGTGAATCATCCCGGCGATTGTTTATACGAAGACTTCATCTATAAACCATTCGTTTCTTTTGGGTCGCCAGTTTATAACCTGTGTGCGCTGGTGTCCCATTTTTAGAGCCACGCTGATGGCAGGGCAATTTTGGCTTCATTTAAACAGACGCTAAGACAGATACCATATATATGTACATGCAAGAAC
Organism: Dicrocoelium dendriticum; assembly: GCA_944474145.2. Classification (NCBI taxonomy): domain Eukaryota; kingdom Metazoa; phylum Platyhelminthes; class Trematoda; order Plagiorchiida; family Dicrocoeliidae; genus Dicrocoelium; species Dicrocoelium dendriticum. Next base: position 145,256,778 of record OX104063.1, on the reverse strand, counting down.
ATATATATATAGTGGACAATACTTCGCACCCGGTTGCCAAGATTTACTTGAAGCTAAATACAAGAATAAAAACTTTCCAACCCTGATTCCTACTCCATAATTAATCTGACATTACATAAATCACCAACGTTTTCCAAAAACTTTCTTGTTCTGAAGGGTTCTATTCTACTGATAGTCGGTATTCGATGCATCATCCATATAGAATTAATCATTCTTAGTAGGCGAAAAATACGTGCACCTTTAAGGTGGGTGGAGTGCATTGATTTACCTACTCCAGCTTGAATGGCAGTTTGTGCGAGTTGGTTTTTATGCTGGTTCAAATTTCCTTCGCACTATCCACGTCTAGTTTCTACTCTCTGCACGTGCCTTTTGTGGAAATTCAGTCGACTGTCTACTATATGTTCTCTCGACTCAGTTGACTCTGCAAACACTTGCTTAAAAGGGTGGTTGACCTAGTAGATAAGTAGCACTTGATCTCTTGTAGCTCGTAATCGTGGGACCGCACACACGTTGAAGTGTGTAAGCAGCCGTTGCTGTGTATATTATTATTATTACTCTTTGGTCTATTTGTTTGTCAGACAGGTTGAGGGAATTAGAAAAAGTGACGTTACCTACCAAGCGCACACACTTTGCCCGAGGTTATTAACAAAAGGATTTTAATGACTTCTTTCCGACACAAAGTCTGTCGTGCATAAAACTCATTGGGCCCTCGAAATGTATTGGTCACCGGTTACTTTGAGAAGTAACTGGTTTCAGAATGAACCGTTTCTAAGCGAAAGCTTACCGAATCAAACTGATTAAGTGTTTATTGCACAAACGTACGGGACATTGCTTTTTAATTACCTTCTGTTAAATGAAATGAATTATATAACGATCCAAAAAAGAAACAATAAGTTTATGTGCTATTAAAAGTAACATCATCGCAGCTCACAGTAGTAAAGCGACGAGATTAAAAGGAAGCCGTCGACTTTTGCATCTTCCTCCTTATTTGTACATGTAGTTTTTCGCGTCTATCTTGTTTCCTCCAGGAAAGGAAGATGCGTTTTATTGTCACGTGCGTAGTTGTCTTTATAACCATTGCAATTTGGACAAAGGTCTGCAGCATTTAGCTGACTGTTATTAGTCCGTATACAGGTAGTGCTGTTTTACGTTTCATAGTCAATTACTTAGTGTTAGTAGTCGTGAAATTTTGAGCTATTTTAAGCCGTGAGATGCAGCAACTGCTTGCTATTATAATAAGGTTACATGAAGCTATAAGTAAGGAACAAGTATATGGGTAAAGAACTAGTCCACACTTAACCTTAGTTCAACTGTATAAGCCCGGGGGAAAAGTATTTTGACCAAATGCATGCAATTACTTTGTTACAGTACGCAGAGTTTCTTTCAAGCATGTCACACTAATGGCCGGTGATATATCAGGCAATAAGAAGCAAAGCTAAAACGAAATCAATCCGGAAATCAACGTGTAACCCTGTGGATGATACCTTAACTGCCCCAACTTACCATCATGCCACATGTCGAACCTGCTTTGTTTCAGAAAAAGCGGTATCTCTTAGCAAATATTTCTAACCAACCTTTGCATTTTCACCCTTTTGGATTGAAAACCCTGTATTAAATTATCGGTTAATGCAGTGTAGATGATACACAAGCACCGATTAGACCTTTCATCTTATGAAAATGGGCATTTGTTATTCACAAACTGGCCAAACAAAAGTAACTACAAGGTAGTTCATTTTGAATCTCTAGAGATCAAATGTTCCGTTTCAACTGGACCGGAGCTGCATCGGAAAATTTCGGTTTACCGGCAGTATACAGAGGCAAATTAAACAAAAAGCATCCACTGACCTAATTATGGAGAATTTAGCAGCTTACCTCACAGGTTTTCGCACTAGTCTAATGAAATAGCATAAGTGTCATCAAAATCTGACTCTTTCTGATGGCAAAAATGGTTCTTCTTGCTATCATTTACCTTTTATAATGCTGCATTAATTCTGACACTGGTTACAAGAACTATACAAGTTGGGAGGAGCAAAATCGAAATTAAATATGTTACTTTTTATGGAGCACCCGTTGGAATAATCTCTCTCCATTGCTGCTGTGCATTTACACTAAATGCACTGGGTTTCCATCTTGTGGCATATTGGGAGGATATTTATCTAAGCAGCAGCTTCCGCTGTGCGCTGCTGTGTTAAGCTAAAGTATACATGGAGTCTGTTTGTATTAGAGACACATAACAAGAAACGTTACATCACCCGTTCATTGCCTGATGTAAGTGGCAAAACGAGGTACGCTGACCAATATAAGACCAGATAAAATCAACCTGTCTATCGCGACATGATGCTAAAACATTAGCATGAGTTAACCTTTACCATTAAAGTTAAAATGTCATATGTCCGTGATGAAGTAGCACTTACGCCTGAACATAGATTAGAGAATAATATCACCGTTTTGTGTCAAAAGGCCTCTCTGTATCTTCTTGAATCCAAAACAATATGCACCTGCTGCCAGGTTGACAGCTTTGTTCAGACTTTTTAAGACATCCCTGAATTATGGCTTCCCCATCTGCTCAGCATTGTTGATATATTGGAAACTTGTCCAACCCCTCTTGTATAACTGCTCCAATGAACATTGTAGGATAATCCACGGAATGCCTTATGGATTGATGCGGAGACGACCAAGCAATAAATCACTTCACTGCGGGGTGCATCACGGTCGACTGATGACAACAGCCTTGCTCAGCCAAACAAAAGTCCATTAAGGCGCCGCATTCCAAGAGGTAGAGACTAAAATTCACAATTCCGAAAGAAGGTATTATGTGATTTATTTCCATCGGCTACTTACCGGATCAATATTCAAAATCGCGTGCCGTTGATAATAGCTGTTGTTTGGTTACAGTTTCAACGTAGAGCGCTGCTCTAAACATAAACTTGTCTGCGGGTTATTAAGCTCCTCATCACATAGAGATAAAACCGTGGTTGCGCTTTAGCTTGGAAATATAGACCATGTTTTGTGGATAGGTATCTATATAACTGAATGTTGCAAAAGGTATGATAGGTCAACCAGCTGCTCACAGTCCTTTTCATTGAAACGTCAATAATTCAATACCACCAAGAAAGTAATACGGATTTAAAAGATTACTTTACCCGTATTCCGATAATTATCTATGCTGGCCATTTTTGGAATAATCATGAACCTGCTTTGCTGGTGTGACAAACGTCTGCTTCATCACGGATCAAAGTCCCGAACATTTGATGCAAGTCGCGCTCTAGTTACGATAAGCTTTCGAGTTTGGTGGAACACAAATGAGCTTCTCATTTAAACGGTTGGGATGCGAATGAGTTCCACCATCAATGCAGAATCGAAGAATGTCTACTCAGGATCAATAGTGCTACCGTGAGCCCATGTTGTTGTAAATTGCTGCACATATGGAAATCACTTGTCAGCGTTCCGTGGAAACGCTGACCCCAAACACATTTGTGAGCCAATTTCTTTGTTGGATTTCATGCGCTTACCAACCCGTTCTGATGAACTGTGAGATGCTCACATTTTCTTGTAGGTGCAAAAAAGGCACAAATTTCTATCACCGCCAAATGGGCTGAGGTGTAAGCGCGGATATACTACCACTTAGCTTACACTGTTGACTATCCAGTCGGTGATGTACACATCAACTGAGGGGACCACATTTGTCAGGCGTTTACTGTATCACAGCAGTGCGGATATTCTTGTTGAATACTGCCTCTTGAATACGTCAGGTTCTAACAATGTGATACCAACTCTCCTAGACGGATGAACGAACGAGACTCAGCATTATTTCTCGCACGGCACGGTAACTGACAATCTCGAAGTCTGTGGGTTCTCGGAACTTAGCCGCGAAAGATTAATTCACGCAAGTCGAACAGGTTCCTAGACCGAACGCAAAGTTTCTACGCACGATTTCCCAACCCAAGACTGAAGCAAGAACAAGACAGGCCTTTGCCACAGGCGCTTTTACTGGCCAAAGCTAAGGCGATTCTAGCGTTGTACAACCTCATTTTTATATCACAAAACGGTGATGAAGGGGGGCTTTTCTTTGGAAGGGTTTGCGTAAGCAAAACTTGGAAACAAGAAACATGGTATTATGTAAATGTGCGAAGTCCGTAAACTGAGCAAAAATGTTGGAAGTTTGGCCAGAGTCGTCCGGAAAAATAAATGTTGCTTGGATACAACAATGCGCGTTTGGTTGGAAACAAGACTGTTTCTGGGTGCAAAGGCTAAACAATGTGCATGTTACACGAGTTGGAAGGCTGATTGAACGTGTGCGTTTTGTCTGCTCTGAGTACATGTGCACTTGATTGCATCGGATTTTCAGCCTTCCGTAATTTAAGCCTTTAATAATTATAGGGACGTTGGGTCCCCATAACAATTCTGAAGCACAGCTGGTTGTAGAAGAACACCAACGCTACTGCACCACAAAGCCGCAGTGAGCAATAGTTAGTGCATTTGAGCTTATGGTTGGCCAGCGTGAATATTCGTTAAAATAGAAGACAACAAAGAATATATATGACTGCGGACTAAATCTAGGAAGGTAGTAAGTAGACAACTACCTTGTTGCCGATTTAAGGACCTTATTTGCAGCTGCAAACAGGACAATTGTATGTGTACAGAAGTACAAAATTAATAAAGACAAATTGAGGAGGTATTGGCCATGCATATCTTCAATTGCTCTAGGCAGAGTATCCGTCACCAAAGCACTTGCAAATACTCACTGAAAATGCCACCTTGATTGAAAGCAAAACGCCTGCAATCAAACTTTACAGTTCGGATGGCAATCAACAAATCAACTGTCAATCCGGATCTAGTTGTATTCAGACTTATCGATGCTTCAGAATACTTTATTTTTGACTTTACGCAACAGGTAATGTCTGATGTAGTAAATTCAGCTATGCACGAAAGGGGGATGATAAAAATTTTAATCTTGGGCTACCCCTGAGACCGCAAAGTCTTGGATTTTGGAAGACAAAATGGAACTAAACCAGCAGGTATGGAAAATTCTAGCAGCTAATTCACTGGTGCGGCTTCTACTCATTACGCGATTTGCTTTGACAAACCGGTTAATGTTCGGAAGAAACCATAATGCATTTGCACTTTAGTTTATTCATATACTAGATCTACTGTACGATTAAAATTGCTCTGTTGGCAACATCTTCCACCTACTAGGTTACATTTTTATTTGATTTTGCAAGCGTCAAGCCACTCAGAGTTGATGAGCACCTACTTTGCTAGGTTAAGAATTTTCGCACTGGTGGATATGTAAGATTATGAACTTACACTAATCGGTAAGTGCGATTTTCATCTTCGCACTGTGCTATCACGCATCACTATTGTTGGCAATTGAAAGTGAGCAGATGTAAAATGAAATACTTCGCCCTGTCTTCCACAGTACCGTAGCCTTGTTCAACACAGTTAACAACACGCCAGCTTACTGTAAATTCTGGCGGTTTTTGATAGTCTTCACCGCAGGGCTGTTCATGATCAAATGTGCTAAAATCAAAATTATTGCCGACAATCAAACTAAATGCCTTCTGACCACAGGTCCAGTTAAATCGTCTCCTTTAATGTGGCTTGTCTGTACAGTCATCCAGTGCGTACAGTGCTCCAAATTGTTGATGCTCCATTTGCGTTTGAAAGCGCTTCGCGTGTAGCTAGTGGTAAACTAACTCAGGGGTTACTATGCTACTTCTCGGACGCTGTAAATGCAACTCTGTTAAAACGACGGATTTTATAATGTGTAATGAAAGAAGGGATAAACTTTATACTCCTAAGGAAATTCAGCACATACGGACGAGGTCAAACAGACACTACAGTTTCGGTGAGGTTTTAGTAGGTTGTTTTATTTTTTAGAGAACCGTCGACGGTGGGCATTCCATATATCAACATTTGAGCTAAACCCATCGATCCTGATTTTACAAGTCAGCAAGCAAAATGTGAAACACTTAAACTTATTCAAAGTTATCACTTTTATCACAACTGTCTCTGGAAGTTCTTATGTGTTTTTATATGACATTATTTTGAAGAAAAAATTCTGTACAACTTGAAAGGCAGAACTATGAACCATCGGTCAGTGTGGAATTGAGATTGTCGGACTGGTATATGCTGATTTAGCTGGAAAAACAACATTCTTTTAATTAATCGTGACAGAAGAACAAAGAAATGCTTTGTATATTTGTTATTCATCGCAATGAAAACGCTTTATTATACGCCCTGCGTATTCCATTCTTCACATTTTGTGTGATAAGTGGAGATGACAGCAGGCTTTGAGCCGACAAATACTCACCAAAAATGCGCGATTAAGACTGTGCTGGCCACCTACTGAACTCACCAAAACAAGTTGCTACCATTCCAAGTATTGAAAAAGATGGGCCAAGCGGAATACAGTCATTCTATAATCTCTGTTGACATGGGATACATCATAGGGCTATATGATGTAATGTGCATATTGAGGTGTAAAATGGTCACGTTGGTTAGCATTCGGAATCCACCAAATACCAAACTCTATAAACTCCGTTCAAACGCCTTGCGTACTGTCATCCACTAGCCTTGTTACTGTGTGCGTTATAACGGGTGTGTTACATAAGTGCCAAGTTGATGGGACCAATGACGCTCATGAGCCTTGATTTTGATGTCTCCGTATGGGCGTCGTTCATTACGATGTTAATTTGTGTAACGTACAGAATCGGAGAAAGGAAGGAGATTGGCTAACCTGCTCGTTAATCAAAGCCTCTTAATTGTACTACTCATAACGATAACAGTAATAAGAATAATAATAACAGTAATAGAGAGTATGAACAACGTGAATGAACCCTGTCAGTTAAACGACTCATACCAAATCCCTCTTTCGATCAATGATATAAAATAGCACAAAATTCGACTAGAGAATTACATGTCTTTGCTTCGACTATCACGTGCAATAAGCATAAGTGGTCGCTCGCGATGCATTTTAGGATGCGCTGGTTTGATTTTCGCCTACTGTTGAAGCCTTTATGTTTCCTAATAGATCGCTTTATTGAGGACACTGCGATCTTTGGTAGAAACATTGGGTGAAGACCGACTTGTTGTTTCATGAACTAGGTATTGGAACAGCGTGGTGCCACAATTCATTTTTATTACGCGAACCCAACCCACTACCACTTAACATTCGAAGGACGTTAGTGGATCGGTTACAGTACGTAACTGTTCAAGTTCCACTGGTGTGACTTGGTATATGGTTCCAGTATGACGACACTCTATATTTGTGCTGACTATCTTAGTACCTTTTACCTATCTTTTATTGCAGTTGGCTTTAAAGGCGAAGCAAAACAAAAAGTTTCTCGTATCCAACTTTTTGTCATACTGTTGTGATTCTAACATCAGAGTAAACGGAGTTCATTTGCTGTTGCAAGTCACTCAATGTAAAGAAAAGCGACTAATCTCACGTTGCTACTTATTCGTTTGGATCAGTATCCATGAGGTTCGCTCAGCCGCACCTTCAGCTCAGTCGCTATCGTCTCTTAAGATGCATGCACGCGTCAATTTGACACCCACTGATTGGACAGGTAGTGCAGCTTTATCAAGCATGTGTTATGCAAACAAGACTGTTGACCACCACCAAGGAGCGCTTTCAATCATATTTCAATACATGAAACTGCATAAACTGACTCATTTGGCAGACCACATGTTGAACTACTATGTGCTTCCCATCGGCGGGAGTACTATTGAACTTATGTTGTACTAGTTTGAAATTTTCACTTGTCCTGGACAGTTCACATTCGGTACGCACCATCGAGACTTGTTATTGTGCTTATGACCCGGAAACTTATGCTCACTTCTGGCTATCAGATTTGCTGCGATGGACGCATGGCCGACAGTGGGCAAAGCGATCTTACGTCCGCTATTAACTCAACTAGACATTCTCCGAAGTTCTGTTAATAGGCTAGACTAAGCACTCCAATGTAGCTTAGACATAAGCTGAACACATCGGCCTCCTAATTAACCGCCAATAAATCTCGGCTTACCTCTAGCTTTAGGACGGACTAATATAGCACACATCGCGTGTCACAACAAGACAGCTGATTAACTTGCGCAACGTTTTATCAGCAAGAAAATGAACAATGGTTGTTATACAAATCGAGCATGCTTAATTTAAATCTGACATTCGCTTTTTTATAGCCATAGCTTTTCGTGAAAATAGACCATAAATTTCACTTTTCGCACCTTCTAGATGCTTTCGTTAGATCGCTTTGCAAAACTGCATTCCGCTTCAAAGAAACTAACAGTGATTCGTGTATAATTTGGGCATACGGACATTAAAGATAACAGTTGTTTTTCGCCATAAGGTGCAGATATTTGGAAAAGTGACTATACAGACTTTTGCGCAAAACGAACATGTTCGCAATGATAGGCTATGACCCGATGTACCTTAAATATATAAATGGACGCAAGCATTTGTCCTGAACATAACACTTTTGATTAGGTAGGACATGTGCACAAAGTTCGATTTATAACTGGCATTAATTGGGCAAGAATTTATATCTATAGCTTTTGATTCTGTCTTTTCTTATGGCAGTCACGTTTTATGCTCGAACAACAGCCAGTCATCATGCGTTTAGGGGGAATTGAAAAGGATGACTGTTTAAGAAACGCAAGTTGACGCGCATATTGCACCCAAGATCGCAAACTGCCAACCACATTCTCTTAAACTGTTCCTCATAATCAGCTGCGTTTTCTCCCCCCAAAAAATTATGTAAAACCGCCGCAATTGACGGCCACGCATTTATCTCCTTGGCGTACATCATTGAGACGAATTCTTCATCACGCATCAGAGCTCCAATTTGAGGACTGACAAAAACACCAGCTTTAATATGCAACAAAGACAAAGACGGAAAAGCAGATACTATGTACTGAGAACAATCGCTACCAGTAATCAAACTCTCACAAAACTGTTTCGTAAGTCCAAGTTGCAAATGCAGTGGAGGAAGTATGAGCTCTCTGCTTATATTTATTTCATTCACATGGTTTGCATGCCAGCCTCCAGAGTTTTACGTCTTGGCCACTCCATCTGTGTCCCGTGTTGATCATGAGCTCGACTTTCCAGCAAGCAGAAATAAAAGGAGAACTTTGTATAGCCTGTCTGTTGAAGAAGAAGAAAGCTCACCATGTTCAGATCAAAACAAAGTAACCAGTTGTGTTCATGACCCTTAATGAGGTCAATAACTATATGCATTTACGTTTTGTACAGTCAGGAAATATTTCCTTACCATAATAGACATTTTTGGCCTTGGTCACCAAGGGGTATTTCAAAGCACGCTTTATAGACACATTTTACAAACGACGTGATATTGCTCCAATGGGGAACAAGTGTATAGTAACCGGGTGTATAGCAGAATGCTGCCAGTTCATTTGCATATTTATGTCGATCTGAGTGTGCCATGGTCAGATCTGAAAGGAAGTGTATTTGTGTTTACCTTTCTACTAACGTAAAATAAAAAACGCATCGAAGTTGGAGCATGCAGAAAAAATGAGTTTCCGATTTGAAGTCAGCATTGAAAATTCAGATAGAATCAGCATAAAAATCACTTGCAACAGAAAGTTGAAAACGTTTTTCGCCCTGCGAAATGAATTTAGGGATTCTATAAACACTTTATTATTATGCATATAATCAGAGTGGATATATTACCATTCGGCTGTCGGTCATTCTATGTGTTGGGTATGAACGGCATGTTGTGTGCATTCGCTAGATTACTGCATGAACCATGGAATAGACAAAATGGTCCTTTTTTACCATATCAGAGAAATTTATTTCCAGCTTATGTATTTAACCCATGCAGAGCAGTAACGTACTCCATGAACGATGGAATAGACAAGATGGTTCTTGTTTACTATACCAGAGAAATTTATTTCCAGCTTATCTTATGCATTTAACCTATGCAAAGCAGTAACGTACTCCATACTGTCGACATCAGTAGACTGTGGCAAATGTTTCTTAACATTGGACGTTAAAATCGCTACTCAGTTACTAAACAAGCAGTTAACTAATTGCTAAATTGTGCTAGCACCAAGGCAGCGTCTTACTATAGGCCCCAGAGCCCAAAGTGAAAATCCTTCCACGCACACCGTTATTGATTTCCATGTGACATCAATTTGATTTGGACGCTTTAGCCCGCTAGGTGAGCCGGCTAGTTAAGCTTCGTTGATAGCGGTGTGCTGCGGACTAGACAATGTTGGAATACGAAATGAGTCCATTTGAGGCGAGTCTAAACGGATTGCCTCCCAGGCAAACTGCGAGGTTGTTCAACACTCACGGTAGTGGAACAATGTCCGATTTAGTTGACTTCAGTAAACAAGCGGAAAAGGTTCGAAAGTACAACGAACTCCGGCGCCTCAATCCGTTGGTCCCTGCACAAGAGGAGCTACTCTCACAGTTGCACCTGGATCAACTGAACTTCTCTAGGAAACTGGGGAAGTTCATCACAGAACATAACCATATGGTTCATACCGCTTGGGTTAAAATGCGAAACTCCAATTCAAGGTGTTGAGAATGGTGCTTTCAGTATGAAATTTGCTTTGCGTATAAAGCAGTGTTTGTGTTACTGACGTTCCTGCACTCCAGTGTGAAATTTTCCAAACATGTATTTGCTTTACTTGTCTTCTGTGTGTTCAGAACAGTGTCTCAAGGATGCAATATAACTACATCTGTGAAATCGGTCCCGAGGTCAGCTACTTTCTGCTTCGTCTGCGTCACATCTGGGGGGTCCTGCAAGTTCATCGAAGCTTAATTTGTTGCGAAAATCATTTTTCGTACCAAGTACGGTAAATTTAAGGCAGTAAAGCATTATGAACGAGATAATAAATTACAAATCATGTTTTACCATATATATGAAGGTGAGCAACACCAGACGAAAGCACATCTTTTTTAGCCCTTTCGGTTAAAGCACCCTGTCAAAAGAACGAATAACTTTTTGAAAATGCATGGTGAATAAGACAGATTTCAGGGGTTCTGAGCAACCATCTTAAGTACTTAACAAAACAGTTAGGAATGAACTCCCGCGCTCTGCTGAGATATATTTGGGAAATTAAATGTCAGTGTACCTCCGTAGTGCGTTGCTACTGCAATACAAGCGGGGTTTAGTCCGCATTCTTGCTTTCCAGGCTCGCAGTACTTACACACCTAACACAGTTTTCGAGGATTTGCAGTAGAGCAGCGAGGCCCTATGAGCAATGTTACATCCGGATAATTTCAACTCCAAGCACTTGTAAGAATTCAAAGGAAAACCACCAAGGCTGAATGTATTCAGTAGATATATTCGTGCATTCGCCGTTCAAAGGCGGCAATGCGGCTAATGCCTTGTCTTAACTCTAGCAAGAATCTGTTGAGAAGGTCTGTAGTGCTGTTCTAGTGCGCATAGTATACTATAACAATGACTACTTCCGTTTAGTCAATACATATGCTTGTTTATCATTAATCGTGCTTCTGTGGTGCATGATATGGAGGTTGCACTTCGAGGAGCCTATCTAATAGGATTTCCGAGCACTCTCCGAAATGGTTTTACTGAGGGGAAACGGAGTTCTCTAACAGTTTCCTTTTGTCACATTTCCTCGAGTACTGACGCGTAGGCTCTGAAATCGATTTCAGTGTCACTAACTCCCTTGCTGAGCGGTTCTCGGGCGGATTGCCTAAACCGCCTATCCAGTACTGCAACCACCTATCTCCGCTACACATAGTTGGACGTATGCGAACAAAGCAATCTGTACGACTGGTACTTCTACTGTAATCCATATCTAGCTTTAAGGTGAATAAACAAGGGATGCATTGGACATTCACGACCAAAGGAGGAGGGCTATTTAGAAGAGGACGCCATCTCTTTGGGGTAGAGAAAAGAGAGTATGCCAGGACAGCAATCAGAAAGGTTAAAAGAGAGGGGCCGGAAGATTGACCAGGTTATAAGTTCGTCTACTCCATGTTGAAGCTTCAACGAATTTCTAATTACCGTGGCTATAAAATTACGAACGACCGCATCAGCATATTTACATACAATGGGACTGGTTGGTTTATACAGGCATGCAACATAGGAGGAAAAAAGCGAGGAGGATATAATACCTACTTGCAAAACCCCACAATTATCTGGGATAGCGGTGGACTTATCGCATAATAGCGTGAAGTGCGTGCGATATGTAAAGTAGTCACACGTTACATTACATGCATATGGTGAAACGCCGCTTTTGAGCAAAATGGTAAGTAGTAACGTTCCGGTAACGCTTCCAAAGGCAATCGTATAATCTAGGAACTGGAGCTGCGCGATTTTATTATTTTGTATCCAGTGAAGATACACAGTACAAGAAATAACATCCCGTGTAGAGCGCTACGGTTCGTTAGCAAACTGTTTCATACCATCTGTATGATCGCTTGCGAATATGCGAGGAACCAGTAGTTTTTCAAGCACCCTCGGAGACACTTAGATGCACACAACTGACCGACACTCTTAAACAATTCTGTTATTCTGTCGGGATGGTACGAATGAATAAACACCAGTTGAAACTTTGTCAAATGTGACCTTAATGCATCAGCACACAGTTTCAGAACGATTGGTGACAAGACATCTGGGTCACTAGTGTTGTTTGGTTTCAGGCCTTGCGTTCACTTTTATGACCCTACTCGACTAGATGTAAATCCCTGACAACTTCATGGTACCCAATCAAACGGCTAACGTAGTAATTTAACATCGCTGACCTTAAAATTGGTTTACTTGAGCAACTAATAAAACAAATGGTAGAAAGGGGAGAAGAAATATCGGTCATGTGTAGCGCAGAACATTATTCCAATGAAAACAGGAGCGGACGAATTGGAAGGCCCAGCCTTCAAGTAGCTATACTGAGCAGAGGGCACTTCAACTCAATATAGATTGTCGGATCCACTGTACCTGAATAAACGTAGAGCTTAACTGAATACTTCATTACATAACTGCGACATGGGCTGGCCTTCTGCTTGCTAATTTAACGAGTACAATCTTATTGGACAGATGTTATATATCAATGGTCAATGGTATATTGCAGATAAAATAAAACCGAAGCTTGACGTGCCCCGCCGGATGATCAGTTAGCGGTGAGCAACCTAAAGGAACAACTAGCAATAAGAAATAGTGAACGACCACAAACTACGAACTTGGCGATTAGAGGATTCCCGTCCGTCTTATGTACTATCCAGGTTTATCGTCGGTGGTTTTCGGGCAAAAATGGAGGTGTGTTTGTTCGTTTTTGTTGTTCTATTGTTTGCATGGGTCATTTCGAGTACACGATTTGGTGTAGTATGGCTAGTGCACTATCGGCACGTGCTTTGAACACGGGTAACGAGGGAGCCGAAATAATAGCTTCTGCTAGGGTTTCCCACGTGTGGCAAACTCGCAACGAGAAGACGTTCTTTCGACAATACAACAAACGGTAATTGCAAGTTTTAGAATATAAATCGGTTTTTCTATGAGTTGGTCTTGTGACACCGTTTCGCCCTTGACACAACAGCTTCTCCAGGTCTGGTCTGTATTGTATTGTATTTGAGATGATGTATTTGAGATGATGGCCTCTCAGTTGGTTGTTGTGACTCAGCTTCAACAGTTGATAGCAGGGGAAATCAGTGTTGTTTATTAGTGGGTAAGCCATGATTAGGTCACCACGCGAAAGCCGAAAACGTCCGCAGAAAATATCAAGCAGTCTGAGGCACCGTTCCTATGACAAGTGGCGCGGTCCCTAGACATTTGTCGTCGTCCGACGTTGTGGAATCTCCAAAGTCGTAAGATACCGCTTTAGCCTTGGTTGCCATACTTGAATGGCATTTGCAACATGAGAACGTATTCAAGCGGGAAGTATTTGACAGAAAATAGAAGTTCGAAGTGCACGAAAGCTCTCCGTAAAAACCCCGCGATTTGGATACCCTTCTGCGATGCTTCTTGAACGGCTCCGAGCAGCCTACATCTTCCTGGATAACCACACCAATGTCCCATTAGGGAGAACAGTGTTGCAGATCCTGGTCCCCCACTCGGTGACTTAAATGGAGCACTCGACATTTAGCCACATTGAATAAAAGGCGATTTTTGACCGACCATCCATACATCTTGTTAAAGTCGATTTGAAGCTGGATACGGTCTTCTGGAATTCTGATCACTCGCCGAACTTTGATGTCGTCGGCGTTGAATAAACAGTTTGACGCAATTGGTTTCACTAGATCGATTATGGAGACCAAAAATAGACGGCGCACCAAAACCGAATTCTGTGGCACTCCGTATCCGACGTGAATTGGATCTGACATAGATTTACGTACTCACACCTACAGAAGTCTGTGCAAGAGATAATTGCTGATCCACTCAAGTAGAGCGTCTCCAATGCCCCTTGGTTAAGGTTTGGCAAGAAGGATACGATGAGCCAACCGGTCGGATACCTTAGAGTAAGCAAGATAAGCCACATCAACTCCTGCACCAGCATCAACTATTTCGGTCAAACTGTCTCGTGCTAACAATAAGTTGGTTGTGCACGACTGATTCTGGCGTAAGCCTTGTTACTGCAAAACAACGTAACCAAAGCCCTCCAAATAGGACATGAGTGAGTCGGCAATGATAGCCTCAGGGTTTTTGAATGAACTGGCAGTAGAGGCAATGGTCGACAGCTGGGTCGACTGGCTTTGTCGTAACCACTACCCTCTTTGGAAACTGGTTATTATCTCCTATTTACACATTGCAGAAACGTGCCATTCCTCAAGGCAGAGCTGGAGCAGCCACGCCAATGGTTAAGCCAAAATTGTAGCCGCCACAAAAAGCATCTATGGCCGGATTTCGTCAGTTCCTGAACAGGCGTGCAGGCGCATGTATAGCAGCATTCTCATCAAGATGTCTATCGAAACATTTAGATGAGTGAGTACTGGTAGAAGCATGATAGACTCCAAAGATTCAGAAGAACATGAGTTCCAGTAAAACCTTAGTGCATATTGTTGTTGCAGAACATTCGACGCTTCTTTAGCGGTCCAAGTTAGACCATCAGCCGTTTGAGGTGGGGGAAATCCTGTTTTCACCTTATGCAGGCTATTTACATGCTTGTACAAAAGCTTAGGATTTGAACTTCATCACTTGGCTTAATCAAGTTGATAGGCTAGTTTATCTTCGCGCGTTAGTTGGGTACAGTTGTTACGGTGAACAACATATGTCTTCAAGCTACTCGGATCGATTTTGTGGGTATACCACGCCGCGTTGCTCCTCATCATGCATTTGCGTGTCCTAATCCGGATAAACCACGTCATGTTTCTCGAACTGATAGTCTTGGCTTCCGATATTCCACTAACCAAGCTGTTAAACGTACAGATGGATCGTTCCTGGACAATATTCGGTGCTTCCCAGGTAAGGAAAATCCAGTCGGTCGCTTCAATGAGTCGGGTTAAGGTGTTCTAACCGGTCATGCTTCGCGTCGTTTGTGCTCTGTCCTCGGGATATGCAGCATAGCAAGGGTACATGAAATACTAGGTCGTATAATCACTGCGGCCTAGAGGAGTATCAAGTATCATTCGCTCGATCATCATTTCTTCATTAGTAGATATCCGGTATAATATGAATGGCCTGTTATTTCCCCTGAATGTGGTGGGCGAAGTGATGTGGCTATAAAACAGAAAGTGTGTGACAAGATTTTACAGGTCTGTTTTGAATTGCTCTTCTGGTGTGGCCTGGGATTCTAAAGCAAGTAAGCTGAAATCGCCAACGACTAGAACGTGACTGTACTTCCTGTTTATCAGCTGCCTCAGCGCAGCCACCAAGTTGCAGTCCGTCTCAGGTGTTGACGATGGTGGGCGGTAAACAACAGCCACTAGGCCAAGATAGTTTCCTCTCAGCCGGAAGCTGCACCAAATAGAGTCAAGTATAACGGTTTCCGAATCGCCTATGGGTTCGCATGGTAGGTTTTTGTGAAGATAGTAAGCTACCCCCCACCACCTTTACGTACTCGATTATTCCGGACGACGGACCTACCTCAGCGCGATTTCGGTTTCCGTTGCCTCACGGCGCAACCAAATTTCCGTGATAGCTATGAGTCCTATGTCTATCTGAGAAGAGGAAATAACCTCGGAAGGCATCATAGGAGTGCAGTGTAATGGAGCTGGGAACACCAAATTTCTATTTGTTTCAGTAACGATCCTTGTGATCGGAAGGTCATTTTTCACTTCAATGGGAATCTCGATCAACATTAAGATTGCGTGTCGCAATCCATCCACATAAAGTTTACTTCACACTTGACCCTCAAAATCTTACATCTACTTGCCTTTCTGTGCCTGTGAAAGTCATGGAATCTGTTGTCGCTGAAGTACTTATGGTATATTTTAGAGGCACGGTGTCATCATAGAACAGAAAACCTTTTCATGCCAAAACTTTTCATGCACCAGAAAGGTGTTTGGCCCCTGCCAACTAGACGGAATCAGTCCATGTTGGATGAAGGAGTCGACGCCGCCTGGCTTTATTTCTCAACAAAATTTAATCAGCAAGATGAAAGCATACTTCTATACAAGCTTCGGAGTTATGGGATCGGTGACCCTATGCCGGGCTGGATTCAGTCATTCCTACTACAACGTTTAACAACACGCGTTTGTAGCATCCTGTCTGACCTGAATGGTAATTACTGCGGCGGTCCTCATAACTCGGTACTAGAACAACAACTATTCCACCGAAATATCGCGAGCGTACTGACGTCGAACTTACGACTCTTTGCAGATGATCAATAGATTCGGCGGGCAAACAAGCTAGTGAACGACCACATAGCAAGGCAAAGCGATCTCCACAAGGCTTACGATTGGTCGGCGCAAAGGAAGCTTGAGTACAGCCCTGTCAAATAAATATGTATATATGTATATGTATGTGTTTGGGGCGGGAGAGCCTATGGTGCGCTGAGGCTGGTGGTGGCTAGATCCTGACAGATGGTCTACCCGCTGCTGCTACTGTCGCGTCATAGTCTCATGTCCTGCGCGCCTCCTCGTGGTGACCGCTGGGTGGGAGTTGGGTTTCGCCCTTCTCCCTGCTAAGTTCCAGGATACCAATCCGCATGAGTCGGCTAACTGACCATGTGCTAGACCCGCTGCCTTTCGGGTGTTCATTCAATCGAAGGCTTTGGCGGAGGACTCGAGTTGTTCTCCTGTCAGGTGTGGGCGCCCTGCCAGTATCCTAGTCCATCCTCTTCGGAGGTTAGGAAGTGGTCGATGTCCCTCTTCCCGTAAAACCTAGGCGTGGGCGACAACAGGTCGACGGGTTAAAATCTCACAGCTCGATTGGCGTAGAGCACGAGTGCCATGCATTGTCTCTGACGGTGGGAGGACACCTCCAGGTGTTCATGGTTTGCTACTCCCCGCCTCAAGCCAGGCAGCCCCTGGTCAAATTGGTGCAAACCCTCCAAAAACCCACCTGCGTCTGGCCGTGGTCGCAGGTGCGTATCCTACTACGGTCGCAAAACATATAATAATTGTTTCAGTACCTCAAAGGCTGCGTATGACGGCCGTCAAGCAGATCCCAACCTGTCTCCGCAATCACATTCCCGAGCTGGATCTGCTCCCCACTGCCTTGTGGGTCAGGCTATTGAGCCATAGGCTCCGGGTGGAGTCCCCCAAGCAAACCTCCAAACCACCCACTGCCTTGTGGGTAAGGCTATTGAGCCAAATGCTCCGGGTGAAGTCCCTCAAGCAAACCTCCGCAGTACAACGACCACCTCGCGTGCGATTGCCCACCAATGCAATCGTATGCCTGCGCGCAAAGCACTCAGCATCGGGTGCTGGAACGTGCGCACATTACTGGACTGGGACTCCAGCGAGCGCCCGGAGCGACGCACTGCACTGGTCGCGATGGAGCTGGCGCGCTACCACATCGATATTGCGGCGCTCAGTGAAACTCGGTTCGCTGAGCAAGGTAAGTTGCATGAAACAGGTGCTGGCTACACATTCTACTGGGTGGGCAACGCCGCCTCAGCACCACGTGAACATGGGGTCGGGTTTGCAATATCCGATCGCCTCCATGGTTAGCTGGTGGGCGAACAAACGGGCATCAGCGCGCGACTGATGACTGTTCGCCTACGACTCAGAAGAGGTAAGTTTGCTACTTTTATAAGCAATTGCTCAGCTGCGAAACGGCAAGTGTGCCGGAGCCGAGGGGATCCCACCTGAAGTATTGAAACACGGTGGACCCGCGTTGTTGACTGCTCTGCACCACTTGGTGCAACGCGTGTAGATTGAGGAGGAGGTGCCTGCTGAGCTGAAGGATGCCCTTGTGCTACCACTATACAAGGGCAAAGGTAGCAAGCAATGTTGCACGAATTATCATGCCATCAACTTGCTGAATTGTATGGGCAAGGTGATTGCCCGGAATCCTGCTCGACCGCCTCATCAGTCAGGTTGTGGAACTTAACGTGGCGGAAGAGCAATGTGAATTCCGTTCGGGTCGCAGCATTATAGATATGGTGTTTGCGGCTCGTCAGTTGCAGGAGAAGTGCAGAGAACGACACCAGCCATTGTACTCGCTTTTTGTTAATTTCACCAAGGCATTTGATACGGTGAACCGCGAGGCATTGTGGCTGGTGTTGGGTAAGTTTGGTTGCCCGTGTAAGTTTGTAAGTTTAATTGAATATCTGCACAGTGGTATATCGAGCGAGGGTGCAGCTGAGTGGAGAGACCTCGGATGACTTTGCAGTTGTCTCTGGTGTGAAACAAGGCTGTGCCTTAGCTCCTGCCCTGTTTAATATATATCTTCATACAATGTTGTGCTTTTGATGCCGCTTGTGCTTACGGTGTTCGTGTGGAGCACCGTATTGATGGTGGGTTGCTGAACATCCGTCGTTTCGGTGCGAGTATTCTAGTCTGTGAGACAACTATCCGTATGTTGCTGTTTGCTGAAGACTGTGCGTCGTTTTCACACAGCGCGGATGAGTTGCAGCACATGACTAGTGCTCTGGCTTCGACAGCGGCCAAATTCGGGCTCACCATCAACACAAGCAAAACTGTCTGTCTCTTTCAACCTTCACCGGAGGTGCAATCTTCAATATTGCCCCGAATCAGCATTGGTGCTGAAGCATTGGAAACCACCTCCCGTTTCAGCTACCTTGGGAGTGTGATGTCGACTGATCAACAGCTACACGTTGAGTTGCGTATTCGCGTGTCGGAGGCAGCGGCGGCATTCGGGAAGCTTGAGTACCGAGTGTGGAACAACCATCAGCTTACCATTGGCACGAAGCTGATGGTGTACAAATCCATGGTACTGTCCGTTATTCTATACGGCAGTGAAACGTGGACGATGTACCGTCGGGATGTGCGATATCTCGAGCGGTTCCATCAGCAGTGTCTGCGACGAATTTTGTGGATCGGCTGGGGCGCCAGAGTTGCAGACACGGAAGTGTTGCGCCGAAGTGGGATGTATGCAGTGGACTGCATACTTTTATTGAGACACCTGAGATGGCTCGGTCATGTGAGCCGTATGGATTCGACGCGGGTACCGAAACAACTCTTGTACGGTCAGCTGAGTATTGAGAGGCGGCACGTGGGGAAACCAAAGTTACGTTACCAGGACATGATTAAAGTTAGCCTCACACGTTCTAATCTTGATTGCAGATCATGGGAATCGAAGGCGGTTGATCGGCGTGCATGGCGCGATCTAATCACGAAGGCAGTTGCTGAAGTGCGGGAGAAAGTCCTCATGCATGCAGAGAAGAAGCGGCAAGTGCGGAAGCGGCAAGCACCGATGGGTTGTACTCCATCGACCTCAAGCGCATGGTGCTGTAGCACATGCGGTTGCGAGTGCCTTAGTCAGGCGGGCTTAGTGAGCCATGAGCGAGGCCACTCGGGACCAATACAGAAGCGACGACGGTTCCTGCAGAGAAGTATTCAAAACGGCGCAGCGTTTGTAGATACGCTGCATTCGATTTACTAAGCGCGCGCCTGCATGTTAAGTATCTTTATTTCAGGTGGTGGGTTTTCAATTTTGCATTATTGCTTTTCTTTCTCATATAAATGTCTACCTGTACTCTATTCCATTAACTTGCACACCTCGCTTAAGCCAATTGTATTCGATTTCCATAACATTTGTGTGTTCGTGACATTTCCGTAAAATATACTTTCTGACCCCCTGAACTTATATGGGATTCATTTGTAAACAACTTATTTCATGTGGTCACTAACTTAAGGTTTATGTCTCTGTTTCTTTATGGGTTAATCGAGTTATTTTCTTTGTATCTCTCTCTCAAGTGATTGGCTGTTGTTTGATATCCCCGGTGTGGCTGCGCTTGATGTGCATCTTGATAAGATGCCTACCTGTCTATTACCCACTACCTCGTCCATACTGGCTCCAGGAGACAGTTTGTCGTTGCCGGAGGGGACGGGGTGCACGGTCCTTGTGGCCGTGTTATGATCAAAGAGTGGTTCCATGCACTCAGTGTGAAGCTGACTACGGTCCAGCCACCGCCATGTGTGCACTTGATTCCCAAATACAGCGTGCTTGTTTTTGCCTGTGAAGGAGTGTAGGCCGGCTCCGTTGATGAAACTTGGCTCCTATCCACATGCCTCCCGGTCTTATTCCTTCGGGTTTACACTGGATATGGGTGTGTGGTTGGTGCAGCGCAAGCCACCCATGGTCCTTCTGTAGGCACAGGCATCCTGAGGCTGGCCACAGTGACAGGCAAATCCGAAACCGGATGCCGCCAATATATATGCCGCCATATATATATATATATATATATATATATATATATATATATATATATATATATATATATATATATATATATATGGCATGCACAGACGCTTGCCACTCTTGAAAGAGAGCCTTGCCTTTTTATGGCGAAAAATACATGCCATACCTTGATGCTTCAATCGCCAAGAGGTTTAGTGCAAAATGGACGACTTTTGGGTCGTCACCCAGCAAAACGATTTCATCAGCATAATGCAAAGCAACAACTCGACTACCTGGGAGGAGGTCAACACCAGTGTTCAGCGAACCCCCCAAAACGTTGTTTAGGACATCCTCAATGTCAAAAATGAATGGGACCGGTGAGATAGGGCATCCTTGTCGAATTACACTGAAGACCACAAAGAAAGACTAAGCCTTGTCATAAGCCCTAACCGTGCTTGAGTTCAGACCATAGAGAGTGTGCGGTATGGAGACGAACTTCTCTGGGACGCCATTCCTCAGTAGCCAGTGTCACAGTGCCGTCTGATCGACAGAATCGAAGGCTGCACGGATATCCAAGAACACTGCAATCATTAGCCTCTGATACACATGGTGTAGCTCTAGGATCTGGCGGAGGGTGAAGGTTTAATCAAAGTAGCCGTGACCAGGGCTGAACCCAGCTTGTTCTTCTCGCAGCAACGCTTCGCGATTAGGGGATAGTCTGCGAAATATGATGGACATCAGCAGCCTACAAACGACGGGGACTAAACATATGACACTGTAGTTGGAGCAAATTGTACGCAAGCTGTTTTTAAAGATGGGAACGGCTATCGATTCACCCCAAAATGAGAGAACTTCCTCTTTCGAGCAAACGTTCGACAACAAAGCATTGGGTTCTCGAACCAGCGGAGCTCCACCAACTTTAAATAGAGCTGGAGGAAGACCATTAACGCCGTGGTTTTATAACGCTACATGTGCCGGAGCTCTAGCTGGATTTCCTAGTTAGTTCGGCCCATCTCTCCAACGGTGGCTGAAGGTCAGTAATTAAGGTGCCATTCTCTTCGCATATTGTTTCAGTTATAACAGATCGAACACATTCGGTGACTCAAATGAGATGGAAAAGTTTTCTAGTATTACCAATGCGACTAGCATGCTCGAAATTCCTAGCACGTACACACCACAAAGTTTCGCGGTCCATTTGCAGACTCCCACGCAATCCTAGACCCAAAGATTGGCATTTTTCACTATGTCTGGAATCCGACGGGATCAAGCGGCGTTTGTCCATCAGTGACAAGGAGACGGCGGGAATCCAATGCTTCGATAAGTGACGGGTAACTCCACAAGTGTTGTTATTGGCGGAAACAGGCATCTTTGATCTGCGCCTACAGCGAATCGAGGTCACCGTCAATAGTTGAGACAAGCCAGGTTGACAGTGAGGCTTGGTACTTGGTTAAAATAGCAGCGTTTTGTAGAGTTGCGATGTCCGGTCGCTAGTGAGCGCGCTTGGGTGATCCTCCGAAACGCATGCGTCTTAGCACGCACCAATGCGTGATCGGAGTCTAGGTAAGTTGACCAGTACGATCGGAAGTCCATTGCGCTTCGGCGCCATCTGTAGCTGATTGCTATGTGGTCAAGCTGGGAGCACTCTTGCGTTCGTGAGGGCGAGCGCCAGGTGGCAGTGTGTCTCCGCGACGGCGGAAAACTACTGCTCTAAAGAAACAAACGATGATCAGAGCAAACAGCACGCAGTCTGTCTCCATTGTCTGCTTAAGTGGCACCAAGACCAAAACAAACCCCAAGGTAGTGCTCGCTTGGTGGAATGCGGCCCACCAGTGCCTTAAAGTCCCCTACGGGTGTGATTATGTCAGTCTTTTTTGACGAACGCATAAGTTCATATAGATGCTGGTAAAATCTCTCTTTAACGGCATTCGGGCTACAGTCCGTAGGGACGTAGGCGGAGACGACAAACAAGGCAAGCTTAACTTCTCGACGCCTGCTTACATTACATAAACCTCTTAGTCTGTCTGCACATAGCCAACTGTTGAGTGGGATCCAGTCAAGCAGAGCTGATTCAGCCCTGGCACTCAATACAACCCCAACACCAGCTTGACCAGTGGCGGCAGCTTCTGGGTCTCCGGAATGCCGCAAGTAGTATTTGGCGTCAGAGTTTACCGAGATGCCATTCTGATGACAGCGCTAGAGTCTTGTAATCTGGTCTCTGGAAGGCAACAAATGTCTACCGAAAGCGTTTCAAGAGTACGGGTAAGACATGCTTGTCGTCCGATCTGCATCAAAGTTCAAACATTAACCGCTGCGAGGATGAATGGAGAACCAGATCGAAGAAGAGCTTGAGCTGCTGTGGGATAAGAGACGATTGCGATTGCAGGGCGTTAAAAACCGGGAGTTCAGCTGTTAGTTCCGTCAGTAGCGAGAGGTAAGTCGTTTGTGACAGGGACCGAAGAAGATATAAGAGTACATATAGGTGAAGGACGGGAGGTGGGGTGATCTGTGAGTGGAGGTTGAGTAGTTGAGTTAGCGAAGATGATAGGCATAGCAAGCGCAAGGCTAAGCACACTGGTCCATGGTTCGTCAGTGGGCGTGCTACTACCCGGTTGCCCAGGCCGGAGTAGAGTGTTGTCTTAGCGGGCCCTACCCCGAGCCATTGATCAAAGACTTAACCTACAAGACAGCAGGGTGATGTGAGGGCGTTGCAACCCGTTGGGAGCCAGTGACTAAATAGATGGTTCATGCACCTTTCGGTCAGTGAAGGACCAGGCGTCAACCGCACCCTTGAAGTACAATGCCTCTCAGGGAGGTCCAAGGAACAGTGCTTTTATTTAGTGGCCAGTCACATCCGCCACGTCGCGGTGTTGTTAAACAGACATTTGTGGCTTTTATAGGGCGAACACTTGCCAGGCGAAAGCCCACTACGTCCTGGAACAATGCTGCCGAAACATTTGCTGAAACGGGTAAACCCGAACCATCCAGCTGTCACCATGAGTTGTTGGGCAAGCCAGCCTTGTCAAGTGCAAAATGATGCATAGTTCACCAGAGCACTGTCCACTTTTGTCTAAAAGAACGCGTTTTACAGCATACTTCTCATGAGAACTATATTGGGGTGTTTTTTTAGGTCAACCTCGGATGACAAAAACAGGCCCAGAAGGCAGAGAAAAAACCAGCTACCATTTAGGCATACTGCGGACGGCGTTCGACCTAACTTATTTTCGTAAATTCTTAACTCTTACGTGAAGCCACAGGTGGGACACCACTGGCAAAACGTGACCTCAATGCTCTTGAGACGCCACGACAGAGATCGATAAAAATTGTTAAAGAACTGCTCCACCTCCTTTACCATTTGAGACTAAAGACTCTAGGAGTTTTCAGTGAACAGTGCCGTTTCCTGCGAAGTAATCTTATATTGGTGAACCAGATCCTTAAGGATCATAACCAACCATGCTGACCCTTATTGAAATTCAGTTAATGCAAATCACTGAGAAACCCTCATTTAAAGTTCACGCCACCATATAGCCGGCTGGAATACCGCGGGAACGTTTTATGAATCCCTGAGTTCCAGCCGAATAACTTCCGCATTTTGTCAGCCCCACCAATACTTTGGCTGAATTCAAAAGTCTTCTTGATGGGGCGTTACACCACCTGCATTACATGATTTAACCTACGTTACTGACAACGCAGCCAAACCTTGTGTACAAGTGAAACTTGTGGCATCTGTGAAGCAATGCGTATTTTTGAATACATTCACTTTTGATCTTGCATTTTACCTACGGAGTACGGTTAACCGTTTATATTTCGTCCGTGATAAATCTATTGTGCCATTGTTCTACTGAAATGCGGTTAGGACTAGGATTACTAGCCGCATTCCATGCACATGGCGTGGGCTTCCAAAATGCCCATCAGTTAGTCTGGGACCGTTGTGACAAGCATTGTCAGCAGTGACTTTGTGGCCTAGACCTATATCTTGGCTGATAGTTCAAACATCCAAGGTTTTATCCATATTTCTGCTATCTTAGTATGACTACAGTTGGCGGGGAAGAAATCAGTTGTTCAGTGCATTTTCTTTTACAAGCGAAAGCCATCATTTCCCCACTGTCGCACATATTTCGCGACCTCCCACACGTTTATGTAGATAAAAACTGGATGCAAGATGGTTATAGAACCGGCTTTGGAACGCGTAGATCAAAGTGAGTTAGGTAGCGAGTACATATCATCACCGAATATCACGGCCAGCGAGGCTGCGCAGTTGCTGATGTCAACCGGGTTCTTTTGCGGTACAATTAGCTTATGTGATAAATTCTAATCGGATGCTCACTCACAGAACGAGAACACATCACGTTCTGTAACACTTAGTGAATAGTTTGCGGAACCCGGATACTTTCCATCTACGCAACTTCACAACCTCGGTTTCCTAGGCGCATTATCTGGTCAGATTAATGGTGTATACTGAATAACTTCAAGTCGAATACGGGCTATACGGACTATAAAGACCAAAGAGAAGCTTGAATATTCATCCAAACTAGTTTGCCCATTGAGGACATAATATCCCCTTTTCCCAAACCCTTCACTCATTTCCTTACAGTAATATGGATAGATATTAGTCTTAGAAATTTATACATGGTTTATTTTAACACGTATTATGAGACACCTTACGTCTTCACTTTGCATTATTTACCTAGACTTGACTCCTCATGGTCAAAGACTTCATCCTTGACAGTCTGCCGATTAGAGAACTGCTACGACATACCGTTTTTCCACACCGCCGCAAGTCTTGCAGTTTCTACCCTTTCCGATTACGATTGCAAGCTTATTCGTAGGTTAACTTCTGTGTTTACTTTTATTATAGAACCACGGTAACAGAAGTTCAGCTTTTAATTTCTCTGCGCAGACCGTGCGTTTGGTAAAGATTTAGTAATCTACAGTTTCCTTGTTCCATCTCCCGTGATTAGCTAGTTTAGGCTTCGTATAGTCCTTTTACGGACCATAAAGAAGACGGTTCCCCGCTGGTTAGTTTGGATATGGGTCTCACTGTGTTGTGGGTCAGATTGTTAGACAATAAGCTATGGACGAACAGTAGTCAAGTAATTCTTTTATCCAAATGAGTCAGATTACCCAATTAGAGCAAAAGGTGTCACCTTCGGCCAAGATGTATTAGTGGGTATTCTCTGACCACAAACTTAGTCAGACTTGTTTATTTTCGCTCTCGTTTACTAGCCGTTTCAAAGCGCACAACATCCTTTCCGAATTTACTGTATCTGGCTCAGCAATGCAAACTAAATTCACACCTAACTGATCTTTTATTCCAGTTCCATAACCCGCAATTTACTCTGCAGTGGTCTAATTTACTATCAGCTTGACCCACCAACAACATTTTTACTCTGGAATGTCCTCAGGGGTTGATGATCGTTGCGTCTCCTAGTCACACATGCACGAATTCAACATTGCAGCAAAGTTTTTGGTATTTAATTCGAATTCAGATTTCGATGGACTTGTTCTCAAAGAAAAAGACGGTGTCCGCGATTATATCAGCCTAAATACTTTTTGGATATCCGTGCTCTATTTATCCTTTACTTATGCCGACACCATACTGAATAAACCTTCCCATCATCAGTTTCCGTTTCCTCGTTTGCCAGACATATAGTATGTGATTTATGCTTGCTAAAACTCCATACTTTTCTGAACGGCACGTGGTTTCCCTGCGTGGACAATATGGGAAATATGTGGTGTAGTGTAAGGTAACTTGCGCATTTAGCCTTATCTAATGGGAAGCTGTTAAACAATTTACAAATAGATGCACTGGTGAAAAACGGTTAGGTATTAACATCCCTATTCGACTGTTTATGAAATATGGTTAACATGGCCCTACTCGGTATGTTGAATGGTTATCATTTCAGCGCGGGGTCATGATTTTATGAATGGAAGCAAAATATCGTACTTGAGAATAAAAGTTCGGTACTAATGAAACACTATTGGATTGTTCGAAGCAGTGGGACTACTTCCTAAGGTTCTCATTTGCTAACAAAACCTGAAGACCATAAAATTATGTTTATTTTTGAATAACTTTTGGTCAGATCCTTATCAGACCCAAACGTTGCCATGGTGTAGATTACTTGCTGTAAGCCTCATATCAGTCTGGAGTTTCGTTTATATGTTTTTAAACAATCAGCGAATTAAGGTTTAGAAATCCAAATTCGGAAGCGAATGTAACAGTCAAACGTCCAACTGGGTCTGTTGACCACAGTAGAACAATCGACCGTATGAAACATTCCTGCCCATACAATTCTGACTTCACATGGTGCATGTTAATAACCTTGGAAATGGATAGGGGCTGCTTGTGAGCGGATTTCCAGCAGTGAGTGGATAACTTGGAAGCCATTCACAAAGGATATATAAACATAATCAAGGAAGTGAGACAGGAGAGTTACGCATTTCTCGAACCACGGCGGTATGTGCCTGCAAATCCACTGAGTGGGCGTCGTAGTGAGACCCAAGCCTCTACCGCCAGACCATTATCTCCAGTCTACAACCCTAACACTATCCGCAATCTCTAAGTTGTCCATGATGCACCGCGCAGTTCGAACTAGGTAATCGTAAAGAATGCGTCCGCACCAAAGGGTCGTTGTTAATATAGACTACTGCTGGATTAACAAGTAGCCAGGTTTTTATCTTCGCGACATCAATACGGGTTCCACCAGCAACCGAACAAATCGAGTATTTCCTCTCAGAAATCAAGTACCTTGGTTTAATTATCGACAAAAATGGCCACCGTCCTGACCTTGAAAATGTGAGTGTAATCCGAGAAATGTCCGCTCCAAAGCATGTATCATCTCTGCAGTCGTTCTTCGGGCTAGTAACGGGGATGCGACAGCAACATCGTCAGGTGTGGCACAGTAGTCAGTTATTCATATGTGCGGTCTGCGTGCTCACTGTGCATTTGGATTACGGCACCCATATAAAATTTAGACAGACTTTTGTTAAATTAACTACGATCATTTCTAATAGTGGGACTGCATCTGAAATGCAGAGTTTCCGATGCTGCTTGTTTCCAGACACGAGCAGCGCTACTGATTTCATCCTGATCTGGACTCTTCACGTAAAGATAGACTGAGCTAGGATTGGAACCCGGTACTTAGAGACAAAACCTCAATCACAGTCATCAAACCCCACAAATGTGTAGCGAACACCAAATCAATAATAGCGACGGTAAAAAAGCATTGCATTTTTTTCAAATTTGCCTCCGAGAGCAGGTATCGGAAGACGGCTTCACTAAAATCAAATTACAAATATAGTTTAATATCTAATTAACTCTTGTGTAATTTGCTTTGAACTACGGAATGTATCTACCATTTTTAATTACTTTCGAAAACCAAACTAAAAAGGCACCTGATTATCTATCTATCTATCTATCGAATGCAGTTGTTATTAAATTAAGAGATGATGCACGTTGGTGAGACGGTTGATATTGCTTAGTTCTAACAATTTCCGGTATAATCGGCTCGCTTTTGGCCTACGCACATCGTAAGTCATGCTCCAAGTCCATTCGGCATCATGTATTCGTTTTCATTTTCACAATTGTTGAAAATCCACTTTGATAACCATAAGTTGTGTCGAATGGGGTCAGTGTTTTGAAGACTGGCTCCGATAATGGATGCTCGACAACCATATTTATTAAAATGATGACGGTTGTGTGTTTTGGAACTATATTTTCAGTGTGTTGTCTTCGCGAATTTAAAGGAATTGTGTTGTAGCTACAATTTCAGCATCTGAAAATATTCCTTCATTCACTGAACTAAATCTTAACCAGAAGCATTTACTTGGCGATTTTCTAAGTCAGAAAAATACTTCCTGATAGCGTGTAGCATTGATAACAATAAAGAGTTGTTTGATTGTGAATGTGCATTTTACCCTTTTTCTAACGAGCTACATTTTTGCTTCTGGGAACACAGGAAAGTCAATACCAGCTCAACTTTGGTAAAGCTGCAATTTGCGAATAAAAAAGAACCTTATCCTGTGCCATTAAAGTTTACCTTTTACGTATTGATTTCTCTAAGGAAATACGCAAGACATGAAAGTCTAGAAAAAACCCATTGTCTATTATTATGGTGAGTGGTCTGTTCTACTTCCCCTTATGCAGTTCACTCATTACTAGGCGCACAGCAATTATTTTTCAAAGCGCGAGCATTTGGTGCAACACCTTGCACCGCAATAAGCAATGTAGGTGGAATTTGGTACCAAATTCAATGCCCAACTCTTTGAAAACTCTAGTATTCGTCTCACTACCACAGATGAGATTTACAGCTTTCACCACCTAAGCGAATGCATCCAGCGAAGCTAAAGCATAACGTGACCTAATGTAGTGGCCAAAGGTAGCGTGCGAACAACCTGTTTAACTACTGTTTGGAATCGGGAATGAACGCCCAATGAGCATGGGGCTCCCTCTGTACAGACATCTACAAACTTCAACCACAGTAGCTCCTTTTCATCGAAAAATACTACACTATTCGAAAAAGATCTTTGCCACGTGCAGTGGTACTCAGTAATTCTAAAACAAGTACTCTTCTATTTCCGCCACCTTTTATCTATGGGATATAGACAAGTAGTGGGGAACAAGATGCAGTGTTGGTCGAATCAGTTAACCAGTACGAAGAAATGATGTAATATTTTTTCATTGTGAACCGTGTCCAAAATATGCTTACTCATGTCTTCGACACGAGGTTTGTTATCTTTTCCTTATGTTACTCTCCGAGAACTAGCTTAACCCCATCCAATATTCAAGGTTTGAGATCTCCTATTATATGAGGTTTTCTGTTTTCGACAACTCACTGAAACGTGCGTTGCGAAACTTCTTCGTTAGATATATTTGGCTGAAAAAGTAACCCGATATATCCATGCGCAAACTTTTCAGTACCACTTCATTACATTTGAAGATGTTTATCTATTTTTCTACGAACTGAGAAAGACAACCTTCAAATTGGTCTCTCAATTTGTTAGTTTCGTACCACATGACGTTAGCACTGTGCCGCACAAGACAGTTTGGAATTTACAAACAATTTTAGCGACAAAAAGTTAAGCACCAAAGTAGGAAAGCCTCCTTGTCGGACCGCTTCTTTCTAGAGACATGGCTGCTAACAACAATAATGCAACTGAGAATTCCATATATATATATATATATATATATATATATATGCCATTTAATGACTGTAATAGCAAGTGACGCTGTCTGAATACTGAATACTGTATTATAGAGCAAATAGAAATGGATTCTTTACAACCCTTCCGAAATATGGTGAAAAACGTTCTAAAAATTTTAAGCCTTGAATATCGTTATGTTCCTCATGTAACATTTAAACTATCTGACTTATGATAATGTAGGACTCACAAATGTGATCTTTCCTCGTAAGTGCGCAATCGTTCTCTGAATCGAATAGTGGCAAAATATAAAGATAACGACATTTTGAACTGGTGCACAGATATTGCCTCCTTCACATGTTCAGGCAAACTGTTCCAAATATTTACTACTCTCCGTTCGAAGCACAGTGGGTGGAGAACTCGCTTCACATCCGGCACGACAAGTTTGTATCTGTGTCCGCTTGTGCTGCATGGTCCTCGTAAGTGCAGCATTGGCCTCAGCATGGGGAAGTAGGCGAGATGTAGAATACGTTAGGTCATAATGAGGTTGACTCGCACCCGACGGTAAGACAAAATGTAGAGTCCTAGTTTCTCGCACCGGTCTTCATACCCCAAGTCACGTAAACTCGGGATGAGCCTAGTAAACATGTTGGACCCGTTCGATCTTTTGTGCCTCGCCTCGGGTAATCGGAAAGTAGGCGGGCGAACCGTACTCTAGCATTGGTCTAATGATAGAAGAGAAGAGGCGAGTGGCAACTTCTTCAGACCATGTGCCGAAGCTACGTTTGAGCTCCCAAAGCATGCGCAGTCCGTTACTATATAGCCTGTTAGGGTTGTCAACAACTTCAAATCGTAGCGCGAGAGTACACCTAGGTCCTTCCCGGAGGGCGTGGGATATAGCGGTTGGCCGTCAAGGGGGTAGGTTCGGCAGTCAGCCCCTAACCCAGGCTTATACATACGGAATTGGCTGGGTTGGTCGGGCGATGAACTGATGCAGACCATGTTGATAGGCGGTTGAGGTATTGCTGAAGTAGGCCACAGTCATCGGGAGCGTCGATTTCTCTCCAATGCTCCATGTCGTCCGCAAACAAGGCACACGGAGACCGCAAAAGCTGTGGTAGATCGTTGATGTAGATCAGGAACAGATTGGGCCCCAGCACAGTGCCTTGAGGCACGCCATTTGGAGAGCGATACCAGTCAGTTAGATGGTCGTCGACTTGTATCCTCCAATTCGTCCAACAAGAAAGTCGCGGATCCACCGATGCAGTGAGCCACCGACATCGCACATTTTATTTCGTGAAAGAGAACCTGCTCGCTGACCTTATCGAACGCTTTTCTGAAATCGATGAATATCACGTCGACAAACTCCCCTTTGATTATTGCCCTCAACCACTCATGCCTCGTCACAAGCAAGTTTGTAATGCATGAGCGGCCTTGCATAAAGCCGTGCTGTGCGGGCTTCAGGACCTCTTTTGACTGTAGCAATTGCAATAATCACTTTCACTACACTTTTCTCAGTAAACTTCGCCAAAATAACTGTCAGACAAATTGGCCTGTAGTTGTCTACTTTGCTAGGGTCGCCGCCTTCCGGAATAGGCTTCAGCACCCAACATTCCCAGTCAATCGGCAACGAACCTTCGAAAAGCGACCCGTTGAATAGGTCAGTCACGACAGGAGAGATGATGGCCGAAAGTGACTTGAGAATCAGTGGTTGAAGCCCATCAGGTCCGGCAGGTTTGGTGCCATCAAGGCTGCCGAGCATTTGATATACCTCTTCAACGCCGCAATCTCGACTGTCGAGTTCGGTAAAAACGGTACACGTCGAACTCGGAACAGACACTTGGTCATTTGCAACTACAGCAGCGAAGTGCTTCGCCAACGCAGTCGCACACTCAGTGCTGGAGGTTAGGGTCTGTCCATCCGGGCCATCCAGCACTGGCACATCACCTGCCGACTTCAGGCGTCGCTTCACGTATGCAAACATTCTCTTTGGGGCGGTCTTCGCGGCTAATGCGAGCTGCTCTTCAAAGCGCCGGCGTTTATTCTGTTTTGCACTGTTGCAGAGGTTCCGCTGACATTTATACCCTTCGTAATCATTGGCAGATCCAGAGAGGGGAATTTGTCCCGCAGTCTGCGCCGCCTCCGAGCCAGATTTCCATACTCCTTGTCAAACCAATGAGACTTAATCGGTCCAACCTTTCGACATTTCAATGGTACAAATGGGGAACAAAATGACGTCAATCTCTCTTTTATAATTATCCAACAATCTTCCACAGATGCAGCTTGTGACAGAGACCAATCCAGTTTGCTAGCGGCTCCCGCTAGACCATGGAAGTCCGTTTTCCAGTAGTTGGGAGCTGGTTGTAGCGGATGTGAATACGGCAAAGATAATTCCATATCAGCTATCAGTACTGAGTGTTCGCTCGTAGCCAGGGGCTCCAGGATCCGAACGTCACGAACTCGTTGTTGGTAGCTCGTTAACATCAGGTAGAGATAGGAGGAGGTTGAGCGTGTTGTTTTGCGTGTCGGCTGATACATGCGTTGCGATGCACCAATTTCAAGTACCAAGTCCACGAATTTTGCTTCAACCTCACAATGTCCAGGCATCAAATGCACATATGGCCATCGTATTCGATGACAGTTATAATCGCCCATAAGTAGAAAGTGTGGGCGACTCATGTGGTTCGAGGATGGGGCAGCCAATCCAAACAAGGACTCAGGGGGCTACACAAGCACATGCAGTTCTCCGCGCCTGAGGCGGATCGAGCACCACCATAGCTCACGCAAACCATCGTCACTTCGGTAGGTGCTCACAAGTCTCGCACGCAGGGATGACCGGATGTAAAGCAAGACACCACAGTGGGCATTCGTTAGTCTGTCGCATCGGAAGCACGAGTAATCGTTGAGTTCATGTTCCTGGGTTCATAACTCTGAATGCAGCCTTGTCTCTGCGAGTCTCATTACGTCTGGCCGCTGAGACAAAAGAAAACAACAAAGCTCATCGCGCTTGTTCATAGCACTGCTAAAATTTGTGAAGGCTACTCGCAGACCGCATCAGGAGCCGGTGGGCGTGCTTCATATGTGAGCAGGCTGTTTATCCTGATTCGCAGTCTTGGAAACCACTCGAAAATTTCCCATACGAAGATATACTTTCCTGTCTACTGGGTCCAGGTCTGGACGAACATGGATCTTCAAAACTTTTAGCCTACTCAGGCGGGACATGATCAGCCTTGGACTGTCTTCGTCCACAAAAGTGCTTCACATAGGCTGATTTTGTTGATCACCTTGCTTTCCAAGACGGGTAACTAGCATCACTTTTACCGAGTCCTCACCAACGTCGGGGAGTCTGTCAACTTGACTCCGTAAAACCCGACATCAAGATCGCAGCGCACTTGGGGCGATGGATCACTGGACTCCGGCGCGTGGAAGCTCACAAAGTTATAACGCCTCTGGTCGGACGACGTTAACTTTGCAAGGCGAAGTATATTACCAGCCACACGTGGTTTGGCTAACTGTTGACTTACAGAAGTTAAAGACCCAACATCACGTCGTAATTTCGTTCATTGTTCTTTTTAATGGTCTTCAGCACTCAAACTTTCACCTGCTGGGACGTCAATGCTCGTTGAATACAACAAAGGTAAACTATTTATGCCAGGTGCAACTGGGCTTCCCACAACGGTTGAACTTCGTGCCGGTGAGTTTGCACCGGTAGAGGAGGAAGACAGCTGAAACCTGAAGGCTCTTCGGGCTAGGTTGTTGGGCTAAAGGCACGGAGCTGTTCGCATCGGCATGATAAAACCTACACGTCGGCTTTACTCTTCCTGGATGTATCGTGTTTCGGCAATTTTCACACAAAGTTTGAACGAAATCGTGTTGGATTTCACGAAGACGAAATCACTCAACTGATAATACAACACATGATATGTGGTATTTAACTAGGCACAAAACACATGTGAGGGCATTTGCACTGTATCCGACTATCTTGGAACAAGTACCACAGGGCGAGGGCTTCGGCATGGTGAAAAATCCGAAAACAAGATGGCTGCCAATTGCTGAAGCAAATGACGATAGCAAGGTCGTCGGAACAAAGCGATGAAAACACAGGTATTTATGGTCAAAATATTCAGAATCAGCAATGCAACTGAATTGTATATAAATTTCCACGAAATACTTTCAATGAACTGAGAAAACCAACAAAAATGCTCTTGTCAACTGAGCCAGAAATAACCGACCAGTGGCCGCTATCCGCAAATAAACTCTTTGTTGTTATCTCTATTAAATAGTATAGAATTAATTCAATCACCTGCTCTTGCTTCTCTTCAAAGGTAACTGTACATGATTGTGATAAACCCAACACCTAATGATCACTCGCATCAAACCTGCTCTACATTCCTTCGATGTATGACATCAAACACAATAGTTTTGTGAAATTCAAAACACATGCTTTTATCACGATTTAAGACATCGTATGACCATTTTTTGAGTGACCCCTAAACAAACATTTACAGAAGTCAATATCTTCTCATTTGTTTCAGCAATACCATCCAAGTCCTTTACATTAGACAGCTTCATACTTTTATTCTGTGTCAATATGTCTTGTAAAATAATCCGTTGTTTCGTCCATCCTAATTTGTACATATTAGCTCGCTATTTTTCTTGGTCGGCTGAACTATTCTCCGACCATAATGTTCACATAAATCTGTACTACGAGCAGGTGCACGACTACCTGACTCAAAAGTACCAAATCGATGACCGAGCCGATAGAGGCGCATTAGCTGCGTCGCTTTCCAGGCTTTTATCTGTATTTCAGCTAAAATAAACTTATTTCCCAATACTGCGTACTTCGCTGAACACTCACTAGTGAGTTATCACTGATGGGTAATCAGTACTGATTATGTAGTTAGTCACATATGTTGCTACATAATCTGCTGTAATTTTTTCATTTGATGATGATGGATGAAGCAAGACAATTATTTACATTTACTCTGTAAAAGTAAATGTTGGCCCCTTCAGAGGTTATCACGAAGCTAAGATCCACTGCTATAGATATTACTCTCCGATTTAATGTGTGATGTTATCCAAAGTAACTTCTGCCGATTGCTGGCACGTTTTCCCCCAGCTACTCGAATGATCTGTGGAAAAAACATGCATTGAGAATACTTCAGTAAACAACTGGGCTACTGTTGAACTCTTACCAACCGCATCCATCGCAATGAGGCTGTACCTTACCGTGGTGCGATGGTTTGTGTGCCTCGGTGATCCATTGAGCTTCGCTGGGTGGTGCTTTTCGGCACCTTCAGAGCCGCTCATACCAGGTCGGTCAATGGTTTGAGGTCAGACAAACTCGGCCTCCTGGTCCTCCAGGTTGGGAGTTGGAATGAGGGTGACACATTATTCCTTAAAACGGACTGCTTGTAGCCCAACAACAAACCCGCTGCCTTGCGCTCAGGTTTTTGAACTAAAGGCTGTGGTTGAGAACCCTAATCGTTCTCCTGTTTAGGCCTGGGCAACCTGACAGTATCCTGCTCAAGCAATACGATGAATCTCTCTTCAAAGAAATTTGTGATTCTCTGGCCACGGCGAAGGATAAACAGCGGTGCCCTATCTGCTGCATCGAGCAGGGTGGATAAGGGTTTGGATGCCACTGCTCATGCCTTCCCGTCTTCTTATTCCTCCACTTACGCTTTTGCACCCTTATCGTCTCGTTCCATCTTCACTTTTCTCCCCCTGTTTTCAACCCGCCCAAATCTCGGCCCTCCCGCACCTTGCTTCAATGGTCGCTTGTTTTAGTTTCAACCCACATGTGAACGCGGAGCGTCATTCCTCGCCTGTCAACAGGCCCATGTACAATTAGGCGAACAAGCCCAGTTCATCGGCTTCCATCTGAAGCCCTCGATCCTCCTTCGCATTGGCATGCCCCAATGTTCGCACATTGCTTCAGATCGGTCAACAGGCAGCACTTACCCGAACATTGGAGACCCACTTGATCGGTATCTGCTGCTTATCGGAGACCCGCCTGCAAGACTCGAGCTCTGTACCTAATTTGCGATCCCCTTCAGGTGACACTAACAGCATGTTCTCATTGCGCCTATCCGGTGAAGATGCAGCTTCGCGCGCCGGCCATGGTGGTGTTTCTATTGCTTTGAGTCCCCGGGCAGAAACTGCTCTGATTGACTGGATCCCAGCAGTAGCCGGATGTGTGCGGTCCGATTAGCTGGCTTGTTTAAAGCTTCGAAGTCGCGTGTGAATAACTGGTGTCCATTCGTTATCGCTGCCTATGCACCGACAAACTCTAGCGATGACTCGGTAAAAGACGACCTCTACCGTAAACCTAACGAGCTCCTTAGCCACAGAAGAAGCTCGGCCACTGCAGTGTTGGCTGGGGATCTGAACGTTCAAGTTGGGTTTTTGTCCACTGATGAGCTGCATCTGGGCGGCCAACATGGTGTACGCCCCGTAATGATAACGTGGAGCGGCTATTTCTTTTGTGTGTGGATGACCGCTTATTTCTTGCGAGTGCTAACTTCCGAAACAGCACCCACCGGAGGGTGACTTGGCGCCCACCAGCATCGAACCAGCTATGGAAGCAAACCGAGCACATTGCGATAAGTTACCGCTGGAGAGTCTGCGTACAGAACTCTCACTCAATTTGGTGAACATGTGTGGACACCGACCATGCACTTGTATGTGCCGACCTGAGCATGCGTTTTGGCGGAAGCTTACGAAGACGCTGGGAGCTCATTGACACCAGCCAACTGACGAAGCAGGCTGTTCTGAATACCTATCAAAGTACACTGACATGCGAGTTGAGTAAGCGCTCACTAGAGACTATTAAATCTCACTGCTCTCATGTTCACCAGCGCTTACTAGCAGCAGGAATATTCTCATGTGCTAAGTCTAATCACCAACATGGACATTGGGTCTCTTCGCAGTCTCTGGAATTTATCGATGCTGGCCGGCATATTCCGCCTGGAAGCGAAACCATGCAACTCGCAAATTGCTCCGGGCAAGAATCCGTGCCAGCCTGAAGAGAGATCGCGAATCCTGGTGGTCTCATGGTGCATCAGAGAAGGAAGTGGCCACTGCTCTTGGCAACCATCATAAGTTATTCCGGCTGATACGGGAAATGGGCAGCAGAAAAAGTGGTGTTGGTGAAACAACTTGTGATGAGAGTGGACAACGTATCTACAAATTATCAAAACGCTTGGAGCGTTGGGCTGAGCAATTTGAAAGGCAAGTTAATCGGCCTGAATTGTTAGATTTCTCGCCCGGCGCTGATCGCCCCGCTTCGTCGGCTGTCCCTTTGGATCCACCATCTCGCTCAGTATTCGAAAGTGAGATTGAACTGTTAACGTTGAATAAAGCCACGGGACCAGATGACCTTCCTCCAGCCCTCTTCAAATTTGGGGATCTGCTCTTTTCGATGATTTATACGAGTTACTAGTGAAACTGCGGGAGCAAGAAATTCTCCCAACCGACTGGAGCCGCTCCGTCACGATCCAAAATTTCAACAGAGGCACACGATCGGAATGCCGCAGCCATAGGGGAATCAGTCTGATTTCCGTCGCCTCCAACTTGCTTGCCTCCATCATCACTCACAGACTGATTGACACTCTTGAAAGCCAGATTCGTGTAAAGCAAGCCGGATTTCGTCAAGGTCGTGGTTGCATTGCCCACATGTTCACTTTGTGTCAGTTGTTGGAGCACCGTTACATATATTAGCGGCCCACCGTTGTCGTGTTCCTCGATATCAAAGGTGCCTTCGATTCGGTGGATAGACATGCACTTCAGTACTGCCTACTCAGGAAAGGTGTACCCGAGTAATATGCAAATATTATACGAGCATTATATGCGCGTAGCTCGGCCAGAGTGAGCGTTTACGGCCAGCTGTCGTCGCCCTTTAATATCTCCTGCGGTGTGAGACAAGGATGCCCGCTGTCACATTTCCTCTTCAATTTCACTACGGATTATGTCATGGAAATCGCGTTCACATAACACGACTTAAGTGTGGAACAGATTCCAGGGGAATGACTTCTTGACTTGGATTATGCTGATGATATTGCCCTAATCTGTGACAATACACAAACGCGCCTAGCGACACTGGACAGATTAGCACTGGCTGTCCGTCACTTCGGGCTTTGCTTCGCACCCTCCAAGTGCAAAGCTTTCCTCCAAGATTCGCAGTTATCGCCTCCTGCGCTGACCCTTTCTCAGGATCAGCTAGAATTAATTCAAAAATTCAACTACCTGGGAAGTTGTATCAGCTCCCGTGGAATTGAAGGTGACATCACGAACCGTATAGCAAAATCGCTAGGCGCTTTTGCTAACCTTCTCCAATTTGGCGCTGGCGCAACATCACTCTCGCACTGAAGAGTAGAGTGTACAATGCAGCCGAACGTTCGACCATAATGCGCGGTTGTGATAACTGGCCCCTAAGGTCGGCGGACATGAAGAGGCTAGTTAGGTTCGACCACCGGTGCCTTAGCAATTTAGCTCACATCTGGTGGGAACATCGAGTTGGTAACGAGCGTGTTCGACGCCGTGTTTACGGCCCAGGAAATGGAAATGTACCACTCAGCATCGTTATTTCACGTACCAGGCTCCGATGGCTCGGCCAAGTGTTACGCATGCCAGCCCACCGACTTCCGCGATGTGCGTTGTTTGCGCGCCGGAGGTGTGGATGGAAGTAGAGGAGGGGTGGCCAAGCGGTGAATTGGTCGAGAGGAATGAAGGCCCTCACTTCGGAGCTGGCCTTGGTTGGAGCTTCAAGGCTCCCTGCTTGGGGTCCAAAAGACGGTGACACGTTTGGCTGTATACACTTGCTGACATGGCTAGGAGCGGACCTCAGTGGCGTTCGTGCTGTGAGATTCTTTGCCCCACCCCATCCCTCTTAGCCTTCCCCTCCATTCATGATCGTATTATTTAGCCTTATTTAATTTTGAATAATAATTTTTTGTTGCACAGTAGCCGGCCGGTAGCTTATCGGAACGATGCACATCCGTTATCGGTAGCTCAGCCGGCTTGCACCGGCTGAATATTTTTCTCCATTTTTCTCCTACGTATTGCGGCACCGTAGCTGAGATGTTTCCCACCTCTAGCTAACGTGCATAATAATAAATAAAGAAATATACCAACCTCAT
This sequence comes from Dicrocoelium dendriticum, assembly GCA_944474145.2. Lineage (NCBI taxonomy): Eukaryota > Metazoa > Platyhelminthes > Trematoda > Plagiorchiida > Dicrocoeliidae > Dicrocoelium > Dicrocoelium dendriticum. The sequence goes on along the minus strand of OX104063.1, from coordinate 145,217,825 downwards.
TCATATGCGCTTGGGAGTATGCAACGGTGCAAATAGCAAATGACAAGCAAACGTTCTAAGTTGCTACATTTGTCCACGATTGTCCAAAACCCATGCTTTAAAGAACTGTAATCTCCTTTCAAACTTGCCACACTCGACCCAATACACGAGGCAATTTAGCTAGCATATCACCAGCTCTGTTGACTGCAAACTGGGCACGTAATATTTCTTCGTGAGGGCCATAACACCATAAAACCACAAGACAGCAAAAGTGCAGGCCAGTCGCCTGCAAAATCATAACCTCTTGCTTGATACGTGTTTCCAAACTTGCAACCTAGTGAACACGCTATAAGCAGTGTTTAGTCACACATAAAGTAGCAAGAACTATCGTTTCACCTGCATTTTACTAATTCCTAGCTTTGAAACTTACAGGCGGTGTCACCATATACCTTCCAGTACTCATTGAAGATTAGTCCAATACTCATGACACCTGGCCCCAGATTTGGCGTCCATTAACCTGTGCATTGGCGGCGTCTCAGTTTGGCAAAGCTATGGTTAGGAGTGAACTTGTAGGCCATTGAGCATCCGATTAATTCACGACAGATGAAATACCGGAGAAAAATATGCGACCGAAGTGTCGGCATGGCTGAATCCTTGTCGCTATCTTGATAATCATCGAACTTATCAGCGATTTTGCAGTCGTTCACAACGTGTGCATCCGGAACTGTTATTTAGCCAAATGAAACACAGTCACGCATACAAACATTGAGGTGGAAGTTACAGCTTGTTATCTAGATCCTACTTATCACTATGTGTTTAGAACCACAAAACGCGATGAGAAATTCTGCGTGATTAAAATACAGTAACTTAGGATTATCAAAGATCGCCAACCACGCACCGACAATCGGTAAGATGGAGCGCAGGCGCGAATATACCTGATTGATCTGTAGCGACGGCAAATCCGGCTCATTTGTTGCAGGTACTAATCGATTGTTCACTATGCGCTTTGGTACACTGTTCAACATAGCGGTGTGGATTGATGTGGCGCGCACTAACTGAGTTGTTTTTGGTAAACCCTCTGGTTAGCATACGGTAATGAAACAATCAAAGTTAAATCACCACAAGCGTCCCGAATTAACAACATACACTATACAACATACACGGGTACTCCTCCGTAAACAACTACTGTCAAAGGCTAACAGCCTACTTATGTCGAAGATGCGGATCGGCCAGAATTTGCATCCACAAAACAGTACCGCGTGAACACTGGCATTCTAGACTCAGCCCTTCACCTAGAGCGAAGTGTCACGACGGCGCCACGAATGCATCAGGTTAGTAAAAGCCGACCGGACTTCAGCGATATGAAGGTAAACCACCTCTCCGGTATTGTCGTCTGTAGAAATGCAGCTTTCTGAGTAGACAAAACTGTCCACGTGTTCAAGCTGTATGCTTTCGATGGGGAAATAAGGAATGGGTATTTACGAATCCTGTAACAGCTCTTGACACTTGGAAGGGATGCAACACATACCGTATCTAAAAACTTCAACCACCGGTCGACCAGAGATCACCTACATACCAATGATTTGTCACTGCGAAAGGTGGTACCATCAACAAAATCTAAGTCGGTTCCGCGCTCACCTAGAAGAAGCTCGATGCTAAATCTCTGGAGCGCTTCTAAAGGTCTAAAGAGAACAAGTCTGGTCACAAAGTCGAAGAGAAGTTCAGTCGTACGGGGTCGCTGTCACTGACACTGGCGACGAGGAAGAGTGAGCAAGTTATCCGTAGACACTTACTCTGCCGGAAGCATGGCGGTATATTACCCGAATTTTAACGAAATACTTTTTGGGCTGGCATCGCTTTAAATCAGATCGGTGTATTGAGTCGAATATAGTCAAAGTTCTAGGAAGGTGAAGGTGGTCATTCTGCAGTACTGGAGGCGATTATCGAAGCGCGGATGAAGTCTTAATGTTTTATCCACGGATCCCAAACTGTCTCGTAAAACAGCCTTTTCATCCCGATAGTGCGTTTCACATGTTGAGGCTAGCCTGTGAAGTACGAAGGTTGTAGTATCTTAGAGGCAAGCGATATCAGAATGATAGTTCTATGGTCGGCGCATGAATTACCTGACAACTGCTGATTCCCGAAAGAAGAGGGTACCCTTATTTGCTAGATCTGCAGGAACAGAAATCTCAGCTGATTAACAACTGCCGTGCTACCGTAATTGAAAAATTCTCGGGTTGGTTTGTCTGCGCCCGCAGCATTTAAAGCGATGTATGTGTCTAATCTCATGCAACAGGGTGTGCTGAATGCAAAGATGAACAGCGAGGAGAAAATGACCTGACATTAAAGACGCTATGACCCTCTGTACTGCGCATCATAGACGACCTCGCTGATACTAAACATCCTGTGTCCAGTGGTCCAAAGGAATTAGGGCAGCCTGCGATTATTTCCACTGAGTGCAGACTCCTTCCCTCCAAGACACGATGGGACAACGATACTTCCCAATCGTCACAAAACTTCGTTTGTGTTAGAAGCTGAAAATACGGCGAAGTTGACTGTAGACTGCATCTAGTAGGAGAGCTCGGTACTGCTCGACAAATGTGAAGGAGCGCGCAGAGATTCAACCGTTCGAGGGGGGATAGCTTGGCCTACTGTCTGATTGACTCTACTATAGCATTGGGTGCTGAAACAAGCTTCAGTGATGTCGTTTCAGTAGGTAAAAGATAGGCTAATGTGTTTGTCGGCTGGGCCGACTGATCGGTTAGATTGTTCGGATCGAGTCTGCAAAGCTTCCATTTCAAAGACCATCCCAATCATATACAGATATTCACACTAACTAGTGCTTAATCCAAATCAACATAAGTAGTCCAGTGGGCTTTATAGCCTTGTATGCTTCTCCGCCACCTGAAACCAATTGCAGTGCACTAAATTTAAGACTATGGCTGCCCTGATGAAAGAAGATGCCAGGGGAAATAACTTCCCCTGGAGTGCCTGTATTTTGAGCTGGCTAGAAATATACCAATCTCTTCACATAAAGTGAGTAGCCAGGTTCTATTATCCAAGCGACCTACATTCAGTGCGTGACGAACACATTGATGATATTCAACTTGTAACTGTCGACTAACTCATGTGTTGAAGTCTCCCCTAAGGATAACGATGTCCGGTTTGGTGGTTTTACTCAACAAATGTTGAAGTTGATGCAAAATATCTTCCTTTTTGATTTACAGCTAAAAATGGTTGGCACATAAGCGGATACGACCTACAGGTCGCGCTTTTCAACCTCATATCTGTCAACCCAGCATTAGCGTTGAAGCCGAAGTGCATTATAGCCGGCAATTAACCGGAAACAACTCCAGGAGTACGGCCTTGGCTTTACTGTTGAATGTCACATCAATGCCATAATAATCAGTTGCAGCTGCTTTCGCGTTGTCAGACAAGCGTAGATGGTACGTGGCTTCCCGCTTGGCCACGGTGCTTGGGTCCTGCGATTGTGTTTCAGAAAGGCTGCAGGTATAAAGAACGAGGAATCAATGAGTACCTTTTTAATCCAGTCTGTTTTCTTCTGTGCACAAAGTAAAGAAAAATAAAGGTTGACAGCGTTGGTATATATCGAAAATAATTGTGTGCACAGCACCAAATCACACATTCGAATTTGACAGGATCTGGTAGTGATTCGCGTACTCTTACCTCTAAGCGCATGTACAGGAGAAAGCCTCTGATCCACCCTTAGAAAGGATCACCAAAACCAAACGTCTGCAGTTTAGATGGTAGAATGTCATGGCCTAACCGGTCGAGGGCCTGCTAGAAGATGACAAAAACTACATCAATTCCTATGTCAGTGTCTACAGCTTAAATCCAACTGAAACGTGCTAGTAGTATATTTCTAGGGAACTATCGAGTTCTTCGGAAGTCATGCTATGCTGGCACGAGGTGGCGTAATTCTTCTAAGTAGGCCGTTAACGCACCAGCAAAAATGGCCCCCGTGACCTTTGAAAGTAGCGGTAGTATGCTTATGGGATGGTAGTTGGATGGATCGGAACGACCACCTCCCTTGTGGATGGGAGTAATGAAATCGTGTTCCCACAAGTCTGAGACGTAAATTTCATCGAAACAGTGTTGGAAGAATCAAGCAGAAGGCTCAGCTAAATTCTCTCCTACCGCTACTAGTCATTTCGTCTGCATATTATCAATTCCAGGAAAGCTGTGCTTACGCATACTCAAGAGCTTTTTTATTACACTTTCTGCAGTGAAGGATATGCGTGCGAGTTTGGGGGTGAGACAACACTTATTATGGGGTTAAGTGGCCAGTGATAGCACTGCATTTTGGAGCGTATTGCAGGAGCAGGTTATTTGCCCCAACCAAATTCTTTCGTCCAAAGCAAATGAAGTCCTTCCTGAAGAGCCATACACGAAAATGCACGACTTTAAGGGATTCGGCCTGTAGTGCTTTAAGGCTTGTCTGGATACGCAAGCCTGGGATGCCTATATAGCTCGGCGAAATCACTGTAACCAATCAGTCTGCGAGGACAAGCCTAAACACCAATAAGACAATTGATGAAATTCACTACTAATCCTAATATTTGCTACAGGCACGTAAATAAACTTCGGAGAGTGCAGCGCGTGATCCCAGTCTTAAGTGCAGCAGATTGTGTGATGCTCGTTACACAAGCTACGGCGAACACGCTTCGGTAACAGTTTACACACCTTTTCCAAAGGGAATCGTCACCCTACCCGTTCACTACATAGCTCATTCCGCCCCCCAGGATTAAGCCACGTATTCTTCACAGCTTCAAATGTGATGAAATGGCTAAGGTGATTGCTCGTTCACAACTCTCGTGGTGTGAACAATAGCAGACGGAAGGCATTAAAAACAGTAGCCATGAATCGTGACGAACCGCTGGCCCAATCTTTACAAAGAAGTCTTGAGGAGATACAGATTCGACCACATGAAAACAGGGAATATTTACTCCTATTTTCAAGAGTGGACATTTTTCCAGATCCTTCCAAATACCGATCCATTACCTTACACCCAGTGTTATCCAACTTTATGGAAGGGATAATCGCAGAGGCGCTCATTAGATACCTTGAGAGGTCAAACACCATAGTGTCACGGCGGAATGAATTCCAGCAAAATCTCACTTGCACCACAAACTTGTTACTAGACAAAGCAAGCTGGACAAAGTCAGCCGATGCCAGCCTAAGGTTTGACGTCATATAGCTGGAGTTCTGAAAAACATTCGATCGCCTGGACCGCCGCATTCTGTTTTACAAACTTCGAAGCTAGATTGGATAAGCAACGTCCTCATTCAATGTCAGCTGAATGTGAGAGTCCTCAGAGCCATCTCCGACCGGAATGAAGTCCAGTTTGGCGTGCCCTAATAATCGGTATTGGTAGCACGTTTGTTCCTAGTATGCATCAACGATCTTGTTAGGATGCTCCAGTCAAAAATGTTACTATGTGCAAATGACGTCAAGATCTGGCATAAGACCAAGACAATGGGCGACCACGAGGCAATACAGAGGGATTTCGACAGGATCTGCACATGGTCCTCCGAAAACCGGATCATGTATAACCTGCGAAATGCAAAGTTCTGAGCATGCATCACCAGTGTACTCTTGAATATCAACTGGGAGAGCAGCTGCTGCAACATGCTGCGAGGGTAAGCTACCTCGGGATACTTGTGTAGGACGAAACTGCCAACTCTAAACAGGCCGGGAAGGCATGGAGAAGAGCCAGTCAGAACCGTGCCCACCTATGAAAGGTGTTCGGGAATTTCGAGCCATCAACCATTCCACGTGTGTTGAACAGTTAGGTGAAGTCCCACGTGGAATGCGCAACCTAGGCATTGCGACACTGGTTCAAACTCGACGCTTTTGCACTCAAAACTGCACAACCAAGAGCGACGAAATTCGTTAGAGGACTGTTGCACTTCTTACCGTCGCCGACGGAAAGACCTAGGCTTGTACTATAGTCAATACGGGCTCCTGCTGGAATCCTCATTATGGTGTGCCAAATACTGACTAACCCCAATCACGCCTGTCGCGAGCTGTTGCAAATCAGCCACAATGCCAAACCGAGAGACCACCAACTCAAAAGGAACACATAGCACAATCGACTTGACTGCCGACAAAAGGATTTCTCCCTTCGGACATCTAGAACGTGAAACTTGCTTCTTTCTTCCCCTATGGTCGGGCACACATTAACGCTTTTTAAAACAAGGTTGGATTGCACTCTATGCCATTTACATTAGGTGGCATAATCTGTTTTCATCGAACGTATACTTAACGCCCAAAGTGTGCACACTAGTCCTCCCCGTAACGTAGCAGTGAACAAACCAACATGTGTTCCTGTGACTAATTCGGCCAGCCACCTAAATCCAATATTTTTCATTTTTTCCTTTAATTTAAAAATTAAACATATACTCCTCATTCCGGTCATCTCACTGGAGTGGATAGACAATGCGTTCTTGTCCGTTACAAACCATCGTTTACTATTCATTTTTCCATGTCTGCGTCATTCCTTTCTCTGTTTTAAGAGAAGGGAATCCCTGTTTCGCTTTACGTAAACTGTGTATACGTTGATGCAGATGCTTGTGATTTGAGACCATATGCAATGCCAAATTCCGTTGGTATATCACTATCTTCGCAAGCAAGTTGAGTACAGTGGTGATCTCGGGTTACATAGGCCATCCAGGTCTCATTGCCCGGAGAGAGCTTATAGATATAGCAAGTCTAGTTTTGCACCGCTATACACTTGTGTGTCCTGCTTTTCACACAAACAAGATCAGGTTTCTAATGTGGATAGCCTTAGTTTATGATGTCTCCGCAACCACTGTGTTAAACTTGCTGACGAATTGTCGCCATGCGCTAGCCGATGCCTTGTCTACCAGAAAGGTTTAGTTAGTTGTCTCACCTAATCGAGCTAATATATGTTAGCGATCAATCGTCCTCGTTGCGTGGACAATTTCGACGGGACATTCTGCATAACTGGTGTATTCGAAGAGTAAGACTACACGATCGCTGCTGCCCAAGGAGACGTTGACGATCACCCTCTCGATCATCAGTCCTTCGTTGGTGAATATCTCATCCCGTATAGAAGGCTTATCCGTTTCTCTGCATCTGGTATGTGGGATGATGTGACCATACAGCGGGAAACTGTAGACAATTTCCTGTAGACAAGTCTCAAACGGTACTCTAGGTGAGTCTTGAGATTCCATAGCGTAGATGTTGAAATCGCTAGTAATAAGAATGCGACTTTACTTCTTGCTTTTCAACAGCCTTAGAGCGGATGCCCGGTAAAAGTCCATCTAGGGCGTGGGGGGTTACGGTGGTAAACAACCGGCACAAAGCAGGCGCAGTTGCCTCTTAAACTTAGATCACATCAAAGGGACTCCTGCACTACGTTGACCGGATCGTCTATGGACTCACATTGGAGGTCACTGCGGAAGTACCGACTTCCCCCTCACTCTTTGCTGAGTCCGCCTTGCCGAACCACCGACATGCTTCACAGTGCGATCTCGATGTCACTTATATTAGGGAGTAACCATGCTTCTGTTATAGCGACGAGGTTACAGGCCTTGGATCCATAATGGAATCGCAGTTCGGCAAGTTTACTAAGTAGGCCCTGAACATTAGTATACTTACAAGAGAGTATCTTAGACGTCAGAAGCTCTTGACAAGGAGTATCTAAAGGTGGAACTATGCCGACCGACGAGCTACCGGCACCCGATAGTCTTTTGGGTGAGTTGCTAAATCACGATACGAATGCAGGCTGTTTTTGTTCTCACTTATACCTGTGATATTTGATCCATCCTTAGCTTTCTCGGTAGCTACTGGTCGGTTACATATGCTATCACCTTTATCACACGGAATCTCGCATCTAGCTTTAAAAAACATATATCGCCTTGAATGGAATACTGCTTATTGGTCCCATGGAATCTGCAAAAATCTGGCCAGCGTGCCCTTCACTGCGTCCACGGACGCTTCACGAGAAAGATATGCGGTTATTTTTCAAAGATTGTAAACGAGGACCATTGTGATTAACTTGGATTTGACCTAGTCTGGATTCGGAGAATTAAGTTGAACCTGTTTTCATTTATAGATCAAAAATCATTAAATACACAGTCCTGATGACGACGTGCAGATCTTTTCAAACACTAAGTCGATCCGCAACACATAGGCAATGTCATGATACAAAAGTTTAATACAAGAACCATTGAACGTTTATTTACTAATCCACTGCTCAAAGATTTGGAACATCCGCAGACATCAGAACACGTTGCACACTGCTTAAGTTTAGGCTTGCGATTAATAGGCAGTAACTGTCAATAACGAAATTATTATATATTTCGGACATTATAATCCCTAGATAACGTGTTCGAGAGCTGGATGGATCGCGCTTTACTAAACTACGAAAGACACAGGTATCCGGGCTAATTGAACACAGATATGCAACGCTTCGTTCCACAGCATTTAACATTTCATTTCGATTCTCGCCCCGAACATTTTCATTTGTTTATGAAGAACCATGATCCATCGTAAAGTCAAAAATCCCACGCAGTAATTCGGATTATTCTGTATTACATAAACTTAAAATGCATGCTAGTATTTCCAAAATTATTTATGCACAAACTTGGAGTGTTTGGAAAGTTGTTCTATCCCTTAAAGAGAACAACTTCTTGCATTGTCAAGGATTATTCAATATATTCATTTATTTGATTTCTGATGACGTTGAGTACCACTCACTGCACCGGGCTCATCAGCATCATTATACACGATAGTTGGAGGTGGAAGCAACTCAACTATTGTGCAGCAATGCATAAAACAGAAAAATACAACAGATACAAGGCGGCTGAGCCACAGGTAAAGGATGGGCATCCTTCCAGTAAGCTACCAGAAAGACACTACGCAAAATTACGTAACGCGAAGTAGTTGTATCGTGACTGGAAGGCGAGGCTAAGAGGGATGAGGTGGAAGAAATGAACCCACAGCACGAACGTTACTGAGATCCACTCCTAGCCATATCAGCAAGTGTATACAGCCAAACGTGTTCACCGTATTTCGGACCAAAACCAGGGAACCGAGACGCTCCAACCGAGGCCAGCTCCGAAGTGAGTACCTTCATTCCTCTCGGCCAAGTCATCGTTTTGTCACCCCTCCTCTTCTTCCATCCACACCTCCGGCGCGCAAACAACGCACATCGCGGACGTCGGTGGGCTGGCATGCGTAACACTTGGCCGAGCCATCGGAGCCTGGTACGTGAAATAACGGTGCTGAGCGGTTCACTTCCTTTTCCTGTGTCGTAAACAAGGTGCCAAACACGCTCGTTGCTTACTCTGTGTTCCCACCAGATGTGAGCTAAATTGCTAAGGCACCGGTGGTCGAACGTAAATAGCCTCTTTATTCCTGCTGATCTAAGGTGCCAGGTTTAAAACCGTACAGTAGGGTCGAACATACTGCTGCATTTTATACTCTATCCTTCAGAATGAGAGTGATGTCGCGCCAGCGCCAAATTGGAGAAGGTTAGCAAAAGCGCCTCAAGATTTTGCTATAGTGTTCGTGATCTCATCTTCCGTTACACGGGCGTTGATACAACTTCCCAGGTAGTTGAATTTTTGAACGAATTCTAGCTGATCCCCACCAAAGATTAGTGCATGAGGCGGTCAAGGCCAATCTTGGAAGAAAATGTTACACTTGGAGGGTGCGAAGCAAATCCCGAAGTGACGGACAGCCAGTGCTAATCTGTCCACTGCCGCTTGGCACGTCTGTGAGTTATCATAGATTAGGGCAATGTCGTCTGTATACTCCAAGTCAAGAAGCAGTTCTTCTCGGAGCAGTTCCACACTTAAGTCGTGTAATGTAAACGCGATTTCCATGACTTAATCAATAGCGAAGTTGAAGAGGAAAGGTGACAGCGAGCATTTACTTCCCACACAGCAGGAGATATTAAAGGGCGATGACGGCTTGCCGTAAGCCCTCAATCTGCTTAGCTACTCGCGTATAATGCTGACGCAAAGTGTATATGTGGTCAATACAGCCACGACCTCAACGAAACCCGGCTTACTCTTCAGGAGTCTGGCTTTCACCTGTGCCATTCAGTCTGTAAAGGATGACAGAAGCAAGTACTTTGAATGCGATGCGGAACAGACTGATTACACTATGGTTGCCGCATTCCGATCGTGAGCCACCCTTGAAAATTTGGACTGGGACGGAGCGGCTCTAGTCAGTCGGGACCTTTTCCTGCTCCTACAGTTTCAATAGTAACTCGTGGAAAGCATGCAAAAGAGCAGATCCCCGAACTTGAAGAGAGCTGAAGGAAGATTTCTGGTCCCGCGGCTTTATTTAACTTCAACAGACCGATTTCAAGTTCGACTCTTGAGCGAGAGTGTGGATGAAGTGGGACAGCCCACGGAGCAGGGCGATCACTGGCCAGCGAGAAATCTGACAATTCCGACCCATTCAATTGCATTACAAATGCTCAGCCCAATGCTCCAAGCGTTTTGACAAGTTTTGAATAGACTGTCCACTCTCGTCACGTATAGTTTCACTAACACCAGATCTCCTGCTGCCCGTTTCCCGCATCAGACGGAACAACTTATGGTAGTTACCAATAGCAGCGGCTAGTTCCATCACTGTTGCACAATGAAACCACCAGAATACGCGGTCTCTCTTCAGGCTAACACGGAGTTTTTCCCGGAGCTCGTTGCGCGTTCCATCGTGTTCGCTTCCAGACGGAATATGCCGACGAGCATCGATAAGTTCCAGAGACTGCGAAGAGACCCAATGTCCATGCTGGCGATTAAGCTTAGCACACGAGGATTTTCCTGCTGCTAGTAAGCGCTGGTGAACAAAAGAGCAGTGAGCTTTAATAGTCTCCAGTGAGCGCTTACTCAACTCGCATGTCAGCGTATTTTGATAGGCATTCAGAACACCTGGCTTCGCCAGTTGGCTGGTGTCAATGCAGTCACAACGTCGTCGCGGGCGTCCGCTAAAGGGCATCCGCATGTCAGCACGTACAAGTGCATGCTGGGTGTCCACATATGCGCTCCAGATCTAGCGAAAGTTCTGGACGCAGACACTCTAGCGGTAACTAATCCCAATGCGATCGGTTTCCGTTCATGGGCAGTTGGAGTCTGGTTGGCATCCAGTCACCCTCCGGCGGGTGCTGTGTCGTAAATTAGTGCTCGCAAAAGACAAACGAGCATCCTCACACAAATGAAGTGACCGCTCACCGTTATCATTACGGGAGCGTACACTATGTTGGCCGCCCAGATGCAGCTCATCAGTGGACAACATTTCAACTTCAGCGTTCAGATCCCCAGCCCACACTGCAGTGGCCGAGCTCCTTCTGTGGCTAAGGAGCTCGTTCAGTTTACGGTAGAGGTCGTCTTTTACTGAGTCATCGCTAGATTTTGCGGGTACATAGGCAACGATGATGAATGGATACCTGTTAGTCCCGCGCGAATTCGTAGTTTTGAACGAGCCAGCCAATCGGACCGCACACATCCGGCTACTGATTAGGATGCAATCAAGCAGTTCTAGCATCACGTTTCTGGGATACAATGTTCCACTAGAATGAAGTAAAGGACAGTGAATTTATTTTGTGGCGAGTCACATCCGCAACGTCACGATGCTGTTAAACCAACATCTGTGGCTTTTGATAAGGAGAACGTTTTCGAGGCGAAACCTCACCACTTCCTGAAACACTGCAGTCGACCCATTTGATGGAACGGGTGAAACTCGAAGCAGTAGCCGGCACAACGTAAAAGTTGTTAGTTAAGCCAGTCATAGTAAGATGATGACCTTACTGAGTCAAAACTTAGGCGCTGAGGTGCATATTCAGCCTGGTTGTTGTAAACGCTAGCGCTATGGTTAGTTAAGTCTTATGGACGTTGTATATATAAACGCCCTGTGCTGATTTAAATTCCCAATCACATTTTTGAAAGAAGCAAGCAGACCAAATGCCCCGTATGTCTCGTTGTCATCATTTATATATTTTTATCTAACCACGTGCGGATTGCGCACTGGTACCAGCGTTCATGCGTCCCCTAGTAGACTACCGATAGCTATTTGCTTAGACATACTACCGTATGTTTATCAGCTCAACTGAAGTAACCAGATCAATAAACAATGAACAATAATTTATCGGGGGTAAATGGCAGGTGCTTGACAAGTCCCGTAGGATGGTTGAAGTGCAAACTAAAAAGATCAATTGATAAGTGCCTCGTCAGTTTAAGCGTCTACCGAGTTAACCGCACTGTTGCGGAACGGTATTTTAAAATGGGAATTAAATGTGCGCACAAAAGGTATTTTGGGTAACATTCATAGTTCAAGTAATCTGTGGAAATAATAAAAGTGACAGTGCTCACTCGTGTGCCGATTCTTTGGACAGATGGGATACGTAAATCCAGTTTCCACAGTAGCAGCGTTTAATAAGCGATGCGCAGAAAGTGGAAATTGGCAACTTGGTTTTTAGTGTTAGTTTGGCGTCCCGACATAGAGGTTTATACGCGTGGTGTGAACGTATTAGTGTACCATCGCTCAGTCTTTTGAATACCATTAGTCTGGTGGATGAGAAAACGTAAGTTGGGAGAGAATTCCATGGTTGTTACACATGCAATCAATAAATATCCCGGCGGCATTCCAAACGGCAATACTGTGGTGTCAACTTTAGCTCGTGAACTCTCAGAGTGGTATTGTGATTCAGCTTCAAAAGTTGACGACAAAAGTGGCTTGGGTTCCGCAAGATCAATTATGTCATTCTCAAGTCACTACGCAAGCTTCGGTATTGTCCACTGCAGACCCCAATGTTTTTCAGCTTCAGTTGGTAAGGAAGATGAAACAGAAAACATTTCTCTCTTACATTGGAGCTATTGATAAAACAATATTTACTACGTTTCAGCCCTACCAGTTGTATTGTGCCACTGCCAACTCCCTCTCTCTAAGACGACAATGTGCTTGAAGTCAATACTTCATCATCATCATCGGTAGTATCTAAACGAAAGTATCGTGTATTCTTCCGCGAATCAAAACGATCTGGACAGCGACCACAATATGTCATTCCCGATAAAGGAAACCTTTAGTATTGTTTACAACTGTGAAACGATGCTTAGTTGCGGCTGATATTCACCGCTTATTTGTCCTTGTTGCATATTATGTCACAAGCGCTATCCGGTCATCAATCTCGGTCCCAGTCGCCCACGCTCTCTCTAGGACTACGTTGAATTTGAGCCAGACATCATGGCACCAGCTCTCTACCCTCTGCCTTTCCGTGCGGTTACGGTCGAGTTGTAGGTTGGCACTGACTGCATGCGATGTTCGCTCGTTACTCATGGGTTTGTTCGCCCAGTTGGCATTGGGCCACTGCGTGCTCTGTCATCAGTCTGGATTCGTTGGCCCGTAAATGATGTTGCTCGCTGCTGTTTAGGTCAATTCGCCTTCCAAAATCTATAACCAAGCTGTGTTTCCCGCAGCTAGATTGAGTCAATTCCGCATGTTCCGTCCTACCCACGGGATCATGCGCGACTCTCATGGACGATGCCCCATTGTCTCCCTTTTCATCTTTTCATCACCGAGTATATCCACCAGAGTAAACAGCTGCTCTAACAGACATCAACGTTTTTCAACATATCAACATCACACGAGTACATGCGCTACTGTGTAGCCCATGTTTCCAGTAATCACAAGTTAACAGCGAAGACGTTCAGAAGAGCATAAATCCTCCACATTGGAGCTGAGACATAGATGATACGTTTCCGATGAATTATACTTTAAAAGATAAGGTTGAATGTTATCCCAAAGCCTGCCATTAGTTTAACTCAAAAGTGCTCTTCTCGGCACAATGCCGTCACCTGCTGTTTTCCTTTGCAACTATGTCACACAGACTATCACGCTGGACCAACCAAGTCTTAGTTTGTAACCGTATCATAGCATTGTTCCAGTACTCGATTTGGCGCCAGCCCATGGATAGTTCACGTAAAATGGACATGAATTGTTCTTATTTGCTTGGTTGAGACCAGCCCTACTGAGATCTCCTGCTCTGTATTGAGGGCTCGGTCAAGCTGATATCTCATGAGCATTTCGGAAACGCGTTTCTAACGCTCGGGTTGCTTCTACAAACCTATCTTTTAGCAGCCTCAGATACCCTGAGTACCACAGTTTTTCCCAAAAGGCTGAGTATGCAGTTGTTCTTTTGAATCTATTTTGCTCCATAGCTGAGATATCAAACCCATTATCGCAAAATTTCTCAAAGACTGCATGTTTTGACAGCCACTATGCTTAGATCATCACCAGCTAGAAAGCACAAAGTTTAAACAGATAAAGACTACCGACGAACCAGGTGCATAATTTTAATACATAAATTTCGGTCGCTGTTTGACCCCCGTACAAAGTGATTGCTTCGCCCTGATTTATTTACTTGCGCCGACGTTGACCGTTAACGAAAGCAAAATGGCCAAAGTATAACTTGGTGTCAGCGTACGAAGGCACAAATCACAATGCTTACAGAAGACCATAGACATACTCATTTGGATGCACCATCGGGAATAGCCAAACGTTGGAATTAATAGGGACATTTTGTAATACACATGTACTTGGGGTAGTCAGTTACTTTGCTGGTGTATATATGTATATATATACGTTTTTCATACTACCAGGCAATTATAAATACTAATATGTAGTATTGCAAGTCTGCTAACATAAAGAATTGTGCGGACAACTGTGTGTACCTAACAGCTGTCTTTGCGTGACTGACTCGCATGTTTCGGCATATATGCACAATTGCAAAGTGGCTAGCTTTCCTGTGGATAAGTTGTATGCACTTGCCTCGTCTTTCACGCTCTGCTGAGCTGGCAATCCTCCCGTGAGTACCAACTTGCTGACGTCGCCTACGTTGGTAGTTTAAGCGAGCTTATTTCGCATCGGCAGGCCACAATTCACAACTTTGCACAGAACGACGGATTATCACATGACCACGAATTCCATCACACGACCTCCTCAAATGTTGAACTGCACAATGGCTTTGAATCGATCGATACATCTAAACTATCGCCGCACTTACGTGAATTGACCCGTGCAGAGTAAATGATAACAGCGCATTCTCATATATTTGCTACCACATCTTGTGCCACAATCCATGCCACCCGAGCATTGGAGTTAAAAGAAGACAAATGCCTGTAGTATACAGCTGAGAATATTTCCTATTTTATGAAAATAATTAGCCTGTCACCTATGCGAGAAATTTGTCCTTTGGTTCACTTCTGGTCACATTAGCCAGTGCTAAAAGTAGAGCCAACTGATGGTGTTTAGAGCAGAGGAGCATTCGATCTTACTTCCATATATACTCTTGATAATCAATTTGTTAACAGCGCAACGACGACCATAACGGGAAAAAAGACTCGTAACTCTAACTCATTTGGTTTCGTCGGAATCAGAAACCATGACATGTTTATAAAATAGACAGTGCCATAGTTGGGACGGGCTGACGAAATATGACAGACATCATAAAACTCACTAGCTTCCGTCATGTCATGTACTTTAATACCGCAAGCTTGCCCAAATAATGTGGGCATACTTTCCTGTTCTAATCTGTGGCGATCAGTTTGCCGCATGCGCAGAACGCCGATGGAAAATAGCATGATCAAGTATTTGCTTGCCTACCAATAACAGCGTTTCAAATAATGTGCAAATGATCCTTGTAGTGAAACGTATAGAATCCATATATCTATATAAATTTCCCCTATTTGACAAGCACCCTGAGCACCTGCGACGTTTGCTGCTGACTAACCACAGTCACTGAAAGAAGGTTGCAACAGTTTGGTCATCCGCTGCATTTTGGAACTCGTCTCTGTATGCCTCCAAATGGAGTCCCTAGACCGATTAATAAAGTAATACTGTGTCAGCTATACGCTGTAACGGCGCTTCGCTGCCACGCGACCACCACCAGTCGCACGCGGGCTGAGTATACCGCGAGTATGCACACCTCTATGCGGATTCGAACCCACGCCGCAAGATTGCAAGATCATTACCCTTAGGCTACAAGTCGACGCCTATGCCAATTGCTTTTATTTATTAATTGTTGTGGACAGCCGTTAACATGAGGCATTAAACAATCAAGCATACATTCGTTGCTTCTTCATAATGCGGTCAGCATCCCCACAGTACGCCTCCTGCCAATATTCTCAGCAACAACAACAGCACTTAAAATTCGCCTCATTTTCCCTGGAGCATGGGGCGATGCTTTTGTGGACACAACAGCCGGATAGAAGTGGTGCTCTACATTTGTTCCGTCATTACCTCACAAATTTGTTGTCATTAAAAGTCAGTTTATTCATAGGGTACTCTTCAGTTTTATGACGGCATTTGTTCCTTGGAGTTAGCTTTCATATACGTCATGTGGCCAAGGTTTCTTCAGATAAGAAAAAGCTAGTTTGACTTGTGCTCTTTATTTTGAAACCCTTTTGCTCCAAAAGGCAGTTTGTAATGTTTTATCATTAGTGCTAAATAACCATTATCAGTTGCGTTTTGTTTATTTTGTTATAAGAACACAATTTTGTGAAGAGTATTCTTTTCGACATATTTTCTCAAGCATTTACCATTAGAAAAGAGAAAGACAGAGCATAAAGAGCTGATAAAGTCAAGGAGATGGGGAATAGTGGGATAATGGCAAACAGAAACGCAAAAGTCTTGATCGATAAAGTCGACGAACTACAATTTGACAGAACACGAGTTGGTTAATCGGTGGAATGCCTAGCGCATATTTGATAACAGATTACAAGTGAGGAGGAAATTAAGTCCATAGACATATTTGGCGTCACAACCATGATACAAATTGGTAGGTTTTTGAGATAAACAATTTGTAATACTGCCCCAAACTCAAGAATATATAATTAGTCGCTTTGTTACTACCAGTTGCTCATTTTTGTTTTTTCAAACCTTCGCTTCAGCAGATATTTGCGCCTGGGTGTAGTCATTTTAAACCATAAAGAAACTGCTGCTTTTGCATCATTTAACGACTAGGTTGTGAGCGTACTGTGTGACACACTATTGAGAACTCAATGGGAGGCGGACAAACTGTTTCATGAAGAACGCATGTCTGGTTAACATAATAACTCGAATATAGGAACGCGAGTTCACTTTGCGCATGAATTTCGCGGCATTTTTCCGGAGTGATGTGCGGTTGCAACCTTTCCTTCACAGAGCATCTGCTAGATTGCTTCGTGCCCCTCGTGTACGTCGTCTGGTTGATTTTCCACCACATCTCCTTTCTCTGCCGGCATCTCATGATTTACCTGTTTCCCTTGTGCGCCCTCTTTGATATCCACACTACTCATAAGTAGTGCGCCACACTCCTCCCTCCAAAGTGTTCGCGACAGACGACCTCGCACGTAGTCTCTCCGATCGAGGCTGTTCCATGCATGATGTCGTTTCCTCTGCTCGTTCATACCATTTCCGCAATTCCCTGGCGTGGACTCGCCGCCTATCTCCCTGCCGGGCGATGGTGTATACAGGTCTTCTTCGGCCGATTACCTCATAAGGTCGTTTCCACTTCGACGGGAGTTTCCTTTCTCCAGAGTCACATGCGGTCACACGTTGGTGGTCTCTGTATTTCACCTTCGAACGGATTGGGAAATCCATGGACGGTTTTCTCATGTTGACTCGGGAGCTTTCCATCCTCCGGTTCTGAGTTGAGTTCGGATTTCGTTTGACTAACTTCCTGTCGTTCCGTGCTTCCCTTAGCGGTAGCAGGCAAGTCGGCCAAACTCCTGTCTCCAAATCTACCGTAAGTCGTGGTCTGCGGCCGTACACTAACTAGAATGGGGATCTCTTGGTGCTTGCTTGCTTGCATGCTCGGTGCGCTAGCAAAAGTAGTGGTAAGGCTTCTTCCCAATCTCCCCCTTTTGCCGCCAAGCATTCTTTAAGCGTTTTATTATTCCTCTCCGTGAATCCGTTTGTCTGAGGATGGTAGGGAGTGGTCCTTATCTTCCTGATGCCCAGTTTCTCCAAACATGTCCGAATTTCGTCCCTTTCAAAGCATGGGCCCTGGTCTGTCAGTATGGATTTCAGAATCCCGTGACTCGCTATGACGTGTTTCATCATAGCGTGCGTTATCATGCCATCGCGTTGATCAGGAATCACCGCCGCCTCAATCCATCAGGTAAATTGCTCCGTCCTCATGACTATGTACTAATTGCCTCGTCTGGTTAACGGGAACGATCCCATCACGTCGATTGACCACAGCTCACCGATTTCGGACACTGGAATCGACAACATAGGTTGTGGTGCCCCTTGATTGTCTCCTTTCAGAAGCTAACACTGCTGACACGAGAGCACGTACGCATCGACGTCTTTCTTCATGTTCGGCCAGTAAGCTCGCTGTCTAAGGAAATCATATGTTTTGGTGCACCCGGTGTGAGCCATCTCGTGACACGAAATAACCAACTTCTTCCTCAATTTGAGGGGATCACCGTCACCGGCGTAGCTTCGCGTCCTTGTGTCCACATCAGAATTCCGGCTTCGTTGACATGCAGCTTTTCCAGACTCTGTGCGAATGGCCAGAATTGCTGTCTCTGGTTTTGGGTTGCAGCAGTTTGGTTCGTTATTCGTGCTGTTATCACTCTGTTCAAAATTCTGTCCTTCCGTTGTTCAGCCGCTAACTTACTCGGATCCTGCTCCAGCACTAGACCACCGACACCGAAGGCGACACTCGGCAAATCCTCCTCATTCGTCATGCGTGATAGAAAATCTGCCGTCTCGTTGTTCTTCCACGTTATGTGGTTTATTGTGAAGTCGTATTCTTGTAGGCGCAGCGCTCATCGCGCCAACTTGATTCTGGGGTCTCTGGAGGACCTAATCCATTCCAATGTTTTGTGATCGGTTTCGATGTGAAACCGTTGACCCAACAAATACGGTCGCCACTTGTCTAGATCTCACACAATCACAAGACACTCCTTCTCCACTGTCAGATACTTGCGTTCTGATGGGGTCAAAATTCTGCTAGCGTATTTCACCCGTGCCTTGCTTCTGCTTCAGCACCGCACCGATTCCGACGTCACTTGCGTCTGTGTCTACAGCGAACAATGAAACAATGGAACAATGGATTTATGCGGGTATAAAAGCTAAAGCTTGACAAATCCCGTAGGGTGATCAGTGCGAAAATCATAGAAGTGTGAAAAATTCAATGGAAACCAATTCAGTAAAATCGTTTAACAACGAGTCACTACAAGCTTGTGGACTCACCGAGTTTGAAGTGTCAAAATAATAATCAACTATAACTCCGGAGGGGATCATGAGGTATGGAGTATTTGGTTAAAAGAGTCACCGCCCTTTGAAATTCGCATGGGGCAAAGTGTTTGAGTTTGAAGCGTCAAAATACAAATCCACTGTTTCCCTTGAGATCAGCACTTTTAGAGTCAGTTCCTGTCTGCCCATCTGAATGTCATCAAACGCTCGCTGAGCTTCTGGTGTCTAAGTGAACTTCTTTCCTGCTCCTAACGGCTCACACAAAGGTGACGCCAAGCTGTTAAAATTCCTGACAAATTTACTGTAATACCCAGCGCGGCCCAAAAATGCCCGGAGACTGCGCTTTGAGGTCGGACCGGGAGTGTCTCGAATTGCCAATACTTTCTTCGGCAGCGGCTTGAGTTCACCCTGACCCACATTCTGACCAAGCAGTGTCACCGACATCTTCCCGATTTGAGATTTCGGCCTATTTATCCGTAACCCAGACTGCTGAATATTTTGCAGCGTTGCTTCTAGATGACGATAGTGTTCTGTCTCCGATTCACTATACACAAAGATGTCGTCGCCGTATACGGTTACTTTCTCTAATCCATCCAGTAGTCGCAGCATCAAACGCCGGAAAGTAAAAGGGCACCAGATAATCCAAACGGTATCCTTTTAAACTGGTACTGTTTGTCACCGACTGTAATCGCTGTCTTCTCTCAGTCCTCTTGTTTGATCGCCAGCGGCCAGATCTCAGATCCAGTGCCGTAAATATCTTTTGACTTCTGCAGTTTACCAAAAATCTCCGCGACTGAAGGCACCGGGACGAATCGACTCAGCGATCTTTCCTTCAGCCTTCCGAAGTCCACTCAAAAGCGGCACTTCTCGTTGGCTTCTTCACCAAAACGATTGGAGAGTTATATGGGCTGTGAGCCTCCTCTATTACGTCTGCATTCAGCATCTCCTGCACCTGCCTTCTGACCTCAGCTTCCAGGTGTATTGGTACACTTCTGGGTCCGTGCGGCCGATACGGCTGATGAGATAGGGGAATTGTGTGTTCGACCTAGCCACAAAACCCATAAGGATTACTATCATCCGTGACTAGGATATCGTACTTGCTCACAAGCGACTAAAGGGCTGGACCTGTGTGTAAAACGGCCACAACCGAGCACACCTTCATGGGTTCTCTGCCAACAAGCTGGATGGCTCCGTATTTCGTAACCAGCTTTCCTCGTTTCAGATCGACGATTGCTTCACTGACTTAGAGAAAGTCAGCACCCAGGATAGTCTGCTTTGTGTCCGGCGACACGATGAAGAGATATTTTAACTTCCGACCCCTAATGCCAACCACATGTTCCGCCATACCATCTATGCATATATGGTAACCACCGACGGCCTTCACAATCATGGAAAACGCTTGAGTTGTCACCCCATCTCTGTGACTGATTACGGAAACTGCGGCTCCTGAATCAATCAGACACCACCCCACTTTCCCATGCACCTCTACCATCGTCTCAATCACACTTTATTCAACGCCCCAAGGACGCAATCCCCTACACGAGAACAGTACGATTGGTAGCATTTATTTTGCACAAAGGCTGTACTGCGATTTGACGGACATTGGCGCTTACAATGTCCCAGTTTCTCACAAACGAAGCAGCGTCCCTTCAGCCGTACCTTCTGTGAGGGACCTCGAAGTGTCCCGATGTCTTGCGTAATTTATTCCAGTTTCTCTTCTAACTCGTTCAATCGCTCTTCTTTTGCTTTGTCTTCCGTTGTCAACGCAGCAACTGCTTCATGTGTTAGCTCTCTCGCTACTTGAGCAAGCTCCATCACGCCAGTTCTCTGGGTGGCGTTTACAATCCGGAGACTATCGGCTACCGCCGGAGGGAGACCATCCAAAAACTGTTCCACCAACAGCTGTTGCCTTGACTCGTCATCCAAGTTAGGCAGCACCCGGGCCAGTAATTCGTTGATGTGGACCGCGAAGACGAACGGGTCCGCTCCCGCTCCGAGCCTTGAACCGCCGCACCCCGTCTTTGAGGTCGGCCGGGCTGTCGAACCCCGCAACCCATGTCTCCTTCGCGGAGGCCCATTCCGACTTGACATGGCCCCTTCGCGCCGCATTTTAGAATAGTCTTCACCTTGCCCTTGTGAAGGCGCTGCTTGGCACTTAACTTCGCCAGGTCCTGCTTCGCCCCGACTGCCTATACAGCTTCGAAGTGCTCCCGAAACTTCCGTAAATCGTTCTCCTCAAAGGGCTCCGGCCACGGAATCTTTACTCCCCATTTGCAGCTGGTCATGTAACCAAATGTTAGAAAAGCAATGAGGGGCGGACAAGTGGTTAATTATAGAACGCATGTTTGGTTAACATAAAAACTCGAACATAGGCACGCTAATCCAGTTAGCGCATGACTTTCGCGGCAACTTTCCGGAGCGATATGCCGTTGCAACCTTTCATTCACCGAGCATCTACTAGATTGCCTCGTGCCCCTCGTGCACGTCGTCTGGTTGATTTTCCACCACACCTTCCTCGTCTGCCGGCATATCATGATTTACCTGTTTCCCTTGTGTGTCCTAGTTGATATCCATGCTACTCACAAGTAGCGCACCACAACATTACTACTCCTCTGATAGGTGGAAGCTTTAGCCAAATTTGATATCGTCATCGGAGCAATGGTGTATGACGTGTAAAAAAGCAAATGCATGCCGAGTCCCGTAGGCAGGTTAGGGTAACAATTACCAGATAGAATAGCTAAAAGAATTCGCAAGATACAAGACTCACTGAGAGGTTTGCAGTGACAAATTTGTGAGTATTCCTGTCTGGAATTCAAGTGGATTATTGCAACATCCGCTGTTTGTTCTACTCTCATGCCATCATCGGATGTCTATGGACAATCTCACACAGCGTGTGTCATCAGATCGCTAGTTAAGTAATGGGAAGGTTGCGGAATTAATGGCATGCGCCGGGAGAAAGTTTCAGGGATGTGACACACGGAGGGAGAAAACTTTTCTTCGACATTGCGGTCGGCTGTACTGCATGTCCAGCTTAATCAGTTGGTCCCTCATAGATGTATTTTGGCTTATTTTGAAAAGATGGCGACAAGTATGTTTGGGGCTTTATAGGACCTGATAAACCATCATGAGATTGTTTCCTTGACATCGATAAGGCCAGCTGTAGACTTATAGTTTACAGCTTGAGTTGGTAGGGAAATGGGATACACCTTTGACATTATTCGTAGCCCTGCCTTGTGTTGTATCGAATGCGGTGTCATTGGGCTTCTGCCAAGGTTGCCGTATTTTGGTAGTGTATTTCGAGTTCGGCCTCAAGTATGACCCAAGCACCTGTGGAATGATCGAGTGTCGGACTTTCCTAGTGCCTTGCGAAGGAAGCCGGACTGCAGATTCGCTTTCCTTGATGCCTTTCCGGTCTGCCCCAAACAACCAAGGTCATTTTGGATGAGTACACCGAGAGTGCACTTAGGAGAAGCGCTCTGTGAAGTTGCTAGCCTTAAGAGGCAGCTGTGAGTACTTTGATGGCGTATGTTCAGAACTGAATATTATATTGCAGGAGAAAGTAAAAATTTGAACTGCATAGCTCCATCAAAATGTAGTTGAATACGTTATTTTATACATACCTACAACCTGTCAACACCGTGATAAGTTCCCAAGTTCTCACGTGTATAGTAAAAATATCCTGTAACTCATAGGAATTTGGAGCACAAAAATGTGATGTTAGTGAGAAATCCTTCGAGGAAACTAAACTTGGAGAAAGTCAAAGCCAACAACGTTTTGAACAGCTGCACTGAGTTTGCCTCCACCGTAGGCTCCGGAAAGTGTTCCAAACATCTACCATTCGCTTTTCAAAGCACAAGGGATGAGGTACTCGCTTCAAATCTGGAACAACGGATTCCTACTGGTATCCGCGTTTGCTGCAGGGTGTTCGCACTTGAAGCACTGGTATAGGGTAGTCACCTAGATGTAGACTGCGGTAGGTCCTGAGAAGGTGGACTCGCAACCGACGATAAGTTAAAGTGCATAGTTCCAGCCCCCCTCTTATTACGATAAGCACCACACACTGGGGATGCGCCTGGTAGCCACGTGCTGCACCCGTTTGCTTTTCTGGGCCTCTGCCCGGGTGAGTGGGAAATAAGTGGTCTCTCTGTGCTTTATCCTTAGTATTGGGATGGAGGAAAATAAGCGAGTGACAACCTCTTCAGCTTAGTTACAAGGCTGCGTTTGCGCGCCCAGAGCATGCGTAGTCCGTTACTATATAGATTTTCGCCTTGTCAGCGAACTTCGATTCGCATAAGTTGTGAGGTGACGCAGATGGTCATCAAGGATGTAGGTTCGGCCGTCACCGCTCTTCCCCAGTCATATGCATACTTATTTGGATGGATGCGGACCTCTGCAGATCACATGGAGAGGCGGTTGAAGTCTTAATGAAGTAGGCTTCAATCGTCTTGAGTTTCTAATTACTATCCAAATCTTCGAGTTCTCTGCAAACAGGACACACGGCGAGCGAAGAAGCTAAGGTAGGTCGTTGATATAAAGCAGGAATAATACAGGCTACAGCACCGTGCCTTGAGGTACGCCACTGGTCGCAGGATACCAGTCGGTCAGGTGACTATCTACTTGTACGCTCCACTTTCGTCTAACGAAAAACTCGAGCACCCAGTTGTGCAGTGAGTCGCTAACATCGAACACTCGCAGCTTGTGGACGAGGACCTCATGGTTTGCTATGTCGAACGCTTTGCTGAGATTGATGTAAGTCACAATGACAGACTTCGTCTGATTCACTGCTTTCAAATAGTCACGCATCATCATGAACTGGTTAGTTATGTATGAACGGCCTGGCAAGAAGCACTGCTATGCGGGCTCTAGGAGATCCTTTAACCGGAATAGCTATAGCAAAATCTTCACAATCTTCGCAGCAGACTTAGCCAAAGTAGGTGTCAAGCAAATTGGAGTCTAATTGTCTACTTTGTTGGAATCACCGCCTTGCAGAAGCGGCTTTACCACCCAGCATTACTAATTAATTGGCAACGGAGCTTCAGACAGCGACCTTTTGAACAGGTCAGTCACAGCAAAAGAGATGATGGCCGGTCAAGATTAGACAAGCAGTGGGTGGGCCCGTTAGTCCCAACTGGCTTGGTGCCGTTAAGGTTGACCGTTAGTTGACGCACTTCTTCCACACCACGTTCCAGACTGCCGAGTTCGGTAAGTGCGGTACACGCCGAGCTCAGTACAGGCACATTGTCATCTGCAAACACGGAACCGAAGTGCACCGCCAATGCGGACGAACGCCCGTCCGCGCTCACTACCACTGGTACGACAACTGTGGGCTTCAGGGGTCGTTTCACGCACGCAAATGCTCTTCGGGGTGTTGTTGCTCCCGCTTGCAATCTGCTCTTCGAAATGATTGCTTTTGCTCCTTTTCACAAGATCACAGATATTTATCATCCTTTTATAAGTGTCGTAGTCGCTGGCCGAGCCAAAAATACGATATTTGTTTCACAATTTGTACGTCCGCCGAGATGGCGTACCATATTCCTTATCGAACCAATGTGGCTTGATCGGTTTGATTTTCCGACATTTCAGATGTACCAAAGGTTTACAATTAGGTTAATCCAATATTTGTAACTAACCAGCAAACTTTAGCAGGTCCAAGTTGCGGCAGAGACTAACCCACTTGGCTCGCGGCTCCAAGCAGGCAGTCGTAAGCCGTGTTTCAGTAGTTTTAAGCTGGTTACAGTGCGTCTGATTGCTGCCTCGGCAGCTCTAGGAAGACAACAAGAACTAAGTGGTAGCTTGCTGCCAGAGGTCCCGGGATCCGAATGTCAAACACACGTTCACAGCTGGTTAGAATCCAGTCTAAACGCAGAGCTGAGCACGATGTTATTCGAGTCAGTTGGCACATATTTTGTGTTACCCTATTTTCAATTTCCATAATGGCGAACTTTGCTTCGGCCTCACAACATCCAGAGATGCGAGGATAGCTTAACTTGCATATGGGTAGAAAATGGTGACAACACGTGCGTCTGCTGAGATGCGGCAACCTATCAAACCAACTGAGCAGGGAACTGCGATAAAATGCACCCCCGAGCAGGTCATCGCACCTGAGGTGGCTCGAAAACCACAACTACTTACATAAGACATTTTCCTTTCGGTGGGCGCTCACAAGTCTCCCACAAAGATAATACCAC
Source organism: Dicrocoelium dendriticum (assembly GCA_944474145.2). NCBI lineage: Eukaryota > Metazoa > Platyhelminthes > Trematoda > Plagiorchiida > Dicrocoeliidae > Dicrocoelium > Dicrocoelium dendriticum. The sequence goes on along the minus strand of OX104063.1, from coordinate 145,192,419 downwards.
TGCGGACATTTGATATACTATTACGCGCTTACCCGATTCGCAAGCTTGACGCGCGTGCTCCCGAGTCATTTTGAATAATCCTCTCCAACTTCTCGCAGCGTATTGCCCGTAGGCTCATTCGAACAGCATTTACCAGTTCTACGCAGTCACCAACCTACTGTTAACGAGGCACGGATGCTTACAAGTGCTGAACCAAGGCAAATCTGTCGACGTCATTTACTTTGACTTCATTAAGGCTTTTGGCAAGGTAAATCATGCAGTGCTCCTCGACAGGCTGAGGAAGTGCGGTGTTGTTAGCTCGCTGCACCAATGGATCAGGAATTTCATTGTTGATCGAAAGTGGAGGGTCCAAGAGGACAACCATTTAACCGAGTGGTATCCATCGAACAGTGGCGTGCCCCAAGGCACTGCACTGTGGCCGATTTTGTTTCTCCTCCATGTAAACGATGTGCCTCAGCTACACCAACCATCTTGTAGTTTGTGCGCAGATGACTTGAAGGTGTGGAGAGTAATCCGTACACCCAATAATTGTGACCTGCTTTAGCAGGACCTCGACAGCCTCTCCATGTGGTCTGCAGAGGTCAACCTTCCGATCGACCCGGTCAAGTTGCAATTCATGAGGCTGGGCAAGTGTGAGCGCAGTCGAACCTACACGGTGGGTGGTCAAACGTCGCATCTCGCGCCTTTCGTGCGCAACCTCGGTGTACTCTCACGCTACGACCTAAAGTCCATGGAAAACACGAATAGGCTTTGCAAAAACAGTTTTCGTATGCTTTGGGCGCTCAGGCGCAGTTTCAGCACTTGGTCCGAAGCGATTGCCACTCGCCTCTTCGTCTCAGTAATACGATCAGTGCTAGAGTATGGCTCCCCCGCGTATTATCCTATCACCCTGGACGAGGTAGAAAAGATTGAGCGAGTGCAGTGTGCAGCCACCAGGTGTGCCGTACGAAGACCCATGTAAGAAAGTAGAGCTGTACACCCTAGCTTATCAACGAATGCGGGTTGACCTCGTCATGACGCACCGGATATTACATCCGGGAGATTATCCCATGTTGAGACTGCTGCTTCATCTGCGCACACCAAGCAGCATACGAGGACACCGGTACAAGCTTGTCGTACCGGGTTTGAAGGGGGTCGCTCACCAACTCCGTTTCGAACGCAGAGTGGTGAATGTATGGAACGGCCTGCCGCAGCACGTAGTTGAGGCAAAGTTGGTGTCGAATTTAAGAAGTTCCTTGACAAACACTTTGCAGACGCACAATATATTGAGCGCAAGACGACATAAAGTGTCTTTGTCCCTGATTGACATTAGATGCCGCTACACAGAGAAAAGTTTATTTAATGCTTCTAACCAGTACTCAGTAGTCCACCAAACATGGAATTATCTTTTACCACTAAAGTCCTAATAATGGCTACGGAATTTTATTGTCATCCGTGACTGAATACAAGCGGATAATTCATCCACTCTGTGCCCATTTTCTTTCGGTGCAGAAGTTTCGAGGCAGTCCGAAAAGCCTAAGCTTATTTTAATCCGGTGTTTCTAAACGCAGCTTTGAAGGAATTTATGAATCCACAATCTGTGCTCAGCGTTGTGTTTAGATTCGGCTACTTGGTAGCAAACCAGCTGCGCCTAACATCGATCGATCAACCGACCAACAACGCAACGTGTGCTTACAAGGGATCACTGAAGACCGTGAGCGCACCAAACACGTTGACTCACGTTTATCGATGAAGCGGAAAGCTGCACTGACTGATCAACCGAAAGCGCGTGCTCTTATTACTGCACGCTCTCTGCCATCATATACCACGTTAAGAGTAAGTGTGGATTAGGCGGTAAAGTGGTGAAGAGTGGACCGGTCTGTAGCAGTTGCTCGAAAAGCTATCACACTAGGTGCCCTGAGACGAGGCCGATAAAAACGTATGGTACAATAGCCCAACAGAGGTGTTTTACTTCTGTCCAGTTTGCAGTGCTATCCCAGATGTTGGCTGTCTAAATGGCCTAGTGAAGAAGTGTGAAAGGCTAGCAGAGGCAGCCGAGCAACTGGTGAGCGCCAGGGTTACACCAATGGGAGGAAATGGACCTGCATTTCTATGAGAAATTAACACCACAAATTCCCCAATTAGGCCGAAGAAGAGAGCCAGACGTCCAAACCTTGTCTCAATGTCGCAGTCCCCATCAGTACCAACTCCCTTCTCTCTCTCCATTAAGTAAAAATATTTTCTGCAGCGTGCCTGCTTTAACTTCTGTACCGTGCGTTACAGCTGGTGTAGCGAAAACGACTCTGCGTGGGCGCAGAGCAAAGCGTGTATTGCCACAAAAACGTGTCACGGACAGCTCACAAACCCGTACATATTTGGGCCGTTTTTCCCACGACGCAACGCGGATGAAGATTTATGCGACAGGCCATTCCAGTTGCCTAAGATGTTGGGCTCTGAGACAACCCAACCATCTTTCCATCACGTATCTCCGCTTCGCTACATCCGCTTCTAGCCGGTCATGAGTAGTTGGAAAGCGCGCGACTTGCTCTCTCGTGGCTGCATCACTCGCCCTGCGTTCATTCCTCTGGGCTTCGCTATCGGCGTATTTGTCTAATACATTGCGTTCTCGACAAATACCTCTTCCATTGATCTGGGTCCAGGATCGTTAGCAGATGCTGCCCGTGATCCGCCGTCGCTTTGATCTGAAACGCTCGCACAGCCTTGTTTCGTCTCATCCATTGCATCCGTTTTTAATTCTTTACAATCCCTTTTACAATCCCTCACTTAATCCCATTTTTGTTGTCCTTCCGGTTCACGAGTAGTCACTGGCCTCAGCCGCCCTACACCCACCCATTCTCGAAGAATTCTTTCTCATACCTATTACTGTAAAAAAAGTGAAGACTTCACCGAGTGCTTCGTTCCTCCGTTGTCGATTTAGAAGTTTGCTCCTTTCCGACCGAGCACGCTTTAAGGGCCATTCCAGCCTTACCTAAACTTGCTTCCACCTGGCCCTTCATTATCTGGCCGATCGTTTTTCCCTACATTAAATTGTTCACCAATCCTGAATGTCGCCCACTTGTGAGCCTTATGCCTGTAGTCGTAGTTCCTCGTATTGCGTGCTTGTCGGGCTTTGGTTTGTAGTGTACGGGAAAACACGCTCTTTCAGTAATTTCCAACATTGGATTTCACGGTGGTTTTAACCTTCCAAAGGTCCATTTGTTTTACTGATTGCACATCCGTTGACACAAACTGTTTTGGTGAGTAGCTTGCTGCACGTTTCTCTCTCTGGCTGATTCGCTTCCTATTTTTGTAGCCTGCACAATATAGGTTGGGTTCAGTCGCCTCCGACTTCTATACTGTCTCGTATTTGACACGTCTTACGTGTCATTGCTTACCGACTAGTATACCAGGTTCCGCCCAACAATTGGTGACCCTTACGTGACCCGAACACTCAACCTTCTGCAACTTTTAGGCTTCGCCGCATCCATACCACAGCGTATCACCCAGCAGCCAACGGGTTAGTTGAACGCTTCCATAGACAGCTTAAAGCCTCGCTCTGCGTCTCCTCCGACCCTAGCTGGAGCGAAAACCTTTCGCTCGTAATCTTAAGTATTCGCAGTAACATCAAAGCTGACTTGCAATGTGCACTAGCAGAGCTGGTATACGGCACAACGCTCAAGCTACCAGGAGAAATCGTTTCACCTCCCGCTTCGTCGAGTATGTCTCCGCCTAACTTTGCGTCCTCCCTATCTGAACGCATGCGTTCACTACGCCCGACTCCGCTCCGTGAACAGACTAGAGATGTGCGAATGCACAGCGGAACCTCTACCTGTACTCACGTCCTCCTCCGCACCGACGCAGTGCGGCTCCCTCTCCAGCCTCCCTACACTTGCCATTTCAGAGTTCTGCAACGGACTCCGAAACATTTTAATTTAGACCAGAATGGTCACCGAACAACGCTGTCTATTGACCGCATCAAAGTGGCTTTTTTGACGACCCACTTGCAACCCATCCTGATGCTTTCGCACAAGCGCCCGCACCTGCGGTGACTTCCCGAGCACTGGATAGCTCGAAACCCTCCGTACCCCTTGACCCTCAACCTATCCCGCCTCAACCCCAAGCAACCGACCGACGCGGTATACAGGTCAAAAGTCGGGTCCGTTTTTCAGATTTTGTAAACGGATCTGCAACACTGTTCTCTCTAATGGGACATTGGCGTGTTTATTCAGGAAGATATTGGCTGCTCGGAGTAGTTCAAGAAAGCATCGCAGAAGGGTATCCAAATCGCGGGGTTTTTACGGAGAGCTTTCGTGCACTTCGAACGTCTATTTTCTGCCAAATACTTCCTGCTTAAATACTTCCTCACTTTGCATATGCGATTCAAGTATGGCAACCATGGCTAAAGCGGTATCTTACGACTTTGGAGTTTCCACAACGTCGGACGACGACAAATGTCTAGGGACCGCGCCACTTGTCATACGAACGGTGCCTCAGACTGCTTGGTATTTGCTGCGGACATTATCAGCGTTTGCGTGGTGATCTAATCATGGCTTACCAACTATTAAACAACACTGATTTCCTCTGCTATCAACTGTTGAAGCTGAGTCACAACAGCCAACTGAGAGGTCATCATCTCAACTCGGTAGAACAATACAACCGGTTGGATTGTCGAAGAAACGTCTTCTGGCTGCGTGTTGGCCACACGTGGAATACCCTCTCAGAAGCTGTGATTTCAGCCCCCACGTTAGCCGCGTACAAAGCACGTGCTGGCTTGCCGAACAACCACCTCGTGGTGCCAGCTGGGTGGTTCGGGATTTTCCCGTTCCAGCAAATGGTTCGGCGGCAGTGTTCCAGGACGTGGTGGGTTTTCGCCTGGCAAGCGTTCTCCCTATAAAAAGCCACATATGTCCGTTTAACAACACTGTGACGCAGCGGACGTGACTCGCCACTAAATAAAGTCACTGCTCCTTGCTTCATCCTGGCGAAGCATTGTATTCCAGCAAGTTGATGCTGTAATTTCGGGGAGCAGTGGGCCCCTGTTTGGCAAAGGAACAAACGAAAGGCGTATGAACTGATCAATCAGTCACCCGCTCCCAATGGGCGTGATTCCCTGAATTCGCTCCGCTGCCTTGCGGACAGGCTATTCAGCCAAAGGCTCGGGGTGATGTCCCCTAAGTCAAAAACCCTACTTCGGCTTGGGCAACCGGGTAGTATCGCGCCCTCTGACGAAACCGTGGACATTGTTGTGTTGTGTTGTTGTGTTTTCTTTTACTATTTCTGTACCTTGTTTTGAGTTACATGGTTTCCGATGGTGCAATGTCTATTCATAGACTGTTTCAAAATATATATATATATTTTTGCCTTTATTTTGCTCACTCCTAACCGATCATCCGGCGGGGCATGTCAAGCTTCGTTTTTTTATCCGCAAGATACCATTGAACGTTAACTTCGGAAGCATAAGTAGGCACTGACTTCTACGTCCTAAGGGAGTACTATATCGTTCAAACACGTCTCTGCGAATTTCACTAGATTTGGTTGCTCGAAAACAACAAAGCGGCGCAGCTCAGTACGGTTGTTCGTACTAATGCAGACGTTGGTAATGGCTAGCCGCAGACCACTGTAGGAACTACTGAGCGTATCTGATGAGTGAACGTTGGATTTAGCTGAATTCACGTTTGTGTTTTAACCACCCGAAAATTTACAATAGGTAAGTTTATTTCTCCCCCACCGGTTCGCCGCTTTAGCTGGACGATGGCAAACTTGGGGAGCTCTCGGTCGGCTGGATCACTATCCAGACAAATATGTGTACCATCTTGCCTCCCGGTCTACTCAATCAGATCAGTGTTGGCTTAGGACTGGCCTCATTGGCAACACTTACCCGCATACGGCGGTCCTTTGCAGCATTTGTTTTTGCCAAGGCGGTTGAATTGCCTCAGTTCCACTCCTTCCTTACCCACATCGAGGGGCCCATTAACCAGAAGGTAAAAACGGCGTCAAGATAATGGCTAGCCTAAGAATTTGGGGCGTTGGACTCATGTACGTGAAAAGGCCTAAGGTTTGATCCCCTCTTATCATTCGAAGCGCCTTCTACACTAAGGCGGTGGCCTCGAGTCTTGCTTGAACAGGGCTGTTGTTGATTAGTAGCGGAAAGCTTCTATTCGTTTTGCCTCCCCTACCATTTTTACATCTCCATGGCTTCTTAACCACTGGACATTCATCTGGGTCTCTATAGTTAGAAAAGCGCAAAGTAACTGAATAATTGGCCTACGTTTGTGTCATATTTTTGTAAATACTATGATGGTAATGTAACAAAACCTCAGAGGGAGGAGAATTGGAAGAACGTTGGATTGAATCTTAAGTGGAACCAAGGATAGTTTGCGTGACAAAATGTCTAGAAGCACTCGTGTTTGGCATGTTTGGTTGCGATTCGCATCAGTAAACTTGGCTTTTCGCTGGCTGCCTTAGATAATAAAGTTCACTGAACAAGTTTTGGATGAAATATTGTTAAATGGAACGCAAGAGCTGCTAGAAATTGGTAAGTAGTCCAACACGGAATATAAAATCTAGCACTGTCATCCAAGAACTGAAGGGCATTTACCATGTGTCCAGTAATTTTCGAACAGAAACTACAAAAGTGTTTTCTTCGATATTTTAGAAAAATTCCAGATAACTGACGCGAAATGGTTAGGTAGAATAAAACGGAGCTCCGAAATCGTGCACTACACTGTACACGGCAGAGAACTGCAGCAGGTGTCGGTGGACCATGAGCATGCCTTACCCAGCTCACGTTGCAGAGCTGTGACGACCCACCGCAGTGGTAAAACACCATATCTTTAGATCATCAGAGAATAGGAGAAAATTTGAAGAGCTTAACGTCGCGCGGTTATTTACGAAGACCAAGACAAGACGGCACCAGAGTACCGAGCCTTGACTTACGTCGCACTGAATCTCGATTGCGTCAGACATGGTGATGCAAACCTTCAGCTAAGGATGATGCTTAAAGAGACAATTACCTATCCAGTACAGAAGGAGATTGCCGATCCCTTAGGTCTGAATTTTATGAAGTAGAATGCGGGGATTCAGACTGTTGAATGTCTTCAATAACTCCGGGTCCAAGAGTTCAATTGTGTATGATGGGATAAAAAGCATAACTTTGCCAGATCCACAGGATAGAAAAAACAAGAGAAAATCAAAATCAAAACCTGTTCCATCGTGGAGCTTGAATTACCAGTAGTTGTACGTCGGAATTTATCACACCAGTGTGTTGTGTTTCTCACCAAGCTGAAAATCTAATAGTCTTTCGAATATCGTGCCAACTGGTGCGTTCACCACATGTGTTGCTGTGCATTTCAGTGGGAATAGATTCTAAGAGTCAAGTTACTTCCTACAATCCAAATGGAGTGTTGCTGTACTAGTTTCAGGCAGTGTTCTCGGTATTGATTTAATGGGCTGGGGTCATCAGTGATGCACATGAGTGATCGCTCTCCATTAGTATCCGATATGGGAGAATGAGATCTCAGCGAAACCGTCGGTATGCTAAGGAGAACACAACGAATAAACGAAGGCGCAGTTCGTGATTGAGACCGGGTAGTTCAGATGTTGCTCTGATGGCACTTTTCTGAAGCTGCTTCAAAAGGCTAATGACTTGCTTTAACCACTGACGTCAGGCCTAAACCGAATATTCAAAATGAGGAGGTATATACGAGTTAACCAGTAGTGGTACCAACCGCAGCTCAAAGGTGCCGAGAGTTTGCCTCAAAAGCCTTAAGATCAAGTTCGACACATTTGTTTCCCTTGAAAATTAGAGCCATTTACAAAGACTTTGGTCAAGTGCTGTGGAACGTGCTGGCTAAAAAGATATGTTTTGAGGAATCTGCTGTGCACAGCCAGCAGGTTGAATTTTGCAGGGTTTAGTTGGAGCTGACTCATTACCGCCCATTCATTAATCCGGTGCAGATCGTTTAGGAGATAGGCGCGGTTGGATGTAAAGCGGATTGCCCTCCATATATTAGCATGATCTGCAAATATTTGCATCGGGGATTGAATGTTTGATGGGATGTTCTTGATGAAGACAAAAAGCAGTAGCGTGCCGAGGACGGTTCCATCCGGTACACCAAGGGAGACGCACAAACTTTCGGAGTGTGCGTCAACTATTCTTAATTCAGTTGTTTTGTCGAGCAAGTAACCTTCCAACCAGATGAGCAGGAAGCCGTTGATGCCGTAGGTAGCATGCTTATGGAGGAGAATGAAGTGAGTGAGACTAGAGAATGCCTTAGTAATGTTTAAGTAAATCACATCTAGGAGGATTTCATCAGGTGCCTTGGTCCATGAGGCCTGAGCAAGAAGTATATTGGTGAAGCTAGATTGTCTGTGTCTGAAACCATCTTGGACATTGGGAACTGTTTGCAGACAAAATTTCGCGTCATTTCATCTGCGATTACCAATACACTACTTTTCAAAAACAGCAAGGAGAGTAATAGGTCAGTAGTTGGCAGCATCCGATCGCTTTCCTTCTCTGTGCATCGGTGTGACGATTCCACATTTCTACTCAGATGGAAGTATATGGAAGTCAAGCAGATCTTGGAAAAACGCTGCAAAATGTACTATAATGGTGGAGCCGAGTAGTAACTACCTTTGGGAGGATCTTGTCGATTCCTTAGGTACGGTTTTCCTGGAGGGACTATAAGTTACTTGCGACAGCTGATAAGATAAAGGCGAAACTGGATAGTCCGATAACGTTTGATGATATTTGATAGGGCGAAAGTGTCATGGTATTTGCAACCATTGAGACAAACTGCAGGAGTAGTGCGGTCGCGGTATCTATAACAGCAGTCATTAAGACACTGACAGACTTGTGTGCTGTTATACCAGATTTAACCTCTATTGCAATCCACATACCTGGATAGCAGTTTGGTGTTACTCGTAAAATTGAGTACCACGGTCTCGCGCCATTCGTATTTGTCGTATATAAGGAGTGAGTTGCAGTAGTTTCTGATGGCTTTTTAATTCTGCCATTTAATATCACATAGGTTCACCATATTTTGCCTCCAAAGCTCATCTATTCTATTGATATATTTACTTGTTCTACTTCAGATATAGTTGTTGATCCAACGCGATACTCATAAAAGTATAACTTTTGGTGATGCATGTATGACCCAATTGGTTTCACCTTCAACTTCATCTTATGCGTCGTTCGCCGAATTGTGCGGCTGTAGGTCCCGGTCAACCGTTGTTGCAAAGCTTGGAATGGTCAGTAATATTTCCTTGGTTTTCTCGTTCTGCATCAACAATGTTGGCATAAGACATATAACCAAACATTGAGTCGCAATGATCGTTACTGTCTAGTAGAGGGTCGTGTGCGACTGACCCAACCATTAACTCTTCATTAGTCAGGATAAAGTCCATAAGTGGTGGCTTGTTTGAACGATGCCATAACTACTTCGACAACTGCGGAACTGATTGTCTTGCCACACATGAAGGACATCTCAAAGCTGACTGCCAGACCCCTCAAACTCTATCATCTAATAGTGGCTAACAAAAAACCAATAGCCAAGCTGAAAATAACTGTCCAAACCAAAGGAATTCATAGAATCAATTGAGCAACGAAGTGTTGTGTAGCGGATTCCATGTCAAAGCTGTGATAGGGCTTTATGGCCCAAACAGGACGTAAAATGACTGCGAGAATACAAGGGCAGGAACGTGCCTGCAGAAATCATTAGGCGTCATCTTTGACTTCGATGCACAAATACACATAAAATGTGCTACGTACAGTGTTTTCCTTTGCCTAGGCGCTCCCGAAGAGGTTCAATGAGAGTAAGACAAAAAGTTGACAAAACTTGCTTCACTCCTATTTATGCCATCCTCATTTCATCTTTACTCGGGCAGGCATAACTCGCAGACATCAATAACACTGTGCAACCTCATTTTTATAACAAAAGTGAGATGGGATGTTGCTAATAGTACCAGCTGAGCTGATTACGAATGTACAAACCAAATGTTCCTATCACGTCATTTTCAATCTCACTTTTTCATTCCAGCTAAGCAGTGCGTTCCACGCATTGAATTCTCACCTGTGGTTAGTCCATTGGTTCGCTGTAATCTTGGAAAAGAAGTCTTTTTGGCCATGGTATCCACCTGTTAAAGTCGATTGAGAGCTGTGTTTTCTATATTGATGTCTGGATCATGACTGAAAGACGCTGCCGTGTCAATAACCGAAATCATTTTTGTTACGTCTTTGGACAGTTTACTACAAAGTCGCAGTGAAGGCCCATTTCTTCAGACTTCCCGCTTTATGGCCAAGTCACTACGCCCATCAGATTCAGGTGAATTAACACGCCATCCATATTGGACCGAATAGTCACTAATGAAGAACTGATGATCGGGAGAGTGATAACCGATATTCCTTTGGGCGCAGCGATCATGCGATGCTAGTGTTTCCTTACACGTGCTACGCGGATTATCCTAAAGAACATGCCGAGAAATATCATGTCGTAACCAACCATGACGACCTGTCCGACCACATTAATGCAACAAACTGGTCGTTCATAGCCGACTTGACCCCTGAGGTGGCCTGCGGAGAATTCGTCAACATATTTATCAAGCTCGTGGCAAGGACATCGGAAACCAAACTCTACCGGCCTAAAAGGATGCAGTCTTTTATGAAGAGCAGGATACGTAAATGCATGACTCGGCATGGCACACCTACATAGCATCCTCGAACGACCATACCTGGGATGTCTACACAATACAAAGAAACCACTGTGTCAAACTCGTTCGGGAGGATAAACTGAAGAACCAACAAGGTCTAGTGGAAGCGTTTTTCACCAATCCCAAACTGCTATACAGACACGTAAACAATTTGCGCCGTGTTAAGCACGGTATTCCTTCTCTGTACACAGTATGCGGCTTAGCCCAAACCGCACAAGAGGCGGCCAACGTTCTTGGACAACAATTTGGCCTACCTTCCAAAGCGTGTAACCATCATACATGCTGTCTAAGCAGATAACGCCGCCATCGGGGCTTACTCACATATCGTTCACATCCGCATCTGTACTGAAGAGGCTGTGTCGCTGCGCGAGTTCAGGTCCCCGAGTGCGGACGGCATTCGCCCGAAGGCGTTGAAAGTTGCTACCATGAGTTTGAAAGCGTCACTAGAAATTTTCTTTCCATGATGTCTGAACCAGCTGCACGTCCCTACGATGTGGAAGCGCGGAATCATTACGCCAATCTACAAAAGTGGCAGCCGCGCTGAACCAGCAAATTATTGCCCGATAACACTACTTCCTTTGATCTCCAAGGTTATGGAGTCCATTGTAACTGAGGATTTGATGGGGTACCTGGAGAACAATAAAATTCTCGTTCCGGAGTAGCACGGATTCCGCCAAAATCGCTCCTGTACCACTAATCTGTTGATCATGCAAGCTGGACGGACTCTGTGGACGCTGGTGTAGGAGTCGACGCGGCCTACTTGGATTTCTCAAAAGCATTTGACGGTCTAGACCATCGCAATCTACTCCACAAACTCCAGAAATATGGAATCGGCGATCCTGTTCTGGGCTGGATAGGAGACTTTCTCGTGCAACGTCACGTGAATGTGAGTGTTCCAAGCAACCTATCGGAATCCATCGAATTTCTGTGCGGCGTACCACAAGGCTCGGTATTTGGACCCCGCCTGTTCTTGGTCTTCATAAATGACCTCGCGAGCGTGCTATCTTCTAACTGTTTGCTATTTGCTGATGATCTAAGGGTATGGCGTACTATAGCTGCAGTGGAGGATCACACATTGTTACAGGAGGACCTGGACAAAGCGTACGCATGGTCCATCCAGAACGTGCCGCATTTCAAGGTAACCAGGTGCAAAGTTCTCAGCATACGGCACAAGAATATGCACAACTACCGCCTAGGACCACAAATTCTACAGCGGGCTTCTCAAGAGTGCAATCTCGGCTTGCTAGTTCAAGACTGAAAAGGCCTCTAAAAAACCAAATCAGTACCTCGGCCTTCTTCGCAGATCTTTCGGAAAGTTTGACCCTTCAGTCTTTCCAAAAATGTGTAGTACATACGTGAGGCCGCATGCGGAATACGCGATTCAAGCGTGGCAACCCTGGCTCAAGCACCATCTCACCGCGCTCGATACTGCACAACGTAGGGCAACGAAGAGCGTCAGAGGTTTGACCACCCTCCCCTATGCACTCTCAAAATATACAGTGGACGTTATAGGCGTCTAAGGGGTGATTTCATAATGGTGTGCCTGATCCTGAGAAACCCCAACCACCCATGTCATTTCCTTCTGGTACTCAGTCAAAACACCCAGCTAAGAGGTCATCAGTCTTAGCTGGTCACGCAGTACAGCCGCCTGGAATGTCGGCGAAACGTTTTCTTCCTTTCTAGTGTCACAGCCTTGGAACGCCCTCCTGGAACGTGTAATTAATGCACCCACCCTATCCCTTTTCAAAAACGCCCTGCCGATACCGTCACATTTACACTAAGCGCTATAGCCCATGACCACCAGATGCTGACACTAATGCACAACAGACAGTGGACAGCGCCATAACCCTACTCGAGAATGAGTCACTCCAAACCCCTTGCACAAAATTTTATAAACGCTACTACTTTAGAAACTTGATTCCTGTATCCTGTTGACCCGAGATAGCTGCACACGAGTAAGCGTTTTCCTTACTATCTTTTTATTTTTCTCGCCTATTAGGTGATCAATAACCACCCCCTAATGGCTTTGTGTGGGTACATTCTAATTTCAAAACCTTCATACCGCAATGCAGTTAAATCTGTAATCGCCCGTACCGACGATTCCATTATCGCTTGATTTATATTTTCTCACTCTAAACACCCTATGAGCCATGTCAAGCACCTGTTATTTTACCCGTTATAAATCATTGTTCATTGTAGTCTACCTACCAAGCGTATTTCGGGGAGAAACTGCGAGATCAGGAGAAGAAGTATGCGCCAGACTTTGTTTGTGTCGTGCAAGCTACACTTGATTCATTGGCTCAACGGCGAAGGCAGGATGTCCTTTGCAATTCCAAGGGCGTGGACGAATCCGAAAGATTACATGATGGACTGCTACTTCTGCCTAACCAGTATTATTGGATTCTTCAACCGAAACAAGGAAAAGATTCATTACCTCTATCTTCTATCAGCTATTTGGCATGTTCCACATGATTGAACCTTACCCAATCCAGTGCAGTGAACATGTCACTGATGACGAGTAGTGATTTCGCATCTTCAGTTTCATGTGATTATGATATCTGTGAAAATTTTGAAGCTGATGTTGTCAACCCACATCTTATTGGACAATCAGAGCTGAATAACTTGGTACGTGACCTGGGCTTGCCTGAAGACAACGCCGATCCGCTGACTTCTCGGCCGCAGCGGTGGCCCTTACTTGTCGCAAACACTAAGGTTATTGTATACAGAAAGCGAGGCGTTGATTAACCGGTTTTTATGACAAGAGAGAAACCTTTTGTTACTGTTCCGATGTGGAAGACTGATGAAGGAGCTTGGCTTGGAGCATATCAGTGATGCGCATGGCATGCTAGCTGAAGGTGGGCAATACACTTCAGCTAATATGCCGCAAGAAAATGGAATATTTTGACAAAAATACAGAACAAAACATTTTTAGTTTGTTTGTCACACGCCGGTTTTTCTCTTTTTGTCATTTTCAATTTTTGTAGAATTAAACATGTGAATCAACACAACACTGTACACAATTCTTCCATTGATTCCGGTTGCGGGCCATGTCTTCAAGTGTCCTAAGCCATTGGCACTCGCCATCTTTGGGTCCCCATCCTGGAAGACGTACGGGTCCAACAGCGGCTAGACACGACGTCAGCGATTTCATGTGCTGCCGCCAAGTGGAAGGCTGACCACCACGCGGTCGCTTCCAGCCAGGTCCTTGACGAGCGAATAGAGCACGACGCGGTAGGCGCTCAGGTGCCATGCGTAGGACATGACCGAGCCATCTTAACTGGCGCAACAAAACCAGTTTGTTGAAGGAAATACTTGCATTCCCCAAGACGCGACGTCGAACGTCATTACTGGTAACTCGATGTTGCCACCGAACACGAGCGATCCTCCTTAAGCAACCGTTATCGAACGCAGAAAGACGACGCATATCTTCCACGCGAATCGGCCAGGACTCGCACCCATACAACAATACTGAGCGAACAGATGCGCTGTAAACGCGGCCCTTTAGTGAGAATGAGACGTCACGACGACGCCACAAGTGCTTCAGATTGACAAATGCTGAACGAGCTTTAGCGATACGAAGAGAAACTTCTTTGTTGATAGTGCCGTCAACAGAAACACAGCTCCCAAGGTAGACGAAACTATCTACCTGTTCAAGTTGTGCACCTTGGAGAGTGAGCACGGGTGCAGGTGAAAGCCAATCCTTGAGCAGTACTTTACATTCGATGGAGCGAAGCTCATGCCATACTTAGATGCTTCAACCGCCAAACGATCCAGAATGAGTTGCATACCCTGAGGATCGTCACCAAGTAAGGCGATATCATCAGCATAATCTAAGTCGGTCGAGCGCTCACCCGGTAGAAGCTCTAGGCCAAAATGTTGGAAACCTTCTAGGGCATTCGACAGAACGTCTTCGATTGCGAAGTTGAAGAGGAATGGGGACATAGGGCAGCCCTGTCGCACACCGCTATTGACAGTGAATTGCGAGGAAAGCTTGCCATAGACCCTCACTCTGCCGGATGTGTGAAGGTAAAGTGCTCGTAAGATGGCGATATATTTCTCTGGCACCCCGTTCTTTAGTAAGCAACGCCATAAAGCAGGTCGATCAACGGAGTCAAAAGCGGCACGTATGTCTAGGAATGCAACGATACTGGGCCTGTGATAAATGTGGCGATGTTCAAGGAGTTGGCGGAGCGTGAAGATTTGATCCACGCATCCGCGGCCAGGACGGAAACCAGCTTGTTCTTCACGGTAGTACGATTCACGTACTGGGGATAGTCTACGAAGCAGAATGGATGCCAACAGCTTAGAGGCAACCGAAATAAGACTAATCCCGCGATGATTTGCACATGAAGTGCGAGCGCCTTTCTTGAAAATTGGGACAATAACTGATTCGCCCCAAGAGGGAGGCACTCTCTCTTCATGCCAAATTTTTTGCGAACAGCGCGGTTAGCTGGTTAATGACTGCCACACCGCCATACTTGAATAGCTCCGGAGGAAGTCCGTCTAAGCCGGCAGCCTTGAAGCGCTTCAAGCGTCGAATCTCGAGGCAGACTTCCGTCCTGGATGATGTGGAGCGTTACTGCGATGAACTGCCGAACGGTCCTACGCCTCTGTTGGTTGGTGATCGGAGACTCATCCACCTCACAAATGACCTCACTGACACCAGGCTTCCTGAGGCCAGTGGACCGAATGAGTTGGAAAAGCCTGAAGTGTTACCAGAACAGCACATTCTAAACACGCTCAGACCACCATGTCTCGCGATCCTTGCAGAGGCTTTGCTTAAGCAGCCGGTTGGTAGAACGGCGCCGCTCGTTGCAATCTGATTCCGCGGAATCTTTGGGCGTTCGAACAGCTCCAGAGAACGAGCAGAGATACAAGGCTTCAAGGGGCGTCGAGTTAAGCCGCAGCACGACTGTCCGGAAATGGTCAGCGCTTTCCGTATACAAGTCCAGTGTTGTTCCACTTCTCGCGGTGGATTGCAACTGAGTGATATGCCAGTGAAGACTGATAGCTCTCCTGGACAGAGGAATCAGTTAATCCGTTTACATCAATCTTGCGGTGCTTCGTGTTTCGGGATCCTCCAAAACACATACAGATTTTCGCGCAGACCAGAGCATGATCTGAATCAACGAAAGTGGACCAAAAGGACCTGCAATCCAGTACGCTGCCGCGCCATCTGAAGCTAATCGCAATGTGATCAATTTGAGACCAAGGTTGTGTTGGCGAAGGGGGACGCCAAGTTGCGGAACGTTTCTTCGTACGCCTGAAGCTAGTGCTCGAGAGAAACAGACGGTTGTCCTCGCACAATGTGAGAAGTCTCTCTCCGTTATCAGAGCGGTTCTCATCGAGCGCGTGATGACCACCAAGGTGGCGTTCGTATGGTAACAGGCGGCCAACCCGTGCATTAAAATCCCCAGCAAGGATAACGACATCCGACTTTTTAGCATTAGTCAAGAGCTGGTGTAGATCTCGGTGGTCGCCGTATCATTAAAAAACGCTACTGCAGTCAGTTGGAGCGTACACAGAGATCACAAACAAGTTGCGTCTCTCTTCGCGGTGCCTGTTGATTCTACATGAACCCCGAAGCCGAACTGCACATAGTCGGCTGTTAATCGGGAACCAGTCCAGTAGTGCCGCCTCGGCCTTGCCACTCAGTGCTATACCTACACCAGCCAAACCCGCTGAGCTTGCTTCTGGATCTCCAGAAAGACGCAGGTGATATCTGGCTTCGTGGTCAGTGGGGGATGTCAATGTAAGCACAGTGCTGGGATCTTGCAATCGGGTTTCTGAAAGACAGCAGACATCAATGTCTAGGGAATCTAGGGTGCGCGCTAGACTGATGAATGGTGTTTGTTCATTAACTCGTCCAAGAATAGTCTAAAGCCATACTGCTCCACAATGGGAATGTGTACCCAACTGTGCCTCTTGTTTGGCACCAGTATGAAGCAGACGTACAAAAGTATGCAACAGATCCTCGCTGCAGTGAACTACGATAATTACTATTGGAACATCTGTGTTGATTTCAAAGTCGTCCGACTCTTAATGGGTATTCATAGAGGTTTCACAAACTATTGCTGTTTCTTGTACTTATGGGACATTAGAGCAACTCAACAGGACCACGCAAACGAGAAGTGGTCAGAGAGGACGGAATATACTGTAGGGAAAATGAGTGTAAAGCATACATCTTTTGCGTAAACTGCTCATATCTATCAACCACCATTGAACATCAAGCTTGGTTTGATTAATAACTTCGTCAAAGCCATCAAACGAGATGGCTTTGCGTCCAATAGTTGAAACAAGTGTTTCCAAAATCAGTGATGCGATGCTCAAATAAGGTATACTTATTGGGCTTGATATTTTCCAGAAAATGGCAATTAGTGCTTTCGAATGCCAATTGACTTAATTTGAGTTAGAAGCGTGGTGATCTTTCAAGGTAGTGTGTACAGAATTTTGGTCAGAACGAAGTCAGTGAGATACAAATACATCATAAAAATGCTCATTGCGGACCATCGGGCTGTTGGTGCTCGGATGTCAATCAACAGGTACTTTTACATGATCACTTTGACATTTCCATGAAAACTTAGGATCTGTTAGCAATTAGCATGCTGAGCGCTTTCACCAAGATATTACAGTTATGGAGCAGCGCTACAGTGGCAAGTACACGCCTTCCATGTTGGGTGACTTTTGCTAGGTTTTGCAGCGTGAGGGCTCTGGATCATACAAGCGACGATCTTGGCGAAGTCATCATTTCCCATTACCAAGCTGCAGTCAGCAGTTAGCGGCGAGTGTTGCAGTGATGTTTTAAACGTGTTCGCAACATAAAAGTATTCTGTGTGTTGTGATACAGCACATATACATATAATTCATAAGACGTAGGTTTCACATTACCGCAAATAATCATTTGCTTATAACTGTGTAACCTGACGTGCTAGGTAACATCGGAATACATTTTAACGATCAGTGTAGAGTATTCTATAAGGTAGGGGCATTAGCATTACCGCTATAGAATATAAGTTTTATTTGTTGCAAAGTGTAATAATTTGTTATAATGGAATTGGGAACGGAGATTGATCTAACCATTTTTAGCTAAACTGTTCAAATGCTGCTTACTCAGCCACACCTACCTTACATCCATATCAAAACCATGTGAGCTGGGAAGAAAACGCTGACTGAATCTATTCCTCTTCATTCACTTTTACCATGCAATTTTTTTACTCAGTTACGTCGCACCTGTTGCCATCATGCCAACGTGTCAGACGGCAAGGAGAAGCTAACCGATTCTGTCTAACACATCTTTATCCCTATTGCTGATAGGTTTATATATTTATTTTTATATTGTTAGTTAGTTTTGTCTCTTTTGATTACACAAGTTGTTACGCTGTCTGTTAGTTCTGACACGATATCTCCTGATTAAATCTATTTAAGCATCGAACGAACGTGCTAAACCTGTTCAAATCGTCCCACCTGTCCTCATTTTTGTCTTCATCAGTTAACTGTTGCATTTATCAGTCCTGTAACTGTAGTTGCCTAAGGTGAACTAGCGAAAATAGATCTCTTTGCAATCCTGTGTTTTAT
Organism: Dicrocoelium dendriticum; assembly: GCA_944474145.2. Lineage (NCBI taxonomy): Eukaryota > Metazoa > Platyhelminthes > Trematoda > Plagiorchiida > Dicrocoeliidae > Dicrocoelium > Dicrocoelium dendriticum. The sequence continues at coordinate 145,174,158 of OX104063.1, read as the reverse complement.
TTTTCCTTGGGCATTATTTACGAGTAAATATGTATCCAATTTTTTCTCTTACACGCATTCATCTAGCCTGCAGTCAAAAGAAAAATCCTGGTCAGATGGCTCTACGCCAACCACCTTCGCCCCACACACACAGGAAACACATCCTTTTTATGCTTTTCTCGGCACACATGTACAGCTGCAGAACATTAAATAAACATCTTCCTTCGGTACTTCTTTGTAGAACTCCATAATGTATAGAAAATAATTAATCCAAAATTAGGTACCATGTTCTCTACGTTTGGATTAAAGTGTGAATGTTTTTCTTATCACCACAAAATTGTTCGCCATTCTTCGCCCAATGAAAAGATAACCTGGTTCCTTCCGGATCTCAAGAATTATTTCGTGCAAATTCGGAATCTTGAATTGGACAACCATGAATGATAAAAGCAAGATGTTTATTTCTACGTAACATTTGGAATTTGCTGTAGATATTAAACGAAGCAATTGTAGAGTATTGATCATACTGAAGAGGGTAGGTCTGGTAAACCCGAGCAAACACAGAAGTATTATTAGTATATTGCAAATTGTTGGAAGAAAACGCGTTTATGGGTTTTACTTCCATACATAGCCACATCTGGTCGCAGAGAACAATGCTATTTCAGTCATTAGGTTTAAACCCTAGTTTACACGGTGTGCGAATTCGTCTTAAACGTTAATTGCATCGTTTCACGCCCGTACCAAAACGACTTGCTTTGGAGTGAGTTGGGCTGAAACGACTAGCCGAGCCAATCGTTCTGGCCTTAAAACCAACGGTGTGCTTACTTGAAGCGCACGGAGTCAGTGGAAATTTAAGACACATAATTTGCCCATAACATCAAGCCTCATACGAAGAAGAGTGAGAGTTTGTTTTGAAACATTTCTGTGAATGGTTTGTCGTGCTTGATTTAAAGGTGCACGGTGATTCGCGCTGAAGTGAACCTTGGTCATTTTGATCACTAAGACCGTAAATAGAGTGGCGTTTTCGGCCGGGCACCACACAATTACTATCGTTTGAGAAATTAAAAGAAGTTAGATCCCTTCAGAAATTTGAAAAGCACGGTAAGAAGACGAAAGCTGGTAGATGCATGCATTTCGTATTGTCTCTTCAGTACCGTTAACAATAACCGGTATGCAACTATATACTTAAATATGTCTGTGACCGAATAAGCATGAGGTGCAAAAGGAATGACGGAACTTCCACCCTATGTCCACGACAGTCTTAAGCTGATAAATAATTACTTTTGAACACACAGGGCCGGATACATCTGGCTTATCGCAACGGTCCCGGCGAAACGGTGGAAGCGGGGATTAGGATGAGGGTAATACAAGTGTGAATGCTGATCCAAGCTCTATCCGGTGACGCGTAGTCAGTAGGTGTTTACCTATTGAGGAAGCTGGCGGCTTGTGCAAGCACGGAACTTCAGTGGGACAGGGATCCTGGTCAATTCCACGTTGAACTTACCTTGGCACGTGTTCCTTTATTCGGGAAGTCAAAGACCGATTGGATTTGGCTATGTAACTGTCGCCGCAGTCGCACACGAATTTGTATATGCAGTGTGAGTTGGCCCCTATCGGTTGAGCTCCCTTCGTTGGAGGCACCGACAAATTACAGGTTCTACTGATGACCACCACCTGAGCAGCGCATCAACTTTTTGCGCAGCAGAGGTTAAAGGTTTCGTGGTTTTAAATACAGTAAAGTTACCCTTTGAAGGCAACTCGATATAGAACTTTTTCTTAGCTGCCGTATGCACCAAGTATTTCTCTCCTCGCTGTTGGCTGTATTTCTCTATAAATCTACGGCAATAACCATTTACAATGAGTGTTGTTGTAATTAACTCTAGTTCGTCGGCTAGACAATCAGCCGACCAAATTTGTCTAGCACGACTAACTAAAGTTTTCACAAGGGTCCGCTTGTACCGCACTGGTGTGATGCTGGTGAAGTGCAGGTATTGGCCGGACCAGGTTGCTTTTCTGTATATAGACCTTTTATTATGCCCGTTATCCCAGCGACTGATGAGGATGTATAAGAATAGCAGGCATTTCTTCTGTTCCACTTCGCAGGTGACCCGCAAGTTGGTGCGTGCACAGTTGAGTTGCTGCACATACGGGACAATCTGTTGCTCCGATGTACAGAAGGCCAACATGTCATCCACATAACACTTATAGCATGGTAACTGGGTTGTTTCTGCGGATGTGCCTCTTCTATCATCAGCATGAAGAAATCGGCAAGTACAGGGCCTAGTGGGCTACTGGTATAATTGAGAGAACGCCTCTGTTATGATTGCGCTGATACCTGATAAGACTGTCACTGGCACGGTTCATCATCATCATCATCATCAACAGCAGTACATCAGCCATTTGAACTGATGCTTCGCTGCCATACAACCATGAGGACCTATGAAATAAAGAATAAGAAGAGGGAGAGAAGGGGGACTTACCTGAAAACCTTAATGCCCAAAGCAAACATTCAGGGTCAAGGCGCCTACACCTTGTGTAGACAACATTCCGTCACAAACAGCTGGCTATCGTGCAAAGATAAGCCGGCATCGGCGAGACAGCTTCCTTGCGGCTTTCACTGCCACGCGTCATAATCAGCCATTAACCCGCAGATAACTCAGCACCAAACACACTTTAAACAGACAATCCGATTAGGAGACGGCAGCAGACGCGCCACTGGTGTCGGTTGCGAGCCATGTCCTGTAAAGTCTCGAGCCAAGCACAAGGTGAGTCACGTGGACTCCAACCCGGAAGGCGAGACGGACCAACGGCACCCAGTTTGGTCGTCAGTGACTTCATTTCCCGCTGCCAAGTCAACTTCTGTCCACCTCGAGCCTTACGCCATCCTACACCTGGTAGACTGAACAAGGCCCTCCTAGGTAAGCGGTGACCAGGCATGCGTAGCACGTGCCCGAGCCAACGCAACTTATTCAGTGCTATCTGTTGTTCTAGGAAGCTAGCATGATTATCACCACTTAGTACGCGCCTACGCACATCATCGTTGCGGACACGCTGGTGCCATCCCACAAAACGATGATCAAAGACTTGAAGGCGCCTCAGATCTTCAGACCGAAGGGGCCAACTCTCACTACCATAAAGCAGAACGGCCCTCACTGTGGCCTTGTATACACGGCCTTTCAGACGGAGGGAATATCCCTTCTGTCGCCAAAGATGACGCAGGTTCAAGAAGGCAGCTCTTGCCTTTGTAATGCGTGAGCTCACGTCAGTTTTTATGCGCCCATCATTGCTGATGCAGCTGCCAAGATAAGTGAAATGATCAACCACCTCGAGTTCCTCATTAGCAAGCGTCAAGGGGTCATCAAGTGGCTGGTGGTCCTGCAGCAACCCTTTGCACTTTGAAGGTGCGAAGTGCATACCAAATAATGGGACCACTCTGGATAGGCTATTCAGAGTTGATTGTGCCGCCCCAACATTGTCGAAAAGCAAGACGATATCGTCCGCATAATCTAGATCAACTAGCCTTTCACCAAGCAGCATTTCAACGCCTACACCTTGAGATTCCGCAAGGAAACACTCCATGATAGAATCCACGAGGAAATTGAACAGAAAGGGGGAAATTGGACAACCCTGACGAACGCCACTTGTAGTCGAAAAGCTATCCGATAGGACACCGTAGACCCTGACGCGGCCTGTAGTGTTCGAGTATAGAGCATTAAGGATGTTCACATATTTTGTGGGAACATCTTTTCGTGCAAGGAATTCGAACAGAATCGATCGATCGACTGAATCGAATGCACTCTTGAAATCGAGGAACACAGCTATTGTCGGTCTGCGGTATGCGTGGCGCTGCCCTAGCACTTGGCGCAAAGTGAATATATGGTCTATACAGCCACGTCCTGAGCGGAAACCGGCCTGCTCTTCCCTAATCCGAGATTCCCGTTCTGCAGTGAGGCGACGAACGATAATCGAGGCCAGTAATTTTGTCACCACTGGTGTTAGGCTAATACCTCTGTGGTTCGCACAGTCTGTGCGACTGCCCTTCTTGTATATTGCCACTATAATCGATACGCTCCAATTAGCCGGGACACTCTCTTCGTTCCAGATACGTTCGAATGGGAGGTCAGTGCCCTGCAGAGGACCTCACCTCCATCCTTAATTAGTGAGAGTGGGAGGGAATCCGGGCCAGCGGCACGAAAACGATTGAGGGCTGTGATCGCGTTTCGGACCTCGGCCTCCGACGGAGGCTCTAAACTAACCGTAAATTGCTCGTCCTGCATCACCTGAGTAGGAAGAGGTCCGGGAGCAGGGGGCCAGCTGAACTGATCTTGAAAGTGTTCAGCCCAACGAGCCATACGGCGCTCCTTATTGTGTATCAGCGCACCCGCGCTGTCCCTGATTGTCTCACTGACGCCTGGTTTTCTGGGACCAGCGGTGCGGATTAGCTGGAACAGCCTCCGGTAATTGCCTACTGCTCCTGCCTTCTCCATTTCTTGAGCTTGACTGGGCCACCAGGCTTCCTTGTCAGCATGTAGGCTCCGCTTTAGTTCACGCCCAATAGCCCGTCTGGTTACATTGTGTTCAGAACCAGCCGGGAGGTGTCTTCTACCTTCCAACAGGTTCACGGACTTCTCGGATATCCAGTGACTGGTGCGGTGACGACTGATAGTGCCACAAACAGATGCTCCTGCGTCGTGCATAGCGGCCGAGATCCTATTCCACTGAAGTTCAGTGTCATTAGGACAAGACAGCGAGAGTTCGCTATGCAGTGCTTCTTGATAGGCTTGCCTGACCGACGGCTGAAAAAATTTCTCCGTCGCCAAGCGGTAGAGACGCTTTGTGCGCCTTCCGGTAAAGTTCATGGAGAAACGACAGCGCACCAAGGCATGATCAGAGTCGACACAGGTACTCCAGTATGAGCGGCAATCTAGAATGGAACCGCGCCACCTGTAACCTATGGCTATGTGGTCGTGCTGGGTCCATCGCTGGCCAGCCAAGTAGCAATTTGGCGCCCACTGTGTCTAAAAGCAGTGCTAGTAAGAAACAACTGGTGCTCCGCAAACAGTTGCAGCAGACGCTCGCCGTTGTCAGTGCGTTCAGAGTTGAGTCCATACTTACCACCCAGCTGAGCTTCTGAAGAGCTCGGACGCCCTACTTGTGCGTTCATATCCCCTGCAAGTACTATAATATCTGAACTAGTAGCACTGCGCAGTAGCGCGTTCAGTTCGTGATAGAAAGTGCCCTTGACTGCATTAGAACTGCAGTTGGTGGGAGCATAAACGGAAATCACAAACAAACAGCGTTTGTACTATTTCGCGAATTTACCTTAGCTGATGTCGTCAAACGGGCTGCACATAAACGGCTGTTCACCGGAATCCAATCAACCAACAATGACTCAGCCTTGGAGCTGAGAATGATACTTACACCAGCTTGACCCGTGAGTGCCGCATCGGCGTCTCCGGATGCGTGCAACAAGTAACGAGAGGATAAGCCGAGTGCAGCCAATTCAATAACCCCGTTAGGGTCGTTAATCCTAGTTTCGGACACACAACACACATCAACACCCAGTGTGTCCAAGGTGCGTGCGAGTGCAGCCTGATGACCTGTTTGTCTTAGAGCGCGGACGTTGAATGTCGCCATGGAAACGGGACAACGTGGCCTTATAAGGGACTTTTGCCGATAGGCATCCGATAGGTGCTGTGGGATGGTGGCTGCAGACGGTACTACTCCAGTAGCACTTCGGTTGCTGTCAATTAAGCAGGGAATTATAGAAGGAAGGTTAATAATGGGGGCCGGGATGGGAGTAAGAGAAAAAGGTGGAAAAGAAAGAAGGGAGGCGCCAGCAGTAGCATGTTTTCGCTTATCCGCCCTGCTGTATGCAGTAGATAAGGCGACGCTTGATAATCTGCTCGACGGCCGATGCAGGATGAAGTTTATGTTTGAAGAAAATGTCATGGTTGTATGTGGGCTGGATACTGCCTGGGCGCCCAAACCTAGAACGGAGGACGATTAGGGTCCTCATCCAAAGCCTTTGGTTCAAAAGGCTGTCCGCAAGGCAGGGGGAGGTGGCAATGATTTAGTTTTACAGCAATGGACGCCATCTCATTTCAAACCCCCAATCTGGAGGACCAGGAGACTGAGTTTGTCTGAACTCACCACTGACCAACCTGGTAGGAGTATCTCTCAAGATGCTCGGAGGCATCACCCAGTATAGCTCAATGGGTCAATGAGGTACGCAAACCGTTGCACCACGTTAAGGTCCAGTCTCCCTGCGACAGCACTGGCACTGTTGGAGCACGCCTAAGGTAACGGGTTGGAACACTGGCCAATCGAACAGAGTTGCACTGACCTGATGGCGTTAGATTATTCGGGGTAGGCGCTGGTGAGACGGAAATTGCGCGAGCGTGAGAACGATCCTAGCCGCACGTATTCGGGTAGACGCTGAGTCCTCGGAACGGACGCACACATGAGAGGGTTACGGTATACGCGCGCTAGTGACGTAGACGCGGACGCTGCCCGGATAACAACGCACACATAACCACGTGACCGACCAACTCTCAACTAAGTGGAAGAGGTAGCAAGACTGGTGGTCCTCTGAAGACACTTTTGCGACCAACAAAGGGCAAATCACGGCAGTCATTAAGTTAGGGAAAATAGCTACCACGACGGAGTGGTAGTTTGTAGAACATTGTAAACAGGTGTGCAGTTGTGCCGCGTCTCGGAGTGACTGAACACTGCTACGTTGTGGGGAGGAATTGGACCCCGCTTTCCACAGCCATTATGCCGGAGATTCTGGCGCGATTTTGCGGGAATATTTGACGCGCCCGCAACAGCTACCCATTGCCACACCATTGATTTGACGACATGGGGTGTTCCGAAACTGGAAGCCAACATTTGCTGTACACAAAAGTAAGGATTCCTTTAGAAATTCGATTGGAATTGTTAACGAATAACTAGGTTGCTCAGTCAACTCACATATGTAATCTACAGTTTGTTGTAGGGCTAGGTTGGTGAACAGAGATTCCACACCCGAGGAACAAACAACCTTATCAGTGATCTTAATATCATCTAAGTAATCGATAAGTTGAAAGAATATGTAAGACTATATGCATTAGACAGTTGTCGCAGAGGCGAAAGTATCAGCACTAGCCGGTGTGTCATTTTATGCTGCGGCGCATTTACCATTGATAGAATCGGCCTAAGTGCTACTCCACTCTTGTGCGTGTTCGGTGACCTGTACAGCTGCGGAGTAGTGCTGCCACTTGGCTTCAAACAATTATAAGTGTCACTATCAATCATGCGACGAAGGGGAAGCATTTCAAGATGGGCAGCTATGCCAGCTTCAACGTCCGCTACGTTCTCCATCTTATTAAGTCGTTCAAATTTGCTCGTGCCGTTGAGTGTGCTACTCATTTTCTGAGCGTACTCGGTCTTGTTCATAACCACCACTCCAGAGCCCCTATCCGGTTTCATCACAACTACGTTCTTAGTACGCAGTTCACGCAGCGCCTGAAGGTGTCGGACTGTAAGTGCACATTTTTCAGTCACTGGCAAAGTCTTAAGTTCATGGGCACTGTCGGTCAGTTTGTTTCTAAAACAAACAACACTCTCAGGACTGGATGGTTGAAGCTCCTTAATTTGATCAAAAAGTTCTCAAACTGAACTTCTGTAAACAACCTGTCCAGTCTTGTAGGAAGAATTTTGTAATCAGGCCCATATGACAAAGCTTCTAACTGCAAAGCGTCTAGTTGTACGTCTGATAAATTCACCACGTACTTACTAGGATCACGAACGATTGGCGCCTCATCCTGGCTGTTCGTAAGTGAGTTCTCTAACCGAGTATTCCGATTTCGCCTTGTACAGTCGAGAGTGGATTTGCAAAGTTAGCAAAGACAACACCATAGTACAACGATAGATCCTCTAACGCATGTAGTAAGCATGCGTGAGTTTCCAGTAAACTCAGAAGTTTCGACTGGGCCGTTTCCAAGCGGGCGGATGTCACACGTTTGAGGTTAGCCAAAGATAGTTTGAGTTTATTTCTACGCAGCAGTGTGAGAAGCGAGCGGGGGTATCTATGCAGGAGAATAAATTTCATAAGGAAGGATTTTTCCACACTTCGCACACGGTCTTGCACTTCAGGCTGACTATAGGATGAAGCAATTTGATAGTTTCAGCGGGAATTCGTCGGTTGCGAAATTTACAGCAGTTATTTCCCTTCAGAAATTTGAAAAGAAGAGTAAGAAGACGAAAGCTGGTAGATGCATGTATTTCGTATTGTCTCCTCAATACCATTAACAATAGGTAAACACCTACTGACTACGCGTCACCGGATAGAGCTTGGATCAGCATTCACACTTGTATTACCCTCATCCTAATCCCCACTTCCACCGTTTCGCCGGGACCGTTGCGATAAGCCAGATGTATCCGGCCCTGTGTGTTCAAAAGTAATTATTTATCAGCTTAAGACTGTCGTGGACATAGGGTGGAAGTTCCGTCATTCCTTTTGCACCTCATGCTTATTCGGTCACAGACATATTTAAGTATATAGTTGCATACCGGTTATTGTTAACGGTACTGAAGAGACAATACGAAATGCATGCATCTATCAGCTTTCGTCTTCTTAGCGTGCGTCTCAAATTACTAACGTATCATGTATGCTGTCTGATTGTTTTATTTTCATATTTTGTCTTTCATCCATGAGCTATCTTCTGCAAAATTACCCCCGGTTTATGGTCGTTTGATTGACTCCACAAAATGGGAAATGAAGGGAAAGCCACAATCACGGAATTAAGCTAACAATAACTTGCTATGTTTAACCTAGATGAATGAGAGACATACTGACTGATGGGCAGGGTGTGACGCCAGAGATATTAATCGCATACATATGGCTTGATAGCAATAAACAACAATGAACAATGATGCATGACAGGTAAAATAAGGCAGTTTCTCAACGAGTCCCGGAGGATGTTAGAGGTATAACTACAATTATCAAAGATAAAAGGGTTGTCTGCTTGAGCGTTTACCTAGCAGTTACGCTGCTGAATAATAATAGTGTAAGTGGGTATTGAATGCGAACGACGAGGCAAAATAGGGACAGTTATATTTGTTGCACTAAGTGAGAAAGGAACAAACGAAAATACTCACTTCTGTATTGCCTTCACAAATATTTGTAACTTGTTAATCCGGTTTGGAAGGATAATTAATATATGCTAAATTTGCACAGTTTAGACAACGAATCGCTGGGAGCCAAGGGCAAGAGCCTTTCATTTTTAAAATATCCATGGTCGCGGAGGAAACAAGGAAGTTTGGGAGAGAGTTCCAGTGTTGACAAACCGAAGCGAAAAATAATTCCGCCGGCATTCCAGGCGGCTATACTGCGCACACAATTTAGGAAGGTTATCTCTGAGATTGGTGTCATAGTTGAGTTTCAGCAAGTGACGGCTTTTGTATCAGGGTCAATCAAATTTTGGTAGACTAATATGGGATCGCCGCGCAGCCTTCGGTAGCTGCCACTGAAAACTCCCACTGACTTCAGCCTTTGATGATATTAAAGATTTCGTAGGCCCTTGACATTCTGGCGGCCCTACGTTGTGGTTGCTCTAGCACTTCTAAGTCCCGCTTCAATCAGTTTCCAATCTAGGATGGCGTATACAACGTGAGGGCGCATGTAAGAATTATGCGTCATGGGGAAGATGGATGGGTCGAATCATCCGAATGCTCCCTGCAGCAATCCGACGTGCTTGTTGGCTCTCTTCGCAGCTGCCTCTGACTGCTTTGAACAGTTAAGTTCCCTTTGAATGAGCACACTAAGTTCGCGTTCTTGGGAAGTTGTTTGAAAAACGTATTACCCAAGCCGATACACATAGTCATTCCCATGGCGAAATTGAACCGCGTGGCAATTTTCCACATTGTACGGTATTGTATTCAGAACTGACCAGTCTGAAATCGTGTTGAGATCACACTGGAGCGTTTCGTAGTCGTTCGGTTCTTTGATCGCTCGCCATACCTTGATATCATCCACGACGAATAGGAACGCTGAAGTAATTTCCCTCGCTAGATCGCTTATGAAAATCAAGAATAGACGGGGCCCGAGCACCGAGCCTTTTGGTACACCGCAGTTCACCTCAATTGCCTCGGAGAGTGATTCTAGTGCGCTCACTTCTAACAGAAGTTCTTGCAGGAAATTGTGTATCCAACGCAGCTGTGGGACACCAATGGCATAGAGCTGAAGTTCATGGAGGAGAATTCGGTGGTCTAAGCAATCAAATGCTTTTGAGAAGCCCAAGTAAATGACATTAACGCCTGCTCCACAATCAACTGCTTCAGTCCAGCTATTGCGTGCAATTAGCAGGTTCGTAGTGCATGAGCGCTTTTGTCGGAAGTCATGTTGCTCTGGTGCTATCATCTTGTGATTTTCCAGATACTGTATGAGTGCATCAGCGATGCTGGACTCCATAAGCTTGGAAAGCATAGTGAGTAGTGCTATAGGACGGTAATTAGTTGTGTCAGTGCGACTACCTCCCTTACGAATAGGAGCGATGAGCACTCGCTTCCATATTGTTGCGATATGGTTCTCCTCCATACAGAGCTTACAGAATATAGCCAGAGATTCTGCCAGCTCACTGGCTGCTGCCTGTAAAGTCTTCGGTTGAATGTGATCGGCATCAGGAGAGCTGTGGATACGCAGGGACAACAGTTTGTTTGACAGTTTCTGCAGTAAAAGTAATATTGGATAATTCTGATGGTAGGACAATAAAAACAGGGATAACCTTTGGGCCTGTTACTGTCTGAAACGTTTGTTAGTAATGGAACCGTAAGAGATCGGCTGCTTCCGTTGCTGATCGCATGTATGCGTCAGTCGTGATCAGTGCTGGAATTCCGCGTTACACCTTACGAAGTCCATGAACATGCCTGTATAAGAGTCTGCGGTTCGTGCAGAATCTCTTCATTAACTCCTGCTGACGCGTCAGCTTGTCCTCCCGGATCAAACCCATAGAGAAGCTACGCTGTGCCACAAAGGCATTCAAGGTTTCGGAGTTCGGGGAGTCCTTGTGAGCTCGCTATGCTAAGTCCCTCAAGGACATACATTTGCGTGTTCTGCTCATCAGAAATCACTTCCTTCTCCTTTGACGATGACAGGATTTCTGCACACATGCGTGTTAACAGTGTGGTAAATGTCCCTGTAAAAGTGTCCCGGTCGATTTCCGGGGGGTCGCGCAATTAAGTAGGTCCAAGATACCTCCTTAACAAGCGCGGATAACACATTGTAGTACGTGACGGTAAGTAATATATCGTCCTCTTCCTTAAGATATTCCGCATAACCTACATAATTAAACACTAGAGTTACTTGGTCACTGCTACCCAGTGGTGTGCTTGTAATTATTCCGTCGACCATGAGTTCTTCGTTGGTGAGCAAAAGATCAAATATTGACGCCTTGTTAGCAGTTCGAAATCTGGTGGGAGAGGTCACGTGCTTGGACAGAGGGCAGCTAGAAATTACCTCTTGTAAACAGGCTTTGAACTGCATGCTTTCGGTCGCCGCTATTTCTAGACCGTGCACATTCAAGTTGCCTGCGGTGAGAATGTGCTTGTATGTCTTGCTCAAAGTAACTTGAAGAACGTGGTTTAGTTTGGAGTCCATTTCACATGTAGGGTTTAGTGGGCGGTAAATCAGAGCTGGAAGACGTATCCTGGTTCGGCAACCACAGCCGGCAACAAAGCGAATCTGGGGCATGGATCTCTCGGTGGTCAGTAAATTCACCTCTGAGGTTAGCCTTGCTATAAAGAATTACGTTACCACCTCTACCAGCTCTACCATTCGGAAACGGTGATATACCAGGTACATTGACTTCAGCGTCTGCTATCTCAAAGTTTAACCAGGTCTCCGTAATCATAATTAGATCCCGCGGTTGTGACGCCTGGCGTTCTCTAAGTTCGGCCAACTTACTAATAAGATTTTGGACGTTAATATACGAACATGATAGTGTTTTTGATGTTAGAAGTGTATGGGTGGACAACAAATTCCTGTTTAATTTCAAGCCGACCGTCCGTCAGTCGGGCGCTAATTGCATTTTGTGTGGGTCATTGGTTCTTGGATTTCATGCATGATGTTTGGTAGCGTACAGCATCCCAGATCGAGATGTTCTCTCGTATGTCTCCCTGTCCCATCAGGTGTTCCTAATGCCATACAGTCTATAACTCTGCAGTATGGTAGAGGCAAATATTTTACTGAGGTTGCATGTTCCAATGAAGTGTTGAAAACTAGTGGTCGTGCGCCTACTATCATTAGCCTAATCTCGATAGGCAACTTGAAGCGATGCTTCAACCAGCTATGCACTAGGATATCTCTCATTTCATCGGAGTGTGACACAACTTTCAATATTTTTGGACCGCAGCCCTTGTCGTTTGGAAATGAAGGAATTCTTGTTAATGATTTAGCAATAACGTGATTCAGATGGAGTGCTTCGCGGATGTAGCACCGCTGCTCTCCATCATCTGTTTGCGCTTCGTGCTCAGGAGAGCCCAGTAGTTCAGGAACACCATGAACAAATACGGACTATTCTGCTTTCGTTCGTAGAAGGGCCGCCATGATTTTCTTTTTCCATTGACAGTCCTTTCCAAGCAATATCGCGTAGTATGTGTGCCCCGCCTGATGAGTTGCAAAGATGGACTGCTGAGAATAAGACTATCTTTGTCCCCTCAGTTTAATTCAAGTTTACGCGAAGAAATTGGGGCTCGCCGTACTGCACTGGGTTTTGGTGGCGCGCTACGCATCGTAACGTAATTGACTCAACCCGAATACCAATCGCATCGCCGATGGAATTCCACTGGTTGCGATCATCTGCCAATTTGCCATTTACTGTGCCAGAGCTGGACTCAGGAACGTTAGTGCACATGACCATTAACGCACTGTGGTTCGGTTTAACGAATGTTGGTTCGCGTATCGTGGATGGTAACAGATTGATTGGTGGGCACTAAAGAACGTTGTGAAAACGGTGTCGAAGCGCTCGTGCTTGGTCCAGAAGATGGACGTACTGGTGTCCATGCATTTTTCTCGAGGCGGTCGGTGGGTATGTTAACGGGCTCTGGACTGTCGGTATTGTGATCAACTCGTGAGATATGGCATCTAGGGATGAGTTAATGGTAGTCACGCTGGATGTGGCTTGCCTAGTTAAATGGCTAGCAATTGTCGGAATAGGTGGGGCAGATACCGTTTGGCGGTTAGAAAGCCTGAGTTTTGCCTTCAACTTAATGATAGGGCTATGAGAATTTTGCTGTAGCGCTAGATCGTTGTGGTTAGATTCTACTGGCAGTGCCCTGAAGCTCGCCATGCGCTGGGCTATTTCAGTCCGTTACCACACATTTTCACGATCGATATTATACATTTTACTATTGCGATCGCTCTGCATGTTTGGCAAAACCAGCGCAAATCAGTTAGGTTGATTTGTCTTTTGTATTGTTGTTGACTTAAACCAGCACAGGGGGAGTGGAACGCAAGGCCGCAAAACTCACAAATAATATCGCGCTTAACTGCTCGTATACACTTCTTCTTACAACATTTGCAGTTAGGTAGAATAAATTCCATTGAGGACCGTTGTTGAAAACGAACCCTGCCCTTGTCTGGTCACGTGAGGTAGAGGGCGAGTGACGCTCGCGTTCTTTGTCTGTGTCGCACCGTAGCCATCGGTTACCGTAAGCGAGTGTGCACGACGAGGACACACGTACACGGAGTTTGGCTAGCTTATTGTTCCACAATCGTTTCTGTAAGACAAAGCCGTTGGAAGTGGCTTGCAGTGGGTGGCTAACAACGGAAAGTGCCAATCCTGTAACAGCACTTGACACTTGGAGGGTACAACGTATATGCCATACGTAAACGCTTCCAACACCAAGGATCCACTGCATACCAATAGACTTCTCACCGAGAAAAACGGTATTGTCAACGTAATCTAAGTCGCTTGCCTGATCAGCTGGAAGGAGCTCGATGTCAAAATTCTGCAGCCCTTCTAAAGCTCCCAAAAGAAAGTCTTCGGTTGAAAGGCTGAACCGAAGCAAGCTTATGGCATCCTTTTCGCTCGCACTTGGAACTGGAAATAGTGCAGCAATCATCCTGACTTATGAAAGTAGAAATACTGCGAGGGAGAGAAGGGGACCAGGGTTAAACCATAAGACACTACACAAACATTCCTGGTCAAGATGCCTAAATCTTTTCCATAACATACCGTCACAAACAGCTGGATATCGAGCATAGATAAGGTGGTATCATTGAAAAAGCTTCCTTGTGGCTTTCGGTGTCCCGCGTCATAATCAGTCATTACTCAGCAGATAACTAAACGTTAAACACACATTAATCAAGCAGTCCGACGAGACAACAGTAGATACGCCACTGGAGTCGACTGCGAGTCGTCCTCTAAAGTATCGAGCCAGGCACAAGACGAGTTACGTGGACGCAAGCCTGGAAAGCAAGACGGACTGAATGCACTAAGTATGGTCGTCTAGAACTTCACTTCCCGCTCCCAAGTCAACCTGTCCTCTTCTATCCTTGCGCCACCCTACGTCTGGTAGACAAAACAATGTCTTCCTCGGTAGGCGGTGACCGGGTATACGTAGTAAGTGCTCAAGCCAACGCGAGCAGTGATATCGGTTCTTTTAGGATATAACATGATTATCATTACCAAGCACTCGCCTACGCACATAATCATTGCGGGCGCGCTGCTGTCATCCGATACAAGCAATGCTTCGCAGACAACGATGACCAAGGACTTGAATGCGCCGCAGGTCCTCAGGTCGAAGGAGCCAAATCTCCCTACCATAGAATAGGATGGCCTATACAGTGGCCTTTTAAGCAGGGTCTTTCAGAAGGAGGGAACACCTTCTGTCGTCACAGATGTCGCGGGTTCAAGAACGCAGTTCTAGCTTTTGCTACACGCAAACTGATCGCAGTGGTCGCGTGCCCGCCGTTGCTAACGCGGCTGCTAATGTGAGTGATTTGATCAACTATTTCGAGTTTCTCACTATCAATGGTCAGGGGGTCATCAAGTGCCTGGTGATGTCGTAACAGCACCTTGCACTTTGACGGTGGAAGCGCGTGTCAAATGATAGGGTCACTCTAGAAAGATTATTGAGGGTTCTTTGGACAGCCCCAACAGTGTTAAACGCATGATAAAAGCATCCGTGAAATCAAGATTAACTAGCCACCAACCAGGCGGCACCACGAGGTCTGCATCGTGAGGCTGTGCAAGAGATTCTGCCATGATGGAGTCCACAAAGAAGTTAACCAAAAAACAAGGAAATTGGACAACTCTGATTAACGCCAATTGTTGTTGGGAAGATATGCGACAGGTCACGGTAGAACCTGCCGCAGCCTGTGGTGTTCGAGTACAGGTAATATAGGATGTTCACATATTTCATAGAAAACGTTTCTGCGCAAAAGTCTCGGAAAAACGTACCAATTGACTGAATCGAACGCATTCATGAAGTAGAGGAACACAGCTATTGTCAGCCTGTGGTAGGTTTGTCGCTGCACTAGCCCCTGCCGCAGAGTGAGTACTTGGTCTTTAGAGCCGAGTCATGGGCAGAATTCGGCCTGCTCTTCTCCAATGCAGGATTCACGTTGCGCAGTGAGACGAAGAACGGGAATTGAGGCAAATACTATTGTCACCACCGACGTTAGGCTAATACCTCTGAGGTTAACACAGTTAATACGACTGCTCTACCAGTTTATTGCCACCAGAATCCATTCATTCCAGTTAAACGGGACGATTTCCTCCTTCAATACATGTTCGAACAGTGAAATCAGTGCTTTGCAGCGGACCTCATCCCCCCTATAAAATAGTGTAGGTGTCAAGGGATTCGAGTTAGCAGCACAGAAACGATTGAGGTCTGCGAGCCTGTCTTGTACCTCAGCTTCCAAATGAGTCTTTAAACTAACTATTCATGGCTAAGCCTGCACCACCTGAATATGAACAGGTTCAAAAGCAGGAGGCCAAATCAAATGGTTTCAAATGTGCTCCGCCCAACGAGCCATACAGCGCTTCTTATTATGAATCAGAGCATCAACACCGTCCCTGGTTGTCTCGCTGACGCCTGGTTTTCTGAGTCCGGGGCTGCGGATCATCTGGAAGAGCTTGCAACAATTGCCTATTTCACCTACTTCCTCCATTTCTTGAGTGCGACTAGTCCACCGGAGTTCCTTGTTAGCACACAGGCTCCGCATCTTTTCGCGCCTAATAGTCCGCCAGGTTACCTTGGGCTCAGAACCAAACGGGAGATTTCTTCATTATCCCGACCTCTTCACCGACCTCTCGGATAGCCGGTGACTGATTCGCTGACGACTGATGGTTCCGCAAAACGAAACCCCTGTATACTGTACGGCTGTCGAGATCCTACTCCACTGAAGTTCAGTGTTATTGGGGCAAGGGAGCTAAACTTTGGTACGCAGCGCATCCTGGTGGGATTGCATGACCATACGCTGAGATAACTTCCCGGTCGTTGAGACGCTTGGTACGCCTCCTGTTAAGGTTCATGAATAAACGACAGCGTACTAAAGCATGGTCAGAGTCGACGCAAGTGCTTCAGAGCGAGCTACAATCGAGGGTGGGACCACGCCACCTGTAAATTAGAGCAAAGTGATCTATTTGGGTCCATCACTAGTCGGCCATAGATGGGTGCCAGGTGGCACTTCGGCGTCCACTGTGCCTAAAAGCAGTGGTACTAAGAAACAGCTGGTGCTCAGCACATTTTTGAAACAGGAGCTCACCGTTTTTCGTCAGTTGGGAGTTAAGCTCATAATTACTACGTAGCTTAGCTTCTGAAATCCACAAGTGCATTCATTGACCCTGCAAGTACTGTGTTATTTGAAAGGTCAGCACCGTGTAGCAGCGTGCTCAGTTCTTGGAAAAGGCTGTCCTTGGCAGCATCATAGCTGCAGTCGGTGGGAGCATAAGCGGAAACCATAACAGCGTCTAGGGCTATTTCGTGAATCAACCTTAGTCTATGCTGTCTAACGGACTGCACACAAACATCTGTGCCCCGGAATCCGATTAATGGAGAATGGACAATGGACAATGGTTTATTACGGGTAAAAAAGCATCGCTTAACAAGTCCCGTGGGATGGAAATTATTGCGAAAATAAATTGCATAATAAAGTGAAAAGCGTTGTGGTGGACTCACCATAGACTTATGTGGAATAGCGGAGATGTTCGCATATCAAACGTATAAATCCATAAATCCATTGGTTAGGCGTTTGGCAAGAAACCGTTTGATTGCGTTTTGTAGCCCCTGGCTAACAAGTCATAAAATGAAATGTAAGTGAGACAATGCATCGTCAACACGTTTTTTAAACATCGCCAGATTGGGAGCAGAGACGACATAATTAGGGAGGGCGTTCCAAGGCTCACACACGCGGAGAGAGAAAAAATTTCTACGGCATTCAAGCCGGCTATAATGAATTGTCAGTTTCAGAGGGTGACCTCTTAGTTTAGTGTTGTGGTTCAATTCCAGCAGCGGACGGCAAATGTGGTTTGGGTTCTTCAGAATCTGGTAAACCATTATGAGATCCCCCCGCAAAAGCCGATATCGACTACTGTATATTCTTAGAGATTTCAGTCTAAGCTGATAGGGCAGATGAAAGAGGCCCCTGACGTTCTTGGTTGCCCGTCGTTGAGGAGTCTCGAGAGCAACGAGATCCTGTTTCTGCCACGGCTGCCACGCCTGAATAGCATATTCCACGTGAGGTCGCACGTAGGCGTTAAGCATTTGGGGAAAGATTGAGGGTTCAAACCGACCGAATGCTCTGCGAAGAAGACCGAAGTGTTGATTTCCGGTTCTCCTCGCCTTCTCTGCTTGTTTGGAACACCCGAGATCTTCCTGTACCAATACACCCAGGTCACGCTCCTGAGAAACCTTCGCCAAGGTGTGGTCTCCAATCTTGTAAGCGCTCACCGGCTGGTGACGCAGATGCATCACTTTGCATTTAGCCATGTTCAATTGAAGCTTGTTCCTCCTTGACCATTCGTAAATGCAATCTAGGTCATGTTGGAGCAGATCCTGATCTGTCTTGTTACTAATCGCCCGCCATATCTTGACGTCATCGGCGAAAAGCAGGAAGTTTGAGGAGATGACTCTTGCCAGGTCGTTGATAAACACCAGGAATAAACGCGGTCCCAGCACTGAGCCTTGTGGGACACCACATTCCACCTCAATTGGATTAGAAAGTGATCCCCTAACACGTACTTGGAGTTTTCGTTGGTAAAGGAAGTTGCCAATCCAACCAAGTACTGGATCTCCGATTCCGTAACTTTGTAGTCTTTGAAGTAGGATGCGGTGATCAAGGCGGTCGAAAGCTTTGGAGAAGTCCAGATAGATGACATCGACTCCGACCCCATCATCGGCCACTTCCGTCCAACTACCTCGTGCAATAAGTAGGTTGGTGGTGCATGACCGGTGTTGACGGAAGCCATGCTGTTCCGGTACCAAGATGTTGCATTTTTCCAGGTAGTCCATTAAAGCCTCAGCGACGACTGCTTCCATCACCTTCGCGAGCACAGGGAGGAGAGTCACTGGACGATAGTTAGCAGGATCGGAACGGCTACCGCCTTTAAAAATAGGGGTTATAATGCCACACTTCCACATAGTGGGGACTTGTTGTTCATCAAAGCACCTTTGAAAGAACTGTGACAGTGGTTCAGCTAGCTTGGTGGCCATAGCCTTCAGTGCCTTCGGGCGGATGTTGTCTGCTCCCGGAGAACTATGTTCACGCAGTGAGAGTAACTTCCTTAGCACAATTGATGGGTTGAAAATAACATTTGTAAACAAAGGTGTCGGTAATGTGCTTGATATTATGGGACAGGTAGATGTTGGGAGTTCAAAAATTGGGGCGTATTGCAGCCGCAGGGCATTAGCTGCTTCTTCGGCGCTTTGTACTCTACCGCCTGCCGTGAATAGTGGGGGTATTCCATGCTTCACTTTACGAAGCTTATTGACATGCTTATACAGCAGTTTGTTGTTTGCCATGAACTTTTTGGCTAGGCACTGTTGATAAGTTATTTTGTCCTCACGGACAAGTGCGGTGCAATGGTTTCGATGGGCCAGGAAATTTCCCCAAGTCTCTGAGTCGGGGTTAATCTTGTAGGCACGCCATGCTGCATCCCTTAGCGCCAGGCATTTGCGAGTCCTACTCCTTATAATTGAAGGCATTTTCGCGGGACGACGGGGTTTGGTCTCTGATGCTTTGTTGACGATGTCGCTGAGCTTATTAACGAACTCTGCCCAAACGTTGTCAAGGGGACTTTTGTTTGAGAATTCCCAAGAAGCTGCGTCGGCGAGTTCTTTCAATACGTGGTAGCGTGTGATTGTATGAGTTAGTTCCGAGTGTTCAGATGGATACTCTGCATAACACACATAGTCAAAAGTTATTACTACGTGGTCACTGAGACCTAATGGACTATCCATCAATAACTTGTCAATCATGAGCTCTTCATTCGTGAGCACAAGGTCCAATATGGACGGTTTGTTTGCTGTCCTGAATCTAGTGGGCGTGGTGACGTGATTGTACAAAGGAATATTAGCGATCAGTTCCTGCAAGTCTGCTTTGAACTGCTCACTGGGCGATGCCGAAACCTCCAGATTGTGTAGATTGAAGTCCCCGGAGATGAGAGTGTGGCTGTACCTAGTGCGTGTTACTCTGTTTAGGCCACGGATCAAGCAGGAATCCATTTCCAGAGTGGACGTTGGGGGGCGGTAAACGATAGCTATGAGACATGTATCGTTGTGTCTCAGTCGGAGACGGCACCAGAGTGAGTCGGTAACGTGTGTTTCCAGGTCCTCAACTATTGTACATTGTAGATTGCTGCGGTAGTAGAGTAGGACCCCACCTCCTCTGCTGGGGCGGTCGTTCCGGATGAGTGACATTCCGGCTATCTCAACCTCAGCATCAGTCACCTCTTGATGCAACCAAGTTTCGGTAATAGAAATTAGGTCCCAAGCTTTCGAAACCTGACGTAGTCGAAGTTCGTTAATTTTACTGAGGAGCCCTTGGGCGTTGGTGTACATACATGAAAGTTTCTCAGATTTAATCAATGTTTCAGAAGTTGTACAACTCATACGTGAAGTTTCGCCGACCAGTGAGTGGCCGGCGACTGGATGGGTGGATGAAGCAAATGAGTTTACGCCGACCATAAAAGGGTCGGCGACTAATCGTTTTTTGGATGGGTTGCATACTCTAGAGAAGTATTTGATATATAAGCCGGTATCAGATGCTCTGAATCCCGGTGTTTGCTCGTGCTCTGCTGTACCCCTCCGGATAGTATGGCTACTCTTGAAACCGTCCCCGAGTCGGGTCCTGCAGCTGGCGTTTTCACTAAGAGTTGTGCCTCTACTGAATTGTCATTAAAAGGTGTTGGTGTTCTTGCTGCTTTCAGACGAATTTCCGTTGGCAGTTTGCGACGGGATTTAATCCAGTTCGCTAGTAGTGCTTGTGCCATTTGTTCTGACTGTAACACAAGTTTTAAGAGCCTGGGACCGCATCCCTTATAGTTTGGTGATATGGGGATCCTTGTCAACGAGGTGACCACCACATTTTCGAGAGAAAGAACCTCCCGGATGTAGTGCCATTGCTCGCGGTCATGCATCTGAGCATCGTCAGAAGAGGAGTCAGTAAGCTCAGGAACACCGTGAGCAATCACTGTTTTCTTATCTTGACTTATTTTGTACCTATCTTTGTTGGCGGGATCCCCTGAACGTTCTTTCCACGGGATTTCGGGTAGTATGCGCACTCCACTTGAGTCGTTGCGGAGACGATTCGCGGACAGCAGAACGGCCTCAGTCTCGTCCGCCGAGTTTAGTGTTACCCGAAGTAACCGGGGTTCGCCGTAGTGCAACGCGTTTGGGTGGCGCGAGATTCTTTGTAATGTCGTGGGATTAGCATGGACTCCGATCGACGTACAGATGGAACCCCACTGATTTCGATCGTCCGTCAACTTACCCTTAATTGTATTGGATTTGGATTCGGGGACATTAGTGCATACAATGTTTAGGACACCATGGTTGCGCCTGGTGGCTACTGGTTTTGGATTTCGAGGCTTAGTTTCCGGTGTTTTTGTTAAATTTGTGAACGGCCTTGGTGTGTGCCATCCGTGCTGCGGCAGTTTTGTTTTCTCTAGTTCGGGCACAAAGGTTACCGGTGCTCTTTCCGGTGTTTGCTTGGCAGCAACCGATGCGTACGTTGCCGGGTTGTTCACTATGGCTGGTTGACTGTAGCTTACAGTCTCGAGTGTAGTGAACAGACTACTAGGTGCAGCACACAGTACAGAAGTTGAGGCAGGCGCGCTGCAGGCACTGTTTTTATTTATAGGAGGGAGAGAGAATGGAGTCGAAACTGCTGGAGGCTGAGTCGTTGGGGTTCGGTTGGGACGCCTGGCTCGCTTCTTCGGCCTGACTAGTGAGTTCGGGGTGTTATTTTCACTCACAAGTGCAGGTCCGTTTCCTCCCATGGGTGTAACTCTGGCACTCAACAGTTGCTCGACCGCTTCGGTTAGTCTTTCACACCTATTCAGTAGCACAGATAGACAGCTAACAAATGGAATAGACTTGCATACTTGGCAAAACCAAGGCGACTCTGCGGTGTTTGCTTGAGTCGACTTCTTCCCAAAGCAGGTAGTGTGATAGGTTTTCAAGCACATGGTACACACAAGACCATTTTTCACCACTTTAGCACATGATTGGCATTTGCTTTTCATACGAGACATGTTCTCAGTAGGGGTAGGAAGTGGATGGAGATACTGACGCACCGCTGCGTGGCGATCGGCGCTGGTTTGAGGTCAGCAGGTCCAGGCGATGTGCGTGCTATCGATCCAGACGGGTAGACAGCTATGCGAGACAAAGCGACTGAGGCAAAGCAAGGTGACTTGGAAAATACTGTCTAGTGACGACAGTGGCAGTTCCAAACGCAGAGCAAATTGACGACTATCGCTTTGTAGAGCGACTTGAAGGAATGGTAGTAAGCTGATCGGGTGACTCTCAAAACGATCTTTAAAATAAGACCACAAGAGTTCTTATGCGACGAGAGGAAAAATAAAACATCCGATAAGCTTCAAATACGGTTGACTTCGAATTTCCAAGAGCACAGTTTGTTGGTGATCCGTGAATGATAGATCCAATAGATGAACAGTGGTAGGAGGAGCTCGCGGAGCCAAATCGAATGATGGCACGTAGGTCTCTGTGAGAATAAATCCAAAGATTTGGAGGCGAATAACGCAGGAGGACAGTTTTTTGCGACCGCACTGTAGTCTACTCTTGGGGCTGAGAAGAATACCCACTCCAGCTTGTCCAGTGTTTGTCGTATCAGTGTCTCCGTGTGCGTGAGCGAGAGATTAAAAACGGGCAGTATTTCAGCAACCTATTGAGGGTCATTAATGCTCTTTTTTCGGACACACAACACACATCAATACCCAGCGCGTCTAACATGCGTTCAAGTGCAGCCTGTTGACCGAAAGTGCTTAGAGTTTGAATATGGGACAGCGCCAGGAAAAGCGGAAAGTGTGGCCATATAAGGAGTTGTTGGCGATTGACGTTCAGTGAGTATTGCAGGAAGATAGCTGCAAACGGTGGAACTGCAGCAGCATTGCGCCTGCTGTCAATCAAGATATCAACTTCGGATGTAATGCTAGTAATGAGAGTTGGGGGGAGAGTAAAAGCACCAGGCAAAAAGGAAAGAGGAATTCGCCCGTATGTTAGACGGGCTTGCGCTTCACAGGCGATTACAGCAAGGTAGTTTGACATTCGTGACTGTCTCATCACGTGATTGTGTTGGACGCATGCACGACAGTCGTTAAGATCTTGACCGCTCACCATTCGTGACTATGTCCTCTCATGTGATTGGCCAATTGATCTATTGTGCCTTTGCATCCCGGTTGCTCAGCTTTGTCAGTTTTTCAAAACAGCTCTCCTCGCACAGTGGAGTTCTTGCTTTCCGTTCGGAGTGGGTTCAGTTACAGTCAGACGTCATAATAGACTGGCGACAGAGATGGGATCCATGACGATCCGTTTGGAATTTCTCCAAGAAATGTTGTCCAGAGAGCAAGCACAGTTTGAGGCGTCACATCAGCGCGTAATGGAAAAATTGCGAACACGAAGGTCGTTACAGTCAGCATCTACGGATTGAACGAGTTCCACTGCAGACAAGCTAGCGCATAGTATGGCAGAATTTCATTACCAGCCGGACGATGACCTTACTTTCGAAGCATGGTTTCACCGCTATGAAGACTTGTTAAAAATTGATGAGCGTGAGCTAGGCGATGCAGCTCAGTTACGTGTTCTTTTGAAGAAATTGGGTCCACAAGAGTATGAAAAGTACTCTAATTATATTCTACCCAAGAACCCACTCGATTTCTCTTTGGACGACACTGTGAAACACTTGACCAGAATTGTCGGCTCTAAAACTTTACTTTGCAACACACGCTTCCGATGTTTTCAAGCTTATAAACACCAAGAGGATGAGTTTGCGACTTGTGCAGTTATTGTTAACAGGGAAGGTGAACGTTTTTAGCTCAGTACACTCACAAGTGATCAGTTTAAGGCGTTCATTTTTGTTTGTGGATTGCGTTCTCCTAAAGATGCGGAGGTTCGAACGCGTGCCTTATCTCGGTTGAAGTCTAATCTAGAAGTCTCACTACAGGAGCTGGTACAGGAATGTGAACGTAAGTTGACATTGAAGCATGACACTGCAATGATTCAACGGCACAACGAGTCTTGTGTGGTGGATGTTCATACCATTCCTACACGCCCCAGGCCATCGCACAATTCAGTACGTCTCTACGACTTCGCACGCAGCGGCTGTCCGCCTAGTGCTTGTTGGCATAGTGGTCAGTGTAATTTCTCTCAATTTTTTGAATTCGTACAATAGATTTGCAAGCGTTGTATGAATATAGGAAATAAGGAAACCGGATGTTTGCACAGAGCCTCTGGAAGACCGGCATTAACCTTCGCCAATACTCACCTTTTCAACGTTGCGTTTCAAATGTGGTGTTTGCAACCACCAGCCAGAAATACCAGTCACTACGGAAGTGTGTTAGCATTGTGATGAACAATGTTACTGTCCGGCTTCAACTGGACACGGCTTCCGATATTACAATAAGCTCTGAGTAGACATGGAGCAAGCTCGGTAAATCCGCATGTGTTCAAACTGCACACGTCGCTCACGACGCGTCCGACTCCGAATTACACTTTCTTGGACAGTTCAACTGTGAGTTTGCACTTCGTGATTGGCATGCTAATGGTGTTTGTTACGTCATACGTTATGGACATTCGAACTTGTTAGGCATAGATTGGATAGACAAACTCAATTTTTGGGGCATACATTTGAACAGTATTTGTGATAACCCAGATATTTTTTCACTGTGTCCCACCGATGTTCATTGTTCGGTTGCATCCGTAATGCTTAAAGACAGTGCAGAAGCTTTATCACATTTGCCTCTAAGCACCCCGATGTTATTGCAGAGGGTCTTGAAATGCTTTCCAAGAGAAAAGCAGTGTTGTATCCGCGTACAGGTGTACATCAAGTATTTTGTCCTAAAAGACCAGTACCATATGATGTTGTTGAGGCTGTGGAGGCCGAAATTAGTCGACTGGTGTCCATGGGCCTCATCAGTTCTGTGTGCTGCTTAACGTGAGCCGCTCCTACTGTAGTCATCAGGAAGGCTAATGGCAGTTTGCGTATTTGTGCTGATTTTTCTACCGGATTAAATAACGCAATGGGAAGGCATCAATATCCCTTACCTGTTCCTGAGGAGTTATTCACAAAGCTTAATGGAGGAAAAAGCTCCTCTAAGACTGATCTTTCTGATGCATCCCTGCAAGTAGTGGTCGAGGAGCACTCAACAGAACCGCTCACTATTAATACTCATCGAGGCTTGTATCGTTACGGTCGGTTACCTTTCGGAGTAAAATGTGGTCCAGCGATCTTGTAACAGGTGGACACCATGCTATCCAGATTAAAGTGTGTCATGGATTTTTTGAATGACATAATAATTGTAAGCTCCACCACTGAAGATTATTACACCCACCTGAACGAAGTATTCTCTAGGATAGATTCGTGTGGATTTCGTGTAAGTGCAGAGAAATGCAAGCTTATGATGTCCAGTACCACATAACTTGGCCCAGTTATCGACAGTTCCGGGCAACAGCCAGACCCAAACAAAATAGAAGCCATCAAGTTAATGCCACATCCCATGAACAAAACTACTTTGAAGTCGGAGGGTCAAGTTTGGACTACACGTTGTGTGATTTGATTGCGACGCGCAATCTCAATGTACCGGACTGTGATTCACATCGAAGTGAACCTTAATCACTGTGATCACTGGGACCGTACTCAACGCAGATGGAAATTAGGTGTTGCCCACTCTCGCAGTACCAGAAAGCCTTTGATGACATTAAACAAATACTGTCCTTCGATCTCCTTTCAACTCATTACGACCCAGGGTTAATAATACTTGTCGCTGCTGATACATCGGAAAACGGTACTGGTGGTGCCTTGTTGCATAAGTTCCCGAATGGACATCACAAGGCTGTGATGCATGTTTCCCGCGTGTTGACAGCAGCAGAAAAGAACTGCAGTCAAATAAAGAAGGAAGAGCACAAGTAGAAGACGAAGTTCGGCAGATGCATGCATTTCGTATCGTCTCATCAGGGCCGATAACGAAAACCGGTAATTTTATATAACAGTTTGTAGGTATAGACATCCATATAAACAAACGCGAGAAAAAGGTGTCTTTCGTCTACAACCAGGGCAGCCTGAGGCTGATCGATAATTGTTTTTGAACACAAAGCACTGGCCTAATCCGACTAATGGCGATCGCCTCGGCAAACCGGAGGAGCCCGGAATTAGTATGGCGAAGCAGGATTGTGAACGCCTTGTTGACCTCAATTCGATGACCTGTTGTCAATAAGTGCCTGCCGATGGAAGATGCTGGCGGCCTGCGTACACACGTAGTCTGATTTGGGCTTGCTTGCTGACTAAGGCCGCATTGAACCCATTTTGGTACGTGCTCCTTTATTCGGGAACTCAGTGTTCTATTGGTTCTGCCTATGTAACTATCCCGCAGTTACATACGAATTGATATACACAATGGGAGTTGGCGCCAATAGGCTGAGTTTCCTTCAGTGGAGGCAACGGTAGCTTATGGGTTCGGTCAAGGATTACAACTTCGGCAGCACAGAAAGTGCTCTGTGTGGCGGAAATCAGACGTCTTCTGGTCCGCAAAAACGCAATGTCACCCTTAAAGGGCAGCTCTAGGAATACCTTTTTCTTAGGCACAGTAGGTAGAGCAACTTTCTTTTCACGGATTTCGCTGTGCTTTCGGATAAAGTTTCGAGGGTAGCCATTAGCAATTAACGTGTTGGTAATTAGTTCTATTTCATCGGCTAGACAATCGGTCGAACATATTCGTCTGGCGCGACTAAACAAGGTCTTCACGAGCGTTCGCTTGTGCCGAATTGGCGTAAAGCTGCTAAAATGCAGATACTGTCCCGACCACGTTGCTTTTCGATAGACAGACCTTTTTACCATTCCGTTATCCCTGCGGCTGATAAGAACATCCAAATATGGAAGACAGTTCTGTTGTTCGACTTCGCAGGAAACCCTCAAATTGACATGCGATGAGTTAAAAAGCGCCACTAGCTCTGCGATCTGCATTTCTGTCGAACTGAACACCAAGATATCGTCCACATAACGTTTGTAATAGGGCAACTGCGCTATTTCTTCGCATAGGCTTCGTTCTATCATCAGCATGAAGAAATCCGCTAGTATGGGACCCAGTGGGCTGCCCATGGCTACCCCATCAATTTGGCGATACGGTATGTTTCGGAAGTGGAAATCGACATTCTCCGTGCATAGAAGTAATGATTCTCTTAAGAATTCAACTGGAATCGGCAACCGACATTCGGAACTTTCTGCTAATTCGCAGGTTTAGTCAACGGTCTGGTGTAGCGGCACATTAGTAAATAAAGATTCCACGTCTAAGAAAGAAGGATTAGCGCTCGTTTTTGCGGTTACTAAATTTCATAAGCTGGTACACGGGCGCAAATTTACTTTGTACACACATCATAAACTTTTGCTATCTATTTTTGGCATCAAAAGAGGAATCTCCGTTTACGCGACAAACAGATTACAGCCTTGGGCATGGAACACATGCGCAATCCAGCGTACCATCCATAGTCAAACGGGCAGACTGGACGTTTCGTCGATAGGTTTAAGCGAGCAATAATTAAAATGGAAGAAGAGGGGATTATCCAGGAAATCCTCGGAAAATTTCTTGCAGGTTTACCGTACGACGTCAGGTAAGGCAGTACCACAAAACATATCCCCATCCGAAGCGTTTCTCGGTAGGTGTGGCAGAACAGTCCTTGATGTTTTGAAGCCATCGCTACACAAAGGAAAGCGCAATGTTAAAATGGAGCTGGCTTTTAATCTCCATGGAACATGCCCTCGGCATTTTTTGCCTGGTGATTGTGTGCACGTAAAGAATTTGCCTGACGGAATATCATCCTGGATTCCTGGCCGTGTCGTTGAACGGATTTCAAGTGTTTTGTGCAGAATAAAGTACATTCCCTTATATGGACATGTAAACTATAGTAGACCCCGATTTGAAGTGCATGGAATGTGCCAAAAACAGGAAGCTTCACCACCGTTGAACATCTTGCTGGATACATATCATATTACCCCGTCTGAAGAGCCTGTGGTCCAAACAGAAAAGGTAACTACAGATCGAAGATACTCAACGTGAATCCGAGCACCAGTGCATAGACTGGAGATAAACCCAAGATGTAAAGCATACCAACCAAACGTAGCATGCAATTTTGTTCAGTTAGACGGGCTTGCGCTTTACAGTCGCTCAAAGCCAGGTAGTTCGACCTACGTGACTGTCTCGTCACGTGACTGTGTTGGACGCACGCACGACAGTCGTTCAGAGCTAGACTGCTCACCATTCATGACTATGTTCTCCCATGTATGTGGCCAATTGATCTATGCATCTTTTGCATCCCAGTTGCTCAGCTCTGTCATTTATCAATACAGCTCGCCTCGGAGTGGGTTCAGTTACAGTCAGATGTTATGATACCGTAGTATTATGTTTACGCCTATCCGATCAGTTGTATGTAGCAGATAAAGCGACCCTTGAGAAGCTAAGAGATGGTCGATGCAGGATGTGGTTGAAGATTGAAGAGAAAGTCTTACTTGTACTTGGGCTGAGATACTGCCATGGCGCGCAGACCTAGACAAGTTTATGATTAGTGTCCTTAACCAAAATCTTATCTCAAAAGCCGGTCCGCAGGAGAGTGCAGATTTGGCAATGAATCCCTTTTACAATGACAGATGTCATCCGGTTGCAAACGCCCAATCTGGGGGGGGATCAGGCGACTGGGTTCGTCTGCTTTCTGACCACTGACCAACCTGATGGGAGTAGCTCTCAAGAGGACCGGGGCCCATCCAATACGTAAACGGCTGCACCATGTTCAGGTCCACTATCATTGTGACAGACGGTACAGCAAGGTTGCAGCAGGTTCTCACTCAGCCTGAAGTATGGAGGTATAGTACCCGAAGTATAACGGAATACTTTTCGGACCGGCATCACCATAAAGCAGGTCAGTCTACTGAGTTTAACGAAATTCGAACGTCTCGGAAGGCGACGACGGTGGGTCCGTGGTAGAGTTGGCAATATTCGAGAGGCTGGTGAAGAGTGACTTTTTGATCCACACATCCCCGACCGTAAACCAGCCTATCCTCCCGGTAGTGTGTTTCACATGTTGAGGCCAGCCTGCAAATTATGATGGATGCCAGTAGCTTGGAGGCAACCGATATCAGAATGATCCTTCCATGGTTGGTGCATGAATCACGAGAAACTATCTTCAAACTCGGGATAATTAATGACTCTCGCCCAGAAGAGTGTAGATTTTCTTCTTACCAGATCATTAGGTACAGATATGTCAGCTGATTGACAACTGATGTGCCACCGTACTAGAAAAATTCCGGGGGAAGTTCATCTAAGCCCGCAGCTGTAAAGCATTTAATGCCTCCGATCTCAAGACAAATCCCCCTTTTGGTGAGTGATTACAGTGACTTTGCTCATGGAAAGGAACTGGGTATGCTGGGTGAGACGTTGGAGAACGAGGCGCAACTGATCCGAGATTGGGGATGCTAAGCTCGTCTGTACTAATGTTTATACAAGTTAGCGTTTTACTATCTGTTCGACCCACAGATGAGTTCGCGGATGCCAAATCTCCTGTGTCCAGTGGTCCGAATGAATTGGGGTAGCCAGCGAGTATTTCCAGTGGGAGTAGCGTCCTTCCTCCCCGAACCGATGGGACAACGAAACTTTCCGACCGCCACAAAACTTCGTTCTTTTTCAGCAGCTTATAACGCAGCAAAGTTCATGGTGAACTGTGTCTAGTGGGAGAGCTCGAGGGAGGTCGAACAATGTGAGGAAGCGCACACAGACCTATCCATTCGAAGAAAGCGATCCCAAGATTGATTGGCTCAAATTTGGCATTACATCGTTTAAGAAGCTTTGATGATGCACAGTGTAGATGAGCGGCACGCAGGATAATGTGTTTGTCAGTGTCAGTTCAGCTGAGCCGACTGACCAGTTAGATTGTTCTTATCGAGTCTCCAGAGCTGCCGTTTCAGAGACCCTCATAAGCGCATACAGATGTTTGCATAAAGCAACGCGTGATCAGAATCAAGAAAAGTAGTCCAAGGAAATTTACAGCTAAGCAAGCCACCCCGCTAATTGAAAATCGTTGTAATGTGGTCTCTTTGACTCCAAGATAGACTGCAGTTGGAAGTTACCTGTTCTTGTGAATTGCTTGCAGCCTGGAAACTTTGGTCAACCAAGAACGAACGTGAGTTCGAAATAGGGAAATAATGTGCACTGATTCTGCACAAGATTCACCCTACACTGAAATAGAAGTCGAGTGATCTTCAGATGTATAGTTCAACCTATCGCTTGTGATCAAGAGCTGATTTTTGTCAACCCGTCTTCAAGTACTTCTACGGTCCTGCATTAATTCAGTGTCTAGGGTGCCGGTTGCCAACTGGGTTACAGAGTTTCTGAGCATTCGATGAAATCTGGCGAAGGTGAAATCACTATTGTAACCCGTTGGACTAAGCAGCCGCAAAGGATATTTTGGGCTGCTGACATTGCACTAGCGCCGGCAGCCTTAAGACACAAGCATTAGCATGAACACGGTTATTTCACGAATAGTTCAATGTGTTTGTTCGGGAAGCTTGTGGTGATTTAACTTTGCTTGTTTCCTGGCCTTATGTTAACCAGACTGTGTATCAAAAACAACTCAGTTAGTGCGTGCCACATCAATCCACACCACAATGTTGACCACTGTCCCAGAGCGCATAGTGAACAATCGATTGGTGCCTACAACATGTGAGCCGGATTTGCCGTCGCTATAGATCAATCAGGTCAATCGCTCCTGCGCGCCATCTTACCGATCGTCGGTGCGTGGGTGGCGGTCTTTGATAATCCTGAGTTACCGTGTTTTAATCATGCAAAATTGCTCATCGCGTTTTGTGATTCTAAACAGATGCTGGTAAGTAGGATTTAGATAACAAGCTGTAACTTCCACCTCAATGTTTGCATGTGTGACTGTGTTTCATTTGGCTAAATCGCAGTTCCGGATGCACACGTTGAGAACTACTGCAAAATCACTGATCAGTTCGACGATTTTCCAGGTAACGACAAGCATTCAGCCATGCCGACACTTCGGTCGCATATTTTTCTCCGGTATGGATTAATCGGATGCGCAATGGCCTACAGGTTCATTCCTAATCATGGCTTTGCCGAATTGAGACGCCGCCATCGCAGAGGTTAATGGACGCAAAATGGGGGGTGTCATGAATATTGGACTAATCTTCAATACGTAATGGAAAGTATATGCTGACACCGCCTGCGAGTTTCAAAGCTAGGAATTAACAAAATGCACGTGAAACGATAGTTCTTGCTGCTCTACGTGTGACTAAACACTGCTTATAGCGTGCTCACTAGGTTGCAAGTTTGGAAACACGTATCAAGCAAGAGGTTATGATTTTGCAGGCGACTGGCGTGCACTTTTGCTATCTTGTGGGTTTTTGGTGTTATAGCCCTCACGAAGAAATATTACCTGCTCAGTTTGCAGTCCACAGAGCTGGTGATATGCTAGCTAAATCGCCTCGTGTTTTGGGTCATGTGATGAGTTTGAAAGGAGATTACAGTTCATTAAAGCATGGGATTTTGACAATCGAGGCCAATGCAAAAATTTAGAACGTTCTCTTATTGTACCGTTGCATACTCCCAAGCGCGTATGAATGCAGTTGGTAAGAGTTTAACAGGAGCCCAATTGGTTACTGAGGTATTCTCAATGCATCTTTTATCCACAGATCATTCGAGTAGCTGAAGAGAGCAGGTGCCAACAATTGGCAGAAGTTACTTCGGATGCAATCCCAGAGATAAGTCAAGTGGGTACGTGTCCCACAAGTGTAAAAGCAGACCAGGATGAAACAAACAAAGCACGTTCGCACTGACTGCGCGTCAATTCTGCCACTCTTCTATAGCCCTCAGCCATGGCAAACTGGCCATGTGCACAAAGTACCTACGCGAAGGAAAACTTGTGTCTTATCCTTGGGCTCTATTGCGTTCGGATTTTGACACGCTATGACAAGTCAGACCACGGTTTATTCTGAGGCGGACATTAGACATTATAATTTGTACCGGTGAAACGCAAGCATTTGCAATCATTCAACTTGGGCCTCCTTCCTGAATTTGGCCTCTTGGCTATATTGATTTTGCCTTTTTTAATCAAGTGCGTTTTAACTTTTCTGTAGCAGGAGGCTAAACTGTGAGAATGGGGGAAGCCTGTTGGCCAAACTTGGAGCTTGTCATGGGAGCCGAAGCGTGAAAACTGCTCTACAAAGGTTGTGTAAATGAACACCGGGCCGGAGTGTGAGAACCAGGATGGTAAAGCCGTTTGGCATAACGTTCATGGAAAGTGGTCAGTTTGGCCTCCACGATCTGGACTGATTGGTTAGAGTGAGATGGTGTGATGTGATAGAGGGCGAAGAAGGCGCACGCCGAACCCGCTACTGCAAGGCTCCACAATGTTTCTGTAACACAAATATCGCCTAGTTTTTAATGTTAATACAGTCTTCATCGCCGCGTAGTGCGACTTCGTATCGAGAACGCACCTCGACACTTTCAAGACATACTTTAATCATGTCGCGGTCCAGTACTTGCTTCCGCAAGCAAGTTGTCAAAATGAATCCCACAGTTGGCTTGTAAATCATGACGGTCCAAAGCTAACCACCGTGGCCCAGTGGCATAAGCTGCTGACTGGCGGTGCAAGCCGCCGGTGGTCGTGTGTTCGAATCCTGATGGATCCGATGGATGCGCACTGCTGATGATGCCCAACAGGCTGAAACCGCAGTCTAGTGCTTTTCCGGGCATGTAGAAGACTATCTGATTTGGCAGCTGGCTGTGACGAACTCCAATTATCTATAGCAAAATCCACTACTCATGAACATATAAAATGAATTCCGTTTCTAAGGAACGAAAGATTATTTGATGGGCATTTGCTCTCACGTAATCATCCTTAGGTCATGACATTCCTTTACAGGTATGGAACAGTTAAAATCGACTTATTTGGTTCAAACTGCACAGACCAAGTTAGGCACAGTGTCAGAGACGATACAACAAAACTACGTCTTAATGGGTTAATTGAGTGTCAAGGAGTTTGATCTAAGGCAGTTGATAACACTGCCTTCGGTTTTAGCTGACAGGGAAGCTAAGGAGCCTAGAGTAGCTTCTTCTGCGAGCATAAGGAAGGTTGAATCAATTTAATGCAAATTGCTTCGTCCATCGCAAGTTTAAGAAGGCGGTCACTTTTCGACAGGTGTGGGGGTACCTTGTACACTGTTCTAAAGACACTTTATATCCACAGGATGCCCCGCGTCGATGGTATGTGCCAGAACGGAGTTGCCAATGACCCCTGTGCCACCTTGACACAACTGACTTGTGTAGTGTTCATTCACGCGTTTTACCACCGCGATTAGCGAGTTTGTGTTTGCCGCCCGTTCGTGGGGTTCGATGGCTTAGTGACTAAGCTAGCACTGCTAAGTGTTAGGTTCCACTCTTAGCTCTGGCAGTGTTTACCCGAAAAGTCCGGATCGGAATGAAACCAGTAGCACTGCTCAAGTCTGAGAGCGAACAGTACCGGAAAATCTACACTTCAGATGCCATCCCATTGCTCGGAATGGGTAGCAGTCTTAGTAAAATTAAACATCGGTACGACAACTAAGTATAACATAAATGATTACTTCGCAATAAAAATTGTCCTCTGGCTGGTTTTGAAAGGCATTTAATGTGATACTTTCTGCTTAATGTCAACACGCTCAGGTGATGTATACCGCAGCTGGGTTAGCTACTCTCTAGTCTTCCGTAGCCAGACCTCACAATATGTGTGAAATTCTTGCGACCTCCAACGAGCAATTTGTTTTCCGAAGTTCAGCATTGATGTTTCACCAACTAGTATCTTTTTCGAATAATTGTTGTTGTTTATCTCTGTGTCCGCAGTAACCTTTGAGGCTTCTTGACCGAACCATCGCCTAATCACTTCGCGTTCAGCAGGCTTTCTTTTCGGCTCACAAACTCCGGCTTATTTTGCACCTATTTGTCCGTCTAAGTACATTTTGCTGGAGCTTTGCTGGGAGATTTCTTCTGGATTACCTCTGTTCAAGAAACATCGCGCGTACCTTGCTTTTGTTCTATGATGGTTAATACTATCAAGCGCAGCATTTCCCACATCGGCTGACATGCTGCTGCAGTGAAGACTGCTGTCACAATGTTAATTGAGTACTGAGCATGCCATCCAGGCAGGCCCTCTCGGACTAAAAGCTGAGGTACTTTCACAGTTACTGATAGAAGGCCGTTTTTAACAAAAATTTTGCGAAGTTAATGGAAAATTCGCAGCTCACCAGGACATGATCAGCATCTCAGAACCTCCCTTAGAAAAGTAGGACCTAAATGTTCTGACCACGCCTCCTTAAACTTTTGGCAATATAACCAAACTGGGTTCACTGCTAGTAAGCTACTGGTGGGCTACATGTGGCACATCACTGTATACTATAACGGGCAGTAATCATAAGAAAAAGTCGGTTCTCGACGCACATTTATTGTTGATGTCCTCCAATTTCCAGGCATTCTGATTTAAACCCAAACACCACATATATCTGGGTTTCTAAAGATTCAAGACAGTGTACAATCGTCAACGTATGCTCTGCAATCAGAACGATTTCTGAAACAATAGAATTCTTTAGCAGTGTGTTCTGTCCTTGTCAGAAAGCATCCTTGACAGCAGCAGGGCTGCAGTACTTTGTGTCAAAAGCGATACTGACTACTTGACAGTGCCTTTCGCTGCTCCATACATTTGCTTTAATGAACTTTGCCGAGCCGTTTGTACAACCGGTTGCTGGCGCATATAAAATCATCCTATGATGTGGCAGCCTATACATTAGCCTACAGATTATGCCTCAGTGTCTCTGGATGCGTGAGATCTATAGTGGAAAGACAAGGTAGGTATGGTGAGCTCGATTACCAAGTGGGGATCATTGCTTCTAATTTCGGACGCGCACAACATGTCAAGTTTCCGGACGTCCATAGTGTGTACAAATGCAGGCGGATGATCTTTCTGTATACGAACGTCGTACCCTGCCAGAGGAAGATAGAAGCGTGGTCTGAGAAGGGATGGTTGATGATACTTCAGGAAGATACATGAAAGTGATTGAATACTAGCGGTACTACAGCTGCGACAATTAAGTTATGGATTGTAGAAGACGGGTCAGTAACAAGAGTCAAAAGATATAGGGGGAAACAGATGAAGTAGACTGGAGAGACGCACCAATCGTGGCATTTTTCGATTAGTTACTTTGACATTTGCAGTAGCTTGAACGAGTATTTTGAGACTGAGCGTTATACAGTGCATGATGTGACTGAGGACTGGAGATAAGTTCGTGCTTAGAATAAGCCATAACCATGATGAGGCGTCCAAACCTACGCAATAAAATGGATCGGGCCCCGATCCAGAGCACTTACTTCAAAGTCTGACAGAAAGGCATCGAGAAGACAGCAAAAATCCGATTTGATAGAAGTTGGTGCAATCTCGATTTCAGACCTGATATGTAATATCAGAACACAGATTTGGTTCGATATAAAACCAATGACTAATCTGGTAAGAATTGCACCCCAGCAGCCGCGTTTGCAGCCAAACATAATTCAACCGGTCAAAGACGTACACAAAATAACGTGCTAATTTAAAGTGCTGTTGTTTCTAATACGCATCCCTGTATACAACAGACTGATCCATCGACTGATGTTTCAGAATAGTTTAGATAGACTAGTAATGCAGCAGAATCGTTATCGTTCTGAATGCAAATGAATGCTATTGCCGACAATTTAGTATAAGTCCATCAGTTTGCAACCTATTTGGCGGTATGTGATTGAATTGCAGTTTCATACTGAATGAGAAACATCTACGTTTTCAGTACATTGCGTCATTGGATTTTATTGTTCTGCAAACTTCTCGATTGTCCAATTGTTTTGCCGATCTGAGCCCGAGCGCCAACGTAGCTACACTGGCGCGAAAGGCTAGCGTTCGCCTGGCCCTCCTTGGACGTGCACTAGGGTCTTTCCCTAGAGAGACATTTGTCCGTCTCTATAGCACTTTAGTACGTCCGCTGCTGGAGTACAACATACTTGTCCAGCCGCCGTACCTGAAGAATGACGAGGCCATGCTGGAAACTGTACAGCGCAGAGCCACTAAGAGAGTGGACGGACTATCCCACCTCTCGTATGAGGAGCGTCTGGTGGCCCTTAACCTCTTCCCGTTGAAATATCGCAGGCTTCGTGGCGACCTTATCTTAGCTTATTCCGTCCTGACTAATAACAGGCACCCAAACGCAGGATTGCTGGTCCGCGCCCGTACAGATCATCTTCGAGGGCACTCACTCAAACTGATGACTCGTAGCAGTCGCCTTCTGTGCCGAAGAAACAGTTTCAGTGTGCGTATTGCCTTCGCTTGGAACGCCCTCCCTGAAGTTGTTGTCTCAGCGCCCAATACGGAGGCCATCAAACAGCGCCTAGACGCTTGGCTCTTACCTCTCTGGTCATCCACGTTGCTAAGATCTGGCCATTTGCCAAGCTAACACGCGGCGCTTCTATCATTTTGCTTCCATCCAACTTTGCCGAATTTACCTACACCACTCTCTTGTTCCAGGTATCCACGTTCCCACAGTCAACTCGCTGAATACTTGTGCTGAACACCACTACTGCGTCGAGACCCACAACATCTGGTACCTACCGAAGAGATCAGAACCTTGCCGTAAGATCCCGAGGCAGAACCACCGAAAAGCTACGCTTACTCGTTCTGCGCAAACCCGTGAAACCCGTGAATGTACGTCCCGTCCAGTTACTCTCTCTCTCTCTCTCGGTGAGTCATACTGCTGCGCTGTTCACTGCTCATGCTTATCTGAACTCCATTCATTGTATCCCTTGTCAATAAACTTTGGGTTCAGCTGTTCCAACCGATTCTCCGTATTCTCGTACTTGACATGTCTCTTACGTGTCATCGTTTGCGACTAGCAGCTGAGGGGCTCCACACAATTGGTGTGCACGTTTCGGCCATCGCCGGACGTTACACACGGGCAGTCAGATGTCGCCTGCTGTCGGCAGCAGAGGCGGTCGCAATTCGGCTCTATAACCCGGACTTATGTGCACAGAAAAACTCGTCCATACTTTAACCTTGCCTTGGCCTAAGACCAACGCGATTAAAAATGGCAGTCAGTCCACTTCACCTGACCTCGCCTCAACCAGACCAAGCACGTAGACTTATCGATTAGTTACTCTGCTTCAGTGAGCCAATTTAAATCCAATGGGTCTATTCTATCTTGCTTTATTGTGGTTGTATTAGCCTGATGGTGAAGTCATGAAAAGAAGCTTGTCCGCCACTTTCTTTTTCTGATGTCGTCTCCGAGAATTATTTCTCAATTGAAAGTTGCTTTTGGTGAGCTCGCTCCCTTTTTGCTTGAAAGTGCCTTTTAAAAACCTTTATCTCGTGCATTTTTATGGCTCACTCAGATATGGATATTTTCGACTTAGCAAGTATTGTTGCATCGTTGTCTGTCCTTCCCATCTTATCTGATGTCCCACTATTTGGTTTATTTTGTTAGAGTATGAATTGTTGCGCCATAATAGTATTTCCGACCAAGCCATGTGTAGATGTTTGCTAGGCAGCCTTTGTAGAGACATCGTTTTACAGCTCAAAGACATAAGAATCTAAATGCAGGCCTTACTTAGAGTCGCCTAAGTAGAAAATCATGACCCGACCGGAGTAACCAGCAGGAAATCGAATCAAATATCCATTTCACGGCATGCGTCTGCGATAAGAGTTCATCCGTCCCACTAGATGAGATAAAGAGACTTCTCGGCTCATCTAAATCATCGTATGGGAAATCAGGCCGTCGCAACTAACAAAAATAACCCAAGCTATCATCATAAGAACTTAGACCCTTTACATCCCTTAAGCAACACAACTGCCAGATGTGATCATAGGTCAGCTTTCTATTGTAACAACCCAAAAGATATTTCTTCTCTTCTAGTGTACATACATGTTACTCAACTGTACATTACTGGTTGTTGTTTTAACGCCGACCCTACTGCCATTTTACCTACGTCCGGCTCATCACTTGTGTCCACCATGAGTTCCGACACAGGCGCACGCTCTCAGCGCTTTATACGTTTTTCGTCCGATTGTAGCCATCCTCGAATACAATCCGTTGTGTCCGATCTCCCGTTTTCTGGTATCCGCATCAGTGCAGGCGCACTATTTCGAACAAGTATAAACTAGCCCTACAAACTGGTGACCCCGATTCGCACGCGCGAATTTTCAACATTTTTTTGGTCGTTTCGTTTCCCGTGCATTCGTTCCAAGTGATTTTCTCCTAACCCCTAGTGGATTATTTACCGTCCATTACTTTTTAAACTTCACTCGTATTACTCGTACATCATGTTTCATGCCGAGGTAAAACACTGAGTTGTACGGTAGTTTGAATATGCTCATTTTAGCCATTTCGGATTTTATGGCACACAAGCCCAGCATCTGGTTTGCCATTTTTGAGACAGAGCTAGAAAACAGAGGGAGCTCTACCGATCAAGCTAAATACAACCAACTCGTCCCACGCCTTCCGCAACACGTGGTGGCACTGGTTGAAGATGTACTGCCTCATCCACTGAAGGATGGCAAATACGAAGCGATGAAACAATTGATCTTAAATGAGTCGCTACCCAGCGTTCGTGCTCGATTGCAGCAACTAATTAAAGGCGATAAGCTAGGTGATAGCAACCTTCTGTCTTTTTCCGCGATATTCAGCAGATAGCTGACCCTTCGTACATGAGTGAAGCGGCTTTAAAAGAAATGTAGCTCTCCCGTCTACCTGATCCTCTTCCTTTAATGTTCGTATCGTACGCAGACAGGTCACACAAAGAGCTGGACATCAACGCAGACGCAGCATTCGAGAGAATCCCTCAGCACATCAAAGCATCCGGTAACATTTTCGCCACAACATTAGGTGATAGAGACTTTAGTACGAAAGCGTCCGCGCAAGCAGATCCGAGCGACGAAGAGATATCCGCGCTTCACCGTGAAATAGTAGCGATGCAGTTAAAAGACAGGGCTTCATGAGACCGCACGCCCACCACGGAATAGCCGCCATTGGTCACGGCGCCTAACAGTCCCGACCTCCACCGTACAGATCCAGGTCACCGCGCAGACGCAGTCTATCACCCCCTCATAACCGAGCCGAAAACGCCAATTTAATTAATGATCCGTGTTGGTATCATCGCCAGTATGGTGACAACGCTCGACGTTGCCGTTCACCTTACGTGGTGTAGTGGTACAGGGAAACTAGCTCGCTGGCACGTGAATGCAGCCCACGTGTCCGGCAGCGACAAATCAGGCCACCTGTTTTACGTCACGGGCAGGCGCTTCCGCACCATTTTCCTTATCGACACAGGAGCCAAAGTGAGCGTTATCCCTGGCAGCGCACAAGACGCATTCGAAGCCCACGTGCAATCTACGGGCAGCCAACCGCTCACCGATGGTTTCGTACGATCAGCAGATGATGAACATAGATTTAAATCTCCGCAGAGATTTTCACTGACTTTTCACGGTTGCGTCGGTACCTTACGCCATCATATGAATCGACTTTCTTCGCCATTTTGGAAGGCTTGTCAACGCGGGTCGCCACAGAATTTTAGAAGACCATACAAAACTAGGTGTGGTGGCGTGCTTTCAGATGCCTCGATAATCAGCCCTGTTGTTCGGATCGCAGACGCATCGTCCGACTACTTGCGCTTTATACACGTTAGCTAGAGGTGGGAAACACCTCAGCTACTGTGCCGCAATATATAAAAGTAAAGAAGAAAATAAATGCAACAGTTGCGTGCCAGCTGAGCTACCAGTAACGGATAGGTATCGTTCTGGAAAGCTACCAGCTGGTTAGCAAGCAGTTAAAAAACATTTACTATGCAAACTTATAAAAGGTTAAATAGCGAAATCGTGGTTGGAGGGGAGGTTAAGAGGGATGGGGAGGGACAAAGACACTCACAGCATGAACGCCACTGAGGTCGGCTCCTAACCAATATCAGCAAGTGTATCCAGCCAAACGTGTTCATCGTCTTTCGGACCCCAACCAGAGAGCCGTGCGCTCCAATCGAGGCCAGCTCCGAAGTGAGGGCCTTCATTCCTCTCGACCAAGTCATCGCTTGGCCACCTCTCCTCTTCTTCCATCCACACCCCCGGGGAGCAAACAACGCACATCGCGGGAGTCTGTGGGCTGGCATGCGTAACATGTGGCCCAGCTATCGGAGCCTGGTGCATGACATAACAGGGCTGAGCGGTTCAGTTCTTTTTCTTGTGCCCTAAACAAGGTATCGAACACGCTCGTTGCTCACGCGGTGTTCCCACCAGATGTGAGCTAAATTGCGTAGGCACCGGTGATCGAACGTACTTAGCCTCTATGTTTGCTTAGCTAAGGGTCCAGGTTTCACAACAGTACTGTAGGGACGAACGTACCGCTGCATTGTACACTCTACCCTTAAGGACGAGAGTGATGTAGCGCCGGCGCCATAAGTGGTGAAGGTTAGCAAAAGCACTTCGAACTTTTGCTATACGGTTCATGATCTCATCTTCAATCACACGGGCGCTGATACGAATTCCCAGGTAGTTGAATTTTTGAACGAATTCTAGCTGATCCTCAGAAAGAGTCAGCGTAGTAGGCGGTCCATAACAGCCTTGGAGGAACGCTTTGCACTTCGAGGGTGCGAAGCAAAGCCCGAAGTGACGGACAGCCAGTGCTAATCTGTTCACTGCTGAATGGCACGTTTGTGAGCTGTCACAGATTAGGGCAATATCATCAGCATACTCTAAGTCAAGAAGTCGTCATCCTTGGATTAGTTCTACACCTTATAATTTGCGTCCTGTAAATGCAATTTCCATGACTTCCTCAATAGCGAAGTTGAAGAGCAAAGGTGACAGCAGACATTCTTGTCTCACACTGCTGGAGATATTAAAGGACGACGACAACTTGCCGTAAGCTTTCCCTCTGCCTGAGCTAGGCGCGTATAATGCTCGAATAATATTTACATATTTCGCAGGTACACCTTTCCTGAGTAGACGGTCCCAAAGTGCACGTCTATCCACCGAATCGAATGCACCTTTGATATCGAGGAACACGACAACGGTGGACAGCCAATATACGTGATGGAGCTCCTACAACTGACGCACAGTGAAGACGGGGTCAATACAGCCACGACATCGACGGGACCTGGCTTTCTCTTCACGAATCTAGTTTTCAGGAAGGCCAGTCAATCTGTGAAGTATGAGAGAGGCTAGCAAGTTGGAGGCGATGGAAATCGGAGTGATTTCTCTATGGTTGCGGCATTCCGATCTCGAGCCTTCACTGAAAATTGGAGCCATGACGGAGCGGTTCCAGTCGGTTTCGACAGTTTCCTTCTCCACAGTTTCATTAGTAACTCGTATAAATCACCCACAAGAGCAGGGCCCCCGAATTTGAAGGGGGCTGGAGGTAGATCATCTGATCCCGCGGCGTTATTTAACTGCAACAGTGCGATCGCATGTTCGACTTCTGATCGAGAGGGTGGATCCAAAGGGTCAGCCCAGGGAGCGGGGCGATCAGTGGCCGGGAAGAAATCTAACAATTCCGACCGATTAAATTGCCTTTCAAAGTGCTCAGCCCAACGTCCAAAGCGTTTTGACAAGTTGTGGATAATCCGTCCACTTTCATCACGTATAGTTTTACTAACACCAGGCCTTCTGCTGCCCGATCCCCGTATCAGCCGGAAGAACTTACGATGGTTACCAAGAGCAGTGACCATTTCCATCTCTAAAGCACTATGAAACCACCAGGATTCGCGGTCTCATTTCAGGCTAGCATGGAGTTTTGCCCGGAGCTCTTTACGAGTTTCATTGTGTTCGCTTTCAGGCGGAATATACCGGTGAGGTTCGATAAGTTCCAGAGACTGCGAAGAGGCCCAATGTCCATGTTGGCTATTAAACTTAGCACATGAGGATTTGCCTGCTGCTAGTAACGTCTGGTGAATATGAGACCAGTGACCTGCAATTGCATCCAGTGTGCGCTTATTCAACTCGCATGACAGCGTACTTTGCCAGACATTCAGAACAGCTGGCTTCGTCAATTGGCTGGTGTCAATGCGGTCACAATGTCGTCGTGAGCGTCCGCCAAAGCGCATCCGCAGGTCAGCACATACAACTGCATGGTCGGTGTCCACACATTTGCTCCAAATCGAGCGACAGTTCTGGACGCAGCCTCTCCATGGGTGACTTATTACAATGTGATCGATTTGCGTGCATAGCTGGTTCGATGCTGGTGGGCGCCAAGTCACCCTCCGGTGGGTGCTGTGTCAGCAATTAGTGCTCGCAAGAAATAAGCGAGCATCCTCACATAAATGAGGTAACCACTCACCGTTATCATTACGGGAGCCTACACAACATTGGCCGCCGAGATGTTGTTCATCAGTGGCTAATTTTCTAACTTGAGCGTTCAGATCCCCAGTCAGCACTACCCTGTCCGAGCTTCTTCCGTGGCGAAGGAGCTCGTACAATTGGCGATAGAATTCACCTTTTACCGAATCATGGCTAGAGTTTGCGGGTGCATGGGCAGCAATGACGAACAAAAGCCTATTGGTCCCGTGCGGCTTCGAAGCTTTGAACGTGCCAGCCAATCGGACCGCACATAACCGGCTACTGATTGGAATCCAAGCAACCAGATCAACTACAGCCCGGGAACTCAAAGCAATACCAACACCGGCCTGGCCGGTGCGCAAAGCTGCATCGTCACCGGATAGGCGCAATGAGGGTGTTGCTGGTGTCACCTGAAAGGGATCGCAGAGTAAGCACTGAGCTCGAGTCTTGCAGGCAGGTCTCCGATAAGCTGCGTAGATCGATCGAGAGGGTCTCTAATGTCCGGACAAGTGCTTCCTATTGATCAATCTTTAGCAATGTGTGTACATTGAGGTATGCCAGTCTGAAGGATGATCGAGGACTCCAAATGGAAGTCGATGAACTGGGCTTGGCCGCTTACTTGGGCATGGCCTTGTGGACAGGGCAGGAATGACGCTCCGCGTCCACATGTGAGTTGAAACTAAAAGGTAAAAGCCTATCAAAGCGAGATAGGGAAGGGCCAAGGATTGGGGTGTTGAAAACAGGGGGGATAAAAGTTAAGCAGGAACGGGACAGTAAGAGTGAAAAAGCGTAGGTGGGTGAATAAGAGGATGGGTAGGCTTGAGCAGCAGCATCCAAACTCCTATTCAGTCTGCTCAAAGCAGCAGATAGGGCACCGTTGATTATCGTCTGCGGTGGCAAGCGCATCAAGAAATTTTTGACGTGACGAACTAGGACTGGATTTCCGCTTCGGTCTTTTTGCTCATGGCCTATCAGAAAAAATGCGGGCACGGACTGAAGAGTTCACTAGAATGTGGTTTGCTAAGAGAACATCTTCCAGGTCGCTTGTGCTCTCAAACGTTACTCGCAGTAACTGACGTTACCCTACGTGTGGAGATGATGGATTTCGTGAAAGGCGTGTAAGACTAGTTGGGAGAACTTTCAATCCGAGTGCGAACGTTATTGCAGTCCAACAGTTTTGATCCTCGGCTTGCCTAGCTTTTAGAGATTCGTTAGTGTGTTCTGGGACGTTTGAACAAATCATTGTCATCGCCTTTTGGTTGCGTAGTAATTGTTTATTCTGCAGTTCTTTGTGAGCATAGGTTTGTCGAGGGTGAGTGCCTGGTTTGTCGTCCGTTGACGACTGGCCAAGGTTACAGCAATATTTTTTACGTGTAACGCCGTTAGCTGCACTAGATGTAGGAGTCAATTGTTTCCCAGCTACTGAGGGCGGTGCTGGTGCAATTTGTTCGTAACTGCATGCTTTGGAGCATTACGTGATACTCGGGAGACCGTTCAGCCGGCCTGTTCTTACTGCTGTTTATCACTAGTGATGTTTGCATTTCTCTGGATTGTGTAGCATTATTGCTAGAGAGCTTTTGTCTTTTAACAGGGCTGGGATTCGGGTTACGTAATACATTAATCTGCAACGAGTTCTGAGATTTTCCCTCCCAAGATCGCGATCAGTTCTTTTGCTCTGCCGACGTAACAGCCAACATCTCACACCTTATCGTAAGCGCCTGAACAATCTTAAGTATCGGACTATCTGAATATAAGCCCCAGAACCACAACCTAGCTGTCGACACGCCGTTACCTCCGTTACGTGTAATGTTCACAAGTGTTACGTCGTAGGATTTGGCACAGAACCAACATGTGATTTTCGACAAGGTCTCAGTTCCCCGCTTGGCTGATCTACGATTTAGCTTGGGTTTGTTGTTCAATGGATTCGCGGTCGACAAACTTCTCCGGCCCATGGATCAATGGTCGGTATGCACTTTTAGGTTGCACGCATTTTGAACTGCCTCAGATTTCTGCTCCAGTCAGCGGGTTTGGTTGTGGTGCGTCACTAGGCGCCCGGGTAGCCAAAATCACACAG
Organism: Dicrocoelium dendriticum; assembly: GCA_944474145.2. Classification (NCBI taxonomy): domain Eukaryota; kingdom Metazoa; phylum Platyhelminthes; class Trematoda; order Plagiorchiida; family Dicrocoeliidae; genus Dicrocoelium; species Dicrocoelium dendriticum. The sequence continues at coordinate 145,130,024 of OX104063.1, read as the reverse complement.
GCTTTCTGCAACGAAGTGCACGTAAAAATATCGTGGTAACGTGAGATGACAAAAAAGCTGTAGCTATGGTATACAGCGGTGCACAGTACTAAGTTACATATTGTCCGACAGCCTTAAAGTAACTCTGTCGAATGGTATCTCAAAGGTACTGATGAAACGCAAATAAGCAAAGTTACTCACGTTGGCCTTAGTGAATAGAGTTCCAAAGACTTCGTTTGTGGTGTACCAGCGTGTCGTTGGACTTATTTCAAATATATAGACCCCTTGGATAGAGGTCAGTTATCCTGATCGGTTAAGCGTAATTCCGAAGGAATGGCACAATAATGTGAGGGGATAAGTCCAATCTAACACAGAGCACAAGAATGCACTAATAGCACGCACACGCTAACAAGGTTCTTAAGGATCGGTGCAGTCAAGGAGGACCCTGACGCGAAATCTGGTCGTTTCTCCGCGAGACGAGGGTCAAATCTACATTGGACGACGGTCGTTTCTTTGTGGAACGATGGTGGCTTATCCGTGAGACGATGATCGTCTTCTGCATCGGGTGAAAGTCGTTTTGGCGAGGGACGGGATGCGGCGGAAGTAGAAACCACTTCCAAGCGCACCGTTTGCTAGCAGCTGAGGTTGAGGTTCTCTATGAAATTTTCTGGGCTAGAAAGCTTTTGTAGTCCGAAAAGCCCGCTCTAACGGCCTGCCGAAATGCACCCTGCCCTGCCCTGCAATCAATAAATAATAAATACCGAACGGCACAGTGGATCCTATTTTACGACTACATCCCTGTAACGGACAAATTAACTTGTTCAACGTATCTGGAGATTTCTCCTACTGCTTGAACCCAAAAAGATCAACCACTACCCCGTGATGGCTTATTGGATTTTGCATGATAAAACCTCGGTTGCTTTGTTCCTCCTTCAAATTTGGACCTTGATTAACCACAGGCTTAATGCTTAAGCTTGCTACTCTCGCCTTCTGTCTTACTCCTTATGCGTGTTATACGGCCCAGTTACACACTTGGCTTTAAACCACGCTGAGATTAGAACCGCTTCGCTTCATTGTGCCCATTTGTCGACCATTGCTGTTGACGGCAGGTTGCATTAGAGGGCCGAATTATTGTACACATATGGTGTGGAAATTGTTTGAGCACCTCAGCTCTTCCGGCTATTGTAGGACTAGTGAATAGTAATCCGAGACGGTGAGCGAAAATAAGCACGGATATCAGAAGGTAATTGGAGTCGGACACAGCGGACTGCATTCGATGGGCTACAAAAAGATGCGGGCGGATGAAGCAAGAGAGGAGGTGCACGGTAGCGCGGGAAATTACAAAGCAGTCGAGTGTTGAGCCGGAAGTAGGTCAACATGGACGTAAGGTAAAGGAGATTCAAGTTCAAGTTTAAGTGCGACCGGAACAGTAGGATAAATCCCCGTGAAGGTTCCTTTCATGTCGCGTAGTTGATCCAGGGTATTATTCGTCCGCGATAACTGGAATCCAGAAGAGTCAGATCAGCGCGCGCGAATCACACCACGGTCAACCAACTAACACCCACGCGACCTGCACTGGCAGTCCCCGCCACACCGGTCACGTGAAACAAGAAATAGAAGTACGAAAGTAATAGGAGCGTCAAGAAAAAAAACCTAATCGATTTAATAATTCAATAAGACGAATAAGCTAGGACGTGAAGGGGAATGTTAAGAATTGAAGGCCAAGAGCGTCGAGTCGGTGTTCGAACTCTTTCACTGTTGGTGCCAATACCACGTTCTCGGGCAGTGCATTCCAGGAATCCACCACTCGGCGTGATAAACGAAAGTCCGCCTGGACTCCATCCGATCGAGGTTTGTGTAGCTTCAGCGAGTGACCTCGGAGCGATGGAAGCCGAGCCGGTTGGAAAAGCCCAGATAAATTAGGTCCGATTTTACCGGTAAGTATGCGATAGTTCAAGACTAGGTCGCCTCGATGTTGACGATAATGCATTGAGAATATTCCCAGCGCAAGTAGTCTTTCTGGGTAAGAATGGTTCCGTAGTCCATGGACCAGTTTGGTTCCAACTCTCAACAATCTCTCCACTGACATCCGGTCCCTGACTAAGCAAGGTGGACAAGCCTGGATGCAGTATTCCAAGTGTGACCTGACAAATGCTGAGAATAACCTAACAAACATAGCGCCCGTGATGGTCCCGAATGCCCTGCGGATCATCCACAACATTCTGAAACCCTTGCACGTAGCTTTCCTCCAGTTCTCACTGGATTTAAGTTCTGAAGACAACGTGACCCCTAGGTCTACCAACTGGGAAACATGGTGTAGTTCACTACCGCCAAGCAAATAACGCGTTTGGGGGCTATTTGGCCCTATTCGTAAGATGGAACACTTTGCATAATTTATGGGCAACTGCCACAAAGCAGCCCAGTCCCAAAGTTTATCGAGGGCCCGTTGCAGAGTCTGGGGTCAGGCGAAGTCAGAGTCTATGTGCCAAAACTTTAGGTCATCTGCAAACATGAGAGATGGTACCTCCAGCAGTTCGGGCAGCTCGTTGACATACAAGGAAAATAACAACGGGCCAAGCACCGAACCCTGAGGGACCCCATTGAGGACTGACTGACGGAAAGACAGACGAGACCCCTCACGAACACACATCTCTCAACCTTCCAGAAACGTGGTGATCCATTGTAGTGCACACCCGGATATTCCATAGGACCGAAGTTTCAAGGAAAGACGTGAATGTGATACAGTGTCGGACGCCTTAGAGAAGTCAATAAACACTACATCTACTGCATGACCCCGATCCAAAGCATCCGCCCAAAATTCGCGTGTAACTAGCAAATTAGTCATATAGGAATGACCGTTGCGAAAGCCGTGTTGCAGTGGACTGAGCAGACCAAACTCCCGCAGGTGGTCTTCAAGCACATCTATGACCAACTTCTCCAATACCTTGACCAGTACGCTTGTCAAACTTACCGGTCTATAATTGGCAGGGAGATGCTTGTCGCCCATTTTAAACATCGGGCCCACGATAGCATCCTTCCAGTCCTTGGGAAAGGAGTAGCTGCGAAGCGACGATTGAAACAAACGCGTCACTGGGCCACATAGCTCGCTTGCGAGTTCGTACAGAAGATTAGGGTGGATATCATCCATCCCAGCGGATTTAGCCCCTGAAGAAGATGGAGAACTTCTGCCTCCGAAATTGTGACATGTTTTAAACAGGAGTCCTGGGGGACTCTCATTGCTAGGTCAAGATGCGGCGATTGCCCATCCCGAACAAAACTTTCGGCATACTGAGCACTGAGTAGGCATGCTTTTTCGTGATCAGTGGTGGCAGTGGCAGATTAAAACAAGAAAGAATAGTGTACACTTGGTCATCAGTGAAATTGTGCACAAAAGATAATAGTTATCGTTTGGGGAGCTACAGAGCTCCCTTCCCAGCACACTGAACAAAGAATGGATTCAGAGTCGGAAACGATGGGTGAATAAAAGTTGGTAGGGCAAAATCGTGCCAAGTGAGTGGGGGTTCGGGTCAAAAGGAGGTTCGTCGGAAGTCAGAGACTGCTGCGCCGTTTGTGATTTATTAGTTATTGGTTACAGGGCAGGATGCATTTCGGCGAGTCGTTGGAGCGAGCTTGATGGAATACAAAAAACCGGCTAGCCCAGAAAAAGCCGACAGGACCTCAACCTCCGCTGCTGCCAAACGGTGCGCTTGGGAGTGGTCTCAACCCCCGCCGCACTCCACCCCGCGCCAAAACGACCCTCGTCCCACGGAAAAAAGGACCATCGTCCCACGAAGAAACGACCGTCGTCCCAGGAGGAAGCGACCCCCGTCTAGCGGAGAAAACGACCAGCGTTTACCTCACGATCCTCTTTGACTGCGTCGATCCTCGAAAACTTTGCTCGTGTGGTCCAGTCGATCGAAGGGGAAGGTTGGAGCATGCAGAGACCAGAAAATAGAAAACACGCACAGAAAACTCCAGAAAGAACGAACGAATGATCTGCACGTTTTGCTATTTGGCTTTGGAATATCTTATAGAAAAAAGTTTTTTGGAAGTTTACCATATTTTTGTTTGCAAAACCTTAACCGATCAAAACAGGGCAAATATATACAATACCTACAAACCTAAACGTATTTACACTGTACACAGTCGGAAAAGCGAACCGGTTTACGCACCTCCCGACCACTTTGACTGATCGTGGGAGGCGGCGGGCTAGATTCGGGAGATGTCGGGACGGCGGATGCTTGTAGACTAAGACCGTGGTCTAGTTGAACTATACTAGGATGCTGAAAGTTGGTGCGGTGAGTTGTGACGTCCTACGGAGCACTACTAGACGAAGTAGGCGAGGTGGTTTCCTCCAGAAAGGCAGGCTTCAGACGGTCGATCGTGACGACTTCGCGTCGACCACCGCGGTCGATCATATGCGTCCTATTCACATGGTGTGGCACTTTGAAAGGTCCTATGTACGGCGACTGAAGAGGCTGTCGAACACAGTCTGCGCGAAGAAGGACATGTGGACAAGTAGACAGCTTCTCGCGTGCGTACACTGATGTCATCTACCATCGAGGAGCGGGTGGATGTAGCTCATGCATCAGGTAAGCCAATCGATCGGTGTAACTTCCGTAGTCAGAAGAGTAAGTAGACGAGGCTGGTGCTACCAGCTGTTCGGGAAACCGCAGCGTGCATCAGTATAATAGCTGCGCTGCATCGAAATCGGTTTTAACAGTTTTTCTTAAGCGTAGGAGGAAGAGAGGAAGTGTTTCAGACCACGAAGGATCTGCGTGTGTAGGTATCACGGCTTTCAATTGGCGGTGAAAACGCTCTACCGTGCCGTTAGCGGACGGATGATATGCCGTCGACTGAACGTGGCGACAGCCTAAATCCTTAAGCAATGTTTCAAAAGTCGACGAGAAATGTGACCCTCGATCGCTGGTCACAATGGCGGGACAGCCGTATTGAGCTACCCAGCGCTCCAGAAAACTTTCGCTACCGTTTCCGAAGCGCAGTTAGGTATGGGAATAGTTTCTGGTCACCAAGTGAATCGATCGACACAGGTCAGTGGATACACAGAGCCTTTCGAAGGCGGCAGAGGACCTACGAGGTCGACGTGCACGTGGTGTAAACGTGCATCTGGCGTGGGAAATGTTCCTACTGAGCTTTTCGTGTGCTTATGCACTTTCGCGCGTTGACACGGAATGCAAGCAGCTGCCCAAGTACGGACGTCCCGATTGACAATGCGCCAGACGAACCGTGTGGTTACGACTTTCACCGATGCACGAACGCCTGGATGAGACAAGCCGTGTAACGTTTCGAACACGGTCTGGCGAAATTCGAGTGCGACGACTGGGCGCGGCATGCCCAGAGATAAATCGCAAAGTATAGCTCCGTCTAATGATGTCAGCGGAACAGGTCGTATGTCCAGTGAGGGAGACCTGCGTATTATATCAACCTCAACATCACGGAGTTGCGCAGCGGCCATGGCTGTCAAGTCGATAGCGGTGCCAGGGTCCGCAGCGATCGCTTGAATTCGGGAAAGTGCGTCGGCGACAGTGTTGTGCACACCTGAGACATGTCGTATATCGGCTGTAAACTAAGCTATATAGTCAAGGTGGCGCGATTCTCTAGGAGAGTACCGGTCGGTAGTTGAGCTAAGCACCTAAGTCAGGGGTTTGTGGTCGCTGAAGACAGCAAAGGAGCGCCCTTCTAAGACATGTCGGAAATGACGTATGGATAAATAAATGACTAATAGTTCTCCACCGAAAGTACTGTAACAAGATTCAGCAGCTTGCAAAGGTTTGTAGAAAATTGACAACGGATGCCAAGCGTAACCTACCTTTTGTTGTAAGACAACTCCAACTGCTACGTCAGAAGTGTCGGTACTGAGGGGCAGTGGGACTGCCGGGTCGTGATGCGCTATAGAAGCTATATTGGCGATAGCTTCTGTCAAAGACTGGAAGACGGCGCGTGCTGCAGCAGGAAAAGCGAACTTTTTAAGCTCCCGTGGAGAAGGTCCGTGAGAGGTTGCATAAGCGAAGTGAAAATGGTTATAAAACGGCGATAAAAGTTGACGAGGCCATCAAAGCGCCTTAGCTGTTTGAATGGGTGACGCTCGGGTTAGTCGATGATGGCCTTAGTTTTATACTGTAATGGCACGACGCGTGCAGGAGAGATATGGTGGCCGAGAAAGTTGACTGAGTCGACACCAAACGAACACTTTTCTGCGTTGCTCGTCACCCTGTTTTGAGATGAATGATCAAAAAGCGTTCGAATGTGACGTAAGTGCTTCTCATATGAGGAACTCGGGATTAAGATGTCGTCGAGGTAGGCATAAGCAAAGTCTAGGCCGCGACAAACTTGGTCGATGAAGCGCTGAAAAGTTTGTGCGGCAGTGTTTAGACCAAATGGCATGCGCAGGAATTCGAACAAACCAAGTGGAGTTGTCACAGCAGTTTTAGCGACCGCTTCGGCTACCGAAATTGGATTGTAAGCGCTCACCAAGTCCCTTTTACTGAAAAGGTTTTTACCTGCCAGACTAGCGGTAAAGTGCACGATATTTGGGATAGAACAGCGATCAGGCGTAATTACGTTGTTTAAAGATCGACAATCGTCACAAAGACGTCAGTCTCCCATAGTCTCTTTCGGAACCACGTGGACGTGTGACACCCATGGGTTGTTGGGCGGTTTGACGATACCGAGCTGAAGCATGTGGTCGAATTCAGTTCAAGCTGCACGTAGTTTGTCCGGAGAATGCCGTTTCCGTCGTGCGCTAACAGGTTTACCGCGCGTGACTGTGGTGAGCGACCTCTGTCGTGACTGGTGGAAGATCTGCAGCTGGTCGTACCTGTCGCGGGTATTCGGAGATGTGGCTTAAGTAGTCGGATGGTGCGTCTGCGATCCGAAAAACGGGGCTGATTGACAAGGTTTCTGGAAGGACGCCATAACCACCCAGTTTTGGACGGTCAACTAATCTTCTGTGCCGACCAGCATCAACAAGCAACCCAAAATGTAAAAGGAAGACGATACCGATAATTGCGAAGGGTACAAACGCAAAAATGAAGACTCACTGAAAATCTCGGCGAAGATTGACGTCCAGGTACATCATCCGCTGACCGAACGAAGCTATCGGAGAACCGTTGGCCGCACGCAGGTTGTACCTAGGCTTTGAGTGCTTGTCGTCTGCGTTTGCAGGGATGACGCTGACTTCTGTTCCCCTGTCGATGAGGAACTTGAAGAAAGAACGTCGATCCTTAACGTAAAACTGGCGGCTTGTTTGGTTATTGAGGAATACGTTGCGGGCTATTTGCTTTCCCTGAAGCGGCTGAATCGTGCTTAATGTAGGGAGCCTAAAAACGTCTAGCTCTTCCATCATATTGGTGGTGATACCAACATAATTCTTCGACGGATTAAACATTGTCGGACTGAGAACGTGCAGAGAAAAGGCTGCGCTTTTCCGTCCAACAAGACTTACTCCGTGTAGACACAGACGAGTCGCAATGAACGGTAACCAAAACGTGGTCTTCATCTGACCGGGGCACACGCTGCTTCGAAGACTTCATTGCTGCTAGCCTGCTGCAAAGTAACGCAATTTCCTCGCCTTTAGGGTCAGATCGGTCTGACGACTTGGAGCAAATATGTGATTCGGTTTTCATCGGTGAGAATACGTCACCACAGTTACTGGTCGTCTGCTGCGGAAGACTTTCGAACGCGACGTCTGCCTTGGTAGCTAATTCTTTCAGGGGCGTATCCATAAACATGAACATCATTACCGGTAACGGCTCCGGGAGACGTGCAAACCACAGCTGCTTTATTCCTTCTTCGCACAAGAATAAGGAACCAGCGATGCGCTGAATTTCGAGGAGCAACATCGACGACTTGTGATCCCCCAGCTTGAGAACACTGAGTTGTTCAAATCCAGCTCATGCGCTTACTTGTAACGCCTTTAGAATCGCTAGCTTCATCGTATCATACTTTTTTCATTCGGTGGGCAGAGTAGAACGTCCTCAGCGTCACAACCGACGGAGGAAGGCGCAAGACGAGCTGATCGTACCTCGGACGGTCCGTCTTAATGCCTTTATTTTCCAGTTCGATCTCTAATATCGCAACCCAAACCTCTGGACTGTGTTCCATGAAAGTTGGGACATCCAAAGTAAGCATTTTTACAATATGGAACGACTCAGATGCCACTTTCGAAACGTGTTTCAAACAGATCAAGGATGAAGAAAAAACGGTGAAACTACTAAACTTACGCAAGCAACAAATGTATACACGTAAATAAACGAGAAAAAGGGACAAATCACCGAAAATTCCAAATGACGAAAAAAGTTTAAATTTGCGCGTGCGAATCAGGGTCACCGATTCGTAGGACTAGTGAATACTAGTCCGAGACGGTGAGCGAAAGTATGTGCAGATGTCAGAAGGCAATTGGAGTCGGACAAAGCGGACTGTGTTCAATGGGGCTACAAGAAGACGCGGACGGACGAAGCAAGCCAGGATGTACACGGTAGCGCGGGAACTTACAAGGCAGTCGAGTGTCGAGCCGGATGTAGGAAAACATGAACGTAATGTAAAGGACATTAACACAAAAAGAATAGTGTACAATTGTTTATCAGCAAAATTGTACACAAAAGATGATAATCTTCTGGGGCGTTACAGTTTGATTTTTGGATTGACTCGGCTGCGCTAGGAGTTGCTCAGGTTCCAAGACCGATTTGTCAGTAACAGTGCTCAAATAACTCAGGATTTGTGCTTTGTTGGATACAAATCAAGGACATTAAGAAGTAAACCGTCAAGAAAGTACTCCGTGAATATTGGCGATATTGAGCAAGTCGAACCTCTTGCTGTTGCCACGGATGACGCAGTTTCCCGCTCTAGTTTGCCTTTTGGTCATAGTGTAGCGAGAACGACACGACAGGGGGGTAGACGTTTATTGCACACCGAAAATGGGCACATGGGGGTCTCACGCGCGCCATCGAATATCGACTAGATTTCCGTCCCACAACGCAACACAGGTACGGATGTTAGAGACGAGCCAGTCCTTTCGCCTCGGGAGCTCTGACTTGGAAGACCCGCCTTCCTGTTTTCGCCTCGATCTCCACTTCTCTGTACCCGATTCGGATCGGCCAGGAGTCGTTCGAGAGCTCTCGACTTGCTTGTTCTGGGCTGTGTCAATCGGCTCGGCCTCGGTCCTGTGGGCTGCGCTAGCGGCGTATATGTCTGATTTATTACGCTGTCCACATATTCCCGCTCCGTAGTTCCGGGCCCAGGCTCGTCGCTCGCCGTCCTTCTCGATCCGCTCTCAGCTAGCTCCGAAGAGCTCCCCCGAGGCATTCTTGGAAGCGGCCCCTCTACAATAGGTCTAGTGGTAGTAGCAGAGGTAGTGTTCTTTCTAATGCCCCTATTATTGCCTTGAAACTAGCCAAATGGAAAGAGAAGCAGTTGATGGCTGAAGCTGAAGTCCGGCGTTATAAGCGTTTGTTATTGGAGGAGTCCAAGCCCGGTAACGGGTCACCCGAGCAGCTTGATGGTACAAGAGAGTGGTGTGAAAGACATATATCAGTTGTTGAAGCATGCCAGAACTCTCCACGTGAACACAAACACTTATCTCCGGCTTTTGAACAGCTTATTGCTGATGGTTGTCAACTGGACCTTCCAAAGGTTGAACTCGAATATTCTGATTGTAATCCTATCTATTATTGGAAGTTTATGAAATAGTTTGAAGATTTTGTTGAGAAACGTGTGCGAGACAGTGGTTAGCGTCTTTTGTACTTGATGTACTATTATCGTAATCAGACGAAAGAAACCATCAGTGAGTGCATCATGTTGCCACCAAACAGGGCTTGTCAGGGCTGAAACGAGCCTTCACGATTTATTCGGTCAGAGTCACGTGGTTGCTAGATCGCTTATTGTTGGGTTACTGAGAGAGCTAAAACCAATCGCCCATGATGATGAAGCCATTTCCCGTCTGGTATAGACGTTGAGCGCGTCAAGGTCATGCTACACTACCTAGCCTGTGGAGCTGTACTGTGCGCGCTAGCGCGTGAGTGTCCATCTCCCGACTAACCAGCGATGCTTATTGATTGGTTCAAAAGCGAGTGCTTAGCTAAAACATGTGAACAGCGTAAAACTAAACAGTCGCTCTGTACCCAGTGTGGACTGCTGATGTGTTATTGCCATTGCTTCTACTAAACTTCCATTTGCAATACTGTTGCTCTGATTTCGGTTGAGTGTAACAATTTGGCGACGGAGGTTATTCTGATTGCTCATGGCAAATTCAATAACGGCACCCCAACCCTTTTGGAATTCTTCTACTGAAAGGCCTACTGCGCAACAATGGTTGCAGTGGAAAACTACATTTACTAACTACGTTGATTTGCTTTTGCTCCTTGGCGGAAATTGCACGGTTGATGACGTAGCGAAAATTAAGTTGCTACGCCACCATCTCGGCATCGAGGGCCAGCGACATTTCGACAGTTTACAATTACATACAAAGCGAGATCTAAAAACTGTAAATTAAGAGTAGAAAGATGTTGGTGAGTATTTTTGTTCGTCGCAATCAGCCGACAATTCAGATATGTCGACCAACTATCCGGATAGTTGATCGACGTATCTGAATTGTCGGCTGATTGCGACGAACAAAAATACCTAAAAACTGTGTTCTACTCCATGAACCGAACATGGGGGGAAAAGCCCCATGTGTTTACTGCTCGGTATAAATTCAGCACTATGCGACAACAACCAAATGAGACTGTAAATGAGTTTATCTCTCGTCTCCTTACTGCTCTCCCTGACTGCGCCCATGATCAGATCCTTCCAGCTCAGTTCGAAGAAGCGATGCTGTTACAGGCATTAATACTGTTGTTCTGATTTCCGTTGAGTGTAACACCGTCTCTCCCTGAAAATGGAAAATTGCCACATAGCGTTGAGCCAGATGGGGCTCCTCCCTGACCTCGACTCGACTGCAAGCATCGAGAGAGTCGTACACCTTTTTCCCACAAGCATGAAAACACGGTGGGCGAAAACAGCTGACAGAAGCCTACAGGAAAGGAGCGAAATCAGGCTCAAGAACCTTAGTAATTGTTCTGTTCTGAAGCTCACATTACGCGCAGCGGGTTTGGCCAGATGGCATTGATGACTGAGATCAGACCGTCTAATTTCCGATGTCCATCTATTCCTATACTTAAAAGGAATAAAGGCATGGTCAATCACTACACTAAGTCCAAGATGACATCGGAAGGACCACGTTTAATTTAGGATGGTCGACATGGCACCGCTTCGTGTAGTGAGTTTTTGGCTTGCCGAATACCCGCTAGTTGGGAACTAATGAAACAAAGGAAAGGATGTCATAAATGCCTCGATCGTGGCCACTTGGCCGCTTCTTGCATGTTGAACGGTAAATGTGGGAAGTCGGATTGCAAAGGTGGCCATCACTCGCTGCTGCACCTGGGAGGCAAGGAGAACTCGCAGCCAAATTTGAGGGACTGCCGTACCACCTTCGGTTCACGACAAGAGGTTCAACTGGACATAGTATCTGTACGCCTACGTGGCCAACAATGATCAACTGCGACGTATGCATTGGTAGACACCGGGTCAGCTATCACCTTGGTGGAGGAAGGTTTGCTACGCGAGGTTGGACTAACGCCCACCCCTGAGTCGTTGAAGATCCGAACGCTGACCAGAGCGACATCGATTGATGAGAGCTATGTCGGTTTCAGTTTGACCTCATTGAGCGGTGATGATGCAATTCATGTTCCTTGGGCCTACTGCCTTAAGGAGTTGAATTTGCAACCTATCAAGACGTCTACTCGAACGATGGCTCGTCGCTGGCCCCACCTAAAGTGTGTGCAAGTTGGAGAGCTCTTAGATAGGCGTGTGAGAATATTGATCAGAGCCGATGTACCAGCTGTGCACTGACAACTGAAGCAGCGCCTGGGCGGAAGGAATCAACCGTTTGTTGCGAGGAGTCCCTTGCGATGGACATTGATAGGGCCGGTATAAAGCAGAAGAGCGTCATTTGCTTCTAACAACCACTCCGGTACGATCAGCAATCAGTGGAGGAGCAACTGCGGTTACTATATGACAGCGAGTTCGCTGGAGTTGGTTACGGGGATCGAGCTTTATCTGTCGAGGACTAAATGGCATTGTCCATAGTACAAGGTTCAGTCCGTTTGGTTGACGGTCATTTTGCGATAACACTACCATAGCGAAATGAGAAGCCGGATCTACTCAATAACCATGAAATGGCGTTGCAACGGTTACAGAGGTTGCGCAGACGTTTAGCAGGTAACCGTTCTCTTTATGAAAGGTAAAAGGACGTGGTCAAGAATAATCTGAAAAAGGGGCACGCGATTCCAATTCCAGCAGATCAACTTCACTTCAGCTTCACACCTCGGTGGTACCTACCGCACCACGCCTTGATAAATCCTAAGAAGCCTGAGAAGTTACGTGTGGTATTCGATTGTGCTGCAACATATATAGGCCTATCGTTAAAGGACCGGTCGTTACAGGGTCCGGATGTCACGCCCAACCTCATGGGAATTTTAATGCGTTTTAGAGACAAAATAGTGGCTATTGCAGCGGACATAGAGGAAATGTTCACGCAGGTAGAGCTTCCGCCGCAGGATAGAGGTGCGTTGCGTTTCTTATGGTGGCGAGAGGGAGATCTAGATGCGGATGTTCTGGATTACCAAATGACCGCACATCCCTTTGGTGCAACCTCGTCCCCTTTCCGTGCAAATTTCGCATTGCGTCATACCGCTGATGAGTGAAGAGAACAGTACAGTCAGATTGTCAGAGATACTGTTCATACGTATTTTTACGTAGAGGACCGTTTGATTTCGCCTCCAACCAGTTTGTTACATAAATTCGGGAAATGCTTGGTCGTGGTGGGTTCAGATTGCGAAAGTAGGTTTCCAAGTGCGGTGAGGTGTAGAAAGCAAGTCCTCCTTCAGAGATTGCTGATGTGATCAAAGAGATTGAGATGCCAGGCAAGCCTGTGTTACGAACTCTAGGTTTGGAATGGAATTCCAGTGACGATTGTTTTCTGCTCCGCATTGACGTGAAGGATGGGGAGAAGACAAGGAGAGCCTTCCTACCTATCGTGTCTTCTCTCTATGACCCACTGGGAGTCATCGCGCCTGTGGTCATGCCTTCCAAGCTATCGTTACAGAACCTTTGTCGAGACAAGTGTGCATGGAATGAAAATGTTGTTCCTGACGATGTAGAAGTATGGCAAAATTGGTTGTCGTGGATGAATTGAAATACCCTAGGTGCATAACCCTGAGTCACACCTTTCAACCGATTCCGCAGTTGCATGTTTTGTGTGATGCGTCTGAGAAAGGATACGGGGCCGTCGCATATGCTCGATTTTGTGAAACAGATAAGCATGCATACTGCTGGTTGCTCTAGGCAAAATATAGGGTGCCTCCCCCAAAGCTCGCGTTGCATCGCCCCAAAAGATAACTATTATCTTTTGTGCACAATTGCACTGATGACCAACTGTACAATATTCTTTCTTGTTCTAATCTCCTTTACCTTACGTCCATGTTGACCTACTTCTGGATCAACACTCGACTGCCTTGTAAGTTCCGGCGCTGACTTGTTTGCTCTTGTCTCGCTTCATCCGCCCGCGTCTTCTTGTAGCCCATCGAAAACAGTCCGCTGTTTCCGACTCCAATTGTCTTCTGAGACCAGCGCTCAATTTCGCGCACCGTCTCGGACTAGTATTCACTAGTGCTACCTTGTCTATTTCTTGCTTGGAGCTGACAGCAGTGCTTGCCACCCAAGTATTTGAAGACGTGTATAAGGGAACGCAGCTGAGATTTGAGCAGACCTTTTTTTGGACTGATTCAACCACGGTACCATATTATATCAATGATACGTCAACAAGGTTTAGTACGTTTGTTGTCAACCGCTTGTCAAGTATACATGAAGTGTCTACACCGAGTCAATGGAGGTATATTCAATCAGAACATAATCTGGCTGATGTGACCTGCAGAGGTGTTTAAGACAGTGGTTATAAGGCCCGGAAACTTTACGGAGTTGCGAAATCAAGTGGTCCAAGATCCCCTGTGCTCTTCCGGCTCCGGAACTTGACGAATACAAACGCACTACTCCCCGGATGTATGCAATTACAGCAGATCCTCCTATGCATTTGTTCACAAAACCTTACTCCGACTGGATGAGGTTGCTGAGGTCCGTTGTGTGGCTTACACGTTTTAAGGTTTACGTTCAGAGATTGCGAGGTGGTCCTTCGGTCTCGATCCAGCCTTGTGGGTTTATTAAGCTCAGAGAAATTGCACAAGCTGAAGCAAACGTCATCCAACTCGTGCAGCGTCATGTGTACAAAGATGAGATAGTACTTATAGAAGGAAGGGAAGAGGAGGATGTGTCACAAAGATGTCTTGAAGAGGAGCCCGTTGAGTCGATTAGGCCCCGTGTTGCGTAACGGTTTGCTTTGTGTTGGCAGCAGGTTATCTTGTTACCCGTTTGAACGTTGCGCGGTTACTGATTACTATACCCGCTAAGCACGCAGTGCCCGAGATGCTAGTCCATTACTACCATTTGCTTGAAAGTCATTCAGGAGTTGCACAAGTGCTAGCCAGTATTTGGCGCAAGTACTGGATTGTTCAAAGAGCATCAGCTGTGAAACGAAGCATAGGAAGTTGTTGCATATGCAGTAAACAGTTAGCACGTACGGGACGACAGATGATGGCCACCTTACCGCCGTTTAGAGTGTAGCAGGGATGGTTTCCATGCAGATACGTGGACATGGACTACTTTGGGCCACTGCTTGTTAAGTGCGGCAGAAGGCAGGAGAAACGGTACGGTTGCTTTTTCACTTGCTTGCAGATGCGGGCTGTTCATGATAAAGTCTCATTTTCACTGAGTAGTGATTCTTTCGCTTAGAAGGTTCATTGCACGAAGAGGTGCCCCAGAGGAGGTGTTCAGTAATAATGGCACGAACTTGGTTGGCGCCGTTGCCGAACTACGTCTATCTATACAGCGTTGGTTCTAAACTAAAATCAAAGACAAGCTTTTGAGTCAGGGTGTTCAGTGGCATTTTAACCCGCCGTTCGCAAGTCATCGTGGAGGAGTCTGGGAGAGGATCATCCAATCGATCAGAAGGCTCATGTCCGTTGCTGGCCAACAAAGATTGGACGACGAGACGTTAGTAAAGTTCCCCACGGAAGCGGAGTGCATCGTGAATGACAGACCCCTCGTTCCTTTGACCGCAGATGGGCGCGGCCAACCAACACTGACTCCGAATGATCTATTATTGCTACAGTCGAACACAGAACATTGGATAGCCCCGAATTTACACGAGATACATACGGGACGTTGGAAACAGGTGAACAACTTGGCATCATTATTTTGGAATTGGTGGACCAAGGAGTATTTGCCGCTGCTGCACGCGAGAAAGAAGAACGCAACCCCTTAAACCCGGTGATGTCGTAATGGTTGCTTCAGAGCAGCTACCCCGAGGACAGTGGCCGCTTGGCCTGATTGAAGACTGCATTACATCTGGAAATGGGCTTGTAAGAACGGTGGTCGTGAAAAGGATGGATGGTTTGCTGAAAAGAGAGATACGGAATATCTGTTTGCTTGAAGGTAATGATGTATTTGGTAGTACAGCTGAGCCAGAAAAAGGATAAGGGCAACTAGAGTGGGAAACGAACAGTCAAACAATGCGAAATTCCTGAAAGGAATTCGGTGAGGGAGTAGAATGGACGAATGAACTTGTTCAACTTATCTGGAGATTTCCCCTACTGTTTGACCCCAAAACGACCAACCACTACCCCATGATGACTTACTGGACATTGCATGATAAAACCTCGATTACTTTATTTCTCATTCACAGTTGGACCTTGATTAACCACATGAGTTTACCCGGTTTGTATCGCTCAATGGTTAGGCTTGCTACTCTCGCCTTCTGTCTTACTCCTTGTGTGTGTTATACGGTCCAGTTACACACTTCGTTTAAAACCACGCTGATATTAGGAGCGCTTCGCTTCATTGCACTGACCTGTTGACCATTGATGTTGACGGCACGTTGCATTTGAGAGCCAAATTATTGTACATATTTGGTATGGAAATCCTTTGAGCACTTTAGCTCTTCCGGCCTTGATTTTTGGATTGACCCAGCTGCGCTAGGAGTTGCTCAGGTTCCAAGAACGATTTGTCGGTAACCACCTACTTCAGAAACACGAACAGATATTCCTTTGCATACGAATACCTTTTATGAACTTCGATCCACATCCATTTTTGGTTTCGATGGCTTTTTGGTTCAACCTTCTAGGAGGTGACCTCTGTAGCAACCCAAAAGATATTTCTTATCTTATGTACAAATTTGTTGCTCAATTGTATAATTTTTGGTTTTTATTTTAACGCCGATCTTACGGCCATTTTCACCTACGTCCGGCTCATCACTTTTGTCCACGGTGAGTTCCGACAATGACGTACGCTCTCGTCGCTTCACCCGTTTTTCGTCCGATTGTAGCCTTAATTTAGCACAATCCGTTGTGTCCGTTCTTCCGGTTTTCTGGATTCCGTACCAGAACAAGGGCACTCTCAGACTAGTGTATGCTAGTCGTACCCATCTACACTAAGGGTCCACTTATTTCGACACGCCCTCGCAGACTAGCCCCGGACAAGATCAAAGTGGCTAAGGCGGAATTCGTGTAGATTCTCGAACTGGGAATAATCTGCACGTGCAAAAGTCCATGGGCATCACCAGTACAAATGGTACCCAATAAATTCACTGACTGATGCCCCTGTGTTGAAAACAGGGCACGTAAGAAAGTTACCGTCCTGGATAAATACCCTATTCCTCACATGCACGACTTAACCTCAGCTCTAGCTGGTAAGTCGACCGGTTTAGTTCGCGCCTACCATCAAATACCTGTGGCTCCAGACGATATTGCTAAAACAGCAGTCATCACGCTTTTTGGCTTATTTGAGTACTTCAGAATGCCGAACAATCTCCCCGTGGTGCCAGCTGGGTGATTCGAGTTTAACCCGTTCCAGCAAATAGTTAGGCAGCAGTGTTCGAGGACGTGTTGGGTTTTCGCCTGGCAAACGTTCTCCTTACAAAAAACCACAAATGTCTGCTTAACAATACTGTGACGTGGTGGATGTGACTCGGCAGTAAATAGAGTCACTGCCCAAACTTACGCTGATTTGCTTATCAAATCCACAGATGTCAAACATTTCTTCAGACAACGGCGACGCGATCGAACTTATTCGAAAGAACAGCAACACATTTACAAACACATGCAACACGCCTACCTACCTTTATGGATCCACAAATATGAAAATCCTATTTTACTATTGTACATTTCTTGGTCAATTGTTGTACTAGTACCATGATCATGCCTTTAATGGCGCACCTCGCGTAACCGAGAATAACAATTTATTTATTTAATTGGCCTCAGCAACGCTGCGCAAACTTTTCAGCGTTTCATTCATGTGGTGACACGAGGACTCGAAGGTGTCTATCCTTATCTAGATGACATTCAGCGCCAGCTCTTCTGACGATGAACACCTTCATTACCTCGACCCTCTCTTTTAACGCTTTACTCAACATGGGGTTACTGTAAACCCAGACAAAGAAGAGCTTGGCCAAAGCTCCACTGACTTTCTTGGCCACAGAATATCCTCGTCTGGTATTGAAGCGCTATCAGACAAAATCCAAGCACTGAAGAAATATCCTGCTCTTAGCTCCTTCCAACAGCTTCGTCGATTCCTTGGCTTAGTCAATTATTATCGACGCTTTATTTCTAAATGCGCGAGCATAATGCAAACAATGGTTTACTTGCTCTGCGGTAATCAACGCTCGTTTATCTTCTCAGACGACGCCAAACTAGCTTTCGAGAAGCTCATAGACGTTATCTCCAACATAGCGCTTCTCGCCCACCCAGACTTATCACCACCACTCTCTTTGACAGCTGACGCATCCGACACTGCCGTCGATGCAGTTCTTCAACAACGTAGCAACCATCGATGGATAGTTCTAGATTTTTCCAAAAACCTTTACAAGCTGCCGAATCGCGTTATAGCACTTTCGGTAGGGAACTACTCACTATCTACCTAGGTATCAGGCATTTCCGTCACTATCTCGAAAAACGATACTTTACGGTCTTCACTGACCACAAGCCATGGATCCACGCAATCAATGACGCAACAAACAACTATTCTCCGCGAGAAACTAGACACCTAGACTACGTTTCTCAGTTCACGACAGACGTACGACATGTCTTATGTGCTCTTAAACCAGTCGTGGACGCTCATTTGCGCATCCATCAGATCAGCTTATCGCCTGACACCAACCTCGACCTAGCCGCCATGGCTGCTGCCCAACAATATGGGCTGGACATAGACAAGCTGCGACGCAACACTTATGAAATTACGCGAAGTTCCACTAGCTCATCTGAGGGGACTATTCTTTGTGACGTATCACAAACTTATCCCCGCCCTGTAGTTCCTACGCCAATGGGCCGACTAATGTTCAACACTACGTAATCTGTCTCATTCCGGCGTACGTGCTTCGAAAAAGCTCGCAACCGAACGCTTCGTATGGCCCAACGTCAACCGCGATGTCCGCCTTTGGGTACGCGTATGCTTAGAGTGGCAGTGCACCAAGGTGTACAGACATACCAAGAGCCCACACGGCACCTTCCCAGCTCCTGTCTCCGGTTTTGCACACGTCGATGTCGACCTAGTCGGACCTTTGCCACTATGCAAACGCTATGAGTAACTACTCGCCTGTGTCGACCGATTCACCCGTTGGCCAGAAGCG
Source organism: Dicrocoelium dendriticum (assembly GCA_944474145.2). Lineage (NCBI taxonomy): Eukaryota > Metazoa > Platyhelminthes > Trematoda > Plagiorchiida > Dicrocoeliidae > Dicrocoelium > Dicrocoelium dendriticum. Next base: position 145,111,255 of record OX104063.1, on the reverse strand, counting down.
ATCCTGATAGCCAAGTGCTCATCTGAGACAGTTGCACAAGCTATTCTAGAACACTGGGTAGCTCAAGTTGGTTGCCCAAGCATAGTCAGCACCGACAGAGGAACAAATCTTGACGGATCCCACAACAAACTTCTCAACGTTCTTGGTTGCCAACACAACCGAACCAACGCATACTACCCCGCAGCTAACGGGATGGTAGAAAGGCTCCACCGGCAACTCAAAGTACCACTCTGTGCCCAATCTAGCATATCCTGGCACGCAACAATTCCGCTCGTTCTCTTAGGCATTAAAAACACGAGTAAACAAATTTGCACGCCACTGCTTCTTCGCTAGCCCTTGGTTGCACACAACGCTTGCCTGATGAACTTGTCTCATCAAAAGCATCATCAACGTTTGACGATGGCGACTATGCAACTCGTCTATCTCATCACATGTGACAACTTCAGCCTGTGCAACCCAGAGCACAGCGCTTGCATACTAACGTGGACGAACGCCTTGCTACTTGCATTCACGTATTCATTCGCACTGACAGCGTAGGCCGGCCACTTCAACCTCCTTCATCTGACCCGTACCGTAGCGTACGCAGAAGCGAAAAGACGTTTGCCATTGACTACAATGGTAAGACTGAGACGATCAACATCGATCGACTCAGGCCAGCACTCCTCGACAAATCTGACTCTTCGGTGCAACAGGCACTATCACAGCCATCGCTGCAACTTCAGACCGGTCACCCCACTCCAGCGGAACCGACAGCCTCAATCGGCGTCACTCCTTCAAGACCCACTATCAACCAACATGGTAGGGAATTCAAATCTTCAGGAAGCTTTTCTGATTTCTTTAGCGTTTGTCACTTCCCATAGAACATTCTTTGTATATTTTAAGCTCACCCAAAGGTTTTCCAAAACCTAAAAATGACCAAAACGTTTTGCAACAACCAAAAAAGAGTAAAAGCTTTTGAAAACCCAAAAGCAGCTTTGTACGTTTTTCGCTTTGCACGCTTTTGTGTATTGCTACGCACTCACGTTGCTCTTTTCCATTTTGCGTTCCATATACACCGGCGGTTGGTTGCACCTTGATTTCACTTTGCGCTGGATGCCCCCGCGTCAAGTGGAAGTGGAATGAACTTCTTGCTCGACCAGCTAAGTGAACTGTACAAACTGTTCCCCCATAAACATTTTTTACCGTTTCGACAACGCAGGAAGGACAAGTGTGGGAGCCCGCCATGCTCTGATTGCGTGGTTCTCCCCCAGCAACTGCATCAGTTTTCACAACCTGGTCTCGCAGAAGGCTGGCCCGCGACGGACAGTCCTCACGTAGATCAAAGGACTGCTTACACAGTCCCTTCTGGGGAGGGTTATGTAGCAGTCTGGAAATTCCCCGGTTTGTCCGTGTAAAATTCCAACTAAAATTATTTCATTGTACATCTAGGCGAATGGTGTGGTTTGTTGAATTGATTGCTGAGTTCGAATGCTTGACTTGATCATCACCATTTTTGTTTGGCACTCGTTTCGGTTGCAACGCGCAACTATCTTGTGTGCTGTGCATTTTCGGTTTCCCCATCTAGTGCGTCAACAGTGTCGTTTTTTATAACTAGGCGAAAATGAATCTTTTAAAGTACTAATAAAAGTTTTCTTGCAACCCGATCTCTCTTCTGAATCGTTCTATAGGATTCCCGCTAAAAGACTATGCGCTAAAAACACAACTATTCAAGACGCCCAGTGGCATAACGACTATTGCAGTGTATACCACGAACGCACTACTCCTGCAGTTTGTCTCAGTGGTAAAAAATACCATATAACCTTCACCCTATCAAAACACATCAAACGTTATCGGATTATCCAGTGTCTGCTCTACCATATCAGCTGTCGCAAACAAAGTACAGGCTCTCTGGGAAAACAGTGCTTCGGGAATCAACAAGATCATTGAGTGGTAGGGTGCAGAAGGGAGGTTCCGTGTCAGCTCCTTCACTTCCAAAAGGTATTTAAAACGCTTAACTCCACTATAGTAGTAGCTCTTGCAGCGTTCTTCTAAGATCTGTTTGACTCCAGTGCACTCCCATCTGAGTAGAAATGTGGATTCATCACCTCGATATACAAAGAAGGGAAGTGATCAGATCCTACCAACCACCGACCTATTACTCTCCTTCCTGTTTTATCAAGAGTGATGTAATCGGTAGTCGCAGGTAAAATGAAGCGGTATTTTGATGAGCTGCAGAAAAATTCTGATGTCTAACATGGTTTTAGATACAGACGATCTAGCCACACTAATTTGCTTCTTGTTCAGGACTCAAGGACCAAGGTGGCTGAGGAAGGAGTTCCAATAGATATGACTTACTTAGAATTTTCTAAGACATCCGACAAGTCTACTCACTTCATTCTTCTACACAATCATGCTGCCTACGGTATCAACGGATCTCTGCTCACCTGATTGGAAGACTGCTTACACGACAGGGCAATCAAGATAAGAGCAGCCGACACTCACTCTGAAAGCCTGTGCGTCTCTAGTAGTGCACCGCATGGATCCGTCCTCGGTCAGCTACTGCTTTTAGTCTTCATCAATAACCTTCCAGTAAACATACCATCCCCGATGCAAATATTTGCAGACGATGCTAAACTATGGAGAGCAACTCGCTCAGCATCCGACTGTGCCTTTCTCCAGTACGATCTGGACAGGATTAACGAATGGGTGGAAATGAACTAGCTCTCACTGGACCCTGCAAAGTTCAGCCTTCTGGCGGTGCACAGTAGTTTCATTAATATAACTTTTGAGGCAGCTCGTTCTGCAACATGTGTCTAGCGAACAAGACTTAGGTATCATTGTACAAAAGGTTTTGGCAATTAGCTTCATGGTTCAATGGCAGCAAATGTGGCAAACTTGAATTTTAAACTTTTTAGGTGAGCTCTCGGCACCTTTGAACAACGGCTAGCCCGACTCCATATTAACCGTATCATTTTATACACGTTGAATATGCAGTTGTAGTCTGGCACCCATGGATAAATTAAGATCTTCGTCACTTGCAGTAGCCCCAAAGAAAAGCCACCAAGGCAACACGTATATTATCCAGTCTCAGTTACGGACCGCGCTTTCGGTTATTCATTTTGTTCTCCTCAGAATACCAACGTTTTCGCGGTGATCTCATGCTCACTTACCGGATACTAATTGACAGCAAGTGTCCATGTACCTCACTGTTAACCCTAACTCCACAAATCAATGCCGAGGCCATCACCTGAAACTAGTAGCGCAACACCCCCGATTTTATTGTCGAAAGTATCTTGGCTCTCTGTAAATCTATTCCCACTGAAATGTACTGCGAAGACCTGTGGTGAAAGCATCAGACCTCTCGACATTCAAGAGATTATTATACTTTCATCCTCGTGATAAACGCTGCACAACGACGCGATAAAGTTGGAGAATTTACGTTCCACGTTAGAACAACTTTTGCTTTTAATTTTTGCATTTCTCATCCTGTTGGTCTAGTAGATTTACGCTTTTATTTAATCTTACACCCAAGATTCACCTGTCACCATCGACCGTTCACCAACCCAGCCCCAAACTCGAGCAACTGACCGATGCGGTAGTCAGGTCAAGCATCCGAGACACTTTCCAGATTTTATGGCTCCTTGCTATTTGCCTTAACTTGCGAGATTTAGCCTCCTAATTTAAGCGCGTGTTTCATCCATAAATTTTCTGCCAGACGGCAAGGACGCCAATAGCTAAAAGAACAAAATGCGTACTTGTTTGTTGCTCTTTATACTGGTCGCGTTTTCCATACGGCACGACGCCGTCTGTCCTAAACATACCCCTCTCTCCACGTGTTTTACATTCCAGAACCCGGTTTCTGGTCCAGTTGTCCGCAGTCTTAGGCTCCAAACAAACGTAACTCGCTCTTATACAGGTGCTGACAAAGATAGTTTGGTTCTTTACCACCTAGCTACGTTTTTCCAATGGCGAGATTTACAACTCTTCTTAGGACAAGCACGGTTTTGGCCATGTTCTGGTGTGGTACGGGGGAATTGACTCTTTCCAAGCGCACCGTTGTGCCAGTAGCGGAGGAAATCTCCGGTCTGTATGTCTTGGAGACTAGCCAACCTGTTTAGGTCTGACGAATCAGCGACGACATCCAACCAATAATGCACTCCATTCCATACCCAGATAAGAAATACAAATAGCAAGGACCCATGGACCCTGCGAACTCCACGCTTTTTGTTTCTGTGATGCCTATGTACACTCCATTTGCTGCCTTAATGTCCCCACCACAACTGTCTGCTGAGGTGACATCTCTATTGAAGGCTTCTCTCACTCAGCCCTCCAGCTGGGGACCCAAGCAGTAGACGAGAGATATTTAGATTTTCAATACTTTGCGACATTGGACGTTATTGTGCTTCGCATCTCCCAATCGTTTAATTGTTTTACTGACTGTGCATCCCGTCCATTTACTCTCTCTATCGGTGAGCCATGCTGCTACGCTGCTCACGGCTCTTCCTAACCTCACCCCATTCATTATTTCGCTTGTCAATACGCGTTAGGCCTGGCCGCTTTTACTATTCTCCGTATTCACGGACTTGTCAGGCCGCTTACGTGTTATTGCTTGCGATTATCATCTGAGTTCCTCCCCATTGCTTATATTTTAGTGGCTGCTAAACATATTGCTTATTTAAGCTTTTCGGGAATCGTCAGCAGTGCGCATTCCATCGGACCACGGTAGGGCTCGAACCCGCAACTCGACTGTTGCCATTCCTCGGTTGAGACCACTGAGCCCCACCAGGGTCCGACGGAATGCGCACTGCTGACGATTCCCGAAAGGATGAAACGCGCGTACAGTGCTTTTCCAGGCGTGTCATGGCAGTTGCAGTGAGTTTAGATGTGACAAATTTCTACCTATACCATTCAACTCCCCCTACTACTCCTCCGTAATCAATACGCAGACCAAACCGCTTATAATGCCATTGGTTAATTAGCGGTTTAAGGTTGGTACGTTCGTCCCTTGGTGTGGGGCTACCATGTCCTCTGCACGGTAGTAACGTGCAAGTCAGTGGATAGTGAGCGGCGCTATGTCACATCAAGTAACTTATTCACGATGGTCATTGTCGTCCCCCGTAGCTCAGTGTTCTCAACTATGGACTGGCAACAATCGAGTTGCGGGTTCGAGCCCGACCAGGCTCCGATGGAATGCGCACTGCTGACGATTCCCGAAAGGATGAAACGCGCGTACAGTGCTTTTCCGGACGGGTCATGGCTGTATGAGTGAGTCTAGATGTAACGAATTTCTACCTACCCCATACAACTTCCCCTACTACTTCTCTGTAAATAGTGCTTATTTGTTGCCATAAGCAACCAAGTTACTGGTCCAACAACTGGATCGTTAAGAATTTGTACCACGAAAGGCATGTATCCCTACATAAACCATAGCAATGCTGCCATTATAAAAAATAAGTATATAAACTATCCAAATTTCATTAATGAGAACACAAACTTTACTATGAAACTGGAATCCTGCAGTGTAACACTTCCACTACTTGACGGTCTCGTTCACAGAACGGTGGATGGTTAAAAACAAGGATAGTTTTTATATCTAACAGGTATAGTTGTATTAGTGCATTATAGTTCAATTTATCAGAAGCATGTATATGAGGCAATTACGCCATCTCAGTTTAACAGAGCCTAGACTGTGCACCGAGGAAGAGGACTGGATGGCCGCAAGGAAAGTGGCATTGGGTAAATTAATAGTTAGTGGACCTCCGAGACATTTATGGAAACGTCTATTGCAGAGAACGCTAAACCAACCACGACGTACGAATAAGTGTAGTAAAATGGCAAGAATCTCTTATGAAGAGGGGACTTCTGAAGTGATCATGCAGATAACAAACAAGGAGAAGATAATGATGGTATCTCAAAGTGGTTAAACGCTATGTTCAGCATTGGTGCGTTTGAAGGATCATCATCATCATGCTTATACACGTTAGTTAGAGGCGGAAAGCACATCAGCTACTGTGCCGCAATACATCAAAAAAGAAAATAAAACATGCAACCGTTGCATGCCAGCGGATGGGCAGCGTCCCGGAAAGTTACCAGCCGGCTACTATGTAGCAAAATAAGTTGAAGGTTCTACTTTCGAAAGATAGGACGATCAATTAGTCTATAAAATTAGTTGCAGGGACTGTGCGCGAGTGCATAGATCAAAGAGCGAGAGAAGTTCATACGAGGATAGCAGAACACATGAAGTACGCTTCGCGTCTACCAATAACCGAGGCTGAATACTAGGCCTTTCTAAAAGACTTAGCAGTAGCGGTAAATGCACTAGACTCGAGACACGGAATCGACTAACGTAATGTATAGATTCTTAGGAGGGAAGTAAAAAATCAAGTCAAAGATTAATAGTTGAGGCACTAGAATTCGCCAATGCCACTAAATGTGTAAATCGAATAGATGCGTGAAGCTACCAACCGCTTGGCTGAATGTCTTAACCCGGCCAGCCTGAGCAGCTTCAACGGACGGATTCAAGCTGGAACGAAAACGTCGGACTATCATCACTAGAATTAACAACAAGAACAATAACAATAGCAACAGTGCCTCACATATAAATGACCCGTTACACATATACATAAGAAATGTACCAAGCACATCATACCAGCTTGACTTGACCGATTGAGCTATACTGGGTGGTGCCTCCGGGCCCCTTGAGAGCTACCCCTACCAGATTTGTCAGTGGTGAGAGGTCAGACTAACTCAGTCTCCTAGTCCTCCAGGTTGGGGGTTTGAAATCGGATGGTACCCATTTCTGTAGAACTAGCCCACTGAAACTTCCCCACTGCCTTGTGGACAGCCACTTGAGCCAAAGTCCTTGATTGAGGACGTTAATCGTCCTCCTGTCTAGACCTGGGCACTCTGGCAGTATCTCAGCCTACATACAACCATGACATTTTCTTCAAACATAAACTTCAACCTGCGTCGGCAGTCGCGCAGATTAGCAAGGGTGGCCTTATCTGCTGTACACAGCAGGGTGGATAAGCGAAAACATGCTGCTACTGGCTTCTCCCTTCTTCCATTTCCACCTTAAGTACCAACCCTCCTGTATTTACCAGCTTAATTGACAGCAACCGAAGCGCCACTAGAGTAGAACCATCTGAAGTCACCTTCCCACAAGGTCCATCGGACGCTTATGGCCAAAAGCTCCTTACAAGGCCAAGCTGTCCCGTTTCCATGGCGAAGTTCAACGTTCGCACTCTAAGACAAATAGGTCAATAGGTTGCACCCGCACTCACATTGGACACACTGCATATTGGTGTGTGCTGAGTGTCTGAAACAAGGATCAATGACACAAATGGGGTTGTTGAATTAACTGCACCCGGCTTATCCTCTCGTTATTGGTTGCACGTATCCGTAGACGTCGATGCGGCACTCACGGGTCAAGCTGGTTTAGGTATCAAAATAATCTCCAAGGCTGAGCCATCGTTGCTTGATTGCATCCCAGTGAACAGCCGTTTATGTGTAGCCCGCTTGACGACACTGACTGAGGTTGATTCACAAAGTAGTACAAAACGCTGTTTATTTGTGAGTTTCTCTCATGATTCCACCGACCGCAGCTCAAATGCTGTCAAGGACACATTCCACCACGAACTAAACGCGCTACTACGCAGTGCTATCAGTTCAGATATTACAGTACTTGCATGGGATATGAACGCACAAGTAGGGCGTCTCTGCTCTTCAGAAGCTCAGCTGGGTGGTAAGTATGGGCTTAACTCCGAACGGACTGACAACGGTGAGCGTCTGCTGCAACTGGGTGAGGAGCACCAGTTGTTTCTTAGTAACACTGCTTTTAGACACAGTGGGCGCTGAAGTGCCACATGGCGTTCTGTACCTGGCCAGCGATGGACCCAAATCACCACATTGCCATGAGTTACAGGTGGCGTGGTTCCATCCTGGATTGCCGCTAGTACTGTAATACCTGCATCGACTCAGTTCATGTTTTAGTACGCTGTCGTTTCTCCATGAACTTTACCATGAGACGCACCAAGCGTCTCCACCTATTGGCAAATAAGAAATTGTCTCAGCCCTCGGTCAGACAAGCCTATCAAGACGCACTGCGTAACCAACTTTCGCTGGATTGTCCTAGCGGCACTGAGCTGCAACGGAATAGGATCCCGGCCGCCATGTCCGACGCAGAAGCATCTGCGTGTGGCACTCTCAATCGTCACCGCACCAGTGTATGGATATCCGAGAAGTCCGTGAACCTGTTGGAATCTAGAATAAACCTCCTGGCTGGCTCTGAGCTCAATGTGACCAGACGGACTATTAGGCGCGAACTAAAGCGGAGCTTAGGTGCTGACAAGGAAGCCTGATGGACCTGTCTGACTCAAGAAATGAAAAAAGCGATAGCACTAGAAAATTACCGCAAGCTATTCTAGCTGATCCGCACCACTGGTCACAGGAAACCAGGCATTAGTGAGACAATCAGAGACAGCGCGGGTGTACTGATACACAATAAGGAACGCCGTATGGATCGTTGGGTGGAACACATTCAAGATCACTTCAGCTGGCCCCCCTGCTACTGGACATCTTCCTACTCAGATGATGCTGGACGAGCCATTGACGGTTATTATATAGCCTCTGTCGCAGGCCGAGGTCCAAAAAGCGATCCCAGTTCTCAACCATTTTCGTGCCGCTGGCCCGGATTCCCTCTCACTTGCACTATTTAAGAATGGAGATGAGGTCCTCTGCAAAGCACTGACCTCCCTATTCGAAGGTATCTGGAAGGAAGAGAATGCCCCCGCTGATTGGAGCGAATCTATTATAGTAGGAATATGCAAGAAGAGCAGTCGCACAGACGTTCTAACACCAGGAGTATTAGCCTAATGCCGTGACAAAGTTACTGGTCTCGATTCTCGTTCCTCGCCTCAGTGTGGAACGGGAATCTCAAATTAGGGAAGAGCAGGCTGGTTTCCGTCCTGGGGGTGACTGCGTAGACCATACATTCAGTCTGCGGCATGTGCCAAAGCAGCGCCACGCATACCGTAGACCGACAATAGCTGTGTTCATCTATTTCAAGAGTGCGTTCTATTCAGTCGATTGATGCGTTCTGTTCGAAATACCTGCGCGAAAAGGTGTTCCCACGAAATGTGACCATCCTTCGTGCTATATACTCAAAAATTACAGGCCGCGTCAGGGTCTACAGTGGACTATCGGATAGCTTTCCGACCGCAAGTGGCGTTCGTCAGGGTTGTCCGATTTTACCGTTTTTGTTCAATTTTGTCGTGGATTGTAGCATGGAGTGTTCCCTTGCGAAATCTCAAGATAAAAGCGTTGAGGTCCTGCATGGTGAAAGATTAGTTGACCTTGATTATGCAGCCGGTGTCGTCTTGCTTTTCGATGATGTTGCGGCGGCACCAACAACCCTGAATAGTCTGTCTAGACTGGTCCCATTATTTGGTATGCGCTTTGCATCTTCAAAGTGCAAAGTGTTGCTGCAAGACCTCCAGCCATTTGATGGCCCCTTAAACCTTGATAACGAGGAACTCGAGGCGGTTGATCAATTCACTTACCTTGGCAGCTGCATCAGACAAGATGGGCACATAGAAATCGAAGTCAGTCCACGTACTGAAAAGGCCAGAACTGCCATCTTGAACCTGCGGCATCTTTGGCGACAGAAAGGAGTTCCCGTTCGTCTGAAAGCTCGTGTATACACGGCCACAGTGAGGGCGTCCCGCTCTATGGTAGTGAAACTTGGCCCCTTCGGTCTGAAGATCTGAGGCGCCTTCAAGTCTTTGATCATCGTTGTCGGAGAAGCATTGCTGGTACCGGATTCCACAAGCATGTCCGCAACGATTATGTGCGTAGGCGAGTGGTAGGTAGTAATAATCATGCCAGTTCGATAGAACAACAGCTAGCGCTGGATAAGTTGCGTTGGATTGGGTACGTGCTACGTATGCCTGGTTAACGCTTACCTAGGAGGGCACTGTTTAGTCTTCCAGGTGCAGAAAGACACAGAGCTAGAGGTGGACAGAAGCTGACTTGGCAGCGGCAAATGAAGTCACTGACGACCAAACTGGGTGCCGTTGGTCCTTCTCGCCTTCCGGACTGGAGTCCACGTGACTCACCTTGTGCTTGGCGCGAGTTTACGGGACATGGCTCGCAACCGACACCCGTGGCGCGTCTGATGCCATCTCTTAGTAAGATTGCCTGCTTAAAGTGTGTTTGGTGCTGATTCATCTGCGGGGTAATGGCCGATTATGAAGCGGGGAAGTGTAAGTCGCAAGGAAGCTGGCTCGCCGGTGCCGCCTTATCTTGGCAAGATAGCCAGCTGTTTGTGACGGTAGGTCGTCTGCACAAGTTGTAGGCGCTTTGACCCTAAATGTTTGCTTAGGGCATTAAGGTTTTCAAGTAAGTCCCTCCTCTCTCTTCGTGAGTCTTTATTCCGTAAGTCATCAAAGTTATATGGCAGCGAAGCATCAATTCAAATGGCTGATGTACTGCTGCTGTTGTTTTTGTTAGTTTTAGAAACTTTAACCCCATATCCCATTGACCCTGGCTATCTGTCGCAATAATCATCTTAATTTGTCCTAAAAAGCCAAACTAGTTGTTCACCAAGGCTGAAGAAGCTCTTGTGTCAGAATCAAAACGTTGCCACACGGTAAGCCTAAAGAAAGCTTATTTTTATTTTCAGGCATTCCAAAGTTAAGAATCACAGTTACTTGTGCAACATGTTGCTGAGTGTTATAAGCTCCCTACTTTTCCAGAATATTTTGTCCAGTCTCCGACAAGGTGGCCATTTCACTGTAGTTTATGGGCCGCGACTGTAAAATAAAAACTATTCACAACATTTAATTAAAAAAGCTCCTGTCTTATAAATTGTATGAGAAAATTTATGAGGGGAATAGTAAAAAATAGTTGAAAATATATCGAAGTACAGGTAGAAATAACGTGGTTTGGAATGCGGATATTTACAGAGTAGGCATGGAAAGACAGAACTGTTGAATCCTACTCGTGGCAAGATATTGGTTTAGGATGTGCTTCCTGTTAATAAATCCGAGGGTCGTCAAACTTGCTTATATGGGCTTCTCAAACAAAAATAGGACTTGAACAAAGGTTTTCAACATCCCTATCTTTAAAGTTGATTTTCACGGGGCCAGTTCAATTGTTTACCCTGACATTCGCTAGAGTAACGTTTGCATCACATAATACTGCAAGCAGGTCCTTTCTTTTTTCTCCGTAAGGCAGCTCTTGTAGCGACTTCAAAGACTTCACGTACACCTTCTTTAGTTTTAGCTGTTGTACAAGTAAGGTCGAGTAACATTAACAAATATTCTACCTGAACATTCCATGTAGGCATATGCATTGATCAAGCGCGCCATGGCACAGCCCTCCTCTGAACGCACAGGCTCCTGTCGCATTCTACCTAAGTACTTCACTGTATCTGGATCATTTCTAAGATCTTTCTTGAGACCAACGAGTACGATGGGAACATTTGGACAGAAGTGTCTGACCTAACGCAAATATTTTGGCGAGAAACGGTTACTTCACCATTCCACTTTTCTTTGACATTTAGCAAACTGTCTGGAGAATCCACCCCAAAGCACATGAGGACCACACTTGTGTCCGGATAAGACAACGTTCGCAGTCGATCGTAGTCTTCTTGACCAGCAGTATCCCATAGAGATAATTCGACCTAATGACCGTGTCTGATAAAAAGTATTATAGCGGCTACCTCTTTACCATCCACTGTGATATCCGATACAAAGGTATCAAAAACAGTTGGAACGTAATGCTCAGGAAAAATATCTTTACTGAAAACAATAAGTAGGCATGTTTTCCCGCAAGCGCCATCACCAACGACGACTAATTTCTTCCTAATGCTAGGAACCATGGTAACGGTGAAACACTTTCCAAGATTCTTTGGATCTGTATATGAAGTGCTTTCTTATGAATTACTATCCACTATTATTAACAACGGGACTGTCACGATGGAAGTGAGCGTTTGATAGGTGGAAAATATGCTCTTGGGCGGGAGTACTCTAGTTGACATAACAGCAGCTAATATTTTATAAAAATTTGTTCAAACGTTTTCCTTAATATACAGCACAGCATTATAGAATCTTTGTTCTTCCCAAAAGCAAGGAGCGCATATTTTTCCGGGCATTGTTATCTACACTGTTAGAGTCAATGGTATCACCAAACTATTTACTCCTATGTCTTTACTTATAATCAAAGGGGCCGTTTTTAAAATATAACGCATATTTATATACCTGATGCAAAAGAAGTGATGTATATTTTTCTGACCGTGTACTACAGAACATAACACAATCCTTACACAATTGTAGCAGCTGTTGTGCTATAAAACGTCCCCACGGTTAAAATTGGATAACTTTAAATAGGCGCAAGTCAACATCCACAAATATATTAAGCACCTGTGAAAATGAAGAAGCATACACATACCGTAAAAGTACCTGAACATAAGGAGCTGTATGAATTATGGATACTTTGATGAATTATCTTATGTTTCGAATACAAATCCCTTTTTGTGGATATTTATTGTGGCGGAGTTTCGCGTTTGACGCCAGACCATTTCATGTTATATGTATCGATAAATACGGGGCCAAGCCTCCAAAATAGGAAGAGATGTTTGCTAGAAATAGCAAGTAGCATTAGGTAAGTGTTGCCACAATGATTTAGTTACTTATTTCCTTTATTAATTAGGAATATTTCGATTTCGATTTTCGTCCAACGCTTAGATGCATACACTGCACAAAATGTGTGTGAAAAATGACGCATTCCTCGTTGGGTTCCTATCTTAATTTTGGGATATGCAATATAAAGCAGCTGCGTAGAGTGCCTTCAATTTGAATAACTGAGGGCTCAAAATGCAGTTGGATGCTGTCGGGGCCTAATTCAAATAAGTATTATTCAGTGTGGCATTTGCGATGCATGCGTTCCACGTTTTCATTGCTATTAAAGTTTCGTTCGTCCCTCTTAAACCTTACTGGCTGCAGACACTCCCTAAGACTCGTATGTACTTTATTCCAAAGAGAATGCGTACACTATTTTCTGTCTTTCGAGGATAAAATCGTGCCTGTCTGAGCAAATTAGTTCAAGTTTGACCCAGCGCTTAGATTAAAGCTCTGGAATGCCCTCTTGTAGCCCAATGTAGATAAAAAGCTAAGCTTAAGTCTCACGTGTTGCAAGCAAAGGAGTTGGACTTTGAGATGGATGTACTACTCTTTATAAGTTATACACTTGTTTCCATTAAGAAGCCTCTTGGTCATGTGACTGAGAATTTTCCATTAAGATCCGGTCAGATTCCCTTAAGCTGCTACATATGAATGGCCAATGTCCTCTTTGCGGACGACTGCACATTCTGTACATTTCTAATCTTGCTTCAGCATCGTGAATGCGCCGGCTTATGAGACAGGCTAACTGTCATGATTTAGCTAGTCTGAAACGTAGTAGTTTGGAACAGTTAAATCATTGGAATAACGCAACCCTAGGCTTTTCACAAAGGGGCTCGTTTTGAAACCTGTATCATTAATAGTTAAAGCACTGGTTATGGCGTATTTATAATCATTGAGGAGGTGCACGGGATCTTTCACTTATAGCACCAAGAGTCTAAAGTTAAAACATGTTTTCTGATTCACTTGGCATGAAATAGCACCTGCGGAATGCGCAAAAGAATGCCAAGCTAAAACCTAGAAAAGATGAGTCGTATTCGAGAACTGCTGAATACTTGAAATCCCAGTCGGTTCCCAACCTATTCCGGGATGTTTATACTTAATATTCTTATTTGCCGTACATCAAACATTTTGCTGCTGCATCGCGAATCTATATGTTTGTACTGTCTTCACCAGGGCGAGGTAAATATGCGGGTTTTTTGTAAAAATCAAACCTAACTAATAATACACATCATAGCTTGCTCACCAGGCAAAATACGAAATTTATTGCTTAACAGTTTGTGCGTAGTTGCGCACGTACATATTGACATCCGTGACTATGATATCATAGTGCTAAAAAGCAGTAAATAAATAAATAAATAAATAGTATATTCTCGAATTTCCGAGAAACACCTGACCAGGCATGATCAACGTTTACAAGCAATTTATGTTTCGCAACAAACACGTTGCTATGTATGTAATCGGCAGTAAGTCGAAAGTTGTCCAAGCTTTGGAAATTGTAAAATTAATCTTGAGGCATAAATTCGTCATAACATGACGACAAGTTGGGTTCTAGTGGGCGTAGTGTAAACAGGCTGGGCATTCCGTTTGTAGAGAAAACTTGTCAGGAAAATATTACATTAGGATTCTGGTCGGCTTGCCAGTATGTAGTTGTGGGCAGTGACTTTATTCAGTGGCGAGTCACATCCGCCACGTCGCAGTGTTGTTAAGCGGACATTTGTGGCTTTTTATAGGGAGAACGCTTGCCAAGCGAAAACCCACCACGTCCTGAAACACTGGCAGAAATCCTTTTGTACACTAATGTAAAACTGGCAGAGCAGCTCGTCGACTGATTTAACCCTCGGTTAACCGCCGTCAATTGCCTTCTATTTTCCTCTGTTAGCTGAACAGGTTATTTTTGCTCGGGGCGGCCATAATGGCTGAGGCCTATGGAGGGTTAGACCTTCTTCATCTTCGTGTCCAGGTGAGCAAAACTTCCGATTCTTGCTTCTAGAATTTACAGAATTATGGATACTTCGCAGGAGTATGAAGGCGTCATGTCCAGCTACCATTACTGGACGACGGTCATGGTAGTGAGTGCATTTTTATCCACTTGTTGTACAGCCGTGTTCTATGTAGGTCCTTGGGGGTTTCTATGTCCTGTCCCAGGCACAAGCTCTTTCACGTTCCGATCCCAGATCCCCAAAACGTTCCAGACCGCGGAGAAAGGGAAGGTGAGATACAAACAGGGCCGCAAAGAACAGACGTGGGAACAAGCATTATTTATGTTCTATGGTCTAACATTTAGAGGAAACATATGATGTACAATGTGTAACAATGGTTATGCTAGAAGTGTCTTTTGAATATTCATCGGAAGCAAAGCCCTATAGGTTGGTTGCTACCGTATACCTTGGATGCAGAGCGTTGCGCCGTTAAGCAAAGAAAACACAGGATCAGTTTGCTATGATGCAACTGTTGCGTGGGAAGATTCGCTGGGGAGCGTAGAATATGCTGACCCAGGGAAAGCCAGTGAGCCTTTTGGACTCATACATAAGTAAGTTTCGCAAAAATAGCAGCTAATAATTGAGGAATGAACACCTGTAAATGAGAAGCTAAGGGGCGTCTCTGTACTGACCAGGTGAGAGAGTGCCGAATTAAAAAGCTAAGAAGGGCTAATTGACGGAAGGACCGCGAATAGCCAGAATACATGCGTACATTAAGGTTGCTGAGGATATCAGAACCTGAGGCTTAACCGCAGCAGCCAGAGTGCTAGGGTAATAGTGCCAAGCTGGATAGAGCCATGGACTGCTAGCCCGAGACTTAGAGTATTGCAGGTAAAAATGCCTAAGACAATACAGCAAGTAATGGGTAGATAAAGGTCTAGAAATGTAAGGCAGAGGAGCGGCTTACGCTGAATACCTGGATATGTTTGCACGACAGAAGAAAGCTAAGAGAGGTTTCGTGATAGAATGACAGTGGACAAGTAAAGCGCAAGCATACAAAGAGGTTGTTAGATAGTTAGTGCATAATAGACTACGACGCATCGACGTGCAGCAAATCAAATCATGCGGTGGTGCTAATGGAGTATAATTAAGGAGGCCTGAGCCGGGAGAAGCCAGTGAGAGAGCTGTACTACGGCCCATTAGGTGTCGCGGATGAGCAATGGCATTTAGGTGTGGCCTTATAATTGCTAGTGAACACCTGATTAGGGCAACAGACAGCAAGTGTATGTGATGCACGCAGTCCCAGGGATTAAAGCTTGGAGGGATAAAGTGTGGACCTTGGCAGCTCAGTATATGCGCAAAGATGATAGTAGCTTATGAAGAAGGACTGCTGCTAAACACGGGAGCCAGAGGTAAGACGAGGAACAGTTAGGGTCGCTGTAAGTGTGAGTATCCGTGATCAGCAATGGAATTTGCATGAAGCCTTTTAGTTGCTAGTGTACGTATTGGAACTAGCTGTTTGCATGTGCTTTGAAGCTAAACTCCTCTCATTGGCTGGCTATCCGAACAAGCTTTCCGAGGTGCTTGGTGGGTTTTTCGCATTAATCCCGTTCCCGCACATGGTTTGGCGGCAGTGTTTCAGGACACGGTGGGTTTCTTCTGGCAATTGCTCTCCACATAAATGGCCACGAATATCTGTATAAATACACTGCAACGTGGTGGATGTGCCTCGTAAATAAATAAAGACACTGCTACTTGCATTTACGGAGGAACTTACATCACGTAGGTCACCCAACTCGAAGCTTTGCTTTGATCTTTCTTTGATGGAGAACCTTGCAAGCTCAAACAAAACTTCGGAATCACATTACCACAATCACTCAACATGACTACTTGCGCACACTACATATATATATATGTGTGTGTTACTGGCTGACCTGCAATTTTGTGTGTGGTTACCCATCATACATGTTTCTACTACTATGTTAATGCGATTACAGGGGTGCCTGGCACTACCGAAATAACCAGTTTATTTATTTCTTAAGTAGCACGCACGCTTCGAACTATTTGAGAAGCGACAATGGAGCTACTTTTATAGGTAAGTTTGGATTAAGTTATCGTGCAGGATATACGACTAACGTCGACATACAGCTAGCCTGTAGATATATTACAGTAGAAAGTGTTGTGGTTTGGATATAGAACAGAGCCAACCATAATGAAGTAAGGCTTATTTTCAAGGCTGCTGGCCCTGCTAGTTTTGCCAAACGCAGTGCTTAAGCGGCAGTTCGTTAAGCAGAGGCCAGGGCTAAGATTGGAGTTAAGGATGTGATTTGCCGCAAGTTGGATATCAGGAGGGTCATCTGGACCACGTAGGAGTCCCGCTGACAAGAAAGGAACAACAGAGAAGGCGACCGGCGGGGACTTAGAGCTGTACATATACACTCGGCACTTGAAGCTGAGAACTATATTTAACGTTTCGGAGGAGGCCGTGTCTCCTAACCACTTGGTTGTAGAAATGTGGGTAACCGGTAAGTATGTGGCCCAAGGTATGCCTCTGGTGATCTGGTGGGGCAATAAGGATGGTTGGCATGGTCCTACGGCAGGCTTCAAAAGTATTCAGGTTAGGAGTCAACAGAGTCCAGGGGTGGAATGGTGTGCGGCCTATATGACCTCAGTACTCTAGGTTAATGACAAGTATTAATGCCTTAATGGAGCCCGGCTGTTAGGATAGTTAAACGTAAAAGGTTACCACCGAAACTGAGGCTTGGAGCCTAGATTCGGTTTGCTGCTTGGTACGGACAAGCCTTGAAGCTGCCATCTTTGACATTAGGCAATTTGTCTATCAAATGAAGTTTGGGAGTAGTCGTCGCGTCTCACGATAGCTGGACTGAGCCTTTAAACGATGTATACCGGGCGTAGGAGATTTGCTTTAATTTAGGGGAAGGGAAGCAGTACGCAGTGGTTTAGAGGCTCAGACTGGTGATGCTCCTCTTCTTGCGCAGGTTGTTGCACTTGCACAAGCCGATGTTGCAAATGGGTAGCGTGCAGGTCTGGTAAGTGAGGTAGAGGATGCTACCCCGGCTATCACACTACAGGTTACGCTAACGAGAGCTGTTTCAGTTTATGAGGCAAGTTGTATGAAAAGTAGTATTGGTTAAGAGTAAAAAATTATGCCACAAGTAGTATCTGGATATTCACCCACCACTACGCGGAACACATGGCGCGCTTTGGGGCCAAATAAAAGGGAAAAGTATGCATACACGGCCAAGATAGGTCAAACTGGTGGTTAGAAATTCTCGATGTTCAGTTGGCCGGTGTGACAGGTGCCTCTCTGTCACCTGGTTAGATTTCGTTCCAGCAGAACGAAATCTAGAAAAGTGAAGGTTGCGACAGCATGGGCGGTTAACCAAAATTATCTGATTTTTCATAATGTCTGTCTACTGGTGTTTCCAAAAGTGGTCGGCATATGTATACCTCAGATGAACCTAGGTATATAAAGCCAAGCGAATGTAAAGTGGGAAGCAAACTGCTTGAGTCCGGTCACTGTTGCTTTAGTACTAGTCACTTTGTCGACCATGTTGAGTACTTCATTTTGATGCACCGAGTGGAGTCAGTGACGGCGGAAGTAAGCCAGTGAGCACTTGACCACCTGGTTAAAATACTCTGCATAGTATCGTGCAACTAATCCAATCGATCGAGACAGATGGAAATTAGGTATAACCGGGCGGATAACCATTGCTCCGGAGGACTTGTAGCAATGTATGCTCATACTATTACGCTAAATGTGGCGACCAGCTAAGAAGGATCTGGGTTGGTGCTGGCAATAAGCAGAGATTGGATAATGTATTGCGCCAGAGCAAAGCAACTAGCAAGAAGTAGTTTAAGGCACTAGGTGTGTAATGTTTGCTGGGATCAGGGTGCTGGCAAGTACGAGAAATATGTATGTGTGCAAATTAAGGGGGTAAGGCAAAATCAGGATGGGAGGTCATTCATGAGGGATGCAGGAAGTCATCAGCGCTGTAGGTACCAGGCTGAGAGGGGCATCAATAACCGAGCGGCCCTCAGCAGACTGGAGTTTAGACAGGCAGAACAGGGATTGTCGTAAATATTCTCGTTACGCAAACCAAAGATATGGTGTCAGGGGGATGACCGATAAACAATACAACGTATAGGTAATGTGTGATGTCGAATAACGAAAGCCTTTAGTGCTTGGCAGGTGTCCGAAAAGGTTGTTTTGATCATTTGTCTATATGAAGGCAATTGAAAGGGTATAGAAGGCTTAGGAGACGGAAGTGGTGAGTAGATGATATAAAGAAGCTTATCATGGCTGTTGACAAGACAGTGTAGACGCGAAAGCTCAATACTATGGTTAGAACTTATTGGGCTGAAACATGTCAGACATAGAGCATGGTAATATTTGCATTATGACCGTCAGACTTAGGCTAAAGTGTAAATCTGAAGGCTCTGGTAAAGAACTAAGTGATGTACTGCGAAGGTTAAAGAGCCAATATTTATGAAGTGATGTGGTTATGCGAGAAACCGGACATTCTGAAGCAGAGAAGTCCGTGGTCTATAGCTTGTAAGGTAGTCGGACATGATTAAGGCTCTAAGTATCAAGGGCAAGAAGTCGGTCAAAATGGGTAAGGAGATGTTGACGATGCAAAGATGCGGAAGTTTCCATATAGCAGGAAACAAGTCAGGGCAATATTCGCATAGTGGTTGTCGTATAGAAGGCCGGACAAGTAGGACAGCTTCGTGAGTGATCAACTTAGAGGGGAATGACAGAGTGATGATTGATGCAGATAAGCATTGGCTCTGCTTGGACAGGGCTGAGTAAGCCGTCAGAGGTTAAAGGTGACCTGGAAGCCCAAGGTGCTTATTTGCCCTTTGGCTAGAAAGATAAATAAATAAATAGGTATATTTCTAGGCCTGCTAGAGGCTGCACCCTAAAGGGTTCAGATCAATGCTTACATAAATCCGATGCTCTTGCATGGAAGTAGGTAAAATATAAGTATATGTTCATCGTCAGCAGTTACAAATGCATTGGCATTGTTTGATATACAGCTACTGGGTCGCAGGCGCCCACCTTGACATGTTTATGGTTCCTGCGGGTTATATTGAACTCCTTGTTCTTTTGTGAAAACTTCGCGGAGGTGTAGTTGTGCCTTTTCTCCTTGGAACAGAATCCAATTCGCCGTAGTGCACTTTAAATTGATCGCACATTAATTGGCCACTCAGTTGCCCCAATTGTGCGCACATGGAAGAAATGAGTGAAGGGATTGTAAGACATACGAAAAGTTGAAAACAATTCCGATAAATGCGGACAAAAATAGAAACAATTTGTTAAGAGAAAATAAAGCTGCGTGTTTCAGTCGAAAAATACCAATTAACAAAAAAATACAGCCCTACTTTTCATACGCTGATATTGCTCTCCGGCGCAAAATTTCAACCTGAGTTACTCTCAGATAAAAGAAAAAGCCTTTCTACGGATAGAATACCGCTTAAAGTGGCACAAAATTATACTGGACTGGAGCAGCTTTAGCGCCTGAATACGTTGAAGGTAAAAGCAACACAATACGTGCAGTAGTTTGCGAGTTATTCGCAATTAAATGATGGTTTACGAATAAGGCCATTTTTATTTATCGCTAAAAATGGCTTTCTGCTTTGCAAGCAGATAGCAGAAAAAAGAAAAGAAAATGTAAAAAGTAGGGAAGCGGCGTATGTTCTAGATAGGCATAGCTATCCAGAAATGCTCTAATTAGCCCGTAATACCCTGCGACAACTACGGACTGCGCAGGTGGCCGAAAATTAAACTTTGCAGGCACACATGACAAATATATGCAGATAAGGGATGATCTTGCGCGAAAACGCTAGAAATCCAGCAAGGAATATTATATCTACATGGGAATTCAGGGGAGCTTGTAATTAACTCACGGTTAGAAGGCCACAGCATACCATTTTCAGTGGATACTGAGCCACATAAACAACCAGTAAAATAGAGTTTAGCATTTTTTAAGCCTCTAAGCTTTTCTAAAGCTTACAACAAGCCCGCATGAGCCAGGTCTACCTGAGTAACCCTGGGGATCTTTCAGAGCCGTTAACAGATTTCGGCCTA